>MU403091.1:0-600000 GCA_022695765.1 Annulohypoxylon moriforme | reverse complement strand
GCTTGGGGGGTATCGTTCCAGAAACTCCTGTCCTTGACCTAACCGATTGCCGATGCCTCTTAGTTGCCATGCGCAACCTCGAAAAGTAGACACCTGGTATCAAGATATGAAAGATGTCAAAACCCAAAACTCGCTTCCCCCTTTTGCATAATCCTTTCTCGACCTCCTAGTAGACATACCAGTCCTAATCCTCATCCGTTAGACCTAGGGCAGCTTTCTTGACGGCAATCTCCTTCTCGAGGCTGTCCTTCGACAGCAAGAGACGTCTCTTGATGATAGGTGCAGTCACATCGCCGAGCTGGCGCATTATATCCTCAATCTGCCTCTTTAAGTGCTCGATCTCATCAAGCTTCTCCCTGCGTTCTCGTTCTGCGACCAACTGCTCCTCATCTACTTCTTCGTCATCATCCTCGTCGTCTTCGTCCTCTTCCTCTTTATCTTCGTCCTCGTCTTCTTCTGACATGACCTCATCCGCCGCAGGTGCGGGTGTGACAGCCTCGAGAGTCATCGGAGTTGGCGCTTCTGGGGCCTCTGGCGCCTCCGAGGCTAGATTCGGCGTGGCTGCAGCTAGTTCCTCCTCAACTTGCATCTTATGTTCGTTGAGTTCGGCTTCCATCATTGCCAACATCTCATCATCGTCTTCCACGTCTTCCTCCATTGCCTCAGGCTGTCCTCCGAAGTAATCTTGCTCAACTTCACCTTCGGCATCCTCCTCATCGTCCTCGGATTCGTCATCGTCCTGCAGTATTTCGACGTGTACTTCTTGGGCGGCTGCGTCGTCTTCCAGTAATTTCGCAACTCGGGCTGTGCTGTTCTGCCATTGCTTCTCGGATAACGTCTTTCTGAATCGTCGATGGACAGCATCGTGCATAGGCGGGGTAAGACCATGCGGCCATTTATAATCGTTCTTCAAGACCATCTCCGGGATTTGGACCGTCTTGGCTTCTGCCTCATTCTTCACCTTCTGAAAACATAGAAGCATCTCCGAGATATCTGAGTTCTTCATCATGTTCTTCCTGTCCCACGTCTTCGTCGCTTCAGTAATAGTAGGTAACTGGACTAGAACAGCTGCATAATGGTTCCCGTCGATAGTAACCACAGCTCGACGCGACTTAGCATCGATAAACTGGACGTTAAAATCTGCGCCTCCCATTTGCTTAGGTACACCCATAGTACCTTCTTCTATCGCTTTTCTCAGGTATTCCATTGATGGGTCAGGGAGAGTACGAATTATAAAAGCGCTCTCTCGGATAGGATCGGTCTCGCGGTCGCTGGCTTCGGAATCGTAACCATCACCAGGGCGATGCTCAATAGGCTCGCCTCGAGGTTTGAACTTGATAGAATTGACAGGCGTACTGGGGGTAAGGTGTGGACCGCCGTGTTTGATCTTGATTATCTTGCTCGGGCGGGCTGAGTCCTGGCGGGTTTCCGACAATGGGCGGTCTTCGTCGTCACTATCAAAACCGCGCTTCTTCGATTCGAGGAGCTTCTTGGTCGGCTTGGATGTTCTCCCGGCTTTGGACTTCGTGGTTGTTGGCGTCGGGGCAGAAGTAGGCGCTGGCGTGCCTGGTTGACTACCGCCTAGTTTGTCCTTAAGACTGATCTTGATCTTCTCCCTGGAGGGGGTTGCGGTAGTGGCAGTAGTGTTCACCTTCAGTTTAGGCTTAGAATTGTCGGCATTGGAAGGGGGAGGCATGCTCTGGCTCGTATCGAGCTTGAGTGCCGGCTTTACGTTGATGGAAGACATGATGTAATTTTGAGGGCTGATGACAATCGGAGACAAGAAATAAAGATTGTCGCGTCTCGACGTCTCAATAAATTGAGATGAAGAGATGAGACTTGAGATCAAGTCTCAAGTAATCGTAGTATCGTAATAATCAGTCTAATTATAAGAAAACGAAAATAATAAATCAGGATTTCTGAGCGTTGGCTGAATTTATTGAGCTTCGAAACGGCTGATAGGATTGAAATGTAAATGGAGAATTGGGAATCTTTGAAAGCGCGACGAAAGTATTGGAGGTCTGGGACCGACCTGCCTTGGATGCTTTATCGATAAAAACCTTGAGTGCTTCCAGGTTGTGTGGGGCGACATGCATACGCTTAGTGCGCAGCTCTATCGTGGGGCAGGGTACGTACTCATGTAACGAAGTACCTATTCAAGTATGAAGACCCACCTTCTACAATCACATCGCTCATAAGAAAGGCCATGACAAAGAAGATCAACTCGATTTTTCTCATTAATTATATTTTTTAAATATTAGCTTTTATAAAGGTTTTAATTTTAAACCAGAAATGAGTCGTAGAATCAAGCAAGTTATTTTTCTTAATATGTCAAATATGTACATATGTACGTTAATAGGCCAAAAATACGCAGGTACTTACGCGATTTTCTACGCTAGTCCACTTTTAGATCAAAGCTTGAGCTTTATTGATTCAAACCTCCCGACGATTTTCAACTTCTACTCCTTCATCGTTTGAAAATAGCATCAAAATCGGGAATGTTGCAATACATAGCCTGGCAACTGCTTGCTGGGGCGTACTAACCGCGCAAATGGCACAGGAAAAACTAAAATCGACTGAATTCGGTTAACCTGTGACGATACCAATCGCTATTCCTCGAAATCGGTATCTATACCGATCAATACATCAATACCGATACTTCATCGAAACCGATTTTACGTCGATTCTAAAAGATATATAATACCATCCCCCCTCGATACTTTCTCTCTTCTCTTTTCTTTCTTTCCCTCCCCAGAGATTCATCTTTCCTCCAATTTCTTACTTGTAAAGCTCAAACTTGCAAGTTTAGCAAATTGACTTGAGAGATCAACTTGACAATACAAACCAAGTTCTCAATCTCTACCTCTCCCACTGCTTCTCTTTTCAAGAAAAGCTACTCTTCGCATTAATTGCACTCAAGGCAATTCTCATTCTTGATTCTTAAGCCTTCCAGACAAACGCGCGGATCTCGCTAGACACAGGTATGTAATTTTCTGCTCTGAATCCCATCCCACGTTCCTGTTTCAAAGGAAAACACCTAACCCACGCTAATCCTCGAGTCTAGAAGACTACATAGCAATCTCTCGCTCTTAGTCACGACTGCCACTTTGTTTGCCATATCACCGCGCGTCCTCGATTCCGCCGTTTGTTTCAGAGTTACCGACCTCGAGACAAAGGAATCCGTCTAGCTCGAGTATCCGCGATGTCGTCGCAGTCCCAGCAGCAGCAGGAGGGTGGCCGCGCCCCGAATGCCTTCCAAATCCACAACGCGCTCCTTCGACCTGTTATCCTTCAGATCATGCGCGCGCAAGGCTATCATTCATCTACGCCTGCGACCGTCGACGCGTTCACCAGCTTGACTGCTAAGTACATGATGGCAATCGCTCGTCAGACCGCGCACTACGCCAACGCTACCAACGATGGTGTGTCCTGTGTTCCTGACATCGCCGATGTACGCATGGCTTTGGAGGACTGCGGCGCATTCAAGCCGAACAAGGACTTCGCCGAGCAGGTCTTTGCCGGCCAGGATGACACTCGTGGCGTGGATGACTTCATCGAGTGGGCAACAGGCCCCAAGAACTCCCGAATCCGCAAGGTCGCCGGGCTTGACAAGCCGACCGCAGGCGACGTGGAGATGGATGGAGTGGAAGAGCCTCGCGAGACCGATTACCTGAGCAGTATGTTCAAACCTCTATTCATGCTTACATAATCTCAACTGTACAGCTATGCTAACTAATCTAATTACAGTGCTCATGAGAAAGCACAATAGAACTGGTGACAACTCTAAGTACGCGCACACCATTCTTGGTCGCGGAATTACCGAGTCAGATCCTTCGGTTGTGGTGAATCCTATTCACCAGTGGTCTGTCCAGATGCATGAGCGTGCTACTCGTCCCCCCCAGCCTGAGGTAGCTCAGGAAGAGTCTCCTCGACCTGCTAGCTCTGGTCTGAGTTCTCTGGCTGACGAAGACGTCGCCATGATGGGCATGGACTTCTAAATGTCCGGTAAGATATAAATGCCTACTACCCACTATATGTCCGGACACATCAACTAACAGTCTACAGTACAGCCACACCCAACAATGATATCTGAATCATTGGGCACCGCGTGAACAATTGGGACGTGCGTTGGAGTTGGGGACATAGCCACGGCGTTGGCAAAAGGGCTTCTTATTTCCAGGGAGTTTGACTTTGGCTTGGCACTTTGCATTTTGCACTTTGCACCGGTTCTTTCGGGGGAGGACGTTATCGCCGACCATTAGCAGAAGTACTGTGACGACAGCTGCGCTCATAAATTGAGTGTTGGCACCACAATGAATAACTTCTCTTGCCCTGCGCAAAAAGCAGTGGCACCCACACATCTAATACGTCCGTTAATTATGCTACTGTGACATGTTAAAGTGACCCTAATCCAGCCACACAGCTCTAAATCCGTATCCCTACGGCCGTACAAAGCGGGTAATGCCCATCATCCAGCCCTAAATACGACATTTCTTAAGCACGTTAACATCCACTAGCTCAACTAACTGTATTACCGACTAATAGGAAACCGCAATGTGCAGCTTCACATCTTTATTTTTACTCCTTTATGGGCAGCAGACTATATGGTATCTAGTACATTTGCGCCTCCATGTTATCCCTTTCCAAGCCAAGCCTAAAACCGAGATTTGAGCGAGCGGACCCAATATCCAGCCTGTATCCTTTCCCAAGAACAAAGTAAATCTCTCTTTTAGGTGCGCCAAAGGCAAAAATGGGTATTTATCGTTTTTTAAAAAAAATCCAAGAATATCGACAAGATATCTGTTTTGTTAGGTAAATTGTGCTCTCCTCCTTTCACATCACGATACACTTCTTCTCTCTAGAAAAACCTCTAGGAGCTGCTGCAGCCCAAGTTACGTCTGTCCAGGACTCGTTATCCTTTTTCTTATTCTTCCCCCGACCTGTCCATCCTCGAAGCTTGGCATCCCGTATATTCTTGAGAGCTCCTCTTCGGGCACGACTCTGCCGCCTCGTCAGGCTGGTGTGATGGCGGAGTGGCGTAGAATTAGGCTGTGAGGGGGGCTGCTCTCCGTTATTGATACTAGAGATGGTTTCAAGACGCTCAACGGTAGGTCGAAGCAGATGAGCTCCCGATACTGGTCTAGGGTGGCGAGGGACTGGAGCATGCAAGATCGGTTCTGAAGGTCGTCTACCTCCGTCCGAGTAACCAGGAGTATCGAACGCGCCGGTTACACCCGTTGGTGTGCTTATAATAAGTGGTTGATCTGGATCTACCGGCGGAGGTTGTATTTCGGGAATTCCGCTGTATCGTCGAGAATCTCGCTGGCTACGACTACCCACAGGTACACGAGGAAATTGGAAGCTACCAGATGCGGGACGAGGAGCGCCAGTACTGTCCTGTCTTCTATGAAGACGTGCTAACTGGTCGGGAGTGGGTGCTGGAGGCAAAGCTGCTGCTATAATTTCTTCGTTGAACTGATTTGTGACAGGAGCAGAACGGGGATAGCCGTTAAGTGAACCCAATGAGGGCATATCTGAGGAAGGGGGAGCCCTTGGCCAAGTTTGAGCATTGGGAAGTCTGCCAACAATTGGATAGGCACCGGTCTGCGGATTATCCCACCTCTGGTTACCTACTGTGGACGAGGGTGTAGTAAGGTTGTGATGATATGTATTAGCCGATCCTGGACGGGACCCTCCCATGAATGGATGCGACCTTGTCGAGGTTGGTGTATATTCCGTACGCCATGACGGCGCTGTGTTATGTGGGCTAGGTCGTTCGGGGGTTACATTCGCCACGTGGGAGCTTGTGGCCCGAGGAGGAGTTCCGACTGGAGATACATTGTATATGTCCTCGTCGTCTACGTGGGGTCGGTCGTCTCGTGAAAAAGTAGGGGATTGCCTGCCTATTGGCACCGCAGATCTACTACCATGCACAGAGTCATTCATCCCTCCCTGTTGTGGGAATTGATAATTCCAAGACATGCGAGGTGCTTGCTCTCGCAAAGGGGTTGTCTGGAGACGAGGTAATTCAGGACGCCCGGGGTTCGCATGCGAAGATGGAATCGCCGGAACTGGTGGAATAGATGATGGAAGAGGTGGGACTGGTGGAATTGACGACGGGAGAGGAGGAACAGGCGGGACGAAAGCCCCGTCACTGGACGGAAATCCGACGCCGGATATAGCAGAATGGCGTAGAAACGCAGGCAAGTCGCCCGGGTCATCTTTGGTATACGGGGGTGGGGGAGGTACCCAATTATCAGCATCACTCTCATGAGGATGCTCTGCCCTTCCGTCGGCGCGCCTATACTCGACTCGACCGGCTGCGGCCTGTTGTGGATTCCGTCGACGATTAACAGCAGCGGCTGTTGCAGCGCGGCGAAGCGTTGGTCCAGATCGTGGATTGGCATGAGCATACGGGGCATCGAGAGCCTCTTGAGCCTCCTCTAGAGAAACGCCTTCTGTATCATCCAGTGCTGTCACATAGGAATTTGAGCGTGCTGTAGCCATAGGTCGCGGTACTAGTGGATCCTCCAGGTCGTCGTTGATAGTGTAGGAAGTTGATGGTCGAAGCAGGGCATCAACCTGGCGAGACGAGGTCGCAGCCACGGACATTACGCTACCCCGGTTACCCCTCCGTTGTGCTACTGTTCTTCTCCTAACGATAGCCACTTCCGTGTCGATATCTCGGTGTTCCTCTTCTAATATTTCAGCCTCATTCGTACCAACTTCAATGGTGATTTCTTTCTCTTCGCCGTCTGCCGATCTATAGTCGAAATCGAGAATCGTTATCCTTCCTCCGTCTACGAAGTCGATACCGTCCTCCTCGGTTACGAGTTTAGGTGGCATAACACCTCGAGCAGCAACAACAAGACGTTCCTCCAAAGAGGTGTCGCCGAAGCCCGAAACCCACTTTATAGTGCTCACGCCAGTCAATTGGGCAATATTGCGCCCACTTACGAAATTGTTACGAAGTTTGTCGCAGAGTATTTGCCACTGAGGAACACGACCGCCGTTTACATCTTGTACTCGAGAAGGCGACCGGACCGAAACCCCGCTGTTCATACGATGCAGTCCGGGAGGCCCATTCGAGTCAGACGATGCGTGATTCCCTTCAGGAATAGCCTCTAGATCCTCAGGTATCCCGTATAGCCACACGTCTTTTCCTTCGAATCCAGCTGAAACAAGGTCGCCCTGGTAATTAGCAGCAGGTAAGGTACACGGTAGCAAAGGCCCAGGAGATGATGTGCTGGGGACAGGTCCCGTGAAATAAGTCGTCCCATTACGAAGATCGTCAATCCTCACAGCACGGAATGTCTCGAAGCTTCGATCATAGGTGAAAGTCCAAGTCGCCTCCATAGAACTTGATTCCTGTAGTAAAACAGCATGACTACAATCCCGACTTGTATTCGGGAAGAGTATAGAAGTGGTCCATAGGGCACTAATATTGTTCTCTTCACACATTTGATTCTCAGGATCGTAATAAGGGGCTGTCAGGATAACAGTATTAGGGGTGTGCGATGTCGTCGTCGTCCCTAATAGCTGGGTTCCATCAAATGAGAAGGCAAGAGAGTCAACACCGTCGCATTTGACAGCCCTTCGGTCTGTCGGTAGAGCCCCTGGATTTAGAGATGACACTTCGATGCCACCTTCGTAAGCGGCTGCCAGAACGCGCCCACATGGAGATAATGCGATTGCACGAGGAGCATGGTCTAGGATTAGCGACTGCATCCGACGAGGTGGAACTTTGCCCAAATCATATAGGTCAACCTGCATGTCAGTTGACAAAACCGCAAGGAGGCTACCATCGTCTAATATGCAAGCGGACGCTGGGCGGCGCAATATCTTAAACTCCCGCTTCACAGCTAGCTCAGGTTCCCTAACATCAAAGACAAATATTCGAGATGAATTATATGCGAGAATATGATGACCCTTAGGTGATGGACTAAATTGCATTCCCTCGCCGCCAGGCGCAGAGGACGAACCGATACAATTCGAAATCAGCTTAATCGTAGTCGACTTCGGTCGTAGGTATGCCTCGAATAGGTTCCTCTTGACTTCGCGGGCGAATAAGCGGCGCAGCGTAGGTAAATTATCATCGTCACCGACGGTTGCGACTGGCACGGAGTTATGACTCGAAGCGTAGGACGCGCATTGCGAGAGGTGGAGTGCATAGAGATGGGCATGCTGCGAAACACGCCTCCATTTCGAATTCAATAGGACGAGAGACGCAAACGATTCGGGGTCGGTCAATTGAAGTATTCTACGAGTCGTACATTAATACCAGTATACACTAGAATCAATGGTGTTTGAACCTACTGTTCGATAATCTCGTCGGGAAGCCTGTCAAAGGCTGAAAGCGAAGGCTTGTCGCTGGACGTAGTCGGCTTCTCATCCATATCGGACTGGTGAACTTCGGACATGGCAGGCAGGTTGGTGGCCTCCGATGAAAGCTAACGGCGCGAAACTTAGCAAGGCAAAAGCAAAACCTCACGATATCCCAAAACTGAATGTTATGCCATGACTCAACGAATATCTATATTTCCTCGCCGGATCAATTCGAACATATCATAGAGGTAAAGGAGAAGGAGAACGGGATTGCCGACTCTGTCTAGGCGTTTTCTCTCTCGGATCGTGTTGTTGGACAAGTTCGAGAATCTTGAGCGGGGAACCAATGAGAGAAGAAAGGAGAATGTGTGACAGAAGAAAATGGAGGTGACGCGGCAGATTGACGCTGGGGTAGGATCGAATAGGATATGGTATTAGAAGTATTGACTACTGTGAGATAGGCAGGATAGGGAAGCTGGGGCGGAGTAGTAATTGGTCAGGTCGCATTTGTACCGTGTACTTCCAATGTCAGCTTCATCCGGACATGTTACATTAACTTTCCTCAATTTAGCTGCTGGTAGCCTTGTCCGCGACTACTTGCATATACCTAATTTAAGCGGCGCGCCGTTACTCCGCTCATGTATTTTGCGGGTATCCCGTTATACGTACCTATTTAAGCCTAAACCCAGCTGAAACTATAATGCACCTAAACACACACATAACTTGCGAGTTGTTTGGAACAAGTTAAACGTCCAACGTTGCTCACATCATATCAATAAGAGGTGGCGGTATGTGGTATCTTAGCACAGGTACGAGACTTGTCTCCAACGCCGTAAGAAAGAGAAGAGTTGTTACACATAAGAAAAAATTGCTTCGACAATGTTCAATCTACCAATTATCGTGACAGGCGATCTCGGGTACGCGCATCCTAAGATATTCTTGGCAGGGAAATCTGGAGATATGCAAGTACTATGTACATAACTCCGGAGCATAGAGGTTATGTCATCACTCCGCAATTACTTCAATGTTCAATGTTCTCATGCTTGGCAAGGAATAATCACAGGACTAAAACCTCAGTTGAAACGACTAAAACAACCTTATTATTACTTCGCAATGCGGATCGAAGTCTTGGTTGCTCTTATAAGTATGATAAATCAACTAGCCGCTGCTGATCTTCTTTTTCAGCACCGCATATGAAATACTTCCTCGTAATAGGACTCAGTAAGATTCAAGGCGCTAATTCCTGCGGGTAAGAAATAAGGAATACGATCTAGCCAACCGTGCCCACAAAAGTTAGACAATTCTATTTTTGGAATCAAGGTTGCTTGTACGCATACATCAGCACTTTAAACCCTACCGAAACCTTTTCGTTTCGTGCAATTGCAGCCGAGGGTCTTAAACATCCAAACGCATCACATCACATACATAAAACCTCAGCTTTTCGATAAGATTGACTGATTGACCGATTTTCTCTTATCTTAATTATGAGTCGGTTTTCTTCATCATATGATGATATTCTGCTTCAAACGCAAAAGACTCGCAGTCTCATTAACCTTAAAATAGTGGCAAATATAAGCCTTGCAGATGTAACAATCTCTCGAACAGCGATGTCACCTTCAGGGCTAGGCCATGCTTCACGACTCTAAAACGTGTCCGGGCTGCCTTGCAATACGCCGAGATTACTCCTCTGGGCACCGCGACGCTGAATCAAATGACGTATCATAGGCTATGTAATCGACATGAGAGAGAACAACCCAATCGGCGTTAAGAAGCTCATACATATTAGTTCACTAAATATTCAACCTCACCAGTACGATAGGATGTTAAGTATTTCCCCCACAAGAACGTGAGTTCGAATGAATTCACTTAGTCTTATTACATAATAATGTACGGAATTACCGGAACCCGTTTTAGGGATCGTGAGTGGAATGTGGCGCTGAGTCAGGGCCAAAGAGCTTCGAGCTCTCAATCCACTCACATGACCATGGCATGCACGATGACAAGTCGATGAGGAATTAAGAAAGCCACAACTAAATTTCATCATTAAGGTTACTGGGCATCAATAAAGTCATTTAGATCAGTGAGCCAGTTGAATATTTTAAGCTGTATTATACAGCTTTATTATAGTTAATATCAGCTCATGTAGAAAGAAACAACACAAACCCCGGGACTTCCGCTCTCATAGTTGAGCATAAGCAAACTTCAATTTCACATCATGGCTACCGCTAAGTGCAATACCCTCAGTGTCTCTACAAGAGATGCTGCTGGGTATCTTCCGATTGAGAACTATGGTATGATCGGAAATATGAGAACATGCGCTTTAGTTAGCATGGATGGAAGTATAGGTTAGCAGAAACTCATTCTACTATGATATATCTTTTAAAAAGATTGGTAGCTAATCACATAAATTTGTGTCTTATCAGATTTCATGTGTTGGTGGGTTCTTCATATCATAAGATCTTTAATTTCTTTCCCCACAGCATCTTAAAGGGGTTCTTTTCGGACGTTGGAAAGACTCAATCTCATCGGAATATGAACTAAATCTTATCACAGGCCAGATTTTGACTCTCCATCCGTATTCTGTCGACTCCTTGATAAAGATAAAGGAGGTTTTTTTAGTATTGCCCCGCCCGAACCAACATCTTGTACAACCAAGCAACAATATCTCCCGTCTTCCGCCATTCTGCAGACCCGCTACATCAACGAGGAAGGTGTTGTGGATGTTGTGGATTTCTTCCCGCGCCCAAAGGAGGCCACTGTTCTGTCTACGAAAAATAAACATAGTGCCTACCGCGAGACAAAAAATGCATACGAGGAACTGAAGAAATGGCTGGTTCGACGTGTCGAATGTATTCGTGGCCAGATGTCATTAGGTTTGTCTCTTTTTTCGTCCCCTTAATTAATGATATGTCGCTAATTTATCTAAAGATGTGGACGTTTTTCCGGCATTCGACTACGCCCGGGGATCTCATACCACTACCATACTACAGAACGTGCGTGGAACCGACAGCACTCAGAGCAAAACCGTAACTTTCCATAGCAAGGACCTGAAGCTTCAACTAGATGTGACGATAGATTGTGGAGGCGATGACTCCACCTCCTGCCCAAGTCTCATTTTCAAAAAGGTACAGAGAGATGGCATGAAAGGGGAGGGAGTCATTGCCCATTTCACCTTGCAAGAAGGCCAAGCGATCTCCTTTGTGATCCGCGAAGACATCCCGGATCATGTGACGGAGAATATTACAAGTTCAATTCTCGACTCTCGGCAACACGACACACAGCTGTATTGGTATAACTGGCTATCTAAAAGCAGTTACAAGGGCGGATGGCGTGAGGTTGTTATGAGAAGTTTCATGATATTAAAGATGCTAACCTACGAACCTACTGGTGCTATTGTTGCGGCTCCCACGTTTTCCATCCCCGAAGCAATCGGTGGAGGCCGGTATGTTTGGCACTACAAGCTAAATCTTATCAATTTGGACATAGCTAATCAGGCATAGAAACTGGGATTATCGTTTCTCCTGGGTTCGCGACTCTAGTTTCACAATCTATATCCTGCTGCGAATGGGATTTACTGAAGAAGCAGATGCGTACATGGAGTTCATCAACAACCGTGTTAAGGAGACAACAAAAACAGGCGGAGATCTACCGATCATGTTCACTATTAGGGGGGAGACCGACATACCTGAACAGGAGCTCGACCATCTCGACGGGTACAAAGGCAGTAAGCCAGTCCGAATTGGCAACGGAGCCGCGTTCCACAAACAATTCGACATCTACGGTGAGCTCATGGATGGTGTATATCTATACAACAAGTATGGGAAACCTATATCGTGGGACACCTGGGTGTCTGTTCGTAAAATGCTTGGTGAGTCTAAATAAACCTCCAGGTCTACGAATCAGATGACTAATTCCAGACAGATCATGTTCTAACAATACTTGACCGTAAGTGAAATATAGAAACTACCAGAGGAGCTTTCGTCATTAATCTGATTTTATTAGAACCGGACATGTCGATATGGGAAGTACGCAACAATAAGCAGCACTTTGTCTATTCCAAAGTAATGCTTTGGGTGGCATTCGATAGGGGGCTTCGGCTTGCTGATAAGAGATGTCTGCCTTGTCCAAACCGAGCCAGATGGCTGAACGCCCGAGATGCCATTTATGAGGAAGTGATGGAGAAAGGTTAATAACTTAGCTGTGCTATACTTCTGATCAATGTCGACTATGCTAACCAGAGAGTGCAGGGTACAATACGGAAATGGAGAGCTTCATACAGAGCTACGAGAATAATACTTTCCTTGACTCGTCTATTTTGATAGCGCCCCTCGTCTTCTTCATCACACCTAACGACCCACGCTTTCTCAATACAGTAGACAGAATACTTCTCGCACCAGAGAAGGGTGGACTTACAAGCGCAGGCCTCGTCTACCGCTACAACACAGAGCTTTCAAACGACGGTAGGTCTCCTAGTAACCATATCTTCAAGCCTATCTAACAATCTTTGTAGGGGTAGGAGGCCACGAAGGCGCGTTTAGTATGTGCACATTCTGGCTAGTTGAAGCAATGACGCGAGCATCGGTATACGAACCCACTTATTTGCCAAGGGCTGTGAACCTGTTCGAGAATATGCTCAGCTTTTCGAATCATCTGTCAATGTTCTCCGAGGAGATCTCCCGTAGTGGTGAGCAGCTCGGTAACACCCCGCAAGCTTTCAGCCATCTAGCTCTCATTAGCGCTGCATTCAACCTTGATCGTGCTAAGAGCTTTGCTAGAAGCTGAGATTAGGGGTTGATGACGCTAGCCATATTCCTATAGAGACTAAGTTAATTTCGATCTCTTGAGATTTTATATTCAGATTGTGATATCGTTGACAAGATATTGATTCGCACGTAACTAACAGTACTTTGTCCAAATATATAGTAACTTCTTTAGGAGGATTACGCTCAAAATCAACATCTGAATTCGTCGTTTTACCATGACTTGACTGACATAATATGTTGCTTATCTGCATAAGTTATGTCGTAGCTATAAACTTAGGATTGCATTATATGTCTAATATCTAACGCAAGATAGTCTAGAAAGGCCTATAACACAAGCTTTCCTTGAGGGAATATGATAGGAGGTACGTAAGTCTCTAATTAAACTAGTATCCTGCATGGGGGATAAATGCCGCATCCAGGAACTGATCTAGTTCAACCTAGTGTGAAACTTGTTTGTGTTACACTTGCATTGAACCCCTATCTCTTAAGAAGATGGTTGTAATAAATTTCTTTTGATAAATTTTTAGGAAAAGACTAACATTACGTCACTAGATAAATTCTTGTTAGCTTATGCCTAAGTTAAAACGAAACCCGTTTATACTGCTTCTATTTAGGCGAATTTATTAGTCATATTTTGTATAGAACGGCTGCAACTGCCGTGTTGAATCCGGGGGAACGTCAGCATTAGAATTTTATTTGCCCCGGGTAATACCAGTATAGACCCACTTTTACCGAGATACTATCGGTAAATTCCACTAACAAATCGGAGCCCGAACTAGATCGCGAAGCGCGAAGGGATCAGCAATCCCGTTCGTAACACCAATTATAATTATGCCTATTCATCTGACATAATTCCGCGGAGGCCGGTTTTATACATGACTTGTGCAATTCACCGGAAGCCCAGTCTACCGGGACTATTAGTTTTTATCGGCGTTAGGTAATAATAGGAATGATTTCTGGTTCACCGCTGCTCAGTTGTGGTTATACCACAGGACATATTCTCTTGATTACTATACAATAGTCCTACAATCCTACAACCCTATAAGATAACTAATGAAATAGTTTTTATATAGCGTAGAAAAGAAATTCACTTTATAGAAGACGAATAGTTGTGATATCTCTATAAGTTTCAACCGGCGCACCTAGATAGGAATGTAGCAAACCAACGATGGATCTTCCTGATCAGCATTATCCCTGTTTGCATAGAACTATTCCACGGACACCACGATCCAGGTGTGCTCGTGACAGGGCCACTAAACTAAACTAGTACGCAACCTTCAACCAATTCTCCGCATATGCACCTGCGGACTTTAGGGTAGGGATTCGGATGACCAGATATGTCAACACAACACTATTCCCATGGGAGAGTGGATCTCATCCGAGGCAAAATGTATTTGATAATCCACTTAAGTTACATCACAACTCTGTCTAACTCGAGATAGTTTGGCATTAACGGCAGATGCCCTTCGACGACACTCTAGTGTCGCGACGACGACGCCATTTGTATTGAGGCGGGTTAAACCCGAATCGGGATTCGCGAGACTCCCTCACGATTTCCGTGATCACATCAGGGTATGATTTTCGCATGCCACGTTCCAGGGAAGCAAGGATAGGACGGCTTCCTCGAATGACGAACGCAGAAAGAATGATGATCCATAGGACTTGCGATTCAGGTTCGGCACCAGCATACATATATAAGGAAGAACGTCTCGTAGTTAGCAAAAAGCTGCTTCTAAGTTAATAAGATCAATTTCAAAACTACCTACCTACTACTTACTACCTTAGCTTTCAACAACCGTTAAAGCATACACAACTTGAATATTTGAACATATTACATTCAAAATGGCTGAGAGTCAACCCAGATACGGAGAACGACTCCCCCTTCAAATCATCAAGGAGAGAGCAGCTACCGAACCAGACCGCGAATGGATTTCCATACCGAGAAGCACAAACCCTGAGGATGGGTGGGAGAAACTTACTTATGGGCAGCTTGCAAAAGCAATCAACCGCGTTGCGGACGGGATCCAAACCTTTGCTGGCGTGCCAGAGCCGGAGAAGTTTCCGACCATAGCATATATTGGGGCGAACGACTCTCGTTACATCTCATTCACTTTTGCTGCTCTTAAGGCTGGCTATAAGGTAAGACTATATATCTTGTCTGGCTTTGGATATTACTAACTTTCACAGGCTTTGTTCGTTTCTCCTCGAAACTCAACGGAGGGCCAAATCCGCCTATTCCAGGATACAGACTGTCACTTCATCGCCCACACCCCTGAGTTCCAAGATGCTGTTGACTCGTGGAAAAAGATACGTAAGATGGAGAGCATGGTTGTCTCGCCTGAAAAAGAATGGTATACCGGCGAGGGATCGACTCAGATCGACTACGAGAGGAGCGTTGAGCAGGGAAAATGGGATCCCTTCGTTGTTCTTCACACCAGTGGAAGTTCTGGATTCCCGAAGCCGATCGTAAGCAGGCAAGGCTGGCTCACGACGATGGACTCGTTTTACAAAGTGCCCCCGAAGAATGGCATTCATAGTACGTAGCGCCATTGGTGCCCTTTTTACTTCCCCTGAACCATCCCTGCAAAGGACAAAATGCTGACTATAATCTTTTCAAGTGTGGACGGTGGAATTAGCCCGTTTGGCAACGAGACATATCATTCCGAGTAAGTGGTTGACAAGTCTATGGTTAGTGAAGAAACGATTCTGACTCCTTAATAGTGCCCTTTTTCCACGCATCTGGGATGTACTTCTCAACATTCCTTGGCATCATTTGCGGCACCCCGTGTATACTTCCAATTGGGTCGAAACCCTTGACCGCGGACACGGCCGCCCAGTATATCAAATATGCGGGAGGAAACTCTATCATGCTTCCGCCCTCAGTCCTGGCAGATATGAGCCAGGTACCCGCTCACGTTGAGGCGCTGAAGTCATTGAAGCTTTGCACATTCGGAGGTGGTAAGTCATCAGATTCGATTAGGTACTGTTCGCTACTTGCGAATATACCTCCTTCGGTAGTCTCGCCGTTGATTTTTTTTGCTGATGCGTTCCTTAGGAAATCTTGCAACCCGGGTGGGAAACTTCCTTACAGAGCAGGGAGTACGCCTTATGAATATGATCTCTGCTACCGAGTAAGCCTTCCAACGAACCATAGCTACGTTCCATTATGGGTTCCGAAAAGTTAACAAGAGTTCTAGGATACCGTATCCTCTCTACTACCAGTCTAATCCAAAACTTTGGCAATACTTCGTTTTCGAGCCCGAATTGGGCGGTGCCGTGTTCCGCCAAACCACCGAGGATCCGAACGTGTATCAGCTTTTCGTCAGACGCAATAACCTCGAGCCTGATATCCAAGGCGTTTTCTATACCTTCCCCGAGATAGACGAGTATGACACCAAAGACTTGTTCCGCCCGCATCCCACCTTAGAAAACCACTGGATGTACGCCGGACGTGCCGATACCGTCATAGTCTTCTCCAACGGCGAGAAGCTCAATCCTCTTACTATCGAGCACGTTGTCAGCGACCACCCAGGTCTCAAGGGGGCGCTCGTTGTCGGCCAGGACCAATTCCAGCCCGCGCTTATTCTTGAGCCTGTCACCTATCCGCGGAATGAGGAGGAAGCAGAAAAGCTAATCGACAGTGTGTGGCCTTTTGTAGAAGATGCAAACAAGGATTCCGTGGCCCACGGTCGTATAAGCCGCGAATTTATCATGATCTCGAAGCCGGAGAAGCCACTCCCGAGAGCCGGAAAGGGCACTATCCAACGGGGAATGGCTGTCAGGCTATACAAGGACGAGATTGACGAGTTCTACGCCAAGGTAGAGAACATGCAACAAGCCGATGCACCAAAGTTAGAGATTGGCTCCGAGAGCGAACTCTTGGAATCCCTACAGGAACTCTTCACGACGAGACTCGACGCTCCAGCATTAGGTCCCGACACGGACTTCTTCACCGTTGGAATCGATTCGTTGCAGGTAATCAATGCTAGTCGTCTGATAAATGCGGGATTAAAAGGGGCTGGTGTCGAAGTTGACCCAGCTGCGCTCGCTCCCCGCGCCATTTATGCTCACCCAACGTTTAGGGAGCTTGCAGGATACATTTATCCCCTCATCTCCGGCGCGACACATACGGGAGATAGTATGGAGAAGGCAGTCCAACAAATGAAGGATTTGCTTGCGAAATACACTACCGACTTGCCGGCTGCGAACACGAGCAAGCCTCCCCCACTCGACGAAAGCCAGACCATCATCCTCACGGGTAGCACAGGAGGTCTTGGATCCTACCTCTTGCATTTCATGATCTGCAGTAGAATCATCAAGAAAGTGATCTGCCTCAATCGATCGAAGGACGGCCGAGGCCGCCAACTCCAGAGCTTTGAGAGCCGTGGGCTCAACACCGATTTCAGTAAGGTCGAGTTCCTCCAGGCTGACCTATCGTTGCCCGACTTCGGAATCGGCCAGAGCAAGTATGACGAACTCCTATCGACTACCGATAGGATCATCCACAACGGCTGGCCGGTCAACTTCAACATCTCCCTATCAACGTTCGAGCCGCATATCCGTGGTGTCCGTCACTTTGTGGATTTCAGCGCCAAGGCGGCAAGGAGAGTACCTGTCGTCTTCATTTCTAGTATCAGCGTCGTGAGTCACTGGGAGGGAGAAGCTCCGGAAGCCCAGGTCACCGACTTCACCGCGGCACTTCTGAACTACGGCCGCTCGAAGATGGTATCCAGCTTGATCTTGGACCAGGCGACCAAGGTTTCCGGTATTCCGACGGCAAGCGTCCGCGTAGGCCAGATTGCGGGCTCCCGGTTCGAAAAGGGCTTGTGGAGTAAGCAGGAGTGGTTCCCGTCCATCGTCGCGTCGTCCGTCTACCTCGGGATGCTCCCGGACAATCTAGGTATCTTCGACGTCGTCGACTGGATGGCTATCGAAGACGTCGCCCACCTCGTCCTGGAAGTGTCGGGCGTTGAGCAGCGCCTCCCAGTCGACAAAATCGACGGCTACTTCCACGCCGTCAACCCCAAGACGACGACCTGGGCTAAGCTCTCCGCCGCGGTCAAGGAATTCTACGGGCCCCGGATCAAGAAGACCGTCAGTTTCAGAGAGTGGATCGATGCGCTGAAGGCTAGCCAGGAAACGACGACCGACGTGAGCAAGAACCCGGGAATCAAGCTGATTGACTCATACGAAGGCTTCTTTGCCGGGAGTGACCAGCCGCCGGTTAAGTTTGCCATGGAGAGGACGAAGTCCTACAGCAAGACCGCTGCGAACATGGAAGCTGTCACGCCGGAGTTGATCCAGAACTGGTGCAAGCAATGGAACTATTAGCGAGCAAGTCGTTTTTGTTGGATACCTATTTGCGCCTTCGGTTCGAGCCTGGATTTTTGATTCTCTATCTAATTTTGTTATGGTGTAGAAAAGAAGATTGTACGGATTAAGTTGCTTTATTACTTGTTGAATATACACGATTATCAGCACTTCCTATTGATTAGTACCAGTTTCAAGCTTTTTGATATCATTGATCTTGTAATCTCATGGTCACGTAGGTACCTAAACATTAGTTATTGAGCAGGTATTAATCATGGTATTCCGAGTTCTGGTCGTCTCATCCTATCATTGATTTGAAGCCAACTTGTGGCCAGCTGAACTCCCGGCATATCGGAGTCGTAGCATCATGTAGTTAATAATACTATAGTAATTGACGAGAGCTTACTTGAATATTGGCAATGCCATTAAGCGCATCATACAGTATGTGATACGGCGTATCAACCGTTCGGAGTATACTCCTTCGGATTCGTCATCGCCATCGTCACCTACCCCTAGTGTGCAAACGTGTTTCTTCGCTCACTTATTGACCGACTTTCTCAGCTGTGGCGTCTGCCTTGTTCTTTAGAAACAGCTAGGATGTTTTATCAACTGAACTTTTGAAAATGATGATAGCCTGTTCAATCTTGCAAGGTTGGTGTTGCATTGATGTTGGTTATTTTCCAATGTCTTGGAAGTTGCCGGGTTACGTAACCTAACCCCCATGTCACGTGCAATTGATTTATGCATGCATATAATACTTATTTTGCTTTTGATTTTCATTTAATCATTTAATGAAATTCATTAACGTTCTCGTCGAAGATCGTCGAAATTTCAATTTAAGTCACCTGCACCAGCCTTCTTTACCTAGTTCCCTTCCTTCGCTCGTTCGACGTCATGTTTCAAGAGGACGAGGAAACAATCGATAAGACAGAATTTATTTCTGGTTCAAGCTGGAGGTTCAACTTTGACCCTGTCCGTGTAATCGGTCCGGTCGAGTCGACCCTCGTGAAAAAATGCGAGACTTAGGACGGGGTCCGTTCCGCAAAAAGGAGGTTGCTAAGAGCCAGCTGCAGCAGGGATCGGTGCTGATGCCGGGGTACAGTACCTAGCCTACATACCTAGGTACCCTAGGTACGCTGTAATACAGCGTACATATTCACCACTCATCTTTCAACTCTTCCTCCCCGCCCTGTACGAGGCACTCTTTTCCCTCTCCAATTGGTTCAATGGGGGCCAAGACAACGCCGCTTCTAGAAGGGTCATACGCAGTACTAACTATAATACAATACCTAGACACTATAATGGCATGGAAGCCCTCGTCTGACCATTTGGTCGGGTTACTTTCTACCCAAGGTTACCCCCTTCGGTGTGCGAACTTCGAAGAGCGTTGTGTGATGGCGCCGAAGAACAGCGCAGCTATAGCGCATCTAGAGCGTTTCTAGTCGTTGTACAATGCGACGCTATCTGCTTCTTCAGAGTAGGAGCCCGAGTCGATCTCATCGCCCGCTCAGATGTAGTTCGTTGCCCGAGCCCTTGCGTTGCGCATGCTACGGTAATCACGTACCCGTTCGCCGTTAAGCCCATTTCTAGCCCTAGGAGCTTCTAGGCTTTAGTTGTTGGGAGGTGTTGGTTCCAAACATGACATGGTGCTGCATTTGCCCGGGGTCGCTGTCAACCTCTTCCGGGTTCTGATATTGGGCTTCAAGGGTTGCAGCAGGCTGGAGGCGCAAACGGAGGCATCCGAGATGAGTGATCGGACTATCGTGATATTGTCTTTGGCATGCGGCCTGCTGGTCCGACGCACTACATCGTTAAAACCTTCGGGGTTCACCAACGGATGTTACTGTTTCACAAGACGCCTCTTTATCATTGCTTTTCTAAGACAATGTCTCAACAAAATCGACCTTCTGGCAAATTGGGCTCCAACCCGTGATTTCGGTTGCCAGATCCGAAGGAAATGTTAGCAGGCCCATGTTGATTGCATTTAGGTGTTGTTTCAGAAATCTAAAGATCGTCTTAGGAAGGACGGTAGCCGAGAGGCGGGTGAACAGCAGATCGCCGAAGATGTCTGTGAACCCACGAGCAGTGCCTCTAGGTAGGTATGATATCAACTACCGAGCTTACTAGCAAGATATAGTATATGTGTCTCAGATAAGCTTAATGCAACGTGAGTTAAGAGCAGCAATTGAGGATCGTCACGTCGTCATGTGTCGTCAAATAGGGAAGATAAAACTTGATATGAAGCCGCTTCAAACTTGAAATTCTGGAACTTCACCTAGTATTATTGAAGTTTGACTATGGCGATCGACGATATGCAACGAGACAACCTTGAAGTAGTTGCTATTTGCGAGTAAAGATTAAGTTGACCCAATGCATCGGTGATTCCAGTGAGCTTGATGGTCACCTCAAATGCACTAAGGATGCAGTCTACGCCTTCGATCTCCTCGGATTATCGGAAGGAGCTAAGTTGCTAAAGATATTTCTACCGAGTGAAAATAGGAACCGCTAGCGCCGGTAAAAGCCGTGATATGGATTCAAATACACACAAGAATCTTGACGATACCTACATACATATTAGTGTTCGCGATCTTCCGCGGCTATCTTTAACTAACAGCTTCTAGAATTGTTTAGGATGCACATAGCTCGGTGACGGTTAAGATCTGTTTTTTTAGCGACGTCGTCATCTTATTTATCCTATCTACTATGGGGCGCCTAGCAAATGTAAGTAGCTTTTGGGAAGGTATAACTCTTGGAATAAAAATGGTAGGTTGATGATATGCGAGGTTAAGAAGTAGGTAAGTATGAAATGATGCATGTGGAATCTAGGAAACCATTCTAATAAATTTGTAATCGGTTGAGGGCGACGTCGCCTAACCTGAAACTTAGTAAACGTGACGGACTGCAATGACGCGGTAGCAATGAAGCTAAATGCGATGAGACTAATGTGGACAGATGAGAATAGAAGGCATCCCAATTCCGGGGATGGAGTGGTCCTCGACGCATGCAACACACGCATGCGCTGATGAAAAGTCGGACAACGGGACTTCATCCCACTTCATATACCTAGACTACATATCTAGGAGTCGGTCCTTGATAGAGTTGACAATGACAATATCTGCTTGACATTAATGAGGTCGGCAGAGGAATCAGTTTATGCGAGACCGTACGATGATAGCGGGATGCGACCAAATGTGATATAAATAGTTCTGTTTAGTAAGTTCCACAGACTAGATACGGTCGCGAAATTTCTTATGCAACTATGATAAATTGGTGGGATTGATGAGGTCGTGTGGCTCTGTAGCATCGCGATCCTTTTACTGAGCGGACCGTTTACCGTGGAACACTTTTGACACGATCAAAATTGAAGAATTCTACTTCGTGTGTCTCGCTGAAACGGCTTCATTCCTCCCTCTATCCTAGTTGTAGCACTTGAAAAGCGTTAACGTGCCAGGTAGTAGGTTACTCAATTAAAGAAAGTCACATCTTCTAGAAGAATACTTCTTTTAATTTAGGCAGTCTTGGTCGGTCCGAAGAGAGTGTTGCGGTTGCGACGATGCGGCGTTGATGCCCCGAATTGAATACGTAATCGTAACCAACGTCTGTACCATCTGTGATCTATCATTTCCAGAGGCCTGGAAACCCCCAAAGCATGCCCTAGCCAGGTCTCTCGGTTCATGCCGGGGCGCTTCGGTTAGAGCTGTGTGAATTGCGTTACGCATCAGCCAGGGGCAAGTCAGTTCGAAAGAACAAAATTTTTCACCGGTCGAGCTGTCGACGTATAGATTCCATCATACCCAGCCGTACGTGCCTAGACGTAAGCACGAAGATAATCGCTCACTGCGGGATATCTCACGTTGGAAAGGGGGCTGACATTAGAATAAATGTGAGAACTTTATGGAATGCCATGTTCGCCAATACTAAGCATGGTCACACCTCAATATGTTGCTTGGGCTTCTCATAGGCTGGCTATAATGACCATGAGGCTCTCTTGACAAACGACAACCGGCGCCGGTGGATAGGTCGCGTTGTGATAGGTGTTCAAGTTTGATTACCTTCCGTTACGATCGTTTCCCCGATTACCAAGACGCCAAAATCTGACGCGTTCCCGAATCGTTGAGATCGAGGTCCGATAGACGCGGACCGGCGGAAAGTGGATGTTGTACATACCTATCTACATCGAATGATAGTATGCGTTTAGATCCGACAAGATGTTCTACTGCAGCTCGATATTCATCTACTATATGTAATCGTTAGTCATATTAAACTTGCGCATAGTTATTCGTACCCTTGCGTCGTATACTAGGTAGACAAACTATTTCCTCGGCGACGATTCGTCTTTTGATCTCTTCTGTATGATTCGGTGATTAACCTAACAAATGAGCTTGCCGAGCCTATCGTCAACGAGTTTGCAATGCTAGCTAGGGTGAATACAGCTAATTCATTCGCCGTTTATGCTTTCTTTTTTTTAACGAGAATATGGTGACGCGTATTTTCCTATTGGTCTAGTCTCCGTGTTGTTAGAGCGTAGAAGTTTTCCCTAAGACCCTCCCCCCTGCATAAACGTGGTGATAGGTGAGGAAGACGGGAGTGCGGGTCGGCGGGGAATAACTCGTAAGGCAAAATCTAGGTAGAGTGTTCCAATGCAGGCTGCGAGCGGCGGGATCTGAGACCTGCAGGGGAGCGGGGGGCCAGTAGGACTAAGCCACTGATAACTTGGACTATGAGAAGTCAACTCTCTCTGCGTTCTTCGGTGGTGCCAGGAACCAACACGACGGAATCCTCTTCTGAGTGGCTGTAGTAATTAACAGATTACCGCTCCCCTATCCCCTACAAATTGAAAACCCGCATCATGATCACATCTTTTGGCAATACTCGAACACGAATGGCTACACAACTGGGGCTTTTCAGCTGGACTGGTAGTACAACATTGGCAAGTATACCGAATATTGAAGCACAATGCATATCCGTTTCTCGCAAGTATCTATTTTGCACCGTGCCGCACTGAGGGGCATATAAATTTCCCTTCTTCTAACTTACTAATCTCTCCCTCACTCCCGACTGGGTAAGCTTATTGCAGGGGGGTGGTATTCTCCACGAAGCTAATGCCCCTTGAGGTAAACTGGCCCGGCATTGGAAATTTTCGGAAAGGCTCTGGCCGACTGTCGGATTGTTTTCGCATGATGTCCATATGATGAGCAATATGAGCGTTCGATCAGTTGAAGCTATGCGGTCCGTGAGTTTGACAGGGCTGAGATTTTTAATATACTCTGAGAAACAGCATGCAGGCTGTTCTGAAAAGCGTAATAGCAAGTCGAATTCCGACTTTTCGTGCCTATGCAAGCAGCCGACTTTGAGACATACATAGTAGTCCCATCGGTCTCCCCTGTCAAAACGTGAAAGCAAGACATTGCATCGGTACTCGTATGTACAATATCTTCTAGCTTATCGGCATGTCCTTTTGCTTCTCGTTTGTTGGTGGTGGCAGTGGTCTCGAACTTGGAGGCCAAACACATGCGGAGCGCACGCTGTTGCCGATCTTTTGGAGGTGCCGATGACTTGCACAGATGTTTGTGGCGCTTTTCAACTAATCGCATCTCAGTACACAAAAAAAGAGGCTTGCAGAGGTGCCCTCCCTTTCGACGGCATACATTTCCGCCTTGCGCAAAGAAATGGATTCAACCAATAATCAGTATGCAGGGCCAATCTGACCATCACACTGCGTAATTAGGCTGTCTGTGGTAAGCGTGCTTGTACCTGCAGGATTAGCTTGAGATGGGGGCATTATAAACGTTCTCCCGGTACGGAGTATGGAGAAAGGCAAGTTAAATTTTTGTTGGGTCTATCAGGCTCTTGGACCTCACCGTCGCCATGCTAATAATATATGACTATTGCCTGTACTATGCAGTGTTGCGATGCTAGTATATAGTAGGTGCCCATCCTTTCCCCGGCTACGCGGCGATGTCATGTCTCACTACTATATTGCTAGCACACGTGAAATTGTTACATAGTAGTTGCATGGCCGACCAGGTTGTTGCAGGCCTTGGTATCGCGCGAAGACTCTTTTGGAATTGATACCAGTCCATAACCAGTCCAGACTCCAAACTAGGACGGCTGCGAACAGACTGCGAGCAGCCTAGGGCATTAGATGTAATAACGCTGAACAAACAGCCTGATGAGTTATGGGATTTAACCTGACGATGTGGTAGGTGCGGATTCGGCCCGCTGCTGACCAGTCACCTCATCAGCATTAATGCGTACTAAAGAAAAAAGAGCAAAAGAAACATAAATCTTACATACCCCCATAAGTCTGGTATGATAGTATAGCAGTATATAGTATGTATGACATGCAGATGCTAAAATCCTTTCTTCTCATCGCGATACCGACAGAGACTTGTGCCGGAGGAAGGAGGACTACGGTACCGTTTGGTACTCGGCCGGAATGTACTTCAACTGGCAGGTACGTAGCTAAAGTACCGGGGGGAAGCTCCATGGGTTCATTTTCAAATTGCTGCAAGTGCTCTGGTGCTGTCAACTTTCTTCTTGGAGTCGCCTATGCCTGTAGTATCCACCTTCGCCCACTTCGCCCACTCGCCTACGCACTTGCCCAATCCTGTGTAGCTCCACCGTCGGTAGCTTGCATGGATCCCCCCAGCCACGAGAAAAGATTGGACACGAAATTCTCTGAGAAGCTGCGATGGGCGATTTTGTGCAACATCACCGACGGGACATGTGCATGTACGATTGAGCGATTGAGAGAAGGAGGCCACCACCTACATATTTTGCGTGGGTACCTCGGTACAGGTACAGCCATTATCATTAAACATTTCCAATTTGACTCTATGTCATACTAACTCAACTTCTTACAACATTTCAATACTACGCCCAATGCTACCACAGCCTACCTATCTAGACTAGACCTACATGTGGACATCACGAGAATAGACGCAGGATTTTACATTCTACAACCCCACTAAGCATAGAATTGAAACCCTTTCTTCCTGTGCCAAAGCCAATGGGGTAGCGCGTCTGACTACGCGAGATCAACATGCCCAGATATTCGCCAATCTTGCCAGTTTACGCAGTAACTGCTAGTTATCAAATGGCCGAAGCTAATTAACCTACAGTAGTCGAAACGGAGAAGACTTAACCGAGTATAGTCCTCTCCAACGGCCAAGCACAGAGCCCTTCTAGGCTGACAAGGGCGAGAATATCTGGGATCCTAGTGGACCTGGCAGCTTGGGACCTCCTGGGACTTTCTGGGACTTCCTTGTCAAAGAGTCTCGAAGATGCGCAAGCTTGCGAGGACCTGGCAGATGGCGAACACTAGCTTCCCCATGTGGTCCACCGGCCTCCGCCCGCGACCACGCCATCCTACCACTCTGCCATTCAGGACTGACGCGAGCTCCGTCAGGGCGACCCAGGGAAAGTAACCCTCAGGGATCAGTTGTGCCTCCTTGACTTGTCTGCGTATCCTATCCTCTCTACCGCACAGTACATCCCGTACCACCATGCCAGAGTCACCTCAGTATTGGATTCATCGAGTATCCATCGAGTATCCGCTTCCCCAAGCCCCTGGCTCATGTCGTCAATTGGCTACCAAAATCGAGACCCCCATCTACTATTTACTATGTACTAGGTTACATGTACCTCAACGTACTGGCGCATTCATACCTTAATATGTCCTTCCTTCCCGCTGTCATTGTATATTCCTGGCTTTCTGATCTTTTTGCTTTCTCGTGTATGCCTCTCCGTTGAACTTCTTGCCCCTGCCTACGATTCATGTGTATGGGAATCGCCTCATCTGCATGATATTCGAGGCCATGAATACCACCTAAGCCATCAACCCTCTACGCGTTCGGTGCATACATCACGTCTCGGCTCTCGTCTGGTTGTCCATCTAAAGCGATTAGACGATTATCCCATCTCCATGTTTTCAGACGACCATCAATCTATTCGACAGGATCAGTGGGTTTCAACGTAAAATCCAAAATCCAGGTATTGGGTTAGGACGAGCCCGGGTAATATCCACGCATTTACGACTTACCCGGTTTTTTTGGTTCGGCTTTGGACGACTCCGTCTGTATCGCATAAGATATATCGGGTCCAGATTTCGTCATCCTGGTTTTAAGTACTTTGACCAAAGTAGGAGTTTAGATATAGGCCTTATATCCTACAACGCGCAGCTCCTATACTGCGCGGTTCCTCGTCGAAGTCTGGAATCCAGACATATTTTTCCTACTATTCTGTAATTGGGGCCGGCCCATACGCTCTTCAGTATGGCGAACGAAACACAGCGTGGCGGTTGTCCCGCACCCTTTTTTAGTGAAGACATATTCCCAACAGTGGGAGGACGTAAGTTCTAGGTTGACGATATATCTGACCCTTTCTAATCGCTTCGTAGACATCGAGGGCCGCTTGTGTTCGCCCCTGGGGCGTTTAAACTGTTGTGTCCCATGTCCCATGACGGATTGGGCGTATCCAGATAATTTCAACTCGGCAACGACGGCGGCGAACTGGGTTAATGTTGTCGGCATGATCTGTTGTGGTTTCCTACTAATATCCTGGATCGTGCTTCCCGTTGAGAAGACTCATCGTCATTATTTGAGTATTAGTCTCGCGTGTGCCGTTGTTCTGATGAACGTGAGTCTATTTACACATGCTCGAAAGTAAGCAAGTTCAGTCGTGACTAACATATCATAGTTGGGCTTCATCATTCCTTTAGCAGCTAAGCCAAACCAATGTTATAATGAGATCACTCCCCATGGAATGGACACGAGCTCCGTATGCGCTGCCTCGGGTGCTTTCTTACTTATTGGAGGCTGGGCCGGTGTAATGTGGGTTTTCTTGAGGGCTCTTTCTCTTCACCTCCAAATCTGCTGGCAATTGGTGGTGGGCCGAAATTATATGTGGTTTTCTCAAGTCCTCGGTTGGGGTATTCCCATCATTGGCCTTATCATTCTGCTTGTCTTCAGCGGAGTTTCTTTCCGATTCGGTGCGACGTGCCACATCAACCACGAGAACAGTTTGGCGGATTTTTGGATTCCGCTTCTCGTCTTCGCAGGCCTGACCGTTATTATACAATTTGCCACCTTTGGATATTGTATCAAAGTTTATCTCGCGTCTTTGACTGATAACAGTACGACTACCGAGGGCTCTGGGATGCCTTCATACTCCAACAGTATCCGCACTATGACTCCCCGTCAGGCGTATCGACGAATTCGACGTGTCGTCCAACTCCAATGGCGCGGTATCGTCATTGTGTTGATTATTATCGCCGACGTTATCTTCTTTGCCGTCATCTTCGTTTTCTTAGACAACACTGTGGAATCAGTTAGGACTAACCCCGGCAAGGCACTACCATGGGCAGCTTGTCTCATCGCCGCCGACGGTGATAAGAACAAGTGTTTGGATAAAGCTAAAGGATTGGTTGTCAGTCTACCGACTGTCACAGCGGTGCTAATACTATTGGCTGTAAGTAGCAATGACTTGGAATTTCTAGTATTGCATAAGCTAACATACGATACAGATGAACGGCCTTTGGTTACTCCTATTACTTGGCCGCTGGTCTATGGTTACCGGCTGGGCCGATTTCTTCGCAGCTCTGGCTGGTAACACCACCAAGAAAGAATTCGTGTCTGTAGACGCTCGAATGGATATTAAGCAGGACCCTCGATCTTATGAAATGTTGTCTCGCGATTCCGGAAAGGTAGACACGGTGCTGACCCCAATTAGCGCGACAATGTCGCCCACCGCTCGAGGCGGGCGCCAAACCCCTGATTATTTCGGACAGACGGTCCGATACCAACCGCATCAACGATCATTCTCTTCGCCCAGGCCTCCACAGCAACTTCGCTGGGATGAAGGGCAAGAAGACGCCTATCCCTTACCACCGATGCCGCCATCGCGAACATACGATTACGATAATATGAACCCGTTAGGAATGAACAGGATAGAGAAGGAAGAGGAGGATGAGATACAATACTCGGCCCCAAGGTCGCAATATACCCAACCACACGCTCCCGATTATAGTCGCGACCACGTTTTTATCTGAATAATTTTTCGATCTATTATTATGGGCTATCCGCCTGATCATACGAAACATGTACACCATGTACAAAATATTTTTCTTCATGTTACCATATGGGGGCGACTTCGTACCCTTCACAGATGTTATTTATCAGGCTTCAAGCGCGGCGTCCCGGGACTTTGTATCGATAGAAAACCATGAGCCTTAACCTCGTAGAGGCAAGGGATTGGTATACTGAAAAATTAGGATACGGCAATGCGCTTAAAAGAGAGGGATATATCTTGGGAGGGAAGCTGGAGGAATCAAAAGTGTCATTGCCGAATCACATATTCGTAATGTGGGGATATTGGGCTCATGGGAGACAAATGGATGGATGAAGGGAATCTCATCGGCTGGCACATGAAGTTGACGACGCCAAGGACTTTTAAGTGTTGCTACGCAGGCTGATGGAGGAATGAAGCTATGGAGCGACAATGGTTTTCTGCCTGACTTGGTCTGCTACGTAGTACTTACCTACCTAGGTAGCTTCAAAGGTCGGATAGGTATGCATTTACTTATCCGTCTTAATAAAAGGCATAAACCTAAGATACATACTTTCGTTTGAATATGTTTTGCTCTTCACGTGCAGATGGTGATATAAAGTCTCATTCATGTCTCGTAGAAGTATGAAAATTCTGTAAGAAATAGGGGGAGGCTCGCTAGGGAGGAAAGAAATGTTTCCCGTTCCACATATGGGTAGGTAATCGTAATAGAAAGTTCAAGAGACAATTATACACGAATTTTAGAGGTGTCTATTGAGACTGTCTCAAAAAGACTACGAACCTACCTATCTAAGCAGAGTTTTCAACTTATTTTGATAACGATTGAAAGTTCAAAGTTTCCAACCTATCTCCATTTCTCAATTAGAACGATCGTATTCCTAACATGAACCCCTAAACATTGTAAGGGGTAATATGATTTGCTGTAGCTTCTGATATGGACTTATCACAAGTGAGCGCCCTCCGGCAGCCCCTTAAAGCCGGCTGTCATAAACAGACCATCGGCTATCGCAGACTTTTTCGCCTTGAGTTCATCCACGTCCCAATTAGCCCAGGTGCAGCGGCCCCTCAGAAACGAGGCTTCAGGACTAGCCATCCAGACAAGAAAATGAGCTGGAAGTTGCACTAGATTGGCGGGTCTGGATTAGCATTTTACACAGAATGATACCTGGGTAAGTAGGTACTTTTAGAATTACTATCGAACAATCAACGTACCTGTATCCATGGGGAGTTTCTCAGGGTCACCGCCTGTCCGGTAAAAGTTCTTAGTCTCGATCATTCCGGGGTTGACAGTAGCGACGAAGATATGAGGGTTTTCCGCTGCGAGGAATTCGTAGACCTTAGCCTGAGCGAGTTTCGAAGCGGTGTAAGACGACAGTCCCGGGAGGAACGTGACCGGCATGAGCGAAACATCCGTAGTTATGCCTAGGATAGCGGCCTGCGTTGGGTCGGCTGTTGGGAGAAAGGCCTTGGTGGCTAGTAATGTGCCCTTGACATTTGTCTGAAGGAAACCTTATTAGTATATTATAGTTTAACTGAGAGATAATAGGGGAGGGAGTACTTCGAACCCTTTCCACCAGTCATCTACGTCCGTCGAGGCAAGCGGTGATAGCGTGGGACAGTAGGCCGAAGAAAATACTAGTACGTGCCACTTGCCAACTGCGGCAGCAGCGCTCTCCAGAATTTCTGCTTTGGTCAGGTCGGTTTCGTAGAATAAGTATGACGCTTTGCTGCCGGTCAACGCGATGAGCGCTGCTGTCTCCATCAGAGTAGCTTCGGTGCGCCCGAGCAGCGCGATGTGAGCAGCCCCGGCAGCGGCAAATGCTAGGGCAGTCGCTCGCCCAACTCCGGATCCCTGAGTTTTGTTAGTATACTACCTATGTGTACTTGATCCTCGAAAGACACGACATGTGCCTTCTAAGCCCGCGTTAACCTGAGGAAAAAGGGGGTATAGGAGATGACGGTCAAAAAGGCGGGAGCGATCGATGCTATGGATTATACATACTGCGCCGATGATCACCACAGTCTTGCCGGCCGCGCTCAACTCTGGACGGAAAGGGGAAATGGCTTCGTAGGTGTCGTTGTGCCATACGGTGGTTGGGCAAGGGAAAGGCGGCTGCATCTTGTAGGATTTGAGCTTGAGGCCAAGAACTCAAAGTAGACAGAACAGATGACGAGGATATTATAAACAAGAGCTATATAGTATGAATGGGGGAGTTCGAAGACGGTTTCTTACAGCATCAACTCAACAATTAACCTTCCAGCACTACAGACAGTTGAACCGTCCGGTCAACGGAGTTAACACGCCCATGCATATGTGTTGGTATTTACTTGTGGGTTTTGCTTCCTCTCAAACTTTTGGGATTGGCTATATCAGTCGGCTTACACCCTCTTTTGAAATGGGTGTTCTTGTTCCCCTCGCCGTTGTAACTTCTAACTAGGTCATGAATCATGACGGGAAAAGCAGAAAAGAGAGACCAATTCCGGATATTAATCTAAACATATATCGCCGTCTTGTTAGGAGCAGCATGGATGGCAATGTCGCGTCTTGGTTACAATGCCGTTTCTTTCCCGGCGACGCCTGTTGGTCATCTTCGGAAGAATGGGAATTGCTTAACAAGATTGTGGGAAGTCGACTGATAGCTACGGTGTCGATTGCTGGCCCGTACTTATGTACCCTATGCTGTTAATGCCTTCAGTGCCAAGGAATATCGCCACAAGGCAGCTTTTGAAACAAAGTACAACATCCGCCTGGTTATCCGAAACACGGGATACGATTATATGGGAAAGTCGATAGGTGCCGCCATAACATTAGGGATATTTTCGTCTCGGGTTATGAATATACGGGAAAGCGATGAAGATTGGAGCCGAGGTGCCGGTCTCCGATGCACAGGTTGTCGGTAATGTACGTCGCCTCGTCGTTGTCGAAGGAGATTGCCCATCGGTGGGGTGGCTATATTCAAGGGGGCTCTTTCCGCCGGCGGCGGTAGTATATATGGTATGGTGCTCTCCGTAACAGTGAAGCTACATCCGGATGTGCTGACGGCGAACGCTACTCTTTCTTTCATAGAATCGTCAGAAGCGTATTGGGATATTGTACAAACCCTTGTGGTGAATTTACCAGCACTCAAGGCTGTCGGTGTTACCGTATATTGACAAACTATATCAGGGCACATATTTCAAATGCCGTAATCATAGGTACTTTCCGAATGGGACTACCCAAAAACTCCAGCAGCTTTTAGGTCCAACGCTCGAGTCGTTGGATCGTAGCGGTATCCTGTACGGTAGGCACGAAGGAGCGACCGGGCGAGTTCCTAGTCCTGCATGAGTGATAAAATGTTGGCAAACTTCTCCACTACCATCTTTCCAACTTTTCAGGACTCTTTCAACACTCTAGTTTCCGAGACAAGCGTTTATGAAATTAATTTTGGAGGCCGTATTATTCCGCAATCGCTCGTGGCGTCCAATGATGCTGCTGTCTCCCTTGTTAACGCCATTAAAGTCATCGTAAGTAACGGTGGCGTCTTGTCTAGCGTCTCGATGGATGTTAGTCGACCACCAACTTCTTCCAACTCTGTTCATCCGGTCTGAGGGACTCTTCATCCCTAGCATTTACTATCACGTGAGTTACCTTTGATGAGTTCGTAGATTTACGGACGAGACTGATACTCCAGAATAATATAAACACAAATCTTATTGACCAGCAAATTGTCACCAACGTACTGGTCCCCACCCTAGACAAGCTGACGCCAAGCGGCGCCGCTGATCTGAACGAGGCTGATTTAAACGAGCCCAATTGGCAGCAGGTCTTTTATGGCGAGAATTATGCAAAGCTCCCAGCCATCAGACAGATGATCCGAACGGCATTTTCTGTAGTCCGTCAGTCGTAGGAAAGTGAGACATGGAGAGATTTTGCAGATGGGACACTTTGTAAGGCGGGAAAATAGTATTCATCGCGAAAGTCTCTTGCACGAAGAGGCGTCTTGTGAAAAGCCTGGATTATCCCACATGCCTTTATCCTCGTTTCTTATAGGTTATCCCTTTTCAAATAGGTACCTCGATTAGTACTCAGCTGTGATCTATAGTCAGAACAATTCTTCGATAACCAAATTGTATAGGTATACACTTTATATGAGTGTCTAATCTCAACGGCTGCGTACCTAAGGTATTATTGGAGGCGATTATGAAAGGTGAAAAGAAAGAATGAATTGAAGCCTTGACAGGCAAGAACGCAACGACATAAGAGAAGAGAACATGGGAGGTGATTATGTAATTCCGGGATGGTGGGGTCAGCTCTGACGGGGGTAGCGGGGGTTAAGTACGAAGCACGTACCGCCTAACGTCACTGCGTTACAGAATGGTAGGGGCATTGCTGACACGGAGCCCTTGGTACCTTTTACCTTCCTACCTTCTCCCTTCTAAAGCTCAATTCAAGAAAATCATCTTCAATATCAATCTATACCATTCAGCAATTTATCTTCGTAAATCAAGGCCCATGTCTTACAATGGGCTCCATGTTATTATTATCTAGTATTTGTCGTGTCTTGTTACGAAATCCCAGACATTGGTGTTCATCAGTGCTACATCTAGAATCCTCCCTTCGATACCGCCCTTAACGCCGTTACTCCCGATTTCTTGGATGAAAAAGAAATATACGTAGACGATGTATCCTATCCTCTTATTTACCTTCGTATTCCTCGGTGGCTATGTGCATTATCTATGGAAAGCCGAGGGTGCCCTCCACGAGCCATGGGTCCCAGACGCTGGCGACCGACTCTTCAGCCAGCGACCGCTACCGCCGTTTAGAGAAGAGTCTAGTATAGCAACCTATGCGCTCCCTCTACGAACTCAAGGTCGAAATATCGTCGATTCCACCGGTCGCCGTTACAAGCTCTCCAGCGTCAATTGGTACGGAGCTAGCGATGAGCTCTTCATTCCCGGAGGACTCGAAGTCCAACACCGTTCCGTCATCGCGGCCACCATCCGCATCTTAGGCTTTAACAGCGTGCGCCTACCTTATTCCGACGAGATGGTCATAAAGAATCCTCATATCCTCCCCCACCTCCTCACCGCCAATCCCGACCTTATGGGTTTACGCGCGCTCGATGTGTTCCAAGCCGTCGTCGAGGCATTGACCGGTGCTGGCATCGCTGTCATAATCAACAACCATATCACAAGTGCGACGTGGTGCTGTGGAGCGGACCCGTGCGATGCCGGTTGGGCCAACGATCACCTCGGTCCTTTATGCCCGATTCAACAGACAGAAGAGAACTGGATACAACATTGGGAGACGGTGATGGAGAGGTTTGTGAATAATCCTAGAGTCATCGGGGCTGACTTGAGAAATGAGGTGCGTGGCGTCTGGGGCACGATGTCGTGGAATCGCTGGGCGACCGCTGCCGAAAAGTGCGGGAATAGACTGTTGAAGATGAATAACGACTGGTTGATTATCGTTGGCGGGACCGAGTCTGGGAACGATCTCACCAAGGCGCAGGAGCGACCGGTGAAACTGGATGTTGCGGACCGGGTCGTATATTCGGCGCATGTATATGCCTGGTCCGGGTGGGGAAGTCGCGAGGGTCGATACGCCAAGCGCAGTTATGCTTCCTTCATCCAGGCGATGAGGAAGAATTGGGCATACCTGGTCGAGAAGGACATAGCACCTGTATGGGTAGGCGAGTTCGGCGCACCGCGTAATCCGGGCACCGGCGACGCGAACTACTGGCGAAACCTGCTGCGGTACCTAAAGCGCATCGATGCTGACTTCGGATATTGGGCCATCAACCCGCGCAAACCTAAGGATAACGAGCCGGAGTCGTATTCCCTTGTTAAGGACGACTGGATTACGCCCATCCTCGACTATCGCATGCGCGACATGACAGAGCTCATCGCTGGCACGGGAGAGGATGGCGATAACGGCGATGAGAGCGGGAATACAGAGAATGGGGAGACAAATAGGGATAAGAGCGACACAGTAGAAGAATTGTAGAAAGCGTTGTTTTATATCCGGTTCAAAAATCATAAGGTAGCGAATTTTGGCTACGCGGGAGATACCATTCGGGAGGGAATTTTGAATTTCTCAAGTTTTACGATCGCTATAACCTAGGATATCGTCATCGGCGTGGGTATTGCATACATCTCATCATTCCGGCTACTACGATAGCTGACTCAAGTTTAGAATGGAGGGTAGGGCATTAACAGTTAGGTTTTTAGCAAGCGAATCCCCAGAATAGAGGGCGGGCGTTGATTTATCATCTTGTAGGGTTGAGAGTAGGGACGAATGCGAGATTTGGTTCTTATGATAAGCCTTAACTGCGGGATCAAAGTCTGCCTAATAGGCATCTTTCGCGAATGTCCCTACTACCTGCGTAAGATTCCCCTTCATATCGAATCGAATTTATGTCACCATCCCTGGTATTAGATTACGAATGCCTGTACGACTTTATATCTTGGTATGTAGATTCAAATACCTACTAGTTACTTAGGGAAGTAGGATATTGGCCTATTTATTTCCTGAATTCTTTGTATTTCGCTTCGGTTGCTCACTCCGGGAGCCTCGTTCCCTCGCCCCCACACGATAAGAGGTTACATTCAAAATCCTTAAGGACTTCTGGATGTTGTGCTACTGTAGGAATGCGAGGAAGGGTGGGTGGGTCACACTAACAATATCCGTTATGACATACACACTCATATCTCAATCTTCTGGCATATATCCAGTTCCTCTTACTTCATCATGGAGAGAACATCGCGTTCTCAGCTTATGGATGCTCAAACATAACGAGTTACCCCACAGTCGTTGCAGCCATCCTCCGGTATGTCTTGGGACATTGTCAACCAGATATCCTCGCTACCTTCTCAGCAACAATGGGATATCCTCAATGGAGCGGCTCTCCCCCCTCCAGAAAATGTCACGCCTAACCTAGAGAACCCCCCGAACGGCAACACTTTAACTTGGGTTGTACTCAGTGTCTGCTTTGCCCTGGTAACATTGGCCGTGCTCCTACGAGCATATGTGAAGATCTTCGTTTTTCGCAAGCTCTACCTGGAAGATGGTAAGTCGCTTCAGCCTCTCTTGCACTCTTTAACCATAACTAACTACCATCTAATTCAGCTCTGGCCTTCATAGGATTTGTATTTTGCCCTTTTGCAACAAGGTCTACATTAATAAATGGTCAATTTCGCTGATGAGTATTGTCTAGGCTATGACAATAGCATATTACTGCTGCTGTTGCAGTGTATTAAGCCAAGTCGGTTTTTTAATACACCAATGGGATATGCGCGTCAAGGATTTATACCAAGTTCTCTATGTAAGACTTAGGTTCCCAATGAAACCCTATGCTCAATGGCCATGTTAACCAGAATAGTTTGGGAATATGGCCTTCGCCTTTTACGAAGTCGCTATTTCGACATTAAAAGTTGCAATTCTTTTGGAATGGAATAAGCTATTTGCTCCGAATCGTTCACCCAAATCCTTTTATGTGAGTATCTAGGTCTGGCTCCAGTGACCAGACCTTTATTCTAAGTACCTACCTAGGTAACCAGACATCTATCCTCCAAGCTAACCTAGGTTGCAGTGGACTTGTTATATCCTCCTTTGGGTGAATATTGTATATTATATCACCAGTATCATTGTATCCAACATCGTCTGCTTTCCAATTCTAAGCGAGGCTGATACGCCGAGTCCGGGTATCTGTCTTAATAAGGCGACGGCTGAGGCAGTGTCGGCTACCTTGAATCTCGTTTCACATGTCCTAGTCTTTGTCCTTCCCCAGAAGATCATATGGAAACTAAATATGACAACCAAGAAAAAGATTGGGGTCTCCTTAATATTTGCTATCGGAATATTGTACGTGAAGAACCAATGTTCTCTCCATGCTATTTTTGACTGCTAACGAGGCCGCTGCATATCATAGGGTCGTGGTAGCAGGTATCTGTCGTTTATCTACAACAATACAGTATTTCACCGATACGGATCTGGTATATGTCGGTTACAGGGTTTATCTTTGGTGCGCGGCCGAATTAACATTGTTGGTTCTGGTTTTTTGTGTTCCGACAATCCCTAAGATATTTAGCGAAGGGACGCAAGTCAGCAAGATACCTGCATTGTCAGGACCGTGGTCGAGACTTTTCACAAGACGGTCAAACACAAACAAGGGCTCTACGCAAGTTGACTTAGAAAAAAATCAAACAGCCTCTGAGAATATCCATCAGTGGATTGCGTTGGTTGATGATTCACCCCCTAAGCATCCAGAACACCGAGATGAAAACCAGGATACCCAGGCACTTCGTTCGGCTCAACTTCAACAGGAATACAATAACTCGCAATCTTCTACCGATGATTTCGGAGGATTCACTCGTACAGTCCATACTGATACATTCGATGAACATTACAATAGTAGCACGACGCTAAATCACCGCCCTTTCTTCAGGTCATAGGTCCCGACATCAAACGTGAAAACTCTGGTGTTGTACTCTTAAACTCATTGAGAATCGAGCTTCCTGGGACTGGATAACGAAATAATGCAATGACAACTTGCTACTGCAAGGAGATTGATGGGGGGACACGCTGGAGGACGTGTTAGAACTTTAACAACATTGACTACACCGGCTCATAGGCAATTTTATAAATTTCCGCTTCCAAATATATTAACGTAAATTCCATTCAGGTATATGGATGGGCAGGTAAATAAATATATATAGCATAGTAAAACCCATACCAACCGCCTGCGCCGATACACCCAAATGCCAAGAAAATGCCAATTATACAAAAGATGCCTGTCCAATTACAGCCACTGCGACCACTTTTGTTAGGCACTTCAAGCATCATACGCTCGACTCCAGATCCGCCAATGAGTCCAGTCCTCCTTGGACTTTGACAGAGGAAGTATGCCACACCGTAGCAAATGGAAGCTGCCGTAAATAAAATAGCTGAAGATAGGTACAACAAGCCAATGCTGTACCCGATCCACTTCGTAACGGCAACGAGAAGCCATAGACAGAGAAACATCAAATCCTCGTATCTCAGCCTGGATGTTGTTTCTTCCTCTAGAAAATAAAACCAAAATACAGCAAACATGGCTGGGCTTTCACGGGACAGTTAGTAAAGGCCTAAAGTGAAATGTCGCATGGGATACCTACCAATTCATTCCGAACTCGTAAGCCCAGGCCAGCCACTTATCATCGGGTATCTGGGGAAACGAAGAACTGCGAGTAGCTACTATCGGGAAGACAATGAAAGTCAATATAAAATCGGAAACAAATCCAGAAAGAATAAACCTAATACGCCATTAGAAACAGAAAGACAGTTAAGAAGCGTAGTCTCAGGTACCATTGTCCATATACATCTAATTTATTAGCCATCCGATTCTCAAACTAGGGGGGAGGGGCAAGGAGTTAAGACTAACAAAAATTCATCAATTTGACCTCTTTAACTACTTGACGTCGTAGACGTCGCACTGTATTCATCTTCTTTGGCTTCATATAGTCTATTATGAATGTGAGGTGTGAAGTCTGGGGAGACTTGTAAAGTAGGTAGAATTGCGCATTTCCCATGCTTCCCTATACATCTCTGTAAATGTGACTGAAGCAGGCCCCTGTCAACACCTAGGGGCTGTGCTGAGACAGTCCATGTAGGTAGGTCTACGGCACAGCTGGGGGCCAAACATCACCTTCTAATCAACTAGAACTCAACGAGAAAAGATATCTAATGATTGATATTCTTTAGATTGGTAATTACATCTATGATATGTTCATTTCTTGGTATTTAAAATTGATATTCCAAAATTTATGGAATAATACCTATAATACCTATATCGTCGAAGTCCTACAAATATCTGGAAATGTGAAAATCTATCTGCGTACCTGATATGGAGGGCCTCTGGTTTCCAGGGCTGATAGCAATGTCAACCGGGACCGGGGGTACATGATTGGCAAATATTTATAGCTGATGGCGGATCTTCAGCGGCTGGCTACATAGATGGGGGCCATTTGAGCGCCGGAACCAAACAATTTCTACGAGTAGGTACCTAATCTACCTTTACTGAATTGTTCAACTAGATTTCTTCATCAATGATGATAGATGATATGGAGTCAAATTACACCTACCAACGCTTACCTGACCCCACTAACTCCATACGTTTACTCAGTATTAAGCCTGGCTGGCCTTCAGATCCAATAAGTGTCAACATCAAAACCGTTCCTCATATAGACGAATCGCCATGTTACCAGGCTCTTTCTTACGTCTGGGGTTCCGTCGAAAACCCGGCGCTAATCCAGTGCGATGGCTGTTCTATGCAGGTAACACGCAGCTTAGCTTCAGCGCTGGCTGCGTTACGCCAGTTACCAGCAGAGGGCGACCCCGCTACACACGGTATATCCGTTGTAAATGAGTCCCACGTTCTTCATTCTAAGCAGCGCGCCTGGAAAGACATCGCCCGAAACCGAAATGAAGTCGATATGATCGAATCCCGGAGAGCTGGTCACGAACCTCTGCTATTCTGGATAGACGCAATATGTATAAACCAGGGCGATATTAAAGAACGCACTGAGCAGGTCAAGCTTATGCGCAGGATCTATACTACGGCTTCTATGGTGCGTATCTGGCTAGGGGACGAGCTTGATGTCGCGCCAGATATCTCGATATCCGATTTGCGAACTTCTCGGTTAGACCGTGCCTTCGGCCGTACGCGTCTAACTGATATTGACATCATGTCTGTCGTGCTATCTTTCTTCGCTCAAGCATTGCGGAATTCGCACCGAGTTAAGATCGATGAATATGGAGTGCCGGAGGTAGACTTGCTTGGCTTTCCCTCTCAGAAGACTGCCGAACACCGAATCCTAGGAGCATTCTTTAACCACCCGTGGTTCCACCGGGTATGGATCGTTCAAGAGGCAGTATTAGCCCAAGATGCTAAAATACTCATTGGGGCCTGGGAATTGGATTGGAAGCCGTTCGCCGAAGCTGTAAATGTCATGGATGCGGGCAACATCCGAAATCCTTTCACACTACAATTGCGCGTCACGGGGGTGGTTTCAGAAGAATCTTCTGCCGGAGTAGACATACCAGCAGCCTTGTACCTATGTCAGATCCAGCAGTTGCCCGGGCGTAGAGAGCACCTTTTCCCTCTACTAAACAAGTCGCGTACACGTAAGGCGACGAATCCAGCAGACCATGTATTTGCCGTGCTTGGGATAGCCGGGGACGTAGAAAACGCCACTGAATTAAGCAGTAAATTGGTCGCCGTCAACTACGAAAAACCAGTCGCTCAAATCTTCAGAGATGCAACCTGGTTCATCATCCTTACCCATGCAACGCTTCGGCCGCTTGCAGCTGTAGAAATATTAGATGACCCCTCTATACCTGACTGTCCATCTTGGACGCCAGTCTGGTCGGAGCCTCGCCGGACATCCGCTTTCGACTATAATCTCTTCAGCGCAAACGCCAACCAAAAGATGAATATTCAGAAAACCGGAAATTCGAACATTTTACGAGCCTCTGGGTATCCACTAGATTCCGTGGTATCAATCACTGACCCCCTCGTTGACGCAGTCTCACCATTACGCGCCCAGGACGAGTTAATAGAGTGGCATTACCCACCACACCAGGCCGAGATAGATTTTGTCGCATCTGCGTGGTCTCTGACTACTAGTTATTATAATCGAGAAGTTAGCGGTGACAACAGGAGCACCGTAGCTAATGCAACGGCCCAGGATTCGATTAATCAACTTTGCCTTCCGACCTACGTCACCGAAAAGGGAGTCTTCGAAGCCTTTGTAAGCACTTTATCGGTCCAGACAAACGGCGGATCCCCCGACGAACGGGGCGAGGAGGTCGAAGATATGGTTGACTCAGCAGAGGCTTGGTTCCAACAAAATGTGGGGTGGTCCTCCCATCCCGCCTCTTGGGTTACCAAGATCTGGCATACCGTTAGGGATAAGTGGTATCCTGGGGCAGGTATGCTTTTTCAGGCCGCACTATTACGATCATGTGTAGGTAGAAGGTTCTTCATTACCAAAAGAGGGTTCATCGGCATAGGTCCTGCATGCATGAGATCTGGCGATCTCGTTGCGGTTATCCTAGGAGTTCCGGTTCCGTTTATCGTTCGGAAGACCGGAGATCAAGACAGCGAGAACTACATCCTTCTTGGGGAATGTTATGTTGATGGCATTATGGAGGGAGAATTAGTGCAAACGCAGCAGAAAGCGGGTAAAGAAGCCGAGTGGTTCACATTCATATGATTAAAATTCGCGGGCAGAGTTGCACAATTCCACGTATAATACTAGTAAGAGTACTTAATATATAGACCATGTTAGGGGCCACGGCAAGGGTGGTTTAGGCCACTGCCCGCTTGTAGTACAGCTAAACCTATGACATGGGTACCTACCTAAGGCACTGACCTTACTCTGAGAAGAGAAATGGCATACTGGCTCCCTTCAGAGGATTTGGTCACTTCCAACAAGATATGAGGGCTGTAAGTACTCAGAGAATTCCTACAAGACTCAGTACCTATGGAAGAAACGGAACAGGGAAAAAAGCAAGAGAGACCCTCGCTCGAAGTCCGCAGACCACATACAAAGGGTTATTGTCACACCCGTTACACAAGGAAGCAAGGTTAGGTACCTAGTTCTGTTCTTCAAGCCACATAACAGCGCCACCTGCAATAGTGTATTTGTAGATAGGTAGTTATCCCCTCCTTTATCCATGTTTCACGCTTAGGTTCGGCTGTTCTAAACAATCATGGGAATCTATACGACACTTCCTGAAGAAATTGAAGAAGTAGATGTTGTGGTAGCTGGAGGTGAGTTAAAACGGATCGTCGAAATCAATGGGGATAGGATTGAAAGGGATTTACTAATAAGCATCATGAAAAGGTGGCACAGCTGGATGCGTTGTCGCATCCAGGCTCGCGGATGCAGACCCCAAGCTAACTATTCTCATCATTGAGAGCGGCAAGAACAATTATCATGTACCCACAGTCAATCATCCACTACTCTGGAAGGATAACCATATCCCTGATAATAAAAGAGTATTCTTCCACGTGGCCGTGAAGGAGGAGCAGCTTGCAGACAGAGAGTCCATTGTGCAAGTCGGCAATACACTAGGTAGGTAGATAGTTAACTTTATATAATAAGTCCCCCAAAGGAATTGTTACACTGATATCAAGATTGATTATTAGGTGGTGGCTCTTCTGTTAACCTAATGATGTATACGCGCGCTCAGCGATGCGACTATGACTCTTGGAACACCGAGGGCTGGGCGGCTGGTGATCTATTGTCATATCTGAAAAAGGTATCTAAACTATTTTTATTTATAAAATCAACTGCTAATAACTAACAAAGTTCGAAACCTACCATGGACTTATTGGAAAAGAGCATCATGGTTACGATGGACCAGTCCAAGTATCTCACGGTACTTTTTATTCCGCAAGAGCGGAGCGTGATTTCGTCCATGCCATGGAAGAAGTCGGATTTTGCGAAGTCGAAGACCTACAGGACTTGGACTCCATCGGTGTGGCCCGTGGACGCAAGTTTATATCTCCCGATGGAATGCGACAAGACGTCGCGCACACGTATTTGCATCCAAGACTTCAAGATGGCAAGCATCCGAACCTTCACGTCTTGGTCGAATCTCAAGTCATCAAGGTTATACTTGACGATGGCCGAGTAAGTGCGGTTGAGTATCGTCCTAACCCTACCATGCAGTCAAATATAGCACAGACTGTCAGAACCGTGAAGGTCAAGAAGCTAGCGGTCCTATCTTGTGGCACCCTAGGCACGCCCTCCGTGCTTGAACGGTCTGGAATTGGAAACCCGGATGTTCTCAAGAAGGCCGGTATCTCTGGACCCTCTGCTGTGGACTTACCGGGAGTTGGCCACGACTATCAAGACCATCACATAACCATCTATGGATACAAGTCCGACCTCACTCCGGACCTAACTACGGATGGTATCCATAGCGACCTTGTGGATGTTCCGGCGCTTTTAGCGCGCAGAGTTAGTTACAGGACCATCCCTAGGCATCGAAATGCGTAGCTCTTATGGAACAAGCTGACTAATAGCTTAGGATAATATGCTGGGATGGAATGGCATTGATGCATCATCAAAGGTCCGTCCGACGTCCTCAGAAGTTGATGACCTGGGTCCAGCTTTCAGAGACGCGTGGGACAAGGATTTCAAAGATCCTGGCAAGCCCCTTATTGGGGGTATCTTTGCCACGGATCTCCTGGGAGATCGAAGCCTTGCTCCTCCGGGACAGTACTTTTCTATGGCTGCCTACACGTCATACCCCTATTCTCGGGGCTATATAGTAAGCTATCTTAAACAGATATTATCCTTCGTTTGAGAATGGTTACTAACTATAGCAACTAAAAGCATATAACCGGACCGGGCATCGATGATCCCGTCGAGTTCAAGACTGGCTTTCTCTCGGATAAGGACGGTTTGGATCTGAAGGCCCAGGTTTAGGCGTATAAGAAACAACGTGAGGTCGCTAGAAGAATGGCGATCCACCAAGGTGAGCTACCTTACAGACACCCTGTCTTCCCACCCGAGTCCAAGGCGTCGTATACCATAGATGTCCCTGGGAAGGGCGCCTCATCTTCATTCTCGAAGAAAAAGGAGGATATTGAGTATTCTGCTGAGGATGATGCTATAATTGAGAAATTCATCCGTGAAAATTTGACGACGTGCTGGCACGGCATCGGCACGTGCAAGATGGCGCCACGGGAGCAGCTAGGCGTCGTAGATAAGAATCTTGGGGTATATGGCGTAAGTGGGTTGAAGATTGCCGACTTGAGTATCGCGCCGGAGAATGTCAGCGCTAATACAATGAGCACGGCGTTGGCTATTGGAGAGAAGGCAGCAGATATTTTCATTCGAGAGCTGGGTCTTGATTAACAGTGACGTCGGCGGCGATATGGACATTCTCGAGTAGGAGCTTGATATATAGCTAGGTAGGTAGGTACTTACTTACTATGTACCTTATATAAGTAGGTAAGTAGCTAACCAATTCACTGGTGAATAGACCTTGTTAAGCTCATCGGATCGGCCCTCGGGGACTTCTTCAATACCGAAGTATTGGAACATTGTGGCTGATTCGCGATGGCTTTTCCTAGACCACATGTATATACAAACCACCTAGGTACCTGCCAGGTAGGGAGGTGGCGTTCGTCGATCAACGGACCACTACACTCATACTACCCGCGCCGTGTCTCACTTGCCTGCATGGCATGTCACAGTTATGTACATTTCCGTAGCTTCAAAGTGAAATAACCGAGACATGCATAGGTACCTACCTAGTACCTACCTAAGGTGCCAACCTAATGTAAGTAGGCAAAATCGTAGTTTATTCGACAACGATATAGTAGGTAGCTAACCGAAACTTATTTACTACTTCTAACATCAACTAAACCATCGAAAATAACGAGGACTCGCAACTATAATGTCAGAAACTAAAATTCAGCTACCAACCGCCATATTGTGGGATCCTATGTTATATCCATCATAGAATAAGAGACACACTGACATGTCTGCTAAGACAGTGACTGAGTAGGTAAGTACCTAGGTAGGTAGGTAGGTACTTTTCTCTTCTACCCCAAAGCTTGACCTCTGACTTCATAACATATATATCGCGACTAACAGAGCGTGGATGTAAAATATATTCGTATCAGAACGTGCAATTATTGCTCTTGAATGCTGTAAATACCGAAGTAGCCGTGGCTGACTCACTACCCACCTACCTAATACCCTTCCTATCCCCTTCTTGTCGAACGTATTTATTACTCTGCCCGTCCCCGAAGTAAGCGGTAAGATAATACCACACTCTCTCCATATGATTTTATTATAGAATTTTATTTGTTAGTTAGGCCATTCAACTCTTCATCATAGGTTATCCAAATATCAAACATTATGACCTCCGTGCTTGGCGAACGTTTGCTACCATCCTTCGTGGATGAGATTGCGCTATCCGACCCAAGTCGCGTGTTATACTCCATGGCAAAGACCAAGAATCCGGAGGATGGCTTCGAGGACATAGACGCAAGGTCTTTCGCCTCCGCCGTCAATCGCTTGTCGTGGTACATCGACGAGCATCTGGGGAGAGGCCAAGGTTTCCCAACCGTCGCCTACATAGGCCCCCAGGATCTTCTATATGCGATAACCGTCCTTGCCTGTATCAAGACGGGATATAAGCTCCTTCTGATCTCAACCCGAAACACGCTCGAGGCAAATTTGTCCTTGTTCGAGAAAACGGATTGCAGGGTATTCATATTCCCTAACAACTTCGCCTTACCAGTCGTCAGGCAGATCTTGGCAGCAAAGTCGATGCATTACTTAGACATACCCCAGCTGGCTTACTGGCTCGATGCTAGGCTCGATGTCAGGCCCGGAGGGAGGCTTTATCCTTATACGAAAACCTTTGCAGAAGCTAGAGCTGAGCCATTTGTCGTTCTCCATACGTCGGGCTCGACGGGCTTCCCTAAACCTATTATACAAACACATGCCGGAGTGTCAGCCTATGATGCCTTCGCGGATTTACCGTCTTGGGATAAGCCAACATTTACGTCCATGTCTGCAGGAAGGAGACTCTACTTGGCATTCCCCCTGTTCCATGTCGCGGGACTTATGACTCTTCTCCCAATTTCTATATTTGCCGGTATTAAGACAGTCCTAGGGCCTTATCCACCTTCCGTTGATACCATTAACATGGTTCACGTTCATGGAAATATACAACAAAGCTGGTTGCCCCCCACAATGCTGGTAGATCTGGTAAATAACCCTGAGTGTCTCCAGAACCTCGGCAGGCTGGAAATGATTGCTTATGGCGGGGGCCCGTGTCCCAAGGAGGTAACCGATCTCATCAGCACGAAGACTAGATTACTTGTAGCTGTCGGTTCAACTGAAGCTGGCATTTTTCCTGTTCGACTCTGTGATTCGGAAGATTCGGGTTATGTTAACTATAGCCAAGCATTAGGAAGTGAATTTCGCCCCTTTTCGGGAGACCTGTACGAGCATGTCATCGTACGAAATCCGGCGCTTGAGAGATATCAAGGGATATTCGGAACTTTCCCCGAATTAAATGAGTGGAACATGAAAGATCTATATTCGAAACATCCAACCAAGAAGGATATCTGGCTCTACAAGGGGCGGGCGGATGATATCATCGTCTTTTCTACCGGCGAGAAGCTGAATCCTCTCGACATGGAGAGTATTATTGTAGCGAATCCAGCAGTGAGAGCTGCGATCGTAACCGGTTACGAGCGGTTTCAATCGAGCCTCATCGTTGAGGCTGTTGACCCTCCAACAAATGGATTTCAGAAAGAAGAGCTTCTGGAAGCCATATGGCCGTCGGTCCGAAAAGCCAACGAGGAGATTCCTTCATACGGACGTATCCATCGCAATATGATTGTCTTCACAACCCCAGAGAAGCCCATGCCCAGGGCTGGCAAAGGGACCGTGCAGCGGAAGCAAGCAGTCGACATGTACACATCAGAAATCGATGCGCTCTATGAAGAAAACGAGATGCCTAATAATGGGTTAACGAACACTGGTTCAGGGAACGGTAGTAGCGTAGAAGATGCTGTCAAGAATGCCCTCGCTTCGTCTACAGATATTGACATTAATTCGCTTTCCATCGATACCGACCTCTTTGAACTGGGGCTTGATTCTCTACAAGTAAGATTCATAACTAGGGAACTCAACAAGTATCTTGCCTTTCATGGAAAGGAACAGTCCTTGCAGACTAGAATTGTGTACTCGAATTCCAGCATCTCTGCCCTTGCGACCTTTATTTCGGCCTTGGTCGAAGGGAGAACACCTTCGTCAGCTGGAGAAACTGACGCACAGAAAATGCAGAAACTCTACGACCTCTATGCAGCAAATATGCCAGTTTCCGGCCGAAAGGCATCGCCAAAACATTCGGGCGGTCTAGTTTTCCTCTTAACCGGTTCTACCGGCTCTCTTGGCTCGTATATACTTGACTCACTCCACAAGGATCCCCGCGTATGTCGAATCTATTGTCTCAACCGCGGACCCGACAGTCTTCAACGCCAGCAAAAATCGCAATCCGAAAAAGGTCTTCAGCCGCTTCCGGACAAGGTCCAGTGCCTGGATGCGGACCTTTCGAAACCGTATTTCGGGCTCTCGCTCCAGGAGTACACAGGATTACTCGACCAAGTTACTCACGTCGTTCATAATGCATGGCAGGTTGACTTCAACCTCTCGATTGACTCATTTGCCAACCACATCGGCATAGTCCGGCGATTCATAGATTTCTCGTCAGACACACGTTTCGGCGCGCAGCTTTTCTTTATCTCTAGCATTAGCGCTACTGCAGGCCTGAAGGGCGTCGTTGCCGAACAGATCTTCGAAGACTGGCAAACGCCAGCAGAAACGGGATATGGAAAATCCAAGTTCGTTTCTGAACGCCTGCTCGATACCGCGGCCAAAGAATCTAGCATCCCTGCTGTTATTTGCCGTGTCGGCCAGGTGTCAGGTCCGACTTCAGCATGTGGGGTGTGGCCAAAGCGGGAGTGGCTGCCCAGCATGATCGCAAGCTCAAAATACCTAGGAAAGCTGCCCTCAACCATCGGCCGGATGGAAGTGGTGGACTGGATTCCCGTAGACGTGCTCGGTAAAAGTATCGTCGAGCTCGCGATCTATTCTCGGGGTACGTCAAGAGACGGTGCTATGGTGTACCACGCGGTGAACCCACAGCGCACGAGCTGGGCGAAATTAGTAGCCACTGTTGCACAATATCTCGGGCTAAAGACAGTGCCGTGGGACGACTGGGTTGGGGCGCTGCGCGAGAGCGCATCTAAAACAGAGGACTTAACTGACAATCCAGCCGTTAAGATTCTAGAATTCTATGAGGGCCTAGCTGGCGAGAGCGATGAACTGATTATCCTCGATACGCAGGAGACGGTTCGGGTCTCGCAAACATTAGCCAGTTTAGGGCCGGTCCATGATGGGTGGATGGAAAACTGGATGAGACAGTGGTCGTTCTAGGTGATGTTGATGATCCAACAAAGTCGAACGAAAGCTGAAATCGACAAGGCCCAAATTTCCTTATGATTTTCGCATTCTACTCAATGATTGATTGGACTAGAATCAATTGCTCTTGACGAAGGTATAATAATAGCTTGTGAAATTTGATAGCGTATCATAATTGCTTCTCTTCTTCTTTTCTCCTGTTGGTACATGTTAGAACGTTGGTTTAATGGAGGAAGAAAGTTCCATAGAATAGATTTAACTACAGGTACCTAAGGTACCTAGTAGCCTTTGTAAAGCGCTATTGTCAGCACCAGTTGCTGCCAGTTGTATGCTAGAGTGACGGTAAAATTGGAGCATGTACTATAAATGGCATCCAAGTACCGAACCAAGTGGGCGATGTGACCCGATCCATTTTTCGCAAGATAGTGGAACCTTTTGTTACACGGGGATTCGCTGTAAGCCCTGGAGTTATAATAGCAGGGCGTATAGCGTTAAAGCTCACTGTAATTATAGTACTAGGTAGGCTATTCGTTAGAACTGTAAAATGTTGGATGAGTGCCCGGGCAGTTTTCAACATTCATATTTCAAAAAGATCTAAATGGCTTCGCAACCTTATCTATTAAGACTCGTATATGTACTTTTATCCAACTCTCAAAGGAATTTGTGTGGAAGTCGTTAATTCGATAAATCAAGTACTAATATGAGAATTGCTTACGTGTTGGGAAGATACCTACACTGCTAAGCACCTACCCACCTAATAAATAACCCTAGAGGTGAATTCCTCATCCATAGACGTACCTAACCTACCTCTAGGTACCTAATAGTAGAGGTATTCGCTATTACTCACCGGAGCTTACGAAAGTTACAGTGAGCTATAGCGTTATCAGCTCTATAATTTATAGCGCTCCCTTTTGATAAAAATGGATCCAATTAAAGCAAATCAAGATTTGGCGAGCTGGCAGACTAGGACCGGGGTACGATAGTGAGTCGGGGGCTAAGCTAGGGCTGGCTAGTGTCCGAGCTCCACTAGCAGACCATGTCAAACAGGGCAAGGGCGATGGGACTAGAACTAGAACTGGAGCTGGAACTGGAACCTTTCGTTTCAAACGACAGAAGTCTTTTCAACTTTTCAATCTCAACAATCACCACAATCACCGTCACGCATGCATTAATTCTTATCAAAACACCGTCGATCTTGGAATTGGCTGGCTTGGGCACCTTATGAGTATGTCCAATAATTATGGCGTCGTTAAAGACACCTCATTACCCCTCAGCCAAATCCGGGATCGAAACTCTTCTTCAATCATCTCTTCCGTTCTAGACATCCGGAAGCAAGCCATCACCAGGGACAATTGGCTCAAGTCTCTCGAATGTCTCTACTTGGCCGAGGACAATGAGGAGCCAAGCGGGAAGAGGAGACGCGTGGCAGACGGTAGTGTCACCACGGGTGCCTCCGCATTGCTGAGAAGGCGGTATCTTAATCCCGTGCTGCGCGACGAGAAGGAAACGGACTATATCGCCGTCTCCTACACTTGGGACCCTTCAAAGGAAGAGGAAGTATCCGGAAACCGTCCCACTGGGAATTACCTCGTCGAATCGCGCAGGGCTGGCGAGCCCGCGCTGCCTAGTGAGGTGAGGGATGCCGTATGGAGCAGGGTGCTCAATTACGCTAAGCACGTGGGCTGCGAAAATATCTGGATCGACCGCGAATGCATTGATCAGAAAGATGGGTCAGCACAGGAAGAGGCAATTCAGAGCATGCACCTTGTGTATAGTCTAAGCAAATGGCCCGTTGCTCTCCTTACATGCACAATCGAAACTGCTGAGGAACTCGATCTCCTAGCGAACCTAATAGAAGGCGAGGTGGACTTCGAGGACCAGGAAGCCGTACTAACCCTTCTTAACAAAATCACATCTAATTACTGGTGGACAAGGGCCTGGCCCTTCCAGGAAGACTATAAAGCGTCTGTCTATATGATGCTTCTTATCCCCCACAACCGCGATTTGGAAAGGCGTAAGCGGGATGCGATAGATGAGGACGAACAACCTCTTCTGGGTGATATAGAAGGCGAGATCGCTATTGGATCTGCCACCTTCAGGAGACGGGCTACAGAGTTCTGCCTCAAGTATCGGAAGGTATCGAAGGACAAAGATACTTGTGACAGAATACTCAGGGCGGCCCCAAAATACAACGTTCTTCTCAAAGAAGAGTCTCCACCGCCTGGTTTTGGATCCATATCCCGTTCCATGTCCCCAACAATTCTCTCAGATATCGCCTCACGTGACATCGGGAAAGAATCAGATCGCCTTGCCATAATGGCTAATTGTTGCGGATACAACACCCGACTCGATACGAACTCTTTAAATAGCGGCAGCAGCAGCTTAAGTTTATCGATTCTTGCCCTGTATCTTTTGAACGGCGAGATAATAGAAAATGATCTAGACCAGCTTGGCCAAGGATCACTGGACGATAATATCCACGAATACTTGTCTAAGCAGTCGCTTAGTAGCTTTAGGCCTCCGGTTGAGGAAGGTCTCACTTTCATCAAGAGTTGTCGCTTTGTCGATCCTGTATTGACTTTAGAAGGGACAAAAACCATCGGTCACCTCTGGAAATTAGGCAAGGTAATACGCCACAAACCCCTAAAGTTCGAAAAATACAATAAATTGCCACCATTGGCACGACTCGCAACCGAGCTTAATTACAAAACATACGGGAGTTCTCATGTGCCGATGGCGACCCGTCTCCTTAGCTGGATCAGTGATGGTGATTCTCCGTATTGCGGTAGTAGTCACCGCTCTCGTCGTTGGAGATGGCAGGTGCGGATGACTGACAAGATCGAGGAAGCCCTTCTGGAAGGAAAGGCACTTCGGCTAGGATGTCTTGTACATCCAAGGCGAGGGGCAAAAGACGTACCTTACACTGCAATATTTGTGGGCGATGGCAAATACGATTGGGAAGACGAGACTGTGGAAAGGTACGCTTTCACTTCCTCGCAGCCATACAGGTACAATTCGCCAACGGACATCGACAAACACGTCTCGCTAGAAGTCGCTGTCGAATGGCCGAAACAGGGCGTATCCGAGAAGTCATCCTCCTCACTGCCGAAACTCTACATCAAACGCTGGCTCAACGGACTCTGCCTCGATGGGCTTGGTATCTTCGACGAGTCTCCAACTCAACCCGTCCTGTTTCCCTGGCCTCGTGCTCTTCTCGAAAAGACACCCGAACCTACAGTTAATTAAAGCATATATGAGAGATGAATGTGGAATGAGAGAAATGTCTGGTGGTAATCTGGGGGCAATGGAATATGAAGAAACGCGAATGAGTCATCGGAACCGGTGTTCTCGGCGAGCATTGCATTTTTATTATGTGTATATAAGTCATACGGGGAAATTTAGGTACAGAACATAGAAACCATTACCAAACGAAGGGCATATAGCTTAAAAGGCCATTATCAAAAACATAACACATATAGGAAATACAAGTCAGCGGCGAGCCAAATAATTTACCTTAAACCGCCAAAGCATCAAAACATCTTTGCATCTTTAATAAAACTAACACAACTTCAGAAATGCGGACTTAAGCCTAGTAGTTGTAGAAGGGTATTTAATTGAATATACCTACCTATAGTTATAAGTGTAATACTATCAACAACGGCCAAACAACGGTTCAACAACAGCCCCGCAACAGCTCATCAACGGCTTAACGAAGGTCCAACAAGAGTTCAACAATGGTTCGACAACGGCTCAACGATGACTGAACAACAGCTCAGCAACAGTTAAACAACAATATATACAAACGTTGCAAAAAGTTCAAAATATTTCTGAACAGGTTCTTCGAACTTGTTCCTAAATCGGTTCAAAGATCAGTCTAACATTAGTTTAATAGGAACCTTGGAAGTCAATCGATTGAAACCTCACGTTTGAAGGCAGGTCGAAATTCAAATTCAATCGGGATAATTGGCGAGTATGTGCCCTGGTCGATAGCTATAAGATTCACCATCCCGCCAGATTATTCTCATACTGTGTAATTAACTGCCTAAGCTCCCTATAACTAAGAAGGAGTTAGTGATAATATACAGTGTTTGGACAGTGTATTAGATTGTATCACGGTGTAAAATGATCTAGCGGGGTGGTGGGATGGCGGATGTTACGGCTATCGACCTCCGTCGCGGGGATGAAAGATTACGCACTTCAGCAAATTTCGTTATTTGGGGCACCATCAAGAGTCACATAGGCACCAAGTACATTGACACGCATCTGTTCAGTCATAAAAAAATCCAATCTACGATTTTGTTTTTTTTTATATTCGTCCATCTCGTCATTTTGATCTGCAAGGAAAAGTTATAGACAGCTACCTATTCGGGGTTTGTCTGGCTTTCCATCCTTGCGAGGATAATAACACCGTAAAATCGTAAAACAAAGCCACATGAAAGAAAATCCAGGATCAAATTCTCTTCTGGGTTAAACCATGGCTCACTCTCGCAACGTACTGGTACATAAAAATGTAAGCATCTCCGGGTCGGCCGGGGAGGAAGAGGTTTCGTAAGAAACTGAAAAGGAATGGGAGGTTTGACGTTGTGGTTGTTTTGGGCACACCGACGCCGCCTGGCCTGCTACGGACACGCGAGCGGTGGCACAAAGACAACACAACAGATGCGAGAAAACCCAAAACTGGTGTAAATGCGACGACTAATCCACCCGACTTCTTTCTGTGGCATCTTTGAGCCGCCAACGAGTCCCATTCCTTTGAGAAATACCAAACTCCGTTGCTATCACTTCCCTCACAAAAGAAATAGAATGCATACGTGTCACGCCAATCCGTAAAACGCCATGCTGTGGATAACACGTATAGAAAAGATTGTAGTGTAGTAGAAACGTTAGCCCGTCTCTGGTAGACGCATGTTGAGACAGCGTATCAATTTTGGTTTACTCGAAGTGCAGTGTCAGAAGATTTCATAGGTGGTCGTGGTGTTGGTTCTTCTACTGCTTCCTCGTCTTGCGTAGTAGCTGTTGATCGTGGTGTTTTATCCAAGCTTTCTTCGCTAGCACTCGGAGCGAATGTCGGAGAAACCTCCGGCGGCGTTTGCAAAGAGTTCTTGAGAGGCGATCTAACGCCAGAGAGTGGAGAAACATCCGCTTCTCTCGCTGGGGTTACCACCTGTGTTCTAGGTTCTGGCGTAGTATCAGATGAGATAGCAACACTGTCGTGGCTATTGGCTCTCATCATTTCAATTCCGAGTTTCGAACTAGGAGGCAGTGGCTTTCCACGGAAGCCACGGTCTCGATGTGTGCCAAGTTCGTCATCTTCGTCGTCCGCGGAGTCATTGCCTTCAAGGCGGCGCTTTTCGAGGTGTTCACGCCTCGAACGTAGTTTCTCTAGAGATCGTTGAGGAACTGGCATTCTAGGCTGCTCTATTTGAGCTGGAGCCGACTGTTGCGAGATGAGTGGGACAGGTATCCTCGAGGCTCCCCCGGTACCCGCAACGGCCTCTTCATTACTAATTCCAAGACCCGATTCCTCGCCCCACTCCCCCGTGGCCTTGCGGCTAACCACCACAGGTATCTCATCAGTGGTCGCGGATTCAGAGTCGCCGAAAAAGCTAGAACTAATAGAATCTTCTCTACTTGAGCCTCTAAAACTACTGCTTCCGGGGTGGGCGAATCCGGATGACCCTGACGTAGGACTATCTCCCAAACGTGCGCCATTCAATTTTGCGCTAGAAATGGGGTTTGGAATCGGGAGCGACTGGGCTTGACCTGGTGAAGGTGGCTTCCACTGGCAAAGATTGGATAGGACCTCAATCAATTTCGAAGAGCTAATAGGCTTCTCAATAAGAGAATCGAAATAGTGAGGAGCTTGAAGTTCCTTCAGATAAGCAGTAATTGCGACGATTGGTGTATGGGCGTTAACATTCTTGACTTCACGAACCATTCGAGCAACATCTGATCCGCTGATCTCCGGCAATTTGAACTCGGTGAAGATGATATCAAATTTGATTTCACTTACGGCGTATCGAACTGCGTCGGAACCGGTTGATGCAGAAATAGTGCGGCACCGAAGTTTTTCGAGTAATTTCTCCATAACCATTCGCGAAACTGGGTGATCTTCGCATATTAAAACGTCTAGAGAACGGAACGTTGGGCTATCAAGCATAATAGCGGACATTCTGCGGGAGGATTGGCGTCGCCGCTGTACTTTAAGTAGAGCATTTGCCCTCTCACCTTCGTTATCCGAAGAGGATGGAGACATATCGAACACTTGGCTTCGGCGATTTCGATGGTGCGCAAGAAGATCGGCTGCCACGGGACTTCCTTCTTGGGAACCTACGGTCAAAGAGCGTGATCGTGTCGAGGATCCGCTTGCCTGTCTTGGAGTCCCCACTGATTTCTGCGGAGAGAGCGGTAGAGGTGGTGGCGCACCTTTGCCCTTTATAGGGGATACAGCCGCGACAGCGGCAGCAGCAGAAGAACTTGCTGACTTTTGTAGACTAGGAGTAACACGTGGTACGTCGAAGAAGCTCCCGGGTTGCAAGGAACCAGATCCTGATTGTTGCGATAAGCTGGAAGAATTACTGGAAGCTTTTCTACGACCTTCGGCTCCCTGGCCTGCATGAAAAGATACAAGCAGTGGCGAAGACGGTTGTGAAGCGCGACTTGGTGACGAATTTGCGTGACTAGCCGTGGACGGAGACGCAGGGCGCTGAGATGCCGACGCCTTTGCGTTTGACAAGTTACGTTGTATCGGCATAGCCATGACCGGACTCCCCTCAAGAGCTGGAGATGGAGATGTCGGATTGTTCCCTCCAGGACTGGTCCCAGATCTGTTCTGTGCCGCCATTGCTTGGGCTTTCAACTGTTGAATCACATCTTTGTTGGCCTTGTCAAGAACTGTAAGATTCTTGAAAGCGAACGTTCCAAAATCATCCGAAGCCACTGGCTCACTAAGCCGTCGACTTTTTAGATCCCGGATATGAGGAGGTATGTGTAATGGCATCAGGCCTCGTTTGATCTGGTTGACCTGGACTTGGGAACGTACGCGCGAGAGGGCGTCGTGCGGACGATCGGCATAATCCGGTGTTGGGGCAGAAGGAGGGGATACCTGGTCTTCTATTTCTTCGGTAAATGACTGCAAAGTAGCACCACGGGCATCGAAGTACTCTGTATCCTCGGGGTTTTCTGGCTGCGGGACGAATTGAGCATCATCTTGAAGCAGTGTATCCCAACTGATACCCTCAAACCAAGAATGGTTCCTGATCTCTTCTCCGCCGGAGGCGTACTTTTCCTCGCGATTGGCACCTAATCTCTGCTGAGGATCAATGCAGAGCAGTTTGTTAATCAGATCCTTTGCCTCTGGAGAAACGTCATCTGGTTCTTCAGGCCACATGATCTTTCGAGCGAGAATATTTTCAAACACTTGTTCAGCCTCCGTAGCGTGGAAAGGCGGATAACCATAAAGGAACTCGAACATGATACAACCAACTGACCACCAATCACTAGTTTCATCTTGTCTAGCGCCCTTAATGGTTTCAGGCGCGAGATAATCAGGAGTGCCCACGAACCGACGATTAGTATCGTCAGGGTCAAACAGAGCCATCGGAGGGGGCATCATACTCGACTGGGGCGGCGTATTCCTATGTACATCGCTAGTATGGCTATTCGTCTGTTGAAGCGACGGAAGGTCGGGAGAAGCATTCCCAGCGTCGCTCCCATCGTCATGTGGAGATCGCACACTAGACTGGCTATGCTGAGGGTCGTTTAAAGAGAAGTTCCCCATCATATGCGTCAACGTCTCGCTCCCACCACTGTCGCTACGGTGGCCAGAGATGCGGCGTGGTTCTGGATGAACTTGTGACAGGTTAAAATACGACGGCTGTCCAACTCCATTGTCAGGGGTAATTTGTGGTGTAGTAGATGGGGAATGGTGACCGCCATGAAAATCCAATGAAGTCGATCGGGACGAAGCAACGGATGTCGACCGAGCAAAAGGACCCGTCTTTAGCAAGTCGGGGGTAGGTTCGGCAGATCCACTATTCAGAGCTCTCTTCTGGCGCCCAATCAATCCCATGCGTGACAGACCAAAATCAGTTAATTTGAGGTGACCTTTTTGGTCGATGAGTAAGTTGTCGGGCTTCAGGTCACGATGAATTATGCCTCGATCGTGCAGATGCTCTACCCCAAGAATAACTTCGCCGAGGTATTTCTTCACCCATTCCTCGGGTAAACCACCGAGTACTTTGATAAGGGAAGCGCAATCACCACCATTCAAGTACTCCATCACAAGGTACAAGTAATCCTTGCTAGAGAATGTCCAATACAATTTGGCAACGAATTCGCTCTCCCCTTGCCACATCATGATAGCTCTTTCGGCTTTTACATTAGTAACTTGATTCTTGGCTACCATGTCGGCCTTCTTTAAAACCTTAATGGCGAAGTATTCACCTGTAGATTTCTTCTTTGATAAGTAGACACTACCAAACGCGCCCTTACTGATTGGCTTGATGATTTCAAAGTCTTTGATGGACGGCGGGACAGCACGTTGCATCGGGGCGTGATTTACGGCATTCAAGCGCGGCGATGTAGCTGGCCGACTTGGGAACTCAGATAGAGCCGCAGAGGACTGTCGACGATGATGCGGAATTATAGCTGGTGAGCTAAATTCGCTACTAGGAAGCATAGGAGATGCTTCAGGAGAAGTGACACCCTCTTGTGAATATTGAAGATTTCGAGGTTTATGGATCCGAAGTGGTGATGATGGCTGGGTGACCCTGGAAGGCGATTCTTGACGGTGAGGTGAAGACGTGCCAGCGAGAATAAGGCTTCGCCTATGATGCTGCCGCGCACTAGTAGCTCGTCGCAGATCACTCAATTCGGACATAGGAGAGTCTGTTCGAGGTGGTTGGCGCGCTACAGAGGCAGACCTGCCGCTACCATCGCTATCTCCAGCATCATGATCAATTAAGGTCGACCCTCGGCGCGAATCTCGAGACTGGCCAGGTGCTCCTAAGACTTCGCGATGGGACCTTGGCGTTGGACATTCCTTCGGGCTATTCGACCTTGTTGATTCAATGACCGAAGACGGACGTTTTCTATCATCTGTATCACTCAGCACCACGTTCTTCAGGGCAGCTGCTAGGGTGGAAGGCGTATCAAAAGACCCAGGAAATATAGGTTCTTCCTGTACTACTGGAGTTTCTTCGATATCTTCCTCGTCTTCGTCGCCTTCTTCGTCCTCAGTTGAGTCACTAAGACCAGCCGCAATTCGAGCCGCTTTACGCATCGCATCTTCGATGCAGTTTTCAACTATCACAGTGAACTCGATCCGTATCCGTTCTGCGTATTCAATTATTCTCCTATGTCGGAATACAGCCTCGACTTTTTCCTTGGCAACTTTTTCGGTCTCGGCGCACAACAAAGCCAGTCCTTGTTCTTGTTCAAGAGTGTTTGAACCAGGGGATTGCCATTGGAGCACCTGAGATATGCGAGACTCGGATTGCGGCGATTGAGTACGAAACTCACCAGTACCCTGAGACGAGGATTCTTTAATTGCTGGCGTACTAATCTCAATAGCAGTATCACAGAGATCCAAAAGTAGCTCAACTATGCGGGCCTGAGGACGTCGCACAGCAAATGATCGAGAGCGGGAATGAGCATACCCTGTCGAACGATCCCTCGACGATGGGGTGGGCGATGCTGCCCCGGGGGAAGATGTACTAGAGGATGGCCCGATTGGCAGGCCCTTATACTCGGCAACAGGGAGCGACACGGGAACCTCTGATAAGGCACGACTCTTACGTGCTTCTAAGGCATCCAATACTTTAACGATAGCGTGACGATGTTCTGTTAGGTTTTCCTGTGCCATTTGAACGTCCATTTCGGCACGATGCTCTTGAAGACACAAGTCCGTATGTTTCTCAAACCACCAAGGCGGAATCTGGCGCTCGCAGATACGACAAAGAACTGGCAGTGGGGGTGGGTGATTGGCAGGATCATCGTTCCCAGACTCGGCCAGTTGTGTAAGGTAACTGGCGAGGACTTCAGCGCCTGACCCAAGTGAATCAACAAGCAATGGCGCAAGATCAATTTTAATCTCTCGAGGTGCGATCCATGGCCGTATCATCCACATTGTCTAGAGAGGTGAGCTTATGATTTCTCTACGCAGAGAAAGGTTTCTTACATGACTTTCACTTCCAGTAGTACGGTCATAGACCATTATCCCTTGTGCCTCAAGCTCGACGGTGGTGGGACTGGTTTCATCGTCATCAGGCTCTTTGCCCTCTTCCGCGGGGTACAGTTTAGACAATGGCCCTAATGCAACGGTGAAACGGATATACTGGCTACGCGAATCGTCCTCTCTCATTGAAGTAATAGCATCAGCAAACGCAGACTTATCCTCGCTAATGATCAAATCGGCAATCGGGGTGCCTTCGACGGTGTTCGGTTGTGTCCCAACCACATCGGCCCACGAGGGGCTGACCCACCGAATGGTGCCATCGAGGTTGAGGTCGACGATAACGTTTAACGTCTGTTCGGCGGCCTCACGGAGTTCCTCACGCTCTTCCCTAATGTCAGCACTTAGAGACCTTTCCATTGAGCGGCCGATGGCTTGAGCCCGAAGCGAGCTAACAGCCGGAGGGGCTAATCTGCTAGTATCCTCATCCATTGTTGAAAAGAGACAGGCGCTGTACTCAATTGCGAGGATGGCATCGGGTAGGGAGTCTGTCGGATCGAAAAGAAGCTATGTGTAGTTTAGCTAAGGCGCAAACGCGTCCTTGACGGAACGGAGCTGGCGTGTATCGAAGTATGGTTCTTGGTCAAAAAAGGACCTTATGCAAAGCCAAGTTATCTGGCAGGAAGCCAGAGTCAGAAGCCCGCGAGAACCCGAGACATGACTGTGAGTGACGTTCGTAATTGTTCGGGCCACCCGATTTAGCAAGAGATTCGATGCGTTTGAAGGATTGAGGGCGAGCCTCTCTCTGCTCACGAGAGCGGCCAACACGCTCGAGCACTATCGCGATCCGGTCGTATTGTTGACAAAGGGCGGTATCGACGGAGGCTTACGGAGGGGTCCGTAAGGGAAAAGGGAAGAAGAGAATTGAAAGAGCAAGAAAAGTCCTGACCGAAGAGAAAATCGAAGGTAAGAACCAACTTGGTTCCCTTTTTTTTTTTTCGAAGTATCACCAATGTACCAAACTTTCCGTTTAGAATGAGGGAATGACTACGCCTGACGTAGGGCAAGTAAGTTAATTGAAGGAGCACCCAATTTTGAGTCGGAGTGGATATACCTTTCCCAGCGCGGGTCGTTAAAACATTAGACTTTTTTCTTCCTCTTTGGGCGGCGCGTAACTAAAGGAAAGAGTCAGCAAAGGAAATGTTCTATGAGGTACACAATGACTGTCTAGGTACCTAGGTACCAGAGGATAGGTACAAACCTTTCGAATTTTGCAGGCATGGGGCGTACCATAAACGCCGTAAGATTCACTAGTACAGAGTTACTTCTTTCCTTTCTAGGTACCTGGGTACATAGGTAGGTACCGTGAACATTCGAACCTTGAAGACCCAGAGCGGGGGAACGAGGCAGGGAGTTGCATTGGACCAGCCGGCTGTACGTCCTTTCGTTCCTTTTGTTCCTAGGACCACCTTGGACCCTTTCTTACAAGAATAAGTATTTTTTATGCACGCCGGTGCTCTTGTATATGTAGATACAAGGCTTATTAATTCGAGTTAAACAGGTTAAACAAGTTGGAGATGCATATATGTTCAAAACAGCTAACTAAGGGTTTTTTTTAGCGCCTTTTGACGTTGTCAACACCAGGGTAGTCATGCGTAAATATCTCCCTGAAGCGGGGACAGGGTACTAGGGTTCTCACTAACCCTAGATTATGCTAGACTAGCAACCCTTGATTACCTAGCACCTACCCTTGGGATGCGTTTTACAAACATTCCAAGGAACTTCTATCCCCTTTCTTTTTCGCTTCTAGCTGGTATTCTTCTAGTCCCAAGTCATCAGTCATCAGTCATCAGTCATCCCAAGCCGCGTCAGATGAGTAGGTACATACTACATAGGTAGGTACGTATGTACTTGCGGTGTGTTTTATATTCTTCGCTTAACCACGATATTTGGCGATATTCGATGACGGATACTAACATATTTAAATCAAGAATCAAGAACCAACGATTGCTCACAAGTCACGATAGCTTCTAACCTTCTAACCCCTCTAACCCTTCTTAACCCACCCGCATGAGATACTGGATCTTCTCCAAACCTGCCCAGCCGAAAATACGAATATACGGACAAAAAGATCTTAGGTCTTCGACGTCCAAGTAATCCATGCAGCGGAGCAATTAGTTTCCTCCGACAGCATTTTTTAGCTGGTTGTCAGTTGTTCCTCTCAGCAAATGAACAGCGGCGAAACATGGGTCCAGTGATCCTCTTGCAGAACAACCAACCCAATCCGACGAGCGTTAAGCCAGTGTTTACTTCTTGGACCATACAAAACAATGCCCACCAAGGGGGTATACGTCAATGCTGCGTCCCAAGAGGACTACGGCTTCGTCTTCATTACCATTGTTCATGCAGTCATCTCATCTTGGGAAACAGAACCGAATTAGCAAACACACCTTCTCCTCTATCGGGGGTCGAACTAGTGGTAGTGATAAATATTTCTCCCTTTTTTTTATAAACACGATGCGTATGCATCTACGTTACAAGTTAGTTATAACGAGACATCGGCCGATAGATTTCCAAAATCCCGCTATTATCACGGTTCCACGTCTTCCAGTTGGATGGTGAATCGGCAAAGGATTCCCACTTCATTCCCGGAACCCATACATCTTGCCCGTATGTTTTTTGTGCCTTAGTTGCTTAGGTACCGAAAATGTCCCCTATTTTTTATTCTATAATGGGGATCTCTCCCCGCCTTCTCTCCCCTCCCCCTCCTAAGAGAGAGACATACATACCTACCTACATATTACCTAGGGGAATATGTAGACACACCTGGCACGCTTCAATAGCCTATCTTGTCAGAAAGCTTCAAGCTACGCGAGTCCTTCGAGATCCTACGATTTACGCAAAGGAAGTCGTGTGTATCTTCCTTAGAAAGGACTCTTATCTCGAGAGTTACAATACAAGGAGATAGAAGGAAGTGGAACGACCGGTAATATGGAGCGATCTTAGGTCACTGAAACCACGTCCCATTCCACAGCATCTTCACGACCATCACCCCACCAAGTACATGTATTCATTGCCCACCATAATAGTTCCCCGAGACCCCCTCTCCAATGCAATAGCTCGAACTGGCATGCATTATGTATGCTCCTATGTGGGTGGCATACACTTACATATCAAGGGGATAACTTAGCCAACCCTCTTCGATGATGCTTTATATCCGTCAACTCACCTTCAAACGCAGCTCGATCCAATCACCGACGACGATCGTCTATCGTCTTGTTAGTTTATTCCTACGATCAACGACAGCAATCTAAATACTGCCCGTCTTGCGCTACCCCGACATTTAGCACTTTTTCGTGACGGATTGGGGTTGGCACTTGTTCGATTATCGAAGTTCTTCGAGATGGCGATTAAATGCATACCGATCAGTGGGTGGGATTGTGTCTCGCAGCCGATGCTACGCAACCTCGCTTTAACCGAATGATGTCAAACCTATCACCATTGCCAATTCACACAGATTTTCTGTGCTATCGTAGATTTACTCCTACATCTGGTTCTTTTGAACAAAATGGTGGGTTCGTAATGTTGTATCGGGTCAAGAGAGAGTATCATACTCCACGATGTGTTTCCAATTCGAGGACGACTGTCCCTTGATTCCCATAAAGTTGGCTCTAGTTACGAGGATAGTCTGGGATATTGGTGTATCTATGACACATGACGAAGAAAACGGTCTAGACTCTAGACCAACCAGCTTCACCAGCCCACGGTTACCATCACGGCCATTGTGTCCATGGAAACGAACAACCTGGGGAGCCCTGCGAATGCACGATAACTCCTTGCAGCAAGAACCGCATGCTGGATATCATCCAACACACTCGTGACGCAAGTAATTAGGCAAAACACCTTCGGAGCTATGTGCATATAAAAGTCATATGCTACGGATAATCGGTTAACAATACCAAGGCCGACGATGAATCTCGTTGCCTCATGCAATGCGGCTCTAACACTCCTAGGATTCTCATATCAAAGCGCTACCTCCAAGTCACAGCTCTAACTTGAAGGAAGCTATGTATGTATGTCTTAAAGGTTGGTACCAGTCTCACATGTCATGTACATACATCCCATGAACAAGCTATTTCGCAGCCCATTCGGCCTTGATAGCATCGAGCCATTCCCCCTTCTCGATCCACCGCTGCTCTAACCATTTCGCCAGTTCTTCGTCTGTTGAAGGGAGTTCTTCCAGAGGAAAGCGTCGCGCATGAATATGGAATCTATATCCGCGGGATCCGCTCAGATCCGGAAGCTTCAAAGTTTCCCACATGTTCGGGGCAATATGAAATCTACCACCACGCTGATACGCAATAGTGAAATCATACACAGCCTTTACATGAGGCGCCTTTCTCAGTTGCTGCACGGTAGTCACAAACCCCTTAGTACGGGGGTATAACAAATGCAAGGGCTGCGGGCGGCCATTTTCGTTGCACCAGAGTCTAGACTCTTCATACTTCTTCGGCGTGAATCGTGTAGCCTCACTGAAACTTATCAGCCCTGCAGATGAATATATTGTTAGTGGTCCGGTTTATAAGGTTATATTATTTGCAATATGAATTTATCGAATGAGCTTACACATTGGCCACTTCCTACGCACGATGCCACCAAAGACGCGTTGAAGCTCACGTTGATCTCGCATCCAATTCCTAGATACCATTGGCATACCCATTGCCCATAAGCCCCAGCCGAGGAATGGAACCCATCTAAGCTGGATCTTCGCAAACCATCGGCATTGCCCCAGCATACCTGAGCGCAGGGCACAGGCCTGGATCATGTAAAAGTCGGCCCACGTAACATGATTCGAGATGACAACAGCCGACTCCTTCATCGGTAAACGGTCCCCTGAAAACGTGATCTTTGCGCCATTGCAACTCTCGAATATAACCTGGATCCACTTCCAGACGGAGTATGCAATGCGGGAAGAAGCGTGATAAACGAAGTCCGGCGCGAATATCTTCACTGGCAAGAGGAGCGATAGCGCCAAATCGCACACCGCCAGGTGAAGAACCCAAGGGGCTATCAGTACTGCGCCCCTTAGATTGGCGGCAATCCTCGCTAATAGAGCCATCCAGGGCTCTGCATGGGGTGTCGGAATGACGCGGTGGGCAATACAAGGTCCGACTTATAGATGACGACGGACCGAAAAGAAATAAAAGTCGGTCCTCCGTCAAGCTTAAAAGTCGCGAAGCAATTCCGGCCACAGAATATTCGGCAGCTCGGTCAACTTGGTCAACTTGTCACAATGACTCGTTAGCCCCGTCGTTTCAGATTCGGGTCTCGGCTTAGCGCTTTGGAGATCAGACCGGCGATCGCTCAGACTGGCATATCCCTCGGTTCAAAAAAAACAAACATCAATATCCACTAATGAAGCTCTCGTAGGGATTTACCATAAAAGATACCGCGATGCAGAAATCAATCTCAGACGGCCCGTTCCGGGGTCGGTGTTTACTAAGTTACGTCAATGTTATTGGGTTTCGGTACGCGCCTCTCTGAATGATAACGCCATTCCAAAGGTTTACGTTTACGAGAGCCTGGCTAGTGGTTAGCTAAGACATCACTTTACGGGTAAAGTTCAATTGTACGTAGAAGGAAACTGGAGGAGGGGACCGAGCTGCATGGGACTACTGCCCGATCTACATACAAGATCGCTACAGGTAAACCAAAAATGCAACCTCCGCTTCATTCCTCGATCGACCTCTGCGACCTTCGCCTTCGACAATAGATTGGCGGTCAGCAGACCATAAAAGGCATGCCTATCCTTCTCCTGAACCAGCTCACAAAATTACAGATCGCTATACTTGACGGCTTAGGTAGTATGAGTATGAGTACCTTCCACGTAGGTACTAGGTACTGGTACTGGTACTGGTACTATAAGTCCTCATGCGATATGCATTTACATCAGCAGCTTTCGGAATCCTATAATTCCTGCCCTGACAATCATGACGATCATCAAAGACAAAGGAAACTTAGAGCTACTTTTCTAAGTAATGCTACAGCCCATGTGCTTTGTCCAGTTCCCAAAGGGCAGTTTTCCGTGATCATCCGGGGTTGAAGCTACCTACCATATTCGCGTGCTTCGTGCATACATATTACTATGTACGCTCCATTGTTGGGGAAAGGCTTGACTGGATGTGCTTCTCGGTGTTATATCCGAGTAAACAGTTACCAAGCTCATACCTGCCATTGCCAAGGAAAATCAATGGACTGCCATAGGGATTGAAGGCATTTATCAGCTGTTGCTGAATCAGCTCAAGAATGTGAACGAATCCATCTTATAAGGGTACCTAGTATGTAGGCTGGCACATTATACTTTTTGACGCCGTAGACCTTCTCAAAATATCAGAAATGACAGCGCCGGACGGCTGGCTGTCTTACTATGTAACTCGCTGACGCACCCTTAGGAACGTCAAGGGTGTGATTGGGCTTAAGCATACAACGCAATTAAAGCTCGACTTTAATCTCACGATGGCAGGATGGTAAGCATACCTATTGGAGAAGAGAGCAGGCAACTTATCTAGGCTACATGCATCACATATCCAAGAATAATAGGCCCCAAGGCTAAAAGAATAAGCTTCTTAATAATTCTTTAGAAAGCCACGAGTTGTACGGCAATTGCCCAACAGGAGGCAAGGGTTGGGACATCAGAGGCTGTGCTATTAGGTCTTATTATTGAAGCAAGTGACGGGATATGTACCCGCGTATCAGCCCATCACGACATCCGCTGCAACGTAAGCGGTGCATAATCTATGGAACTGTTAAGGAAGAACCTACATATCGTCAAAAAGATACCCACCGTCTTATCCAAACTCGTGGGGCTCATCCCGCCCTGCCCGCCCACCTCTCCAATGTGCCAGTGCCTATACCCCCCAGCAGCCCAGATGCCAAAATGATCGGCCTTCCACCATCCACAGAACGCATCATCTCAAGTAGCATATCGGATTTGGAGGGAAATCCGTTTCATATCCATACTCATCGCCAAATTAGTTCCTACCACGCGACGCAAATTGGATCTCATAAAACTTCGTGCATAGTGACGACCCAAAAGAGCCGTCCGCTGCTTGAAGCGATCTTTTTAACATCCTGAATTAGCTACCGCTCCCAGGGACCGTTCAAGGCTGAATCGAAAGGTGTGGGAGGCGATTCATCTATTCTTAAGTATGTATGTAACATTCGCACCCCGCTTCGAGAGGCACATATATGAATGCATCTCCCATCAATTTGGGTCCTACAGCCGTATTAGATACCCCCCTTCAATTCCCAGATTTCGGATCGCGCACTTCACCGTCGAGTTTCGCCCCAATGTGAAATCATGGCTAGAATGACTGACCCAGGGCCCACAGCCGGCTATCCGTCGCCTCCGACGCATTATTCTCCTTCCGACCACAAGCCTTCTTTGGGTTCGCTATACGAACACGTATCGATGTCGTCTTCCTCGTCGCCGCAGAACTCCGCCGGCGGCCAGCCTGACAAAGGAGGACCGCTGTCATCACTCAACCTCAATTTTCTCAAATCTCTTAACGACAAGAAGACAACCCGCGATGGAAACCCGCCCAAGCGACGAGGTCCGAAGCCCGACAGCAAACCAGCATTAACACGACGCCAAGAATTGAACCGCCAAGCGCAAAGGTATAGTATCTTAGTATTGTTCCGGTCAACAAAGTCCGAGCATCAAAGTACTCGTTCTGATCATCATCGATTGGTAGGACGCACCGAGAACGTAAAGAACTGTATATAAAGGCCCTCGAAGACGAGGTGCTGCGGTTGAAGGAAATATATAGCAACGTCTCACAAGACAAGGATAAGCTTGCCGAGGAGAACAGACAGCTGAAGACGCTCCTGCGACAGAACGGCATCTCACTCGGGTCGGCTTCCGGCATAGACGACGTCGCCAGCGGCCTGAGTCCTGGCTACACGTCCAGCGGTAGCATCTCGGGCAGCTACGCACCCGGAAGCTCCAACACTGCGTACACGCCGCCCCTGACGTCGATGTCAAGTCCCCCATCCATGTCCGTGTCGTCCCAAGGCCAGCAGCGCCAGCAACAACCCGGTCAGAGTCGAGTGGACTACGAGCAGGCTGGGATAGATTTCGTCTTAACGTACGAGAACCCCGATGACCCCTCGAAGGCGTACATATCACCTCCCCCGCAGTAAAGAACCTCGTTTTTTCCCTATTTGCCCATTACTTTGCCTACTCTTTTCACACAACAGGAACAGATCAAGAAAAAATAAAAGCAAAAAGGGGAAAAACAGGTTCTCTGCAACGTCACGCATACTACCATATTACCATATACATATAACATACATAATTATGATTACACTCACGAAAATGTAAATTTCACGGACGTGGCACAAGAAAGCGTGCGTCGGAGAAAAGCAAGAAAGACAGACAGAAGAAAAATTAAAATTAAAAAAAGCTATAATAAAATCGCAGGCTTGGCTGACGGGGGACGTTTATATCTAGGCTCGAGAGACCCTGCATGGACCACATGCCCTGGCTGATCGAGCGGGCGCAGGACACGAGCGGCGACGCCTGCGGCCACGCGCTGATGGCCTCCTGTCCGCCGGAGCCCTTTCCCGAGCTGGGCGAGGAGATCCCGTTCGGGTACGCGCACACGCGCGCCAACAGGGGCGACCCGAACCTGAACCAGTCGAGCCAGCAGACCTGGGAGCTGTCCAAGGCCGACCTGGCCACCCTGCTCGACCTCAGCAAGAAGCTCGACCTCGACGGCGAGATCACCCCCGTCATGGCCTGGGGTATGGTCCTCGCTCACCCGAGACTGGCCGACCTCAAGAAGGAGGACTTTGACAGGTTGATGGACGATCTTAAGGGGAAAGTCCGTTGCTACGGGTACGTCAACGTCTCATACTTACTTACTTCCCCCCTATCTATGAAGTCATATAATATGGCTTAAGTGCTAACTGTCTCCCCAGGTTCGGAGCCGTGATGGAAGAGTTTGAAGTACGAGACGCCCTCAACGCCGTCTTCTCCGCGAAGCCGGAGATGAGCATGGGTATGGCATTCTAGGCGACAGGTTCGCTTTGGATCTCGCCGTGTTTTATCTACTTTTGCTGTTTTGTCAGGGTTAGTACCTTATACAACTAGTGTGATAATTATACGAACGGAGATGTTAGCGATGTTGACGACGGTTACGATGATTCGGGGTATGACTGTTGGGCGTTAGATCAATTTAGATGTGTATTACAGTTACATGTAGCGAATCAAAATCGTGTTTCATTAGTATTGCTTCCGAGTATCCAGATGACTTCAGGTTGTGAGCTCGTACGAAGTCCTATATGAATGTTTCATGGACACGTATCTTGTTCTACATCGTAGACATAAGCAATATCTATCGACCTAAGAACGTCTACACCTATATATGAAGTTAGGTTGTATTGAGACTTTCATGAATAAGCATATGATTATATCCGTATTGTCGGCTATCTATCACACTATCTATAACCTCAGGTCCATTTGAATGCTAAATCTATGTGTGCATGAGGCATGGTTAGAAAAAGGAGTTGCTTTCATAAAGCTTCATAAAGGTAAGCACAGTGCACAGTCAATAGAATAACTTTACTCGCACATTACGTACTTTTTCAATGTTATGGCAGGTACGTACCCAGTGATGGTTTGCGACTGCCCCACACCCCACCAAAACTCTGTGATTTCTCAGTAAAATATTCGCCCTCGACTAAAATCTCAGTGCACTTCAACCTTGCATAAAAACAACGCCGAAGCAACTTACAACTTGCGACAACTCTGTATTATTTCAGAACAGATTCTACGAAACCCGTATTGATTCAATTTTGAAATAATTCAATATGGCGCCTACTTCTCTGGCCGACCTTATTTCGGCCCTGCCTGAAGGCGATGGATGGGGCCCTCCTACCGTAACCGACACCACTCTGAATGGCGTCCCGTACGCCCCCTTCTCGAAAGGTGATAAACTAGGTCGCATGGCGGACTGGACCGCAGACAGCAAGGATTCCCGCGACGGCCGCGGTGGTAGACAGCAATACAACCGCAATTTTAGGGGTATGGAAGACTTCCTCAACTTGATTTCAGCCACACAAACGATCAACCCATTGCTAATTTTCAAATCGATACAGATCAGCAGATATATGGTGCCGGTAGTGCCGCGCTATTTACCGCCCCCGTTGCCGAAGACGAAAACACCTTCTCCGTTGTGAGCCGAGAACCTACTAAGACGCGATATGGCCGCGGAGCCGTTTTCACACGCGGACGTGGACAGCGAGGAGCCCGCCAGGATACTAGAGGTGGTCGTAACCAGCCTCAGCGTCCTGGACGTGGAGGTCAGCAAGGCTATGGATATGACAGCCGTGGTGGACGTTCCAACGCGCCTCGTGGCCGCCGCTTTGGATGGAAGGACTACGACAAGCCGACTCGAAACCGAGATGCGTCCATTAACATCAAGCCTGACTGGCAGTTGTTGGAAGAGATTGATTTCAACAGACTCGCCAAGTTGAACCTAGATGCTGACGAGGGCGAGGACATCGACAGCTACGGATTCCTATACTACTATGACCGATCTTTCGATAAGCAACCCGTCAAGACCGCTGAGAGGAGACTTGTGCCTCTGGATCGTGCCGCCTACAACGTCACGACTTCTTCCGATCCTGTCATTCAAGAGTTAGCCGATAAGGACGAAGCCACTATCTTCGCTACCGACAGTATCCTTTCTATGCTCATGTGCTCCACTCGCTCGGTTTACCCGTGGGATATCGTCATCGTCAGACAAGGCAACAAGATCTTCCTCGACAAGCGTGATAGTGCCGCGCTTGATATGGTAACAGTAAACGAGAATGCCGCAGATGCACCATTAGAGTCTTCCGATGGCAACAAGGATGGTATTAACCAACCTGGTGCTCTCGCGGAAGAGGCTACTTACATCAACCACAACTTTGCCAACCAGGTTGTTCTAGAGAACGAGACTAACAAGGTCGAGATGACTCACGACAACCCATTCTATAACGCTTCTGAGGAGACTGAGCCTCCTGCAAGCAAGGCATACAAGTACCGCAGATTCGATCTCTCAACCAGCGAGGAGGACCCCATGTACTTGATCGTCCGGACTGAGCTAGACGCTGTCCAAAAGAACGCCATAAGTGGCGAGGATCAATATGTGACCGTCAAGGCCCTGAACGAATTCGACAACAAGGCCCAAGGCAGCGGTGGTGCCTTGGACTGGAGGACTAAGCTGGTCAGCCAGCGTGGTGCGGTCGTTGCGACGGAGATGAAGAACAACAGTGTCAAGCTCGCCCGATGGACGGTGCAGAGCATCCTCTCCAAGGCCGATGTCATGAAGCTTGGGTATGTTTCTACTGCACCCCTATACCGTTAAATACTCATCGCTAACTCTCTTTCAAGTTTCGTTTCTCGTGCCAACCCGAAGACCAACGACAAGCACATTATCCTGGGAGTTATTGGCTGGAAGCCTAAGGATTTCGCTAACCAGATGAACCTGTCTCTTTCCAACGGTTGGGGTATCGTCCGCACTATCGCTGACATGTGCCTTAAGCGCGAAGATGGCAAGTTTGTGCTTGTGAAGGATCCCAACAAGTCTATCCTTCGTCTGTACGAGGTTCCTGCTGGTAGCTTCGATGAGGATGGTGAGGAGGATACGATCCCCGAGACTGTCGCTGAGGAGGAATAAATTCGGTCATTCTAGAATGGGAGGATTTTAGCAGGCTTGGTCTGGTAATTCACAGGTCGTCAACTTGAGGACAATCCTGTGACGTTAGGAACTAAAAAAGCATTCACAATAGAGTATTAATCCCAAATTTGGGTTTCCTAATCATAATTGGCCATGAAATGTCAAAGATCAGATCATAAGTATACGTGAATTTTGTTCGTACATGATTATCTTATAGAGGAGTCGCCCATACGTAATAGGGGAGGTATTAGGGGATGAGGGGAGTGCCCCACCCCTCAATCACCCCACTATATCCATGCCCCGCCATATTTCTTCAGTGACGTCTTTTTGTAACCGATAGATGTCTCACTTCGCAAACTGATAATTCCCTCTATAGGTATACAACGATATAACGCCCAATTCGCTCGAAGAACACGCTTTCCCTTAACCCTGTAAATATTCAAACGGAATCATGGCACCAAAGGCGATCATAGCGCCCTCGATCCTGTCGGCGGACTTCGCGCAGCTGGGCGCCGACTGCAAGAAGACCATGGAGCAAGGTGCCGACTGGCTTCACGTAGATATTATGTACGTGTTATGGATATATGTTCGCTAGAAGAATTACATCACAAAATATTTCGTGTGGGAAAATAGCCCTCGTCGAACTGCGAAGACTAAGTACGAATTCTCTCGCAGGGACGGCCATTTCGTACCAAACATCACCTTCGGCGCGCCGGTCGTAGCCAAGATCCGAAAGCACGTTGATAAGCCCGAGAAGGGTTACGGACGCGGGACGTTCGATTGTCATATGATGATCGCGGAGGTATATATACCAAGCCGTCTTTTCCTTTTTCGCATTTCCTAGTTCCGACTAGAGGATCTACTATATACAATATATACAAAGAATATCTTCTCAAAGAGAGCTATGGGCTAATAACAAACCCCGTCCGGCAACGGGTACCCACAGCCGAAGAAATGGGTCAAGGAATTCCAGAAGGCGGGCTGCGACCTGTATTGCTTCCACTACGAAGCCGCTTTCTCGAGCGCGGCCGAGAGCCCCGAAGCTAAGACCGATGCGAAGACGAGCCCGAAGGAATTGATACGCTACATACACGACCAAGGCCTACTGGCCGGAATCGCGCTTAAGCCTACTACTGGCGTCGACGTCCTGGCCGATATTCTCGAGAACCCGGAAGTGAAGGAACGGCCGGATGTGCGTTTCCCTCTCCCCTGCTCGATTTTTCCTGCGCTTCCTATACACATAATACACAACATATATCATATAGCTTAGGGGTTTAACATGCAATAAAATAATTGGATTTAGATAATTGGCTAACTAGGTACGGATAGATGGTCCTAATTATGACAGTCGAACCCGGCTTCGGCGGACAAAAGTTCATGGCATCGGAACTACCCAAGGTGCAAGCTCTGCGACAAAAGTACCCCGACCTGAACATCGAAGTCGACGGCGGCCTAGGCCCCGGCACCATCGACCAGGCGGCCGACGCGGGCGCCAACGTGATTGTAGCTGGGAGCGCAGTTTTCGGGGCCAAGGACCCTGCGGAGGTTATTTCGCTACTTAGAACGGCTGTTGATTCGAGGTCGGGAAAACTGTAAGTAGGGGATTTGGATCTAGGGGGGCTGTAGATGAATGTGAAATACATGGCGCGGCGTATGATCCATGGGTTGTTTGGGGCGAGCGGTAGACTAGCGCGGGATTTTGGAAGTTACGGAAGAGATAAATATACACTTCTCGGTACCATGAGTTGTTCACTGGACTGGTAAATCCATATATCGCTATCTACGTGGCTTAGACCCCTAGGTATCTAACTACGTCTTCCCAAGCGACAAACTCCATATTACGTTTTGACGCGGCCACTATTAGGAACTAATGCTAACAGACACTTCTAGCCTCCATACCTAATTCTTCGATATAACCTTGTCGATAGCTTCGATCAACCCCTTAATTTCTTCCACTGCATAACATCGTCAGTTATCAAGTAATAAGGTTTCTGGAAACAATAAAAACACTTACAAGTATTATAATGGGCCATACTAACCCTTACCACCCCACTGGAATCCAGCTTGAAGTACTCGTGCACCAAATAGTTCGAGTAGAAAGCTCCCCAACGGAAACCGAAATTGGTCGTCCGTTCGAGCGTCTCGACGAGTTCTTTCGAGTCCACACCCGCTACCTTGAAGCTCACCGTAGGAAGCCGGAGCTTTTCATCCGCGCTCCTCTCGCCGTATATAGTGACGTTAGATTTGGAGTTGAGGTACTCGAGCAAAGTGGTCTGGAGTTGGGTTTCGTGCGAATGTAGGGAGCCCCATGAGCCGTCTTGAGGGGGCCCGAGGTAGTCGATGACCGCCGGGATGGATTGGACTAGCTCGTAACAACTACTTCCTAACTTCTCGTCAGCGTCGTTAAAAAAAAAAAAGGGGGGGGGGGGGGATTCGCGTCCACACGTACCGAGAGTAATCTTATTCTCAAGCGTAACCTGCGGATTGAAGAAATGCCCAAGCGTGTGCATCTGCTCCTGGGCTCTACGACTCCCGTACAGCATGGCGACGTGCGGGCCGAAGACCTTGTACCATGACAAGACGTAGAAGTCCACCCCGAGCTCCTTGACGTCGACGGGTCTGTGGGGCGCGTACGATACGCCATCGACGACTAGAAGAGCGTTGGGGATGGTGTGAACGATTTCGGCGATGGCCTTCACGTCGTGGATTGTCCCTAGGGTGTTGCTGGCGTGCGTGCATGTTACTAGCCGGGTCTTAGGGGATAAAAGACCTTTGAGATCCTCGGGTAAGAGTCTGGGATTTGCCGAGCCCTCCTCCGGAACCCAGAATTTGATGGTGAGCTTTAATCGCTTTGCGAGGTCCTTCCATGGGGCGATGTTGGCCTCGTGGTCGATGGCTGATACCACGATCTCGTCCCCTTCTTGGAATTGGAAAGTGAATGATAGGTTGCGGAGAAGTTGCGTGGCGGAGGGACCGTAAGCTGCAGAAGTTGGTTAAACTACTTACCCCTATCCGGGGGGAATATAAGGTGTAGATAGACTCACCTATCTCGTCCTTCTGAGCGTTCAAGAACTTTGCTCCAGCGGTTATGCCGTCATCGTATCGGGAACTAGATGCCTTGCTAACCCTATAGCCTCCGCCGAATTGGACATTGCTTTTGATTAAATAGTCGGATATACTAAGTTGTATTAGTACGAACACTACTGCTATTCTTGTACGTAGTTTATGATCTTATCTTACTCACGATTCAACAACGCTCCCTAATATTTGGCTTCCACCGGCGTTATCCAAGAATACTTGGTCCTCTTTCAAGGCCGGGAACTTAGACCTAGCGGCTTCGACGTCGAAACTAGCCATTGCTTTTCCCTATTTTCAAATATGACCTAAAATAGTACTTCTAACTGTTGTTTCCCTATACGTATCGTATATTCGACCCCTTCAGTACCAAATATGTATATTATCCTACTGCAATGGGCGTATTTGAACCAATAACCTAGAACCTAAGCGTTACCGAGCTTAGAGCCTAACTAATGACGCTGGTGCGGGGGTCCGCTGCAGAAGCACATTCCTATTCCGAATAAATCTAGGTTCTCCAATACTTTATCTGGCATCCATAGGCCATGGATTCCGCTAGTTGTCTAATACTTCCACATTACTATATCAAGTGAAGCTATCATATACACCTTGAGACATCAGGTCCTCGTTAATTACTAACCAGTACAATTTGAGAACATTGAAAATTAGGTACCTATCTATTTTAACTTAGCTATAAACTTATTAGAGAGGATAGGCATTAAGGAGCAACTCTTGGCTCTTGACTCCATTGCTGATCCTCCTTGCCCTATCTAGGCCACATTACGAGCTGATGTTACCTATCAAACAATGCTAATCTTGTATAAATGACTAGCGTACCGTTATTCCATGATGTCGAATGCGTAGAAGAATATGTTATAATATAATATAGGTATATTACGTAGGCATGATTCTAGTTCGGCGGCAAAGCATACAAATTGGCGCTTCTGTGATAGCCGCTCTCTAAGGGGCGAAATATGATAGGAAACGGTGAAGCAAGGGAAAGGCCAATGCAGGTACAATACCAGATATAGTAGGAATTGGTATTGCAAAAATAGTCGGATGGTCTAAGCGACGAGGAAAGGAGGTCCAAGTGCATGGAGGCTTATGATAGCTTCATTGTTCCTATGTAGGGACCAGGATGGGTATAGTCGTAGATGTTTCTTATTTTATGCGTTCAATTACGTATTCAAACCGTATGTACCGAAGACATTGGCATCTAGTTCGAGCGTTCTTTTCGAGAATATCCTCTTCAACTAGGTATTGTTGACTAACAATGACGGCAGCGAATATGTCAAAGGGGTGGAGATATGAATGAAGAGTTGAGTACGTAAGAGGGGACCTCCCGTGCAGATACACTAAAATCAGGGGCTAACGTATTCATAGCGCTCAACTCTCTCGGAGAGTCATCAGACTTGCGGTATATGTAGTTTGTCTTCGGGAACTCCGCGTCGTGTTTAAGCCTGTCATTAATCAGATCCGAAGAGGCCGGCTCACCGGGTACAAGACCCTAATTACTAACGTAGTATATACCCCCCTAGAAAGATATTCTGGTGTATCTTGTTGAGGGGAATTGTGACAATTATGGGTAGATGCGGTATGTCGTATGTATCACGCACGCCAACGCCGAGAATCGGATTTCTCAAGAGCAGCGAAGAGAACTTACAACATGACTGTGTACACCATTACCAGGCCGTTTTATGAGGGAGGGAAATGAGAACCAGAATCGAGCTCATTAGACTCCAACAATTGTCTTAAAGGGGTCTCACGAAGCACGGAGACAGTGTTAGTGTAGCATTGACTGGTTGCGATAATACGGGAAGCGGTGATCATAAGATTCGGCAAGAACGGGAATCTACCTACCGCGAATTTCTAGTCAGGGGAAAAGGGAACCTTGGAATGACGCTGTGCTATGGGGCGATGATGTTAGCAAACAAGCAAAAATATAGCAATCATTCGTACTATTCTGAGGACGAAGTTGAAGTAAGTATAGCTTCATTTGATAGATCAAACTATCACCCTATTCTTAAGAAAGTCAGAGATATATCTAAAGGGGAGTTGTATGCTCAATTCTCTTTCTCATTGGTGAATTCCTAGTATATATAGGCTCACAGATGGTGCCCTAATGGAACTCAACACTGAGAACTAGAACCGCCGGCCGTGGTGCACCTAGTGTTAGCCAGTTCCACATGAATACCTACTTGTCCATAGATCTCACCCAGTTATAGATCAGGTCAATATAACGCCAACTTATTACTCCGATTAGGGCAATTGCCGGACTTGATGGGTTAACCGCCAATACGGTTCCACTATAGAGGCTATCGGAGAGAGTGATGGTGTCGATTATGCATAGTGCATGATCTATATATACTTGACTATACATTGCTTTTTGAATGCATCCGCTCGTGTCCAGTGAAACCAGAGAACGGGAATCCTGCGAGTCGGAATGGATGGGCGCTTCAATTGTCATGCAGTCAGATCATACCAACTATTTTGGCGTTGGACTTTTTAATTCATTGGAGCTGAAGATTAATAAAATGTAGGAGATGTAGCAGCCATAGCGGTAAGGATGTAAGTGGAAGAGTGTGAGAGTGTAGGGAGCGGGAAGTTTACGAATAGGAATCGAAAGACGACCGAGAGGGGCATCAATCAATCACCTACCCGGTAGAAGTATCCATGGTCCACGGGTCCACTTTGTCTATTAAAGTTGGTGGGTTGGGCGGTGAAGATCTACCAACTTCCTAGGGCTAGCATCCATGAAGCCTTGGAAAGTGCGGGTTAGCGTGGGCCATTTTTCTTTTTTTCTGCCGCTGCTTTCCCTCGTTAAAAGTGCGAGACTAGAATGATTGTCAGTCGATAAAGTAGGAAGCTACAATTTTTGTCTATATTTGCTATAACTTCCGTGAGCTTTTTAAACTCTTCCTACACCTCACAACTTCTCAATTGCTATCTACAATCTCGTAGCACAATTCTTACTGCTAGCCAAACATGAAGCGCAAAGCTCACTCCCAAACTGAAGGCCACAAACCTCACAAGAAAAAGTCTAAGACTTGTAAGCTATACCATCTACCAAACGGATCGCGATCGCCCATCGTACGATCCCGCTAGAAATTTTCACGACGGAAAGATTGACTCCCACCACAGCATTGGGTGATGAAGATGCCAAAAAGAGGTTCAGAAAAGGACTCTTCGACAAAGATGTCCTAGACAAATACACAAAAGGCTATGCCAAATCCACGCCTTATAAGCATAGCGTCATACACGAGCTGATCGACGATACCCTACTGCGATCCGTCCGCGATGAGATCAAGGACAATGTATCCTTCACACCCAAGGAGACTGACATCTACAAGATCCACCAATCCGGCGACCTCGCGAACCTCGATGGCTTAGACGACGAAGCTCTGGCAAAGTTGCCATCTTTACTTGCTCTTAGAGACGCAATGTACTCCCAGGCATTTCGAGACTATGTTGCCCATATTACTGGATGCGGTCCCCTGAGTGGCAGAAAGACGGACATGGCTATTAACGTGTATACCCCTGGGTGCTATCTCCTATGCCATGACGACGTCATCGGCAGCCGCAAAGTCAGCTATATCCTCTACCTAACGGACCCCGACATCCCTTGGAAGGCTGAATGGGGCGGTGCGCTAAGGCTGTTCCCCGTACGGACAATTAAAGGCAAAGATGGAGAAGTCGCAAGAACACCTGCGTCGGATGTTTCAAAAATAATACCACCTGCCTGGAACCAGTTGAGTTTCTTCGCTGTCCAACCTGGCGAGAGTTTTCACGATGTTGAGGAGGTATACCACGCCGAAAGCAAGAAAAAATTAGAAAAGGAGGGAGGCAGAGTCCGTATGGCCATCAGTGGCTGGTTCCACATCCCCCAAATCGGAGAGGACGGGTACGTCGAGGGCGCTGAAGAGAAATTAGCCAAGAACAGTGGCTTGATGCAATTGCAAGGAAACCCAGACCAGTACGACTTACCTCAATCGAAACCGGTGAAAATCGAACAGCCACAATCGAGCTCGCAATCGGAGTTTGACGAAGCCGACCTAGAGTTTCTACTCAAGTACATGGCCCCGACTTACCTTACCCCGGACACTCTCGAGCAAGTCACCGACCAATTCGAGGAATTCTCTACCATCACATTACCCAATCTCCTAGGCAAGAAATTCGCCAAAAAGCTAAGAGACTACGTCGTCGCCCAAGAAAACGCACCCCTACCAGAAGACAGCACCAAGATTGAGAAGGGCCCTTGGCGAGTTGCGAAGCCGCCCCACAAGCACCGTTACCTATACCTCCAAGCGGATGGTTCTAAGAAGAATGGGGCTTCGAAGGAAGAGACGTCGCCTATTAAAGAGCTCTTAGACGAATTCCTTCCAAGCCCGCAGTTCCGCCGCTGGCTGCAGATAGCTACCGGCAGCGTAGTCGAGAGCCATGACTTCATCGCGCGCCGCTTCCGACGAGGCAAAGACTACACGCTAGCGACAGGACACGAGGGCAAGCCGCGCCTGGAATTGACCCTCGGCATCACGCCGACGACCGGATGGGGCGGTGCCGAAGACGAGGACGAAGACGAAGATGAGGCCGCAGCTGAGGAAGAGCATACCAAGTCCAAAGGCAAGGGAAAAGGCAAGGGTAAGGCGCCGAAGAAGAACGGCAAGAAAGCACCTGAAGAGGAGGAAGAGCCAGTCGAGGTCGGCGGTCATGAGGTATACATGGCGGGCGACGACGATACCAACGAGGACGCGGCTATATACAAGTCGGGCAACGACGATGACAACATCCTATTCTTCGAGGCTGCCGCCTGGAATAATATGTCACTAGTGTTGCGCGACAGCGGCGCTCTCAAGTTCGTCAAGTACGTCAGTCAAAAAGCTCCAGGCGACAGGTGGGATATCAGCGGCACCTTCGAGGTCGAAGAGCCGGAAGATGACGGCGATGAGGACGATAACAAGCCTAACGGCGAGGGTGTGCTTGACGACACGGAAGAGGAATGGAATGGGTTTCCCTCCTCGTCGGATAGCGATTCCGACTAGGTGATCTACCTAGGTAGGTAGATATGAAGTGCGCATGAACGATGATACTACAAACGATAATGATAACAATGACGATAACTTTTCAACGTTGAATTAGGACTATATCCGTGTGTCATAAATACGTGTCTTAATTAGACGACGATGCTATTCTCATTCATAATTCTCAAGCCGAACCAAATGAAGTACACATCCAATGTGTCCAAAACAGCTTCCTCATGCTTGTCGCCCCAAACACCGTCCTAGTCTAAGTCCAGGATCTAGATGCATAAAATGTCATGCCATGTAGTGCGATGCAATGCAATGCAGTGGTGCAGCATATAATATACCAAATCCGCCATGCTGTGCCGCTTCTTATCATTTCATCCAAGGGCGTCTCCCGACGTCACTGTCATAACCCCTTATACCTAATGCGCCGCTCTCATGCCATGCGAACCCGAAAAATATAAAATAAAATAACGAAAGACAAAAACTCCTAGACAGATGATGAGTTAACATCTAACCCCATCTGCCCGCCATAGCCAAAGAACTGTCCCATTATTCGGGTTCATTAGAGATCCTTGAGTTCGTCAACACTTTTCGTACTAACGAACGCATGCTTCAAGAAATGGAGCCATATCTTCGTGTTCCTCATCTTATGGCCTCCCTTCTTCTTTTTCTTCTTCTTCTTCTCGGCTTCGAGATCATTGTCCGAGTCTTCTTCTTCATCAGCGGACTCCATATCTTCGACCTCATTATCGACAACTTCATCATCTTCATATTCATATTCATCGTATTCCTCGCTAAGTCCAGTAGACTTGGTGGAGGTCTGTCCAATTCTGTGAGCGAGCCGTAGGAAACTCCTAACGGTCAAGTCCTTCAACTTATAGATCTTGTCGTCAAAGGTAGTGTATTCGACCTTGTAGCCAAACTCTTTAGGTTGGGGTTTGGCATGTTTGGGCTTCTTATCCTTATGCTTTCCCGCGTCCCACTTATTGGACGATAATTCATCCTCACCAACGTTGTCTGCGGCGATATCATTGTTGATTACGGTCAAGTTGGCATAGTATTGAATGTAGCCTTTCAGTGTCAAGGGTTGGGGATAGTATCCTGGACCTGGTAAACTTCCCTTTGCTGGCGCATCGGGGATTTGCAGATCAGGTGCCTTTGGATCCTTGTCATGTTTCCCTTTCTTCTTTTTCTTCTTCTTTTCAATCTCCATGTCGGGCTCGCTGCGCAATTCTAGCGAATGCACTTCAGAATCAGACGCAGGGGCACTTTGGACACCTGACTTGCGAACTGTGTCAACCCATGTTGGGGTATCTTCAATGCCGGTAATGTTGTACTCGAAGACCCTAAGAGTTGGGAAGTAATTCGGGACGACACTTGGGCTGATGAGAGTGAGTTGGTATCGCTCCGCCCACGGCCCCCCGAGCTTCTTCTTCTTCTTCTTATCGCCCTTCTTCTTTTTCTTGAGTTCTTCGAAGTCCTGGGTCTGGACAGGATCCGGCAGTTTAGCCCAATCCTCTCGCAACTCCATGAGGTAATCTTTGCTGGACTCAATTGAAATTTCGTCCTCCATGGATTCGCGAATATTCGCCAGTTGATTGGACTGAGATCCAATATAGGAAAAGTCAATCTCCTTTGTATCTTGTAAAAGAAAGTGGTCGATGTTCATGTGACCATATAAGGAGCTGATGACAACATCGCGATACTGTTGCAGCCAAAGCGTGTATTTCTGCCAGCATGTCTCATCCCACAATTGCTTGCCGGACGTTCTAGCAGGAGGAACATGTCCCATAAGAATGGCTTTCACACCGCGCTCCCGTAGGAATTGTAGTTGGACTCTCAACCATTCGAAATGCTGGTATCCGGGTTCGCTGGGGTGTGTGCAGTCGTCAACTCCGGCATTGCGATCGAAGAAGTATATAGTATTGAGGCTAAAGACGGCAAGCTTGTTGGGGATAACCTCAACGTAAAACCATCCTCCGAATTCGAACGAGTGTCGTTGATCTTCCGGGATGAAAGGCTTCCAAATATCGGTATAAGATCTCAAAATGTCGTTTGGACCTGGCATTAATACGTTGTGCGGGTATATATCATTGTTACCAAATGTCGGGACGACAGGGACTACTAATCCATTATCGTCGGAAAATGTCTTGACGAATGAATCCGCGATTCTGCTGTTCATGGCCAAAATATCTTTATTATGGCGGGGTGTCTTCTCATCGCTGTCATGGCGGGCAGAGTCGCCAGTCCAAACGACAAAATCAATCGAATCTTTCAGATTGGCGGTAATCCAATCGAGGGTCGCATCTACCAATGCTAGGGGAGAATCGCAATCAGAAGTTTCTGCGCCATAAGTTCCAGCTGGGCCGTGCCCTCGATGACATGCGATGTTCTCTTCCGTAGATGTGTGCACTTTATAGAATTCGTCGGGGTGTAGATCTACGCAAGGTACGAGATGTTAGCATTAAAATAAATGTTATATAGATGGAGGTGTGGTGGGATGTCGCGAATCACGATGTACCGTACCTGTTATATGGAGGAATCTGCCGTGCAACTTGCGCTGCGACGCGAGTGGACTACCATCTTTGCCTGCCTGCAGGACGTATTGACCTCCGGTAGTTGGCGCACCTATGACGAAAGTCGCCAGCAGGCCGGGAACCGCCCAAAACCAGGTAGATTTTTTAGGAGCCATATTTGACCGTTTACGGTGCTCTAAGAGAGCTACGACTGATGGAAGGAGAAAACAAATCGCATAGCCAGGGGAGAAGTATTAGCTTATAGGCAGATGCAAAAAGAATTGTAAAGCTGTCGTGGTCAACGGTGTGACAATTTCGTCACTAACAACCGTAGATTCGAGAATTGATCAAAAATGATCGACGGCGGACGTCAAACAGGGCTAGCTGTCCGTCTAGGGACCAATAAAACCTGCTGTAAAGCCCAAAAGGCGTTTTTTTAGCCAAGGGCTCGGTGCCAAGTGGATAATCGACGATAGGTGAAAAGGGTCCAAAATACTACGTACCTACTGACTCCTGAGTCCTGGATAAAACTCCCAAACACAAAAACATTTCTAAATTCGAATAATCACAAGTGAATCGGGGGCGGCTTATGGGCTTCTTAAGCTATTCCCTTATGTTCGAGTGGATTACTGTTCACGAGGCTGAAAGCTGATGATAGGCGACGAATCACAGCGCCGGATTCCGCACGTGTAGGAGGTTAATCGCGGAGAGTCGAGCAACTGAGACATCGTGGACCTCCCCAAGCGCCACCTTCAATGGCACACGACAGTGGGTAGACCGGGTTAGATCCACACACTTGCCTAAATTCTTATCCACTTGTATATCGAAAGATTAATATCCAAGTGTTTGCTAAGGGTCATCTGCAGATGGAGTTGTTCTGCAAGTCCATCACTCGCGTCGTCAGGTGGAGGTAAAATGTAGGATAGGATGGCCGTGTTGAAGACAAAGAACTTCCTCTCTGCCGATTTCCCGTTCTCGTGTCTCCTGCAACTAACCGACTGCCAAGTCCTACTGGCCATCAAGGTGCTATTCTAAGTCAATAAGACAATTCGGAGATCCTTTAATCGACCTTTTCGAGGATCGAGTGACGTCAGAGCTAACACACTGAGTAAGATGTGAAGCCGTGAATTCCGTGTTGGAACTAGTCTTCTAGTCTAAAAATGAACCTATTCATTGTCACATTGCTGACTGGTTATTGAGACGAATATCGAGGATTTCTTTTTATAATTGAAGCCCTTGTGATCTAGATCGTGCCATGGGGAAGTTTGTAAACCTTGAAAGTTTAGAATACCCACTTCATGTCAACTGGTCTATAAGTGTCGAGCTAAGAAATTAATCGTTGAAAATTGGCAGTGACGAAGGAAGACATACATATGTACGTATATACATACATACATGAATGCAACGAGACCCCTGGGCGTATTAACCAATCGTAACTCCAGAATTCCATAGGGGTCTGCTCCGCTCTTGCACTAAAGTGTGCTTACATAAGAGCGTCTACGTAACAGGTACACTAAATTTTTTCTGCGCGGGATGAAGGCGTTTTTTTCCTTCTCTTTTTAATCTTTACATTCGACAGCACATCTGATTCTCAATCGTTTACGATTGCTCAAAGACGATCCCTCTCACCGTCTTCAAGGCCGAGTCTAGTGCGAGATTATAATATGCCGTTCGTTTGAGGGAACCCGATATTTTTTCAATACATCGGGTTTCCATGGTAAATCTCGGCGACATTGCAATCTCATAACCGTCAATCGAATCTTCTAGGGGGCGACACGTGTCACCGAACGCAGCGCCTCCGATATCTAGGTCAAGTATTTAGGTTGCATTGTGCCCGTTCAACTGCCATTCATATACTAGGTAGATTATAACCAAATGTTTCCAGCATTATGTTGTCTCATGTCGTCTCGTTCCAGCACGGGATAAGGCGGGATGCCACTGTATCATCCCTACCCTCAAAGTGTCCGCATACGGTTTCATGCAGTAATTTCGCCGGCAAAGATGCATGTGAATTTCTCAATTGACAGGAATTTGTTCAACAGCATTTTGAATTCCTATCTACGGACCCATTATTCTCCTTCTTCGCTTTCAACTTCGCAGTGCTTCCGAAACTGCTCAGTTATTGACAGCAATCTTATGAATCGCCAACAATAACCCTATGGATCTCCTCGAATTCAAGTCCTTCAGAGCTCTTGACAAGCTTATACGTTCCGTACTCTAGGTTCTTGTATCGTGGCCCTTTAACGAGCCTCCGAATAAAACCGGAATGTGTCACAACGATGACACATTTTTCGGGACGATTGTAGAGCCAATTTTTAGCCACGGCTCCTCTTCTCTGAAAGGCTTCCTCTGAATTCTCATACAAGCCAACCTTCTGAGGATAGACAGGGTCCAGCTCTGAGAAATCTATATCCGGCCATTCAGATTGGAGGATCGCGGGATCTCTTCCAATATCACAGGGATTGTTCGTGGTTTCCTAAACATGATTAACGCTTACTCCAGCAAATAGCTTCTAGTGATGTGTTACACGTACTTGCCATTCGGCGCGAACTTCGACACGGACGCCACGATTTCGAAGCCACTGGAAACCATGCTTCACCGTTTCTAACGTTCTCTTCAGAGGGCTCACAACTATAAGGCACTCATCCGGCTTAAAAGGGAAACTCGACTCAAATTCCCCCTGAAGAGCCTTGGTTAGGTGGATACCTCTTTCACTCAGACCTGGGTCGGCGAGTGACCAGTCATGTGCTGCACTATGTTAGCTTGTGCGATTCAACATAATTCTTGATATAACTTATTGGTAAGGTCTATAAACAGTTAGATATTATCTTCATGAAACTGATGATGAGTGCCTACTGTGCAAAGCTTCTCCATGACGTATTAGAATGATGGTCGGCGGCATCTTGAGATCTGGATAGAATGTCCTGGTGTTTATTTTGAGGCGAGGGGGTGAATTGGGAAGCGAGCAAGTCTTTTCTTGGCCAGCTCTCTGGAACGATGCATTCTTTTATCTCTGTAGGATATGAATTGAATCACAACTAAATTCCAGTTTGTATTTTAGAAAATTCAAACAGTTTGGATTTAATAATTTGGAGATTGTCCTTCATAAAGACAGAACATAACACAAGAGAATAGACTTTTGAAGCTTCATAATGTCACATTTACTTATTCATAGAAAGCCGAATTTGGTTAGGGTAATATTAAAAGCCAATCAAACCTTGGATTCCAGATGATGGCCCCCCTATCGCCCAGCCAAAGTCTACGCCACACCCCACTAACGTCACACAGGCCTAACAGACACAGGCAGAGGCAGGCAGGCAGGTACAATTCAATAAGTGCAGATAGCCTAGAGCCTTGTTTTAATCCGAAAATCTGACAAACTTTGCTAACAATTTCCTGCTTCAATCTTTCATACTTCACACATTTTGGAGTATCTGATGTTACCCCTTGTTAAAAATGAGTTTGCGGAAAATCTTAGGAGGCTCTGGCCGGGTTAAGAAAGCCTCTAAGAAATCCGGCGCAAGTCGATCCTCGCCTTCGTCATCCTCCTGGGCCTCTTCTCTCCCCCGTCGTAAACCAGGAATCCAGCGTGGGAAGTCATCCGTGGGGGATGAAGATGAATATGATGATGATGACCTTTTTGACGATAAGCTCGACGATTATGGGCTTGTCAAGGCTCTAGCGACCGATCTGAACCTGCGCGACACCTCCCAAGCCATCCTCCATATACGTAGCCACATGTTTTCCCCAATGCCCGATCGAGCAGCCGGAATGAACTCCACAAGGATCGCGGAAGTTCTTAATTATCGAAAGTCGTTTCCTCCTATCGTAACCATATCGCACATACAAGCCCTATTATCGTCGCCGAGCGCAGTGGAACGAGAAATCGCAGAACTTGCGCGGGCTGGCTTTGTTCGTAAAGTGGTTGTCCCTCGGCGAGGAGACATAGGAGAAACTGTGGTGCTTTCTGCGGATTACGAACAGATGGTGAAGAATTCCACGAGCTTAGACGATAATACGAAGAATACATTCACTACGTTTTTGACGGAAAATCCTGAGACTCGGGTTTTGAAGCCGGGTGCTCTTCATGCGCCAGAGATCGATCAACTCCTCAAGGCTGGGTTTCTGACGTCTCATAATAACGGCGCAGTCCACCATGGCCGCTCATCGCATACTACGAATCTATATTCACGGCCCGGAGATAAGATGACGCTGACCTCCCTGGACAACATCTCAAGGCAACCAACTGGCTCGCTCGGCGCTGTAGGAGGCGAGGGTATATTACACAAAGTTGGCGGTAGCGGGGGAGGCACACTCGGCATGTCATGGCTCGACACTGGTGGTGCTACAGAACTGAAGCTCGCCGTGCCTGGAAACGGCACGTTCCTGAAGCTTCTTTCTCTGGCACTCGATCATCTCGTCTCGTTACTAAGCAAGTCACGTTTTCGCGAGGCCCCAGAAACGGTCCTTCGTGATAGATGGGACGGCGGTATCGCAAAAGACGAGGCGCGCTATGCGGCAAAGCGCTCACGAGGAGAGTTCACAGGTGTGTTGCCTGGTCAGACTAGGAAGTGGAGGCAATTCTACGGACTTTCGTTTGACTGGGTTTTACAAGAAGCAGTAGGATCCGGCCTAATTGAAGTCTTTGAAACTCGAAGCGTTGGCCGAGGCGTACGTGCCCTGTGAATCTTCTATGCGATAGATAAACTACCGAAATGCGGTATCACAAGTCTTGGCGTCGCACCTCATCGCCCTTGTATTGAAGGTCTTACCCCAGATCACGCAACACAGGCTACTGCAACCATGGCCTGAGGTTGTGCTGAAAGGGTGTTGCGGTAGCCTATGTCAACTATGCCGACGATGGTGGTTGGACAGCAGATGAAACCTGTACGATGCAGAAACTAGAGAGCTGAGCGTTTCTACGGTTCAGCCTCAACTAGGGGCATCCCAGAGAAACGTGAAATGCCGTCGATCGTTGCCATGCGATTCAACTAAAACTCAACTAGACCCTTACTCACATTGACAATTGAGACCAGATGATTAATGCAAACGGGTGAAGCCGCGATGGGTAGGACCGATAATGCGATTGGACGCCATCAGCATGAAAACATGAGCACGCACGTCGATCAAGAAGCTCGAGAGCGCACATGTGAAACAGCAAACCAGATAAGTGACGACGGTCCGGTATCGAACAGATCCACAGATCCTCGGGAGATCTCGATCATGATCTTTCGTCTGTATCATCGACGGCGATCTAGAAGGAAACGCATGCAATAGACAATGCCACTGGGCAGGATGAGCTGTTTGTTTTATAGAACGGAGATTTCTACTGAGAATATATACGGAAGCATTTGGGAACATTCACATAGATGATTAGAAAGGCCTCATAGTCCTAGGCGTTCAAACAGACAGCATGAATAAGATGGTTACACACGTATCAGAGCTACATATGCAGCAAGGCTTCGAGACTGACGATACATATAGTCCCGAGAATGCGTCCAAGCCCATAAATCTATATTACTATATAAGGGGCAGATCATCTTCCCCGCAATCATTCGAGGGCCGGAGTTCTAGCTTCTTTCATGCGCAGCCGACGTTGAAACGTTATTCACTGCCTGCCCTAGCGACATCTATGTGCAGCTCCATATGCATCGTAGACGCAGGGGGAGCAGGGGGACCGGGGGCAGTCCGGAGCCGTGGCTTCGGAGATGTCGATTACTTAATGCTTGGGAAGGACCAACATACACATACTCTCATACAACTCGTCGGATGCGGAGGACATAGAGGAATAGAATCCCCGTTTGTTTTATTTTCCTTTTTGCATACACCGATTTGCTATGTCATGTTATATTATGCTACCTTACATATGGGGCTATTACCTGCGATAGGATTCCTTTAGATCGCGGTGGTATTGCTCCTTCGTAGTACGACGTAATCGGATATCGTGCCTGTACATAAATCCCGATCGTAAAAATCTGGGTAAAAATCTGGGTACTCTAATATGTACGAAACGGTGCTTGCGGAAATGGAGAGGGGGGAAATCTGTTCAAAGGGAAGCGAGAATCTTTCGACTTTAGTGTTTTGTCGTCATCATTTCTATTTATCCCATTCAACCAAATTGTGTGTGTCTTATCTATCACAAGTCACAAGCCATCAGTCATCAGTCATCCGTCCAAACCCCCTTGCTAGGTGCTATGGTCTGCATGTAGTATGGAGTTTCGCTTTGACGATAAGAACTTAATTGAAACCCCGGACTGGGACCGGGGTTGATTGCTCAGCCTCAAGTTCCCGGCCGGCGAGCCGAAGACGTGGCTTTGGGAGACGGGGAATCGCTAGAAAAGAGAAAGGCGGGCTTCGGGTTTAGCAGTTAGGTAGGGATTTCTGTCCATTCGCGAGGGATAACACCACGGCTCACGGACGCGGTTCACGCAAGGAAGCCCGCTGTTGAGCCACACTGACCACCCCAAGAACTTAAGGTCATGGCACGATCTCTACCGTTAGCTGAGCAGAAGCAAAGACTAGATGGGATGGGGCGAAAATGGATTCTGGTCCACCTTATATCTGCGTACTAAAGATACTATCGACCCTAAAGACGCAATGATATGTGATCCCAATATCAGAGGCAGCTTAGCACTTGTCGACATTGACGCTACTGCACAGACTTGGGATCTGATCACGTACATACTTTCATACATAATAATAGTGGGATAAAAAAGCGCACAAGCGCGATACGTGACGAGTGCTAAGGCTCCTCTTCGTCGAGTCCGTGCAAAACATTGTTCTTGGTAGAGTGCTGACAATGCTAAGGGACACAGACCATGGTTGGCAACTTCCGAAATTACCTCGATTATCGGCCGTTTTTATGCATATGGCCTAACCGATTAAAAATCCTTAGGTCAATACCACATGACAAATATGGATATGAATGGTAACTTAGAGTGGCTGACTGATGTGCGTGGAGATATCCTTGAATGTTGGTTGACAGTTGATCGTGGGGGAATATGGAAAGGCCCCCCCTGAAGCTGCTTCGATAATACTACATATTGTGTAGGATGTATGTAGAATCTCGCAATGAGAGCTGAGGTTTACGGGTTTACGGCTTACAGTGGTTGCAGTCCGCTGTCGCGTTGTAGTCTCTCACCCGGCATGTAACGAGAAATACGGGAATAACAGCCGTGGGACCTGCGTAGGTGCAGTTCCATTGCATTTACAATCCCAGGTCTCCCGCTGTTGCAGCTGTACTAGCAGTACCAGGAGTACCTAGACCTAACTGGGAGAGCCCATTCGGATCAGCAAATGCAATAAGCTAACCTAGTGTATGTACTAACCCGCAAGGAAGCACAAATGCAAGCAACTTGCATCTGCACAGAACATCGAACCACAATCTTCGAAAAGTGGGAGAGTGGGAGAATAATAGGTAAGCTGTTATACCTAGGTTAAATAGGAGAATTTTTTAGGTTGTCGATATCGCATCTCTAAGCATCTCCAACGGATACTTCTCGTAAATCTTTTTCCGCGAATCCTCTTTTTTTCCAAAGGGGGAAATTCAACCCGTTGCGGCGGATGAAGGGGCTAGGGTGTTAGACAGCCCGGTAGCCCGGCAGAAGGGTTTAGCACGACGCTCATTTAACCCAGTAGGAAATTCTTGATTCAGATAGCCAGCCCTGTTCGACATGGTAGCGTAGCCCTCATAATAAAAGGGGTTCAAGCAAGGCGTCGAGAACTGATACCGACCGTTGTGTTTGTTCTACCTCATCAATAAGGGAGAATGAGAAAAAAAAAGCAATACGATGCCGTCGGTCGTATTTACTAGTTCCCAGTTCCCAACTTCGCCGCCAGACTAAATCAAGATCAGCCACAGCCGAGATGGCGTTCCATCTCGAACGAGTGCCACGAGTAAATGAGACATCGAAGCACGGCTGTTGAGGCAAAAAGAAGATCATCAGTTGATAGGTGCATTCTTATAGTAGGTAGGTAAGTATTAATAAGGAAGAGGGAAAATGGGTAAGAGGCAAAAAGATAGGATGGATCAACGCGGCCGAGTCTCTTCTTGGTACGCGAAGTGACTTTCGACAAAAGACACCACAAGGACCCCCATTTCATATTAACGAAAATAAATCCTCTATCACGGCAGGGGGTGACCCTTGTCGTGAAGAGGGTGCATATCCAATCCCTGGATCTGGACCATACATTGTGCATGGTCTGTGATAGTGCAAGCCCCTACAGTGAGCTTGGCCCTAATTTGGATGCAAGGTACTGTAATTGGCCAGGCACGTATCAGGGGATATTAAAGGGAAAATATACTAGAAGATACTTGCCTTAATCCTCCCACGCGTCATTTGGTGTTGTCATAGGAGACCAATCTCCTTTTTCCGTCGCTCGAGATGGTTTTATGTTGTGTGTATCGAGGCGTTGAGAAGATTCGATCGTAGAATGAAGATGGAAAGATGGGAAGATGAGAAGAAGATCTAGAATAATACCTCAGTACATGTGTAATCCACGACTGAATTTAAGGTTAAGCAAATATTGGACAATTGGGGCAACTTCGATTGCTGTGTAAGACCAAAATTTACAAGGAATCATCTACCTAGGTGAACTTTCAGGCCGCGCATCCCATCCATCCCCTTGCCCCCCCTCCACTCTCCCACGCAAGAGTCAAAAGCCTACCCCAACCCAAAGTACCTAAAGCCCGGACCAACTTCAAGGTTGTTACTTCCCCTGCTTCCATTAGAGAGCATCAGGGCAAGTTGGGTGGGAAGCAAGCAAGCAAGCACTTTCTGCTACCTCTATCGTCCTTTCTCTCCACCGGATCCACGAACTCCAGTTTCTTAACCTTCGCGCATGCTTCTTTTGAGAAGATTCATCGTTGGGTGCTTAAGGTAGTTGCTTTGCCCGATCGCGACGCCCGCCATTCATTCATTGTAATTTACGTTACTTACCTAATCTTTTACTTTAGCAACTTCCTCTTCGTTTCGACGATTTGTTTCTTTTGAGATACCTACTTTTGCATATTCGTTCGCTTTTCCACCGAAAATAGAAATCGGTTACGCGGTGTCTCTAAAAAGTGTCTCGGCCCCATCCATTTTTCGCAAGGACATCAGCAAAAGAAAGTAGATCACGAACCGCCGAAAAATCACCCAACCACCGACACAGTCTCATTTGTTCTTTGTATTCGTTGGTCATTTTGCGAAACCAGGAATTACTGGATTTTTCTATTGTCGGTTTCCGGCAATACATTCTTAACAATTTTCGATTACCTTGAAGATACCCCCCGTTCCAGTCGTCGACCTTCGCGCGTTTGGACTTTGTATCAACACAATACCTATCAGACATCAGACGTACAAACAGATACGTACTTTACTTACATATTACCATACCAAGTACCTACATTGAGGTACTTGCACCTGAAGTAAGTGACCCAATTAACAATGTTTGCAATTTACAGCGAAATGCTTAGATCAATGTTCGAAATCTGTGCCGTATTGACAGGTGCTCGAATAGATTAATCTGGAACCTTTTTGAAATCAACTTGGATTCTTGTTCACCCACGTGGGAGTTTCACCAACATTTCTACCCTATTAACCCATTCATATCGATATAATCGAGATAATCACATACCATTACCATCCTAGACCTGTGAGGGGTCGTAACTTTCGGCTACGTTTTGTCATACCAACTCGATACCCGCTACCCTAGTCATCCCGACTTGTGACTATCCTCGAACGTTTCTCCCGTTACCGAATTAAGGAATAAAGAGCCTGTGTTCTAGAAGCTCCCGTATACGAAAAAAACCTTTACTATGAAACGAAAAGAATGCCATTGATCTTTTAATCGTCTTAGATCTGGTTTGTCTGCGGTAAATCGGTTAGCACCGTACTGTAAGGAGTTGTAATTGGTAACATTAAACACAAAATACCTTCAACCTACCTCTTCTTCCCGCCCTCTCGTGTCAGGTCATAGACACTCCTTTAATATGGCGACCACACTGCCCCGACCGCGCCCTTCGAATGGCCCACCAACCGGTGCCCTTCCGGCTCTGCCCATCGCAAAGACTCGGAAGAGCACAAGCGCCTTATCGACTCATAGCCACCATGGTACGCCTAAAAGTGGCCTCCGAGCCCCGTCGGCGAATTACCCCGGCCCCCCTCCGTCTCCCGCCCCAACGACAGCCCTCCCGATCCCAAAAAGCTCACATGGGGTCAACAGCGCTGGAAAGACCATTAGGAAAACAGTGAGCATAAACTCGTTTCCTCAACCGCCGAGTCGCACGAGTCTTCCAAGCCCCTTATCTGGGGCTGTGACTCCATCGAGGAAATCACGGACGCCCCAACCAACCTCTAAGATGGCCCATATGGGCAGTGGAGTACCAAGTTTATTAAATGGTAGCGGTGAGGGTAAGTCACTCCTGGGCGGAGCCGGCGCGAGGAACTCGGACGGACTTATTAGTATTTCGTCTCCCCCACAAAGCCGAAGTTCTTCTGCGCAAGATTCATATTCTACCTCGGCAACAACCTATGACGATCTAGCTGATACAGCGGGTACTTCAACCGTTGATAAGCGCACTTCTAAAGGGATGGAGGGAAAGGGTAACGTCATTGTCAGCGTTAGAGTAAGGCCCGATGCCGGAAGCAATAACGGAAATTCCGAGGGAGAATGGATGGTAGATGGCCGCAGGTCTCTAGTAGCCTACCGTGGCCGCGAAGGGGGTGACTACTTTTACGGTGAGCGTGTTTCGTGCTTATTTTACTATAGGGCTAACTAACTATTTTGGTAGATAATGTCTTCACGACGCATGATGACAATAGCAGAGTCTACGACCACATTGCCAAGCGCTTAGTTCGCCGGGTTATGGAAGGGTACCATGGTACTGTTTTCGCATATGGTATGACAGGCACCGGAAAGACGTTCTCCATGCAGGGAACCGCGTCGTCACCTGGTGTGATTCCTCTCGCCATAACGGACATCTTCTCGTACATTCGGGAGACACCCTCTAGAGAGTTCCTGTTGCGTGTCAGCTACTTGGAGATCTATAATGAGAAGATCCACGATCTCCTAAGCATGGCTTCTGGCAATGCCCCCGGAGCGGGCGCGCAAGAGGAGATTAAATTGCGGGAGGACAGCAAGCGGGGCGTCTACGCCACTCCACTGAAAGAGGAGATCGTCCAAAGTCCCACACAGCTTTTACGAGTAATTGCCCGTGGTGATCAAGCCCGTAGAACCGCGAGCACGCAATTCAACGCTAGGAGCTCTCGTAGTCATGCCGTTGTGCAAATTGTGGTCGAAAGCAGAGAACGCATACCTGGCGGCGCAAGTGCTGACAATAAACGTCAAGCCCTGCCTCCTGGAGGAGTTCGTGTCTCTACACTGAGCTTGATCGATTTGGCAGGTTCGGAAAAAGCTGCCGAGTCAAAGGAGCGCCGGACGGAAGGTTCTCATATTAACAAAAGTTTGTTGACTCTGGGAACCGTTATATCCAAGCTATCAGAACACAAAGAAAAAGAAGGAAAAGGGGCAGACAAGGATGGGAAGCACTTACCTTACCGAGATAGCAAGTTGACTCGACTCCTTCAAGGAGCTTTGTCTGGCAACTCGTTGGTAAGTATTTTGTGTACGATTCAGACCGGCGCTGCTGGTAGTGCAGCCTCCGCGAATACGCATGCGAACGAAACGATAAATACCCTTAAGTTCGCTTCGAGAGCAAAGAACAGTATTGTCAGTCATGCTAAAAGAGCCGAAGAAGCTCTCGGCGCTGGAGGAGAGGGAGGAGCCAGGGTTCTCTTGGAACGTTACCGGATGGAGATTCTCGAACTCAGGAACCAACTGGAGACTCAAGCCAAGTCAAATAACACCAAGGCCGAGGAAGAAGAGAGGGACAAAGATGAGGAGGAAGAGCGTGCTCGTGAAAAGGAACAGGAAGCAAGACATGAAGAGCAAATGCTGGAGATGCAACTGGCACGTACAGCATTGAAGGAGCGCATCGACCATCTAAACCGACTCATCCTTAGCTCGAAATCGACAGGAGTTAACACCGGCGGGACGTATAGCGCGTTGGGGATTCACTCTAACTCTAGATTCTCTCAAACGTCTATCCGGACATCCGTTACGACTTCTAACGGCAGTCGTTCTGTCTTAGAAAGAACCGCTTCCATGAATTCTTCGTCGTCTACTATCGGCCGACGGTCAATAGGGCAACGGCGTTCCAGCATAGGGGAACAGGCGTCAAACGAGGATGAGGATAGTCTGGGTGAATATGGCGATGGCACAGCATCTTTGCAGGCCCAGAACCAGTCTTTACAGGCAGATCTCGCCGATAAGAACCGATATATCGCCACACTTGAAAAGCGCCTCCTGCAAGCCCGCCGTGCTAGCTCCTCGCGAACTTCAGTTGGCCTCTCAGCCCCGAATAAGGGCATAATGGTTGGCGAAGATCATAGTGTTTCGACCCTTATGAAGGAGAAGGATGCCGAGATAGCAGAGTTGAGAGCAAGGCTTGATGACAAGGACCGAATGTTGGCAGCTCTGCGGAGCGCGGCTCGTTCGAGAGATGCTGCTGAGGGTATTGATTTTTCAAGAAATGACCAGTCTAGAACTGAGACTAGGAATGACACTCGCTCATCTCTTCTCTATGAACAGGCAGCGAGTCCGCCGCCCCAAGGAGCTCTCCCCGACCCACCGATACCCAAGGGCCATTCGCCGATCAAAAAGCGAACCAGAAGCGTCGACGAGATGAGTCGTATCCTAGATGAGATGATTCAAGACCGAGTCGAAGCAGGCGATATCGTCAGGGGCTCTCGAGGTAGCGTTCGAGTAGCGAACGACCATAAACGTGAGACGTTGGCTGAGGCGAACCATGGGGACCTCGAACCGTTGCACGGAAACGAGTCGAAGCAAGTCGTGCTGGAGGCATAGATATCCCCATGCGCGATTCAGGAGGCAGCATCTATCATCTTTGCGAATTAACGAGGCGTTCCGGTTAGGCACTGCTTCAGCCGTTTGTTTTTATACCCGATCCAATTCATCTGTTTGCTACGCCGAAGGGGCCTGTGGAACGTGAATGTCCTGACGAAGGAAAAGGAAGTTGACGGATCATTTTTAGCCGTTTCCGAGCCGTCGGACAATGTTTTCTGTTATCAAGATGTATTAAATGAGGGCGAAGGGATTGTTTTATTTCCTAATGGCAGTCGGTAGGAACGTGAATAGGTGGCAGAGCAACCTTGTTTTAGCCCCTAGGGGGTTTCTTCTCTGTATATTATTGAAACCTATGCCGGGCTCAGGCTCATAAAAAGGAGGCGTAAATATGATCTAATTGCCATGGGATTTCTCTCTATGCATGATTTTTATTGAGTCTGTGACACCACACAAGATCTCTTAGGGCCTTTCGTGACAAGCTGAAGAATACGAAGCTGACATCTAGGGCCCGGGATATACCTAGCTTTTTATTGTTCAGGTGGAAGATACAATAGGACAATAGGTGTCCATCACGTCCCGTCCATACCTATCCATACTTATCCACACAATGTGATTGATTCTGAAGAACGGCGAAGTAGCTAGCCTTCCGTCGAGCGCCTCGCCCGGAGTTCGGTCAGCTGCATATGTTCATCGGCCGATTCCATCTGATTAGGGAAATTTCAGCGGCACATCGCTATGCCATGGACATTTGCAAACGACGAAAAGGATATTTCCCTCAGCGGTCTTTATGTATGTTTTACGTGCTTGGCTTGCTTCCCGCTCCAGATTCGGACGGGTTTGACTCAAAGGAGGGTAGATCCCTTCGGGAGCTTGCACGTGCCTATTTAAGCGGATGGACGGCAAAGAACTTTTACGGTGGGATGGTACTGTGCTATTGCTATGGGTGGTTGGTTCCTATGGGTTAGGGGGGGATGGGGTGTTAGGCCGTGGTCCTTTCGAGGTCAACACGACGTGCAGTCAAGTTGAAACTGGATTCAATACGGGAATTCTCACAACGTGGCAATGGGTTCTATGACGGTGGGCTAGCTAATGAAAAAGTTTCACAAACAATTCAACCGGCCTCAGCTCCATCGTAGTAAGGCGATCGTCCGAACGGGACTAGATACGCAATAAAATAGACATCCCCATGCGTGCGGGCTTTGTGATGCTATTTTTAAAATGGATGCTTCTCCGTCATCTTATGATTATCCGGCGGAGTTGGAAGGTCTAGATGGCTCTTTCACGGATAGCGTCCGGAAGGACACTTTGCTCCGAATAAGAAGGATTGCTAGATGCTAGGCGCTGGACGCTAGAAGGCATTGATTAATGCAGTCCAGGTCCCGGAGAGAGGATAAGGACCGCATAGATCTCTTGCAAGCTAAATACTCGTGGCTTTTGACCTAAGGTGGCACGGCAGAATGTGGTGAGAACGTAACCAGGCTGGAAAGGATTGGTGGGAGCACAGAAATGTCGTTTCGTCAATGCTGCACCGCATTCCTGCAACTACAACGTGCTCGTTTGTAAGGGCCACTCGGCGAATACAGGAATTAGTGTGCTCAGTTTGGACCAACTGATGCCTCGATGCCTTCTCCACCGGTGTCTTCACGGCCACCTCTCGTCCGCTGGTTCCAATGCTGCGTCTTTACTGGCGTTCGCACGGCAGACGAGCGGGCCAATAGGAGTTCATGGCGGGGTCTGACGCCACTCAGACCTAACAGAACCAGCAGTGGTCCAGCTGCTGACGAGGCGTGGCTGGCGTGCTAAAAGGCAGGTTATGAATTGCCTATTAGCTTTTCAATTGACAGACATTCGCGTCAGGGCGTCTGACAAGATCGTCGGTAGCCGGTCAGAAAACCAAACAAATCAAGGACTCGAACAAACGTCAACGTAAGATCTTGCGACGATAAACTGCCGCACCAGCCAGATGATCCAGCCAAACAAACTTGAACTTCGCCGCTGTCATCCATTAACATCCCAGCATTCACAGAGGTTGGAAGAAAGGGACCCCGAGGCATCCGACGATCCGAAGTTTAGGAAAGCCAACTGGAATCAAGTCCGTGTCTTATGTCTTATGTAAACATGGAATTGTGCAGAGCATTTTCTAAAGTCAGTCAAGTGAGCTTGTGATGAGAAGAGAGGAATTCAAGGGACCAACAAGGGACCAAGAGACTAGAGACCGTGCCATTGACGAAGAAGCGATCCAGTCAGAATTAGCCCTGGAGGGTACATCGAATGGTACATAGAATGGTACATGAAATGGTACCTAGAATGGGTACCATAGCGGCAAAATGTGGGTTTAAATAACCGTTATTTTACGGTAAAAAACCGTTATTTCAAGCCAATAATCACTTACATAATAATAATCGTTTATATTTATAAAAAACCGTTTTTAAAAAGTTTAAAAAATAAGTTTATAACTTATAAAAAAAATAATTAATAATTTTTATTAAATTTTATAAATAAAATTTAAAATTTTATTATTAATAATATAAATAATTTATTTAATTTAATTATAAAATATATAAAATATAATTATATAATATTTATAAAAATAATATAAAATATATTATTTTTAATAAAATAAATTTAAAAATATATAATTTTTTAAAAAATAATATTTTTTATTATTAATTTATATAAAAATTTATAATTTAAATTTTATAAATATTAAATATTTTTAATTTTTAATTAAATTTATTTATTTTAATTAATTAAATTAATATAAATTTTCATTAATAAATTAAAAATCGTTTTTAAATTAAAAATTATTTTATTTTAATTAAACGGTTCTTACTAAGTTAATGCGTTTATACGTTAATAACGGTTTTTAAAACCCACATTTTGCCGCTATGGTATAAATGGTACCTAGAAATATCGTCATGCCCCCAAATTCCGAATCAATAGCACCAATGAGGTGGAATCCACCCTGTAGCGACATTTAGCGCTGTTTCAAAATGCTCAGGGGTTTCAAATGGCGATCATCTCTGGTCGAAGCCGACCAATCATCTAACACGATGTTTTTACGCCGTCAAACTCGATGGTACCGTGTCACCCGAGGATTGGGGTACACATGCCTATGTTAGTATGGGGATCATGAAAAAAATAATGCATGACAAAAGTAATGTCGGCGAACCTAAATTGCTAACGAAATTGCAATTGGCTCTTGAATAATTGGAGTAAGTTTGGGGCTAACTTCTTACTGCTTAAGGGCTTAAGACGAAAAAGTACCTAGATACATTTCGGCTATAGGGGTCCTAGGGTCACAATGTCACTACCATAAAGCTTAAAAATCCTTAGGCGGAACGACATCATCCAACTGTAACGGGCTGAACGGCGTATTATAGTTACCCATATTTGAATAATATAATAATATCCACGGATAAGGAAAGTACACTCGCATATACGCAGATACGTAGTATAGAAGCGTGGGAGCAGCTGCCGGTCATGTCCAACATACATGTAAGCTTCTGCCGTTTGTCCTCTCTTCCAATCATGACAGATTAAAAATAATTAGGTGCATCCATAAACGCACTATGCATCTGTACATCTTCATCCTATCAATCTGATCAATATGACCAGTCTGTTGTTTGTTACTACTGTTGGGGAAGAATCCTCCTCAGGTTTGTTTCCTATTAACCCGTTGGGCTTTTTCTAATACTCTAGTACATTTTGAAAATTCCATCTGCTGCTTCAGATACATTAGCCATTATCAAGTACTATCATAGTTCTCTTTACCCCTTGCAAATTCATAACAGGGCCGATGGAGATCAGGAACTGCTAAGATTACGGTTGGTCGATCTTCCTGGAAGGAAAAAATGGGAATCTGAGTCTTTCCATCTCTCGTCTGTGTGGTCTGACATCATCCCGCTACCCTGCGTAACCCACGATGTTGTCATCTCTTTTCTTTTTTACCATTCCGTTCCCACACACTTATCCTCTTTCCAATAAGTGGCTCGGCACGTCTTCCTTTGCCTCGAAAGGATCTGGAGAGAGGACCGAAAGGTAGAGGTTTTTTTCCCCATTCACTTTTCTTTTTCTACATACAACAGTACCTTCAAAGTACCGTACTGTTTGTTTTAATTTAATTGCTTTTTCTGTTCGATCGACAAAATATTTTCCGTATCTTCCTTCCCCCGGCCTGGTTGCCTCAGCCCTGTAAGCCTGTGGGCTATCGTGGTCCCTCCTCTCTTTTATTTTATGCCAAGAGTATTTGGCTATTCATATGCACATCGACCACATCGTATTCCTCGGCTCCATTGGACCACATACCTGTGATCGTCGTCTCACCACCAAAAAGCATTGGGCGGTCAAATATATTGGGTCCTCCTCGACCCCCGTTTTCCCCATTTCCTGGGAAATATTGTACATACTATACATTATACTAAGCACCGGTGGACCTTGGACGGCTACTCTCTGCGATCTAGTGCCGAGAAGGGGAAAAACTAGTAGAGATCGTCACTGACCTGCGCCTGAGCGATCACCTACTTTTTCTGGGCACGATCACCTCCAAAGTGTCGAAGACATTAGGCATACAAGTACCGCGTCGCACGAAGGCTCGGCCACCACCCGGAGTTTCCTCACTTTCTGCCACTCGAGGTTCACCATCTTCGGTAGTTAGGTGGTAACTTGTTCTTCGATACACCGCAGATGTAGATGAGAAACCACACAAGCTGTATGCCCTGATGCCTGGCTCTAATAGGTAATCGCCGTCTTCGTTGTCTTTGAATCATCTGTCGCTCCTTTCCACACCTGAATTCAACCTTTTCCCTTTCTGCCGCAGCCTCTTTCAGCTGGGCTTTCTGTCACTCCTTTTACAGGCCTACGGGCTGTGATTACCACATACCGTCGAATCCCGACATCCCGTCCCATTCCCGTGGATGTTACCGTAGTGAGGTCGTTTTTCGACGTCACTACATACATACTTACCTCGACGATGCCGCCGACTTTGGATTTATCCCAGAGCACCCATGCCAAGATGATCGTCTCACCACCTCGAATCAATTTGCGCAGAGCCGCGTCCTACCAGCATGAAAAGGCACCTCTATCCGCAACTTCGTCACGATTTAACTTCAACCACCTAATGTTCTCCCCTCCGCCCTCTCCCGGACTGCCAGCCTTGCTACCCCGGCCACGGAAATTATCCAACGGACCGAGACCAAGTCGAGTCGCTCGAGTTGTTATGTGGGTTCTGGGATTAGCGCTTGTTACGTTTGTCATTAGGGCCGTCGTGAAGAAGGAGGTGCGAGTGCCGGTTGTTTCATGGGCTCTGGACCGCGAGGAATACGAGATGGTTGGTCAGTACGATTTACCGGACTTTCCTACACCAATCGCCGTGACGGACCGGAACGGCAGGTCGAAGTGGACGGTTTCTATCCCGCCCACGTATTCATTCCCTCTAACTGTCAAGGAGTATTCGGACATCTGTGTTAAGTGCCAGGAGGTCGCTGCTCATGTCAGAGAGTTACATGGCCATACGAATCAACAGTCTCAGACGGATTACTATTACGAGGACCCTTACTTTATTGATGTCAGGGATGCTGAGAAACGTGGACTGTTGCCGGGTGTTGAGGGGAAGGCGTGGAAAGTGACCGCTCAGGCCCAAGACGGTCATTTGGTAGGGGATAGGGCAGACGGATTGGTCGACAGGGGCATTTGCAAAACGTCTATGACGTTTGTCCTCGAGTCGGCCGATGCTGGACTGGGTCCCACATTGATGATGATGTGGATGGCATATGGCCTAGCACAGAAGGAAAGACGGTCTTTCTTCATTGATGATTCGCGGTGGGTGTATGGCGAATATACGGCCATCTTCAAACCGCCCCCGATGCCTGACTGCAACCCGCCGCCGCGCCACGAGATGCTCCCGTGCCCCCACACTGCGCGACATTTGGTTGTTTCATCTGCTACGGCGTCTGAAACTTTCGGCAAGAGCTTCAACGCCGAGTACGAGAACCTCCGCCGGAGTAATGTTGATCGAGAAAGACCAATATACGACCTTGCCCGGACTGGATACGAAGCCTTGTTCCGTCTTAATGACGAAGATCAACCATATGTGGAGCATCGTGTCAAAGAGCTAAAAGCGAGGGCTAAGGCCACAGAAGGCGCCTACCACGATGGTATGATTGTCGGGGTCCATATTCGACATGGAGATCTACACCCATACGAATATCAGTACAATGGGGCATATATCCCCCTCAATATTTATGCGCAAAGATCTAAAGAGCTTGTTGAGGAATATCACAACTTTAGTACTCCTCTCGGAGGGGAGGATGTAGTCGCAAAACAACACTCATTTTCTATAGTTGCATCAGATGATCCTGATGTTTACGAAACAGAAGAATTTTCGGGCTCGCTTCGGGCCCAGGAGCAAATCAAGCTTGCTAGCAAGCAGCACATACAGAATGCGAATCAGGATAAGTCGGTGATGCATAAATTCGTCGACGAAACCTTTGGTTGGGAGGGCGGATTCTTCGCGAGCATGTTCTGGAACCTAGGTCGATCGACGATAAATAACGCCAACGCGGGAAACGATGTACAACCAACATTACGACCGTCGACAGAGACCATGCGACTTAGAGGGCTGATTGGCCGAGCTTACGCGATGGATCTGGCCGTCCTTGGTCAGGCTAGCGACGCTGTCATTTGTACTATGAGTGCGATGGGATGTCGGTTGATAGCTGTGGTCATGGGCTGGGAGAAGGCGATGGAGGATGGAAAATGGGTCAACATCGACGGTGATTTCCAATGGACGGCGTTGTCATTATAAGTACTCGAGTACCCAGGCATGGCGTTATTTGGCGGGGTTGATATTTGCGTAAGAGCTAAAAAGGCCGGCACAAGAAAAAAAACACATTAAGATATCCTGCATATAGCATATCCATTCGGCGTTGGGTTGATGTAGAAAACGCTTTGTTGATTGATGGAAATATGACATCTCAACGAAGCATATGGGGAGGGGTAGTTGTATGAGAGCACAGCATCAGAGCATATATGCCGACCGCAAGGTTGGGACAGAGGGGAATAGCCCCGTACAAGCCGCAATGGCTGCGAATGATATTTCATTTACAATATTGACGAAACTAGTGCTGCTGTGAGATGTGAAGACGTATGAAATCTAGCATGATTATCATGTACATATGCAGGTCAATGCTTGTCATAGTAATAGCAGATATTCGATCGATTAGCAAAATACCCATGGAAATCGATAGGGTGCTTTGACGGTTGACGAGGGCGATCTCGAGACGGACGAATATGACAGGCCAATCCATTGTTGCAATGGCGAAGTGCTCATTATGCAAAGCCCAGTGATAATTGCGAACTGTATGTGAAATTGGTGTATTGAGCGACTCTGCGAGATATCGATACATGGGACTAGCTTCTTCCTCGCATCGCGGCATCAAGCACACGAAAGCAACGAAAAAAAAATTACACCTGTCAGACGTCCAACCATCGCCCACCCCGGCCGCGCGCCCGAAGGCAAGACCGCGGCGGATCGGGGTCGAGATCATCACCACTCTCTATACAGCACACCTCTTACGAAGGTACCGCCGCCCTTGCGGGCAGTGCGAGAGTAAGGAACATAATCGCCAGAGACAAAGATGTTCCTGTGAAATTGATTTTCACTCTAGGACGACGGGGATACGGCTCATCAACCAGGGTGGGATCTGTGGCTCCTGTAGGGAACACAGAGTGGGACGACTACTATAGAAATGATTCTCTGAAGTACTGTTGCGCGGGGCGGTTAGCTATTCGTTCTTGATGGGATAATTGATTGATTGATTGATTGATTGGTGTATTGATGATTTAGAAGCATTGGTAGGTGTTATGATGGATATGAATTGAGGTTTGGGGCGTGGGAGCATGGGGGGAGGGGAGAACTCACTTGTCGACATGAAGAAGAAAGAAGGAAAAAGTGAAAAAGTGATGTGGGGAGCTGAGGATATATAGACTTTCCTCGCGGCAGAATCGTGGGCGGTGAACCTTTTTGGCTGGCAGAATTCCAGGCGGTAAGGCCTTTCAGTAGCTGCTGACAGCTACTGTATCACAAGCTACAATAAACTTAAAGTATGGATAGCCACGGGCCAATGGATCTGTTTGAATAGCGGCACGGCCTCTTAAGATATCATCACAATTCAAGCTGGAGCTATCTCAAATATTCGAAGACCTCATACTACTAGGTACCAGGTAGTTATGAACCTAGAGTACAGTTTGGTATGACATTCACACTACCGGCTATTATAGTGGCTACACATATCTTCAATGAAAAAACTCCTAATGCAGATTTCTTGTACATCCTCTTGTATTGACCCACGGCATCAAACTGGGAGGCTCTTTTTTATGTGAGATGGCTTGATAGTTCACGTAACGGATCTACTTGTCGATGCCGTGGAGATCTACAAGCTTATGCAAGGAGCCCGAAGTGATTTCTTTATATTAAGCCTCCAAGCAATGACTTCATCCACGGTTACACAGAGGTGGGGGTCAAACTCTTACCATCCAGTCCCCCGAGCATAGTTCCCAGTTGATTCATTTGATGTTATACAAAGACAGGATAAACTTTCTCTTATACTTTGTTCGCATATTCACAATACCTATTGAAGCATCTACATATATGACCTGATATTTGTGGGTTTTCAAACTCCTCCGTATAGCAACGACACCCAGAAAACTACAACGACGATGATAGAGAACTTTATTATCCCAAGGATTCGCGAATCTCCTGAAAAAAACTCCAATATAAGGAGCTAGAGGGTAACCTTTGTGTCATTGAAACCCTGATATAGGTAGCCTTGTTCAACATTACTACCTAGATATTGTAAGCGAGGCGCTCAAGAGAGTAATATCCGACGCCAACTACGCCGACAGGATGCATATTGTCACCAACATGCGCCCTAGGCATGCCACTTACTAATATGAGGCATATGTCACGACGGTTTGCGTTCCAAGGTTCCAAGGTTGTATAGGTGATTCCGGAGTCTTGAATCCAATTACCATAGCTCTGCGCCACAATAGTGGCTTGAACGGGGAGTCTTGGGCAAATCAGATCGGCACGAACCCGAATACGAGGTGTTATAGACGACCATCGATCACCCCAAATATTAACACGATAGTTTAAGGGACCTGCATACGTCAATCTTTACGATACCCAATGATGATTATACCAAGGATATCGTTTTGCAACGGGTTCCTTTCCCGGCTCAAGGATGGAGAAGTGGTTCTTGACAGTTCTTAGTGAAGAGTACTTGAGTGTTGTTAAGCAAGAAAATTACCTACTTCGACATAAGCCCGAAGTTACGCAACACCGAGAGCCGCTCTCTAGCATTATCAAAGGTAATCTAATTAATTATTACCAATGGTTAAAAGAAAGGGACTAGAAAAGTAAAAGGTACCTATACCCCTCTCAAATACCTTGATAAGATGTAATAACCCGACTGGAATAAGTGCTAATAAAGTAACGATGCGAAGAATGATAATAATTAATCTTATACTACTGGATGGTTTAACTATTAAACATAAAGTTTTAAAGACTACTCAGCTGATAGTATTGAATAGGAGAGTGTTAAAGAACCTTGCCAAGCCATATTAAGCCAATGTAATTCTACATCGCGCCATTGTCATGCTTTAACAGAATGATCGTACTGGATACCTCAAGTGCGGGATTGCCAACCAGCAAGTCTAGACATATCGGACGCAATTTCACAGATTGACGTAGTTGAAATGTTCGGTAGCGGTGTAAAGCCTATGAGGTGTTCTTGTTTCGTAATTGGTTAAGAAACAGTCGATGTCTGCGCTTTAGTTGATCCTTGGAAAATTCCATGCGCGGCATTCGACTTTCTGGAAATAAAGTATGGGCTATGAAATAAACATTTAAGCTACAGCGCCAGGAAACGCGTGGAAACCCGAATACGAGGTACCTATGTATCTTCTTTAGCGTGGTTCCTGGATGCTGCGAGTGGGGAACATGGTCCGATGTTGAACCCCAGAAACCCCCTATCGATTGGCCAATCTCTTGCCATCTTTTACCAAAAAGGGTTTCGACTTGACCCTCAATTTTTTGTATTTATTAAACTTGTCTCCTAAGACTCCCTATCTCACTTTCGTCCTCGCATCCTCAAGTCTTCAAGAAGTTTGGGAGCTACATGTGCAGTGAATAACAGCTTAGTAGCGATTGGTCTTAGAAATGGGGATTTTAGAGGATATTCAGGGACCTGTGTCCCAATACGTGTCACAGTTTTCTACGCTTTCTACTCCGTCGCAAGTCGTTGCTATCGCCGTTGGCGCTTTATTCCTGACCGTATTTTTCAATGTCCTACAGCAAATCCTCTTCAAGAACCCCAATGAGCCCCCCGTCGTTTTTCACTGGTTTCCCATAATAGGGAGTACCATCACCTATGGAATGGACCCTCCTCGATTCTTTAAAGAAAACCGAGAAAAGGTACAGCTGCCCCTAATTCTCCACTCTCCTTAATTGTGTCGCGTACTAACAGGAGACGCGACAGCATGGCGATATCTTCACTTTTGTCCTTCTCGGAAAAAAGACCACCGTATATCTTGGTACTACCGGCAACGACTTTATCCTTAACGGTAAGATTAAGGACGTCTGCGCCGAAGACATCTACACCGTCTTGACCACCCCTGTTTTCGGAAGGGACGTCGTCTACGACTGCCCCAACTCCAAGCTCATGGAACAGAAGAAGTTCATGAAAATCGCCCTCACGACGGCCGCCTTCCAGTCCTACGTGCCAATTATCGCCGATGAGGTCTCCAGCTACCTAAAGAGATGCCCCGATTTCAAGGGCAAATCCGGAGTTGTCAACATTCCTAAGAACATGGCCGAGATCACCATCTTCACTGCCTCTCACTCTCTCCAAGGAAAGGAGGTCCGAAGCAAGTTCGACGAGTCCCTGGCTGCCTTGTACCACGATTTGGATATGGGTTTCACCCCGATTAACTTCATGCTTCACTGGGCCCCGCTGCCATGGAACAAGAGACGCGACTATGCTCAGCAGACCATCTCCAAGATTTACATGGATATTATCAAGGAACGTCGTGCTGCTGGCAAGAGTGATTCTCAGGATATGATGTGGCATTTGATGAACTCGACTTACAAGAACGGTATCATGGTTCCCGACCACGAAATCGCCCACATGTTGATCGCTTTACTGATGGCTGGCCAACACTCTTCCTCTTCGACAAGCTCTTGGATCATGCTGCGTCTTGCTTCGCGCCCGGATATCATGGAGGCCTTGTACCGCGAGCAGGTTGAGGCTTTTGGCGCCGACCTACCCCCGCTGAAGTACGAGGATCTTGCGAAGCTTCCGTTGAACCAGGCTATCATCAAGGAGACGCTCAGACTTCACGCTCCTATCCACTCTATTATGCGGGCCGTTAAGTCTCCTATGCAAGTTCCTGGAACTAAATATGTTATTCCTACTAGCCATACTCTCCTCTCTGCCTCCGGTGTGTCCTCGACAGATCCCCAGTACTTCCCTGAGCCGGATACGTGGGAGCCTACGCGATGGGACAAGAACTCGCCTATTGCCCCGACTGTCGTTCGCAACGTTGTAGAGGAAGAGGAGAAGATAGATTACGGATATGGTTTGGTCAGCAAGGGCGGAAACTCACCTTATCTCCCCTTCGGCGCCGGAAGGCATCGTTGCATCGGTGAGCAGTTCGCCAACGTTCAGCTTCAGACTATCACAGCTATGATGGTTCGCGCATTCAAATTCAGGAATGTCGACGGAAGCAACGATGTTATCGGAACGGACTACGCCTCCATGTTCTCGCGGCCTATCGAGCCGGCCAACATCTTCTGGGAGAAGCGGGACTGGGAGTGATTTTTTGGATCATCATGAAGCGAGAAGGCGTACTTACTAAATACTATACCTACCTAGAGATCTGTACATACACATACACATGCCACCTATTAGATGACGAGCAACGGCCCAAGGCGAAAAGGAAAGAAACCTGGGACCGGACATGACACGAAAGACGAAAGAAGAAAGCACAGCATATAGCTAGAAGTACCTAATATTAATAAGAAAAGATAAACAATAAACTGGGGAAGGAAAGTCCCCCCTATCAAACACCTGGGCACTTTTGAAGCTACATCCATCCATTCATGCCATGGATAGACAGTAGTAGTATGTGAATTGCAACTCACCCCGCATGTAACTACGCTCGCTGCACGAATGTATGAATTTGTACGGATTGACCTCCCTTTATTACTACGCAGATACGACTCAGCCTCCTACAGCGAAGGGGGTTGAGTGGTGGACTTCGAAATGGTCCTTGGCTGGGAACCCTGCCGGCAATCCGATCATGGAACCCAACCCAACGGTCCTTTTTCCAACTTGTGCGTCTCCACATATTGGATGACGCAGGTTACTCGGGCGCTACACATCACGATTCGGCATTTTTGGGGGTCGGATATATACAGTCGTAGCACAGTTAGTAGTGGTGGCAGTGGTAATAGAAGTGGTAGTAGTGGTAATGGCAATGGTAGTGTCGGCAAGGTAAGTATGGGTGGGCGGGTTTGCGATTGTGATGAATGATCTACATATTCGATAACTCCTACGAGCCTTTTGCCTAAGGAAGCGACGCGACGCTATATGTAATGATTATTTATTCAGGACACACTTTTTTTTTTTAATTTAATTTGGGCTGCTTGGTCTGCTTTTTTTCGTGCTACCACATGAGGTTACCCGTTACCTACTTACCTATCTATAATTTCCAGGGTCCTTGCATTTTTTTTTATCTTTCGGTTCGGTTTGGGTCGGTTCGATTTAACATAATTATGTAGGTAGGGACTTCTGGGAAAGAAGAAAGCCCCTTGAAACGGTTAAGTTCGAACCAGACTACCTACTTCAATTCTGCTTGCGTCGAACATTCTGAGACAACGCACGCAACGCTAGCAAACACATTCAGTTTTATTTTTTTTTTCTCAACTTTCACCGAGTTCGAAATCTCGGTTTGCTCTATTATACTCTTACCTAAGTGCATTGAATTTTAAATTGGAAAAATAAGATCGAATAAGCTTACCTGGTTTGAAAAATCCGCGACAAAGGTACTATGTCGACAAACACGCTAGGCCCCCTGGTCCGCCTACGGGGCCTGCGAACAGAGCAGCTGCCCGCCGCGTCCGCGTCGCCGGACGACCTCGCGCCGCTGCTCCTCGCCATCCTGCAGGAGGCCGTGCCGTTCATCGACTCCGCTGCGCCTAAGACCTCCACAAATGCCAAGCCCGACCCCAAGGTCTGGAAGTCGAAGGGTACGCACACGCACCCGGATTCCAAGGCTAAGGTCGAGGTTTTGGAACGCGTGGTCCCGGCGAGCGAGCTGGAAAAGGTGGAGAATAGGAGCGCGGCGAGCGAGGGAAGTGAAGGTAAAGGCGGGAAGGATGCGAAGGACGGGAAAGTGAAGGGCGAGACGTGGTGCTGTCGCCGCAGCGTGCATGCGGACGCGCCGGAGCGCGGGACAGCGAGTTGGGAGGAGTTTGTCCGCGTCTTTCGCGAGGAGCACGCGCAATCCGAGAAGGCGTTTACGCCAGCGTGTCTGGAGGCGCACGAAGCGCAGAGCTGGGATTGCGCGGGCGTTGAGGTCGAGGAAGGGGGCACTAGATGGGGTAGGTTTAAGCTGGTCGTTGAGGAGATGCGACATCGTATCGGGAAACCGGTGCTGAAGGACCGCACGTTCCCCGTCTTGCAGATGACGGCGGCGGCGCTAGGGGATGCGGAGAGAGAATTCGTAGTTGTGAGCATCCCGGTGCCAGATTTCGGTGAGAAGTCCGAGAAGAGCAAGTTGGCGAAGGAGAAGGGCGCGCAGGTCGCGTACTATGTTAGTGTGGAGCGAATACGGGGGATTGATGATGAGGGCCAAAGAAAGGTCGAGTGGCTGATGGCGACGGCAAGCGATGCCGCGGGTGTGCTACCTGCTTGGGTGCAGAATCTAGCGGCGCCGGGAGTCATTTGGAAAGATGTGCCCTTGTTCCTAGGATGGATTGGAAGAGACAGGGTGAGGAGGGCTAAGACGAAGGATACGGTGCCCAACGGAGGAGGGAACAAGGAAGAGAGGAGTAAGAGCGCAGATGCGGATGGTGACAAAGGGACATTACCGCGAGTCGCATCTGGTGTGGAAGTTGGCAGCTTACCAACAGTCTCTGAGGAGACATCGAACGACCCCGAACTCTTTGCTCCCGCTGGCCCCTAAGTTACCACTGGAGTAGAGGTTAGCCAGACGGCGAAAGTATCGGGAAGCTCTTGATTTCTTGATTTCATCTGAGGAGTCATTGGGGAATAGGGGTTAATGGTGTGGCCAGGTATATCCTAATATGACTCAGGTTGCGGTCTCGCTGGTTGAGGAGTAGACGTGTTATAAGTGTATTACGGGTATTATAATCCAAGTGGTATGGATGGTGAGGATATCCGACCAGGCACCTAATTGGGAGGCTCACCAGCCTGGGCTGTACATAGAGAAATCCCATATTGTCTTATAATTCTTCTTGCGGCCATCTGTGGTGACCTTCCTACCCGGATATTGCACCTAAGAGACCGAACCATTGTGTGTAGGTGTTGTGTGTGCGATACTTGATCTCAAACTGTTCTTATGATGAGCGGATCTAGAAGCCCAAGTTCAGGACAATGCAGAGAATGGTATATCGTATTGAGACAATTCATTGCGAAATTGATCAAAGAAACATATAATTACTGGGTTCTTGATATATATTATGAATATGTTTGCTTACGGACGTCCGTCGCAAGTAACGAGAGGGTGAAGAAATATGCAAGGTATATGCGGAGAGGTACCAAAGTACACCAAGCTCATAAAAACATCCCACTATCAATTATCGATAAGCGATAATAGCGGCAGGTAAAGAACCGGTGCTTACCCCTCCGTGACTCTACCTTTTTACAGTGTGAGTCAAGAAAATTTCGAGAACGGAGGAAGTGACTTACGGTTTAATATAAACAACCAAACAACCCACTCCAACCAAATGCTACGATTTCTTTCTTAGCTTCTTCTCCATAAAATACCGTCAAGTTGTCTAGGCTATTAATTCGAGCACTCCGGGTGCGCAGGCCGCCATACAGACCAATTCTTCACTTCAATCGTGCCACAATGGCTACTAACAGCGGTCGTGGTAACCCTATCAACGCATCCGAAGGCCCAAGCAAGGTTGGCGAGGGCGCACCACCCCCAGTCTCCTCCGATGTCAAGGGCGCTGTAAAAGAAGCTGCGGGACAGGCTGACGGCCCTGGTGTTCATGCACAGGGTCAAGATGCAGGTGCAGCACCAGCTGGCGCCAAGGTCAAGACCGAAAAGGAGTTAGAGAAGGAACGCAAAAAAGCCGAGAAGGCGGCGAAGTTCGAACAGAAGAAGGCCAAAGCTGCCGCCCAAGCCCCTGCCGCTAGCAAGAACAAAGAGAAAAAGACTAAGGCTCAGAAAGCCGAAGAAGAGGCTCTCCCCCCATATGTCGAGGAAACCCCCGCCGGCGAGAAGAAACGACTTCGATCCCTCGACGACCCCCAGCTAAAAGCTTACAACCCGATCGCTGTCGAAAGTGCTTGGTATGAGTGGTGGGAGAAGTCGGGCTTCTTCAAGCCTGAGTTTACCCCCGATGGCAAGGTGAAAGAGGAGGGATCCTTTGTGATCGTTATACCACCTCCCAATGTGACGGGAGCCCTACACATGGGTCACGCTTTGGGAAATTCTCTTCAGGATGTCATGATCAGATGGAACCGTATGCATGGCAAGACAACCTTATGGCTACCCGGCTGTGACCATGCCGGTATTAGCACTCAAAGCGTTGTCGAGAACATGTTATGGAGACGACAGGGCAAGACCCGACACGATCTAGGACGTAAGAAGTTCGTAGAGACTGTCTGGGAATGGAAAGAAGATTACCACAAGCGGATAAACAATGCGCAGCGCAAGATGGGCGGTTCTACTGATTGGAGCAGAGAGGCCTTTACCATGGATAAGAACCTGAGTGCGGCCGTAACAGAAACATTCGTCAAACTCCACGAAGAAGGAACCATTTATCGCGCGAACCGTCTCGTCAACTGGTGCACGAAGCTCAACACGGCTCTTTCCAACCTAGAGGTCATCAACAAGGAGTTGAGTGGCCGAACGCTTCTTGACGTACCAGGATACGACAAGAAGGTTGAGTTTGGAATTATCGTCCACTTCAAATACCCCATCGAGGGCACCGAAGAGACTATTGAGGTAGCTACTACACGTCCCGAGACGATGTTGGGTGATACTGGTATTGCCGTCCACCCCAAGGACGACCGATACAAGCACCTCGTTGGCAAGAATGCCATTCACCCTTTCATCCCTGGTCGTTTGATGCCCATCGTAGCGGATGACTATGTCGATAAAGAATTCGGTACCGGTGCCGTAAAGATTACCCCGGCTCACGACCCTAACGATTTCGCATTGGGTCAAAGACACAACCTTAAGTTCATCAACATCCTAACGGATGACGGATTCATGAATGAGAATGCCGGCCCGTACAAGGGCCAAAAACGATTCGACGTCAGATATTCTATCCAAGCTGATCTCAAGGAGAAGGGACTATACGTAGATAAGAAGGACAACCCTATGAAAGTCCCTCTTTGTGAGAAGTCAAAGGATGTCATCGAACCTATCATGAAACCTCAGTGGTGGATGAGGATGAAGGATCTGGCTGCCGAAGCGATCAAGGTGGTGAAGAATGGTGAGATCAAAATCAAGCCAGAGACTGCCGAGAAGAGCTACTACAGATGGATGGAAGATATTAATGACTGGTGTCTTTCGCGTCAACTTTGGTGGGGTCACCAATGTCCTGTCTACTTCGCTAAGGTCGAGGGTGAGGCAGGTGATCGGACAGACGACAAACTGTGGTTCTCCGGTCGAACTGAGGAAGAAGCCCAAGCAAAGGCTGAAAAAGCTTTGCCAGGCAAGAAGTTCACACTGGAGCGTGATGAAGACGTGTTAGACACATGGTTTTCTTCCGGATTATGGCCCTTCTCAACTCTTGGGTGGCCTAACAAGACCCATGACTTGCAGACGCTTTATCCGACCAGTGTTCTTGAAACCGGATGGGACATCTTGTTCTTCTGGATTGCGAGAATGATTATGCTCGGCCTGAAGATGGTTGGACAGGTTCCCTTCCGCGAGGTTTACTGCCACTCCCTCGTGCGAGATTCAGAAGGAAGAAAGATGTCTAAATCTTTGGGTAATGTCATCGACCCTCTCGATGTCATTAGTGGAATTCCCCTGGAAAAACTTCACGAGAAGCTAGGTCTTGGAAACCTGCATCCTAGTGAAGTCGAGAAGGCTACGAAATACCAAAAGACAGCTTTTCCAGAGGGTATTCCTCAATGTGGAGCTGATGCTCTTCGGTTTTGCATGGTTAACTACACCACTGGTGGAGGAGATATCAACTTCGACATCAAAGTCATGCACGGTTACCGAAAATTCTGTAACAAGATTTACCAAGCTACGAAATACGTGCTTGGTAAATTAGACCAGGACTTCGTTCCTCAGAAGACCGGAAAACTTACCGGAAAGGAATCCCTTGCTGAAAAGTGGATTCTCCACAAGATGAACATTGCTGCTAAGGAGATCAACGAGTCCGTTGCGGACCGAGAGTTCAACAAGGCAACGATGACGGTGTACCAATACTGGTATAACCACCTTTGCGACGTGTACATAGAAAATTCGAAGGCCCTCATCCAGGACGGCTCGGCGGATGAGAAGCGGTCGGCTGTTGATACCTTATACACAGCACTTGACAATGCGTTAAGGCTGATCCACCCGTTCATGCCTTTCCTTACGGAAGAGTTATGGCAACGTCTTCCGCGTCGGCCTGGCGACGAAACCCAGTCGATCATGCTCGCACGATACCCCACGTACGATCCGGAGCTGGACAACCCCGCAGCCGAGGCTGCTTACGAGCTCGTTCAGGGCTGCTCTAAAGGTATTCGGTCCTTGATGGCTGAATACGCGCTTAAGGACGAAGCTAAGGGTAAGTTATCCGGTTTTACTCGGTAGTTTGTGAATATACGCTGACATGCACGACTACAGTTTTCGTGCAAACCTACGACGAGACAGCGCACTCAACCGCAGTGGAGCAGGTCCAGTCCATCAAGTCACTAAGCGGCAAAGGCGTCACCGACATCGAAGTGATCCCGGGCTCGCAAGCCCGACCAGCCGGCTGCGTAGCGTTCCCCGTGTCCAGCTCTGCAGCCGTGTTCCTACACGTCAAGGGCCGCGTGGATATCGATGACGAGATATCTAAGGCGAACAAGAAGCTCGAGAAGACGCGTCTCGCTATTGCCAAGCAGTCGAAGCTTCTGTCCGATCCGGGATACCAGCAGAAGGTGTCGGCGGATATCCAGGAGGCTGAGAGGAAGAGGCTGGCGGATTTCGAGTCTGAGGCGAAGGGCTTTGAGGGGACTATTCGGCAGTTTGAGGCGCTGAAGCTGGAGTAGGCAGGGCTTTGAGGGTGAGTGAGAGGGGGGAGTGTATGTAGATGAGAGATGATTCTCAGATTAAGACGAGAGTTTAATGAATCGGTTGTCTTCCGCATGATGTGTTTGAGTTTGGTATGATGATATGATGTGAGATTACTTTGACAAGTAGATTGGGGAAGCTGACTAAAGTATACAAGTACCTAGTAGGCAAGTAAACGTCTATTGTTCGGCCGATACTATTGGTTACTCAGTTTTCCTGTGCCTGGTCAGGGGACTTGAGGTATTATATTTGCGTGCATGCCTAGGTGCATATAGGGATGTAAGTGCTATAGGTTAGTTGGTTAGTTAGTGTAAGTGGGCAGTATATGCAGGCGACAAAAAAGGGGGCGGGCATTATACCTAGCCCCGGCCGAAGTCGGCTACGTACCTGATTGATCAATGTATACGATGAAAAAATGTACACATGTATAGTAAAATACCTACATAGAACAATGAGACCGAGTGCTTAGATGGATGTTGATGTTTACGATGGTATAGAGGCTTGTCATTGAGATCGATACGTACCTATAGTAGATAGATGTTTTGAATCCAGCTGTTCATCATAATGCGTATAAGTGGGACTCACAGAGTGAGTGGAGTATCTAGTATAAACATCACATCACATTTCATCACGAACAAGCAAAGAATCAAAGACGGACAATTAAAATTCAACAGCAACTCAATTCAATTGGATTGGTATTCAACGCCTGATACACCATGCCCCCAAGCAGATCTTTTTATAACCTCCCTGATGATTTTTTCCAAATCCCGATACAAGACCAAAAAAGAAAGATAAATGAGAACAGATGGGTATTATATAGCAACTTGTATCAACAGCATAACCTCCCTAGATCAAATACATGAAGCTTAATTCAAGCAGCATTATTCATTCCGGCTACTACTCTCGGTAGCCGCGTCTGCTGCCTCTTCAGCAGCCTCCTCCTTGGCGGGGGCTCTGACAGAAGCTCCTATTTTTTCTTGCTCCTTCTCCAGGATTTGGCCGTTCGTGTTAGCCATGTTCTGGTGCTCTTCAATTCCGTGTTGAGGAATGAAGCGGTGGCCGTCGGAAGTAGGTTCCTCCTTAGCCGGAGTCCAGGCCAGGAAGTCACGGCGCACCTCGACATAGTCGTACGCGAATTCGCCGAGTTGGTCGTCGTCCATACCAAGAAGTTCGGCTTCTTCCGTTGCACGCAGATGTAGACCCGGTACGAGGTCTACGAGCTTAGCGATGATGGCCGACATGACGAAGCTGTATCCGCAGGCTGCTACGATGTATGCAATTTGGATATACAACTGCGCATAGTGATGGTCGATCCAACCGCCGGGGTATACGCCATTATTGACGCCATCCAGGCCAATAATGTAATTCGCGCCAAACAGGGCATTGAAGATGAGTCCGACGATACCGCCGATACCGTGTTCAGCGAATACATCAAGGGAGTCATCGATTCGAACCAGGAACTTAACTATTTCAGATATTAGCTTCTGTTCTCATAAACGAATTTTCAAGTGATTATACCTTTAGTGCCAAAGTTACAGCACACACCGGTGACAACACCCAGGATGATAGATGCATAGGGAGGGATGAAACCCGACGCTGGTGTAGCGGCAACGAGACCAGAAATAACACCAGAACACCAACCAACCATCGACCACTTTTTTGCGAGACGGAAATCAAGCAAACACCAAGTCATAGCGGCAAATGTGGCAGTCAAGCAAGAGTTCCAACACGCCATCGTCGCTCGCAAGTTGGCGCCGAAGGCAGATCCGCCGTTGAAACCGAGCCAGCCGAACCACAGGAAAACTGTACCAAGCGTGACCAAGGAAACATTATGAGGACGGAAGTTGAGCATCATCTTTTCGTGACGTCGGCCGAGAACCCACGAATAGGCCAAGGCGGATAGACCGGAACCAATTTCGACGGGGCCACCTCCGGCGTAGTCGAGAACACCGTAGTTGAACGCCCATCCATTTACATTCCAAACCCAGCAGGCGAGGGGGCAGTAGACGAGGGTGGCCCAGAAGAAGGTGAAGACCATAGCGGGAAGCATGCGACCACGTTCGGCAACGGCTCCGATGACGAGAGCTGCTGTTACGGCGCAGAACATCATCTAAAGCATCTGTTAGTCGATATTTTTTCAGATCGCGAATCATCTTTTTTTTTCTTTTTAATGGATCAAGAAAAAACACAAAATCTCACCTGGTAGAAAGAATAGAGTAATTCGGGTATAAGAGGAGAGCCGGGAGAGGGCACCGCGAGGGTGTTCATGAGGCCAAAATGGTGGAGATCACCGATGAAGCCATTGGTGGCAGTCGAACTGAAAGCCAGCGAGTAGCCCCAGAAGTACCACTGGAAGATGATGACGCTGAAAGACATCATGCAAACCCAGATTAAGGACAATGCCGACTTTCTTCGAGACAGGCCGGAATACAGAAAGGCGATTCCGGGGACCATCAGTAAAACCATACATGCCGCGACGATGATAAACGCCTGGTCACCCGATTGGTACCATTGGTTCAGGTTCTCGGTGTCTGTGGGAGAGGATGGAGTTAGCTTCGGTCGAAAGGCGTTTTCCCCTAGCTTTTGGGCGCATCAAAAATGGTGTATTATTGTACATACTAGAATCGCCTCCAGTCTCAGCGTTCGTGCCATTGAACGTGGTAGGCGCACCGACCCACGAGTAGGACGGTTGCCACGACATGTTGCCGTTTGAACGGTGGTGGTTGTTGAAAATTAGTGATTAGATGGCCGTATTCAGTTTCTTTGTATCGAGATGACGATTCGAGGTGGGTACTTAGTCGGTAATATCTACTCGGAAACGAGGGCGTCGAGAATGGGAAGAGGCGAAAAAGAATTGAAACAACATCAGATCTTTTAGTTCGCAACGACGCGGGATCTACGAGAGTATATATGAGAGAAGAGTAGCGAGACCGAGTTTTTTCTTAGACTTTTGAAGATCCGGCTAGACCCTAGCAGCGATAGGTTCTATGGTAATGGTCTGGTATGTAGATGCAACATGGACCTTGAATGGACCATGAAAGAAGACGGAACCAAATTTGGGATGATAGATAAGTATCCGACCAATCAGAGTTTAAAGTCTTACTTGTAACCCGTATGTAATCGAGTACCGGGGTGCCAGTTCCCTGAGTTCCCCAAACCCTAATGATGGTTGGGTACCTACGACATTTACGGGACCCCCATGTATGTCTCCACCGGAGGCTTACATGCATCGAGGTAGTTGTAATGCAGTTACCAGCTTGTGTAATGTAGAATTAGGTAGTCACTTCCAGGTGTGCGAGAAGGCGCGTCTCCCTCAGCGACATCGCTGAGTCTTTTACAGCGTAGACCGAGGTGTTTACCTTGGACAGCTTACTTCACAAGCCAGTACCTTACCTATTCAGGGTCCATCCTCTAGTCATCTTAACTGAGACATGTACAACACAACACGTCGAGAGCCCATTAATGTGCAGTCTTGGCGATGATTAGGGACTTACGGAGTTCTATCATTTCCGCAAGCTCTTTGGTCCTAATCTTTCGGGGCTTGCTTTTTCAGCTCCCAGTCTGTTTCACTTTTGTCTTGGGGGTAATCAGATCTGAAGGAGACATAAGCCGACATAAGATCTAAGTGGCCACCTTTACCTTGGTGTTTCTACCAAGTTACCAACAGTTGTCGGCATCGTCGTCCTTCTCCTAGTCTACCTCTAGGCATATCCGGAGTCTGTGGGGTACGTGGAGCTACGCGGCTACCTACTGCATGGCCAGGGGCTTCATGTCGCTAAGATTTCCAATTGCCAGCCTGTCTAGGGCGTCTAGTAACGACGCTAATGATTTACACTGCATCATGTCGTCAAACCAGTTCGAAGAGTTTTTTGCGATATTCAAGATATAACGGCGTCGGAATCGCAAGCAACGTTGAAGTCGATGTCGTTTAATTATTTAATCGTTGTCGATCCCAAGCCCAAGGGTCCCTCGATGCAGGTCCCTTAGTCCCTTAGCCAAGCGAAGCTTGAGCCCTCTAGATCGCGTGGGACGGGAGTATCTGTTACGAAATAGTTTGTCCGCTTCCCTGCAAACCATTTGCAACAACCTCGACTCAGGCGAATGAGAAGGTCAGCTTTCAGCCCGAACAATTCCTATCTTTTGCTGTATCCTTGATGAGTCGTGTAATGGGGCTGAGATCGGAACCAGCTGCGTAGAACTGGGGACGGGACAAGGGAGAATAGCGAGATACCTTTGGATCTTCTCGAACCGCCAAAGCTTAACTATTTATTAGCCGCAAAATCTCGAAACTTCACGATCTCGCCCATTTGCATTTCGTGCTAGTTATGCATAATCATTATCCCAACTACTTAATTCACATGCAAGTGACCAACTAGCTTTCAAACAGAATGCGACGAAAAATGTCGGTTAGCCTTAAAACATCCCGCGCCCTTCCAGACCAAGACCAAGCATGACGGGCTTGAGAGATTTTTTTTTCTCAATAAAAGCGTTGATATGTCATCAATATCTTTTTGGGTCAACAGAGCGCCCTGTTAAGAGACATGGTCCACTAGTGCCGGGATCGACGATAGGCTACGATTTTTTCTTAAATTGAGACCGAGGAGATCTGAAAGTACCCCCTTAACAATTTTCCACAAGGAGCCATAAAAATTGATTACCGTATGATGTCAAGTTGTCGATTTGCCTTAGATACCACCTCTTGGCTATCTTGGTTCGGTAACCATTCAAACACGTGCGTTTCAACCCTCTTGTTAAAACAATAAGAAGACAGGTGGTGTCGGTGTCACCCGAACAATCGCATAGTACGCACGTATGAATAGATCGTATTCTCTAGTACCGAACTTGCATACCTAGACCCCTTCGAGCGTAACAGCCGGAGAGAATATCGTGTCACAGTCGCATGTTGGGAGGCGCATGAGGCTGTCGGAAATTAGCAAGCTCGAAGCTGAGGGCTGAAAAGTCTCTTTCGTCAGCTTGCCTCCCCAAAAGTTACCTTTTTAAATGACAAAATGGGTCCCGTCAACCCCATTCACCCCCGGAAATAAAGCGCGACCCGCAAAAGTCTAACTGAGAACGGAAAGGTCGACTGAGAGCCTTATCTTCAGTTCGCCATCCAATCAGAGCTTTCAATTCCTTCATCGATTTATCATTCCTCTACGAAATCGCGGCTTGGCATCTGATCTCCAGAAAGGTACGTACTCACCCAAGTACTCCAGGGGTCATGAACTTTGAGGTACAAATCGTGAATAGGAATTAGGAGGGCTCAAATTTGGTAACTTTTCAATATACGATTCTTCCAACAACGTGAATGTGCTTATAAGAAGGTAGCTAGATTTATTGGATTCACTACTGAATGTTTGAAGCATCGGTATCTACCTAGTACCTACCTAGGTAGATGTAAGGTACTTGATAGGTAAGTAAAGCTCGGTTTCTTAAGTCATCACTTCTTGATACGTAAAAGGAGGTAGCTATCCGAAGAGAGAGCACAAGTCCAAATTCATGTTTGTGGCATATCACCGTATGTATGTATCCTCATTATCCTTGCCGTGGAGAGTTGTTCTAGAAGAAAACATCCTTGCTGGGTCGGTCTGATTCCCCCACGGGTCAGCCGCCACCGTATTTCATGTCACTTACGCATATCAAACCCAGCTGCTGAGTACCTAATACAGTACCGAGGCAGCTAAGTAAAGAAGAATTGACCCGGAAACTCGTTTTCATTTGTGCCACTATTTCCATTTCTGTTTCACCTAACGCCTTACCAGGACGAACTGGTACATGATTGGACAAGCCCCGTCCACCATCCGTCATCCCCATGCAACCTTAACGCCTACCGGCCTCAATGATGAAAATTGTCCGTGCAAAAACCCTTGGGTATCATGACAACATGGTCTAAGGAAGAAGGAAAATTATGCCTTCAGTTAATAGAGAGAGAATCCGTTGCTGAGTTCCGAGACAGGTCGTAGCTCAGGATGCTGAGGTCGTAGTAATGAAGCATGATGCGGTATGGTCTAGGGTTAATAGGTCTCTCTGCTAATTCGGGGCTTCCGGAGGATGGAACAGGTCCAACAGCCACGCCCAGTAAGGGACAGATAGGTCGCTTCTCTCTATCTTCGTCCAGTAGGGTGGGAAGAATAGCTTCAACCCGGAATGCTCGTTTGAAAGAGAGGCCCTTCTCCTCTGGGCGTGTTAAGGTGACAAGTGCCACCCTTCCGCATAATGAGGCAGCTACCACTAATGATAACTCGGGTACATGAATTAGGTTTGCTAAACGCTCGTGTGACACTCTCATCTGTGGCAATACTGCTTGTGAAGGCCGTGTTTGATCAATGACCTTCTCAAACACGATGCCTCTACCATCTTGCTCGAAACTGCGAAGTTCGATGTCCATTTCGTATGTGCGCATGATACTGCTTCCATCTGCCAGGACTGTCTTAAGTTTCGGCGGGTTCTTATAATCAGGATTAGATTCGCGCTCGCGACGTGACAAGCGATCTCCAAAGGCGTCCTTCCTTGAAATAGCGGACGGTGGGACCTCGGGTTCACCCCATGACGCCTCTATCTGAGCCCTTCTAGGCTCGAGAGGGTTGAAGGCAAATTGTGTATGATGCCCCCATCTCACCCATGGATGCATCCGAGAATTATTTTCCACATTCTTAATGCCTTTGCTGATATCCATCCAACGGCCGACCCTGTCGTTTGTAATGTATTTAACGTCGCCTAATGACATACCAATTGCCTCCTCCTTATTCTTCATCGGAAGAAAACTACTTTCAGGTAATACGAGTACACCCCATCCCCTAGGCCTGATATACTGTTAGCATCTCTTATGGCATGGTAAAAATATGATAAACTCACTTGTGCGAATTGAGAGTGACTCCTTGGTGCCTGAGATGACGCTGAGAACTGTGCAGACCATCATATCTAATATGAGGGTGATCACCGAGCCCCCAAATATCCATTAACCAGAGTTTTCCGTTGATATCTACCGCCACAACCTTGTCTGCCTCTCCACCTGCATCGCTACTGATAGCAATGTTAGGAATGTTTACCCCTGAACGACCCGTTTCCAAGACAATACGCCAATTGGCGTCTCGCCGTCGGATTGCATTTTCTACCGAAGCGACCTTCGAATCTGCGGCACGTTCACTGTGATAGCCTGGGTAGCCTGGGTGGCATGGTTTGAAATTTCCGTGCTCGTCTTTAACAACATTCCGGAATAATTCAACCTCGTCGACCTCAGTAGTGTGTCGGTATGGATGACCGGTCAAGGCAAAAACGAAGACGGTGACATTGTGAGTGTTGGAGCTGACAGCAATGATGCGAGATTGCTTGTGAATTGCCAATCCCCAAGCACTCTTGTCGACGTTTTCGTGGAAGAAGGGGTTAGGAACAGACTTGTTGCTTCTACCTTCCCTCTCGCGGTGCAGAAGCTCATTCTCAATGTGACGAGTATAGTATCCTATGACGTCACCGTCATCGTAGGCTAACAGCAGAATTTCCTCGTTTCCGAAGTTGCCAACGATAAGATGATTAACCTGATGCGGGAAGTTCTCATCTAAGTAGCCACCGATCGCAACGCCCATTGTACTCGCTCCGGGTTGCAAAATAAGGTCAGGTTCAACAGGCAGGGCATTGGTAACGCAGCTACGGGGCCGGGAGACATAGATCTTGTCTGCGTATGCTACCATGTAAATATTGTAGACTTGTGATAACGCCGTGAGATTCATCCTCCACATCGCGACCCGTGGTGGACCTTCGCCCTCCACCGTTTCATCGGGCTCATCAGACTCATCTTGGTCATCCTCTTCATCATCGTCAGGACCGGCAAAGTCTATGTCTAACACACCGTCTTCAAGAAACCCAGCAGCCACTCCAGCAGCTAAGAGCCCCTCCGGCGTCATCATGTCTACTATCATCGGACCCTCATCAAGCTCGGGGGCTTCATCGAATAAGAAAGCGGCATCTTCCAAAAAAGCATCGTTGTCTTGGTCGCTACCGTCGGAAAGGGTGGTGTCGTTATCATCATCGTCGTCGTCATCGGGGGGTTCGACATCCATATGGTGATCATCGTTGGGTACGCTAAGGTGCAGGGAACTCTCGAAGGGGATCTGTACTGAGCTCGGAATTCGGTGCTACGAGAAGGACGATGTCAGCGATAATCAGCAATAATTGCAGATCAACTGGAAGGCTAGAAAAGCAATCGGTAACTCAAAAGCCACAAAACGTTAGCCCTAGAGCTGCTTGCTTACCCTCTTGCGACCAGTCTCCTTGTAGCTTCTGCTCACTCGAAGCGCCCCTTCGGAGCTCGCAGCCTTCGCCATGTCATCACAGATGATTACGGATAGTCGACCTCAACAAAATGCAACTAGTCGCCGTTAAAGGACGACCAAATGAATGACTAAAAGTAAGTGGCGTAATTTCTTAAAGTTAGAAGTCATAACAGCACCCGATTGATGCACAATGGTGGGGGGTTAGGTTTGGTAATTGGTGGTGGAGGCGAAGCTTAACTTTGCTGCTTGGGAAGCTTCCGTTTTACAGCCTCAACTGGAACGAACATCGAACAATTGGAAGGGACGACTGACTACCCGCGTACTGGTACCAGGATACCCCGCCAATTACATGCCTAGTACCTACGCGCACGTACCTATCTTACGTACACGTACGTATGTAGATAGTTCCTGACGGCTCTATGTTTGGGCCTTCCGTGATAGAAAGCCTACGGGGGATCAATTGTTTGCTTTCAACAAAGTTAAAGGACATTTAGATGCATCAATGGTTGATGTTGAAGGAACAGCCCCTGGAGGGCCTACGCTATCTATCAGGTAGATGTACCAAAAGATGCCTAGCTGGATGCCTTACTCTCCACATATGCAAGGATAAGACCCCAAAAGATCCACTAATCACTACTCAGCAGCTTACGTAATTTCCAATTGCCAGCTAACGAACCCCCACCAGAATGTCTCCAACAAGGTTCGCTCCAACATCATCTTTAGTTTAAACGGGGCTTTTCTTTCCGGTTTTCATGAGATAAAGTCCTTGATACCAAAGTCATACGTTATTTTTCAGCCTTAGCTACTATAATAGTCGAATAATTGAAGTCTCATGAGTCCCAATGATAGACTTAGACCTCTTCACAAAAGGTCAAGAGTCCTAATATTCCCGATATAAGATATTATAAAATGATCATAAAACTTGGCGTGGACTTATATTTGAAGAATACTTATCAAATTTAACCAGCCTAGATATCTAGATCGAGTTACTTCAAGAGGTGCGAATTGTGTAAATCATAGAAGAGAAGACAAAGGCTTAGAAATAAAATTATAGGTAGGTAGATATAATTCTGGTGAACAATTGAGGATGGGTATGAAGTAAGAAGAAATCTAATTAACTTGTGATGTGTATCCTTAAGATTGAGCTGATTGTTCCAGAAATATTCTGATGCTTTTCCTATTCTAATCCGTTCCTTAATAATGTCAAACTTATTCAATTTAAGAGTTATTGCCATTTGAAACATAGTTCTTATTCAAGATATTGATGAAATGTGCCCAAACGCATAATAAACATTGATTTACCATGAAGAAAATCTTAGTACCTCTTAGATTTTGTGTCTAGCTTGGTTAATGGGTATTAAGGGGTTATTTCTTCTAATCTTAGGGCTTCATGGAACCTAGAAATGGTTGTGGTTGATAAGTTGGGACAGAAGTGTTGACTGTGGTTTATTTAACTCTGTTAAGTGTCACAAGGATAGTCGTTGTTTGACACAATTGCATCCGTTCAGAAGGAGTAGGTACCTAAGTAAGGTATGAGCTCCAAGACAAGTCCTATAACTGGCAATATACCCTGGAATCCATAAGTTGTGTAGGTATCCATGGATATCATAAGGATAAATAGCAATGCTAAAAGTATCCATCAATTGTTTTAGTCCAAGAAAGTTAGTCCATCCACATACCCCATTGTACATCTTCATACTCACTTCATATGTCTACATAATTGCCCACCGATGGCTAGGCACGTATTTACCAATTACAAGTAAAGTTGCTATATACACACAAATATTTGCTTACCTGCCTATGTGAGGAGGTAGCCAGTGCATTATTGAAAGTAAAATACTGAATCAAAGGCTCGTTTTGTCTTTTACAATGAATGTACAGTACTTATGATGCATGATTTCATCTCGGTCCCTCATGTGTAGCCACTGTTGTTAACAAGTACAATTACCCAGCCAGTGGGTGATCTTACGCTGTAGCCGTAGTTCCCAAGCAGTGCCAATTGAAGGCAACGTATACTCAGATACCTACCTAGTTATATTTTCAGAATGATGAAGTCATGGTTGCTACAGGAATTTGTATGTTGTGGGCAACTTGTATAAGAACCGAAAGTACCTACTAGCTAGGACGTAATTATAAGAAGCATTATAATAAAGAGAATATAGACCCATTATATGTCACTTAATAGGCTTATATGGCATCTTGGCTGTTAGGTCAGATAGGGGTTAGGGAGACAATACCGAGTGAGTATTTACCGCTTATCTCTAAGCAATACAGAGCTACGAAGACCTTTCAAGGAGTCGGATGTTTATGAGAAGCATCATGTATGATTGGGTGGAAGTCCATGATTGTTAAGTTCAATTAATTTCATGAAGCCCGGCTAGGCGAGGCTTTAGTAAGGAGGGAACCTGTCTGGTAAGTTTGGTACATACGAATATACTTCTGTAAGCGCCGTAGTACGACTTGACACATCCAATTCGGAAGATATGTGAGAGGCATCGCCCGGCTTACTACCCTCGACGTCCCTGTCATGCCCCGTATGCTACTCTACACCGCCTGGATCGCATCCGGTCACACAGCGTCTTGACATGGACGTCATAACCTTCTCCACGCCCATAACGCCGGAGCATTGTAAACGAAGGAGGGGCCATCCTAGGGCTCTAATGCGGTGATATGGACAATAGTAGCGGAAAATCGATGCCTGTCCAGATGGCCCAAAACCTTATTGCCCTGTGTTGCATTCGTATAACCTCCAATTGGAGTATTTCGAGTGCGGTGATTCAAGGGCAGACCATGCATCTTCATATGGTCGATTTCGCTTGTTGGTGCTCATGCTTACATGTAAGTTGCTATCAAAGCCCCCAGTGCCGAAGAAACGCTGACAGCTTCGCACCCCCTCCTCTTTTTAGGATCCTTCGTGACCTGTCCTGTCGGTAAATCTCGATCTCACTAGAGTCCCATCGTCTTGTCGCCATCTCATAAATGCGGATAATAATAAAGGGGGCTAGACTTGGCCCCATACGCATAACATATGTTGAATGGGCCGTTGGTATCTGCACGTCTGCCGGCCCACGTGTTCGAGAACCCAGAGACTAGGCGGCTCAGCGGCCATGCCGTACCCCCGAGATTCAAGTGATCGCTTTTTAGTGCTTATATTCGAGTCATTGCCCCGGTACCGTAACACGGCGTAGATCTCAAAAAGTGGACAGCATCCGATCCAGATGCGACTGTCGCACAAGTTGACGATGGGTAGATCTCGCATCTGCAACCTGGACAACCCCTTAATAGGCGTTGCTAAGTTAATATAAAACCTCGTTAATCCCTCCTACTTACCGACTATGTCTAGTCCCTATTTCCTCCTATGTCAAGTTTGACTCCGTCTTTCTTGTGTTGGGAACTATGTTTGTAATAATCGCGCCATATGACGTCCGAAGTCTCGAAAACACGCCACGCACGGTCGGAGGTCAACTCCTTTTGGCGGAACCCCGAGCTACCTTGTACGGAGATAGACCCGAGGGCTCGGATCAACTCTTCACCCATCTTCCAATACTGGCTTAAGTCAGTCGTTGGCAATGTCTGGTGCCGAAGCTAGGTTGCATAAGCCTAGGTTAGGTACACATGTGTTACCACTTGGTGAAATACGAGCTTGAACCAACCTGAAACTTTTGTTTCAAATCACTATTGCACCGGTTTCGAGTACAGCATGCCGAGATTTAGAGGTATGTATGATTGGACGTCTTGCTCTGGATATGAATAGAGGTTATGGATTAATGATCTTCCTAGATCTTATCATATTGAACTTACCAAGACGATGATCACTCGGTTTGACTTCTCGATGAAGGCAAAATCTTCTAAGTTACCTTCAAGTCAAGCTTGATAAGCTAACTATTGGAGCGCTTATGGAAGCGAAGAGGCCGATCAGGCTGTCACGAAAAGACAGCCATTGATTAGAGGACCGAGTATGTCCGAACTACTCCGACGCCGGTTGACTGATACGACATTCTGCCATGCCGCCCAAGTCCATTGGACGAGTGGCTTTTGTCAAAGAATCCTTGGAGGTCTAGACGGCTTGGATGAACAATAGGAGAAAAGAATGACAAATCTACCAGTGGAGTCTTAGAGGGAACATCTAAAGGTAGAGAGATATGGAGGTAATGGAAAGTGAGAAGGAGAAAGGTAAGTTCTCTCTTTCCCATGTAATGGAGGAGTCTTGGAAGTCTCGAGAAAGCCTTGATCTTCGATGCAGACTTAGAAGATGCCTGCCCCTAGTTAAAAGGTATACAGGTATACAGCATGAGGTACACAGCTAGGAAGGTAATTACCTACATACCTCCCACCTCAGAATGTGGCTATGTGCTTATGTGCCTAGTGGTTACCTGCACATCTTGGCCCCCTTGTTTACCCGAAGGCATTAGCCGAAGCTTGAGTTATGTATTCAGTACTGAGAATTCGAGTACTGAGCAGGTACCACCTGGTAGGTACGAATTTCTTATGTACGCACCCTAGTCCACGCACCAAAGGCAGCGCCACTGACGGTATGGAATATGTATGGAGTAAGGTACAACTCACACTTTGAAAACCTTACTCGAAGCCGAAGGTCCAGAGGACTCTCTATTTCCTCATCCGGGATTTGGGTTGGGCAGGTAAGGCCCAATAGCCAAAAATTTGCCTCCTTACCCCCTTACCCCCTGTCTAATGGAAGTTGCTGTACCAAATCATCATCAACATCAAACGTCCACCTCACTTTTGCTCACTTCTCAACTTTAATATTCATACCTACATATTCACAAAAGTTCACATTTCACATCTTCGACGAATGTGGAGGATGGGCTGACTTTATTCGTCACCATTCAAGGATTGACGCAAGGAATGGTTCCTTTGGAATGGAGCCCGTCCTGCGTCGAGTTGCAACGGGTCACGCGACGAAAATGGCCGAAGTGCGGTCTCATTAGTCACTATTTCTTCCCAAGCGCGCCTCTCGCCTCTATGAATTCCGACGGCGTGATTCCTGGAGATCGACGACTTGCAGAACCTGTACCTGATGCGTTCATACACCCCCATCGGGTAACCCGATTACAAAGTTGCGCACAGTTCACGAGTTCGTGGCTTATGTTACACCCTTTCTACGCTTGTTGAGAATTTCTAAGACAGCTAAGACATTGTATGGGCCGCCATTGTGTTGATCGAGATCAGCCACCCTCTACCTGTACACAAGAAAATCTCTTCGGATATGAGTGCAGAACCTCGTCACCATGCCTGGATTCTGTTGGCCGACCTCGTTGCAACAGAGCAAAGCAGCATTGATCCTATACACTCCCCTTATCGTGCATTTTCGTTGGCTTCGTGTCGTGGCCTCCGATGACAGCACAATGATGCTTGGCTCGTCCGTATGTGCGCGGGTGTGTCTAGCGAAAGTACGCCGCCGAGTCGCCGTTGTCCCTCGCCTATGCAGCAAGCAGGTGGGAACTCAGCGTCCCGACATGTTGCAGCAAAGGAGGAGTGGCAATCTGTGCATGCCGAAAGACACAAAGTGGGCAAGCTGCCCGGCAGGCCGTCTCGCACTAGCGGCAACCGTCGCAGCATCCAGTCCAAATGCACGCACGCCTTGCAGATATACCCATACCCATACCTAGACCCAGACCCATACTTTATAGCCCTGGACCTGACCCCATACCTTCAGATCTCAAGGGCGGATGCAAGTGCATCCAATCCATTCATTGACCTAGCAGAGAGATGTTGGAGGGTGCTTGGCTGTCTGCTGGAACCAGGTATTCGCTAGCGGCACAGTACCTATGGTGCACAGTACCCGCAGAGGCGTTTCGTTTCGGCGCTACCACAACAGGGTTAGTTGTGCTTATCCTTCCAGCCCTTCGACCTGTGCAACCTGTACCGTCCTTGTACCTTCGCATTTCCTTGCCAAGGTGTAGGTAGGTAGCTATCCGAGAACACGGCGTTTCCAAATATTGGGAATTCGGGATCCATGGACGGTACTAGGCGGCACATCGTACGTCGGGAGATCTGGAGGACCAAGCCCCCTACGGTACTGGAAAACTGGGGTTCTCTAGGAAGAACCCCGACGCCGCGAAGAGGAGCTTATGATGTTCAAACGGAACAGCCCAGAACCGTGTTTTTTCCCTTCCACTCTACCACCACCCCAACCCCCTCAATACATACATGTAGTTTTTCCACCTGCAGCACTTTGTGAGATATGATAGAAGCTCATGTTATCCCTTAGTGCTGAGGCAAATAATACGTATCAAATAAGAGCACGGGTCGCCTGTTCCGCTCGCTCCGATCCACTGACGGTTCTCCCCGGTCGTTTCTAGTCGAAAATTGCATTCAAAACACTGGTCGTCGCCCATAAACTGACAGAACTCTGACGTGGGTATAACGTGGGTCGAAAACGATGGATGAGAGTCCAGGCCTCGTTATTATGCACGAGGCGTCTCTGGAATCAACAAAATTCTTGCCGATCATTCATGGTAAAGGCGAGCTGCGGTCTAATCTCTCATTCCCCGACCGCCTCTTTGGGAAGACGGGAGTATTGCAAAGGGGCGTTCTGGGCTTTAATATTGATGAGATGGCTTTCTTCTGCCATGTTCATTGTTTCAGCCCACGGGATGCGAGAAAAGAAAAAGCAGGACCCGTAATGATTGTAGTAGGCTAGCCACGTGAGCGAGTGGTAATGTACGAGAACAGGGACACCAATTCCAGGTTCAATTGGGGGTCTTGGCATTACGCCGCGCGGAAGATCCGGATCAGTACAGCCGGTGCGCTGCGGGAGGGCTTGCCGTTTACTACGTCGCACAAGATATATGACGGTAACATATGCGACTAGTAGATGATCAATTATGACTATCTACTAAAAAACAGCCGCCATGTCGCCTATGCTAGGTGCTTTGCATATGCAGATATGTTGCAGATAGATAGGCTTAGGCTTAGCTTGTACGACACTGGACATTCTGGAGTCTGGACATTCAACGACTGAGACATCCTCTGCGTCCTCGGAGAAAGTTCGAGCCGCAAAAAATTTTCTCTACGTTGGGGAAAGAATGAGATTTCGATATTTGGCCAAAGCCGGGGGTAATCGGTCTCGTCAACGTGCAGTAGCCGGAGTGGCGAAGTGGCAAAGAAGTGGATCGGATATCAGCCCACACGGCCACGGAGTACGGCAACACGGACGTTCCATGTCCTCTAATCTCATATTACGACACACACTGCAAGGGTTGAAGCCAACGAATGCGGCCGGCCGGGTCGGCGGATGAAGTTGAAAGATGATAGAATCGGGCTAGGGAGAACTTTCTCCAGAATAAACCACGCTTGGAACACTAGAGGCAAGAAAAGGAGGGAGAAGATAGGGGGAAAACTTGGATATAGCCACATATTTCGTTATTTCATCCCATGTAGGTATTTACGAGAATAGTCTACTGCAAAATTTACTGTCGTAACCTTGGAACGCTAGTGAACAACTCTAGATTTCTGCTCCACTAATAGGTGACGAGCCCGCAAAACTCCTCCGCAATCACGCTATATATAACATCTTGGATGGTTAACGGCTACCCACCGGATATGTGCGAAAAAATGCACATCGATCAATGCGGTTCGAATTTCCTGCATCTGGAGAGGGCCTAGGTTCGTTAGTGTCGCGAAAATGTTTCACTTGACTAGGGAACTAGGGGAAGACCGAAGAGAGTAGAAGGGAAAAGTACCAAGACCAAAAAAAATCAAAGGTCACATCCGCGTGTATGTGTGTGTGTGACAGAGAAATAGGTACAAGTCCCCGGTTTGATCTCCGATCTCAGCAGTTACCAGTCACCAAGGCCTTGGGAGGGTATGATAGATGGTACGGCGCCGTGGTTACCTCTTCTCTGGTTAAATGACTAAGGGCATTATCAAGACGTCTTAATACAAACCACGTATGGATTTCGCAACAATACGTACATACACATACCATACCTACATATACCTACATATGTGCGTATGTAGCTCTAGACGCAAGGAAAGTATGTAACCCACCTACGTAGAAGTCCATCGGTAGCTAGACTAGACGAGAGAGGTCGAAAGAAACAGTAGCAATGGCTACTACTACTACTTACCAAGAAAATAAAAATGGACCAATCTAAATTGTCCCCCTGTTTGTTCTATTCTCGACGAAAAATTCTCGACCAATGTTGTTGCTCCCAGGAAACGAAGGTATGCGCTGCAGCCACTGGCATCTCTGTCCGCGTAATGGCGTTAAATCCCCGGCCGGTTACTGCTAATGCCAATACTGTTTCTGCTGCCGCACCAAGTTGATTCGAACATGAGAGCGTAGCATTATCGAAAAAAAGTCTTGCCAAGTCAATGCTCAGGATGCGTAGGGCCAATCCATATCACTGATGTGGATATGTCCTTGGGGAGAACGGCCCAGACTGCAACAATATCGGAACAAAAAAAGATATCTTAGGTACAGTACCCAGGGCAGAGCGTAAAGAACAATGGTCTATTAGGTACTTTTTAAGGCTATTTCTAGGTAGGGAACCGGCGGACTTATTGAACCTATTAGTGCTCACAATCTTGATGAACATACTACCTCCTTTTCCCCCGGATAATTAGTGCCGTGTCGACGAAGTCATCAAGTAGGGAGCCCAAGCAGACTAGAAGAAGCGAGAAAAGGAAAAACAGGACATCCCTAACGATATAGGATCATTATCCCCCGCTCGAAGCTCTATTGCGGATTTCTTATTCCCCTTGAAATGTACCGCATGTATACCCGCCCTCTGCCTAGGGCATCTGCGCTGTCCTATTAGTTGGTATATTTGCGAAGAGGGAACACGTCGCCGGGCATCGGTTCGAGGTGCCACGTCTGGCAATTGTCTGCCTCGAATGCATTATGCCATTCCTGCTTTAGATCGTTGGGGATATCCCACCCTAGCTGCGAGTTCCTTAGTCTCATGCGGACTAGATGCCTCTTCTGCTGAGCGGATTGGCCATCGACAAACCCTTCCCGTCTGTGAAGAACGGCAAGGTTGTTGATGAAATGCATATCGCCAGCCTGGGTCTTGATCTCAAGTTGGACTGCTTGAGCGATAGCTTCTACCACATCGAGCGCCTCGCGTTGGCGATCGTTGAGTTTTGGGAGGTGCTCCGGGCGTGGGTGGACGGCACTACCTAGCAAGGGTGTGCGGCCAAAATTCATGACCAACCTCGAGTTTTGGTAGAATAGTATCGGCCGACATTGAAAATGAGGTCTTCAGCCGAGGCATTAGTACTGTTTATAAGAATAATGGGATATAGAATAAACTTACAGGGCAAAAGGCCAATCCGACTTTGCAAGGGTACGTATGATGTCGGGACGATGGGCCGCTAAAACGTTGTATATTGTGTATGCCGAAGCAACAATACACTTGCCACCAGAAGCAGCCGTGCTGCGGGTCAACCAAGCAACTAGGTCACCTGCCTCTTCGTTGTGAAATGACTGTAGATAGTGTTAGAATGTGTGAACAAGGGGGAGATTCTATAATTAGCAAGTCTAACTCACAATAGCGGAGGTGGAGTGCCGGTGGTGGCCTAATTTGATCATAGAGGAGTTATCGGCAACAATGTGGACTAGAACCAGCGTTAGAAAATGTGATCTTCGGCTGACCACGTCGTAGAACTAACCAAGCATGTTTCCGCGATGGTCTTGGCATCCTCTCTGATCGGCAATGTAGGCTTGAATTCCTAACCAGACAATGGTCAAGTCTTCAACTGAGTAATCATCCGGGTTAATACCACGAACGACCGAGAGGCCCATCCCATTATAAAGATCTTGGCTAAGCTCTTCTAGCTTAGAGCCAAGGGTGGGAAGAGGAAAGTTGTCTCGGCTGACTAGACCCCCGTCCAATTCGAGTGCTGTAGGATGAGGGTCAGCAAAGGCACGAGATGATCAAACGGGACGAACCTCAAGGGTTCTTGAGAAGTTATACATTTGAAGTAATCCTTTGCGGATCGTACTTCCAACAGCTCGTCAGTGGTCAAGGTGAGGATGTATTTGGGCTCACGACTGTCCAGCTCCTGACCTGTCCAGGCAAGCTCCTGGTTCAGATGCTGAGGATAGCCGCCGGGGAGGCTAGGCAACCCATCGGAGACACAATTGGAGCAGGATCCTTGTCTTGGAATAGAAAGGTTAGAGTAACCTGGTGTAGGCTGGCGGCAAACTGGGCCCTCGAAGTCCATATTGAAGCTATCTTTAGTTGTGTTAGCCTGACCAATGATAATTCTCTGCTGTCAACTTACATCTAATACACTGAAACGAATGAAGGATTCTTCTGGTTGGTACCAAAAATTGCACAGGTGTGGTAAAATGTAGTGAAATATGGATCTGGAAGAAGAAGAACGAGAAATCCAGATCTCAGAAGAGCAGCTCAATATATTCCAAATTAAAGTTCCCCAACAAGTCGTCATGGGAAGCCGCGTTCATCCTGTACTTTTTCTTGAGGAAGGACGAAGTTTCCGTGTCTACCTACCTAGGGAGGTATCTTTGACTGCTCCTGGTGTGCATCTAAAGGGCTGGTACCTACCTACCTACCCACCACCTAGCATCGTGCCTACTTAACCAGCTGCAAGAGTAGGTACGTACGTATGTATGGCGTTGCGTGCCGACTATAAAGACGTGGTCAGCACCTACACTTGTTTCCGTAATTCTTCATGCTTTTTTCATGCACATGCAGTCGGGACCCAGTCGTTTGCTTTTTTTGTTTTGCACTAAATATGCGAGATCTTATGTAGAAAGTGTCAAGGGTATCAACCTGGTTGATGGAATTTGTGGCTGGCACACCCATGCGTGTCTTTGGAAGCCTAGGCCTGGTACAGCAAAATGGGAGCCGCACACAATATGCAGGTATCCGTGCCTAGCCTCCGAGAAACAGAGTGCATAGTGATTCAACGAATAGCTATACCGACTTGAAGTTGTGTCGCAGCATCATGATGTTCTTGGCATTAGTATATCTTCTGCTCTCTTTGCACTATCGGGAATGTTTCGTTCATTGTCAAACGAGTGGCCAAGTTGACAGCATCCGTACACTTTGAGAGAGCCTATGAAAGTACAGCACTGAGGTAGTTGCTAATTGCTGTGCCGTGTGGCTAATGATGTACATTCTTGGACGGCTCGAGTGATTGGCGATTGGCATACTACACCGGTTTCTCTTTCATACCGCCTTCAACACATCATCTCGGAATGTTGCATCCTACCTAGGCAGGACGGCTCGTACATGCAGGAGGACCGGGCCGCTGCAGAGCTGTTATACAACATCTATTGTTATCTATTGCCATCGTCAGGTGAGGATAATGCTCGGATGTGGTGGTGGCTGTGCTCTTGAGACCTACTTGACGTAACGGAAACTTTCATCAATGTTGAGTTTTGTGGCTTTTTTGTAGTGACTCTGTCTCATCCATGCTTGTAGTTCTTTCGCTCCTTCATTTTTGGGGGGGTTTTGATTTCAGGGGAAGCTGCATCAGTTAGGTACCTACTAGGTAGGTATAGATCATCGCCAATGACTAACCTTGACTCCTAGAGAAGTTGCCAGCGAATAGGAGTCCAACATGGGCCGGTTTCCGTTCCTGATACATCGATATTGTTCCACCGGACTGCATAGTCCACGGGTAAATGTGACGTAAGTTCCCTCGCATATGCTTTTCCATTAGTTTGAACTTGAGGGTCTTCACCCATACATCTTTCTTTTACTCAAAGTTCCTGCCATACTGATGGATTTAGATCGTCGATTGCGGTGTCCAGTTCTCTTCGTACATCTGGCTAATGTAGTAAAAATCATTTTCGTAATCATCTGTTTGGCGTATTTTCGCCCAGTGCTTCTCTACAAAGTCAACTAGTCAGCGACCTACTGGCCTTAGACTGCTTGGATACCGTCCCGAGAACTTCACACGGAACAGAATGTCTCAATACTTACTATATTTTTCGATATTCGACCTTGTGAAGTGAACCAGTTTAATCTGGTGTTCATCTAGCTCGGCTATTGTGGACAGATCCTGATCCTTGCACTTCGCAGAGAATGGGTATATATCTATGAGCGGTCAGCTCCACCACTAGTAAGTGGAAAGTTCCAGAATCCCGTACTTACTTTTATTGCAGTAATGAAAGTACGCCAGCAGGATATTCGCGCCTATTGGACAAAGTCGGATGTCAGAAGCTACAATCTCAAAATGCTAACAACGAAAATTTGAGTCCGCTCGAGGAGACACAACGGCTTACCCATTTGGTACTCCCTCACCATCTCTTCTCTTGCGAACCGACTCTGCAACTTGATTAGTGAGCGAGGTAGTCCTTTATGATTCGTTGGTAGTCATTCGTTACACACCTTAATGCCGTGTTTACGAGCGTATCCGGCGTCATGCTGGCAGAGGAGGGCTACGTTGTGGAGCAGGATGAAGGTAATGAGGTATGTCGTGAACCACGTTTGGTGTTTGTTAGCTTGTGTCATTGTCTGTAAGTTCTCTAACATCTCCCGGCGAAGGCTAGATTGGATTTGATGAATGAGAACCAACTCGATTTGCGCACCCATTACCGGCGGCAACGGTATACATCCTCGAAGTGGGCTTGTATCATCCATGATATCAAGCGGCATCCCCAACGTTTCTTCCCCGACAATGATAGTAGATTTCGTTGTCAATCGAATGGCCATCCACAACTGAAGCGCTTTCTTGAGAAGCGCGCTTTCCTTGGCGTCGATGGTCGGATCTCTTGAGGCCCTGATTGCAGCGGCATACGTCGCAAGTAATAGCCTGTCCTTGCCTGAAAGCACCTTCTTGCAGCATTCAGGCAACCCCTGTCTGATGTATTCGGTATAGATGCTTTTCGCTTCTTCAAGGTTCACAATAGCATAAGGGGGTATTTTGACATTTTTCCTAGTACCATCATGAACCCAACTTCGCTCGAGCCTGTCGCCTTCCTGGGGGATGAACTGACGAACTCGGAGCTCTATAGGCTGGTTAGTGTAGCCTTCGGTAACCTTGACTTTTCTTATCTCCATCGATGCCCATTGCGATATGTCGTCTGGAATACCCTCTATCCACCTTCGCGTCCACTCATACCCCTTGACGTTCCCTGGCTTGAACAACTTCACGTCGGTAATCTTGTAGCGAAGACAAGGCATTCGCCACACCTTCATGTTAGCTACCTTCAGGCACGTTTTACATGTCCCAAGCTTGTCCGCAGGGTTAATCTCACACTGAAATCGATAATTAGTACATATAACCATTATGTGTCACTAGGAAAAGGGCGAAGGGGCGGTGATGGTGACTTACGCGGATTCTCTGCATACGGCATCGAATACAAGAACCTATTCGTCTCGTCTCGGCCGTTTCTTGCCGTATTTCATTTGACTTGAACGGACCCCTTCTCGCAGCGGGGGGGCGTTGATTCGGATGTAAGATGTCCAATTCCTGGAGCTTACTAGCAGTTCGACTGCTGTCTACTTCTTGGGGTGAGATGCCCTCCGCCGTACTATTCTGTCTCAACGACGACGGGGCGTAATGATGTTGAGCTCCCATCATTTCATTTGTCATAGAACTTGGTAAATCGGGACGAAAATCTGGCTGAGTAAAATACTGTTGACTAGGCACGGACTCGGGATATACCATACTTTCACCGCTAGTAGAAGGCTGTAGTGTCATAGGTCGGTTCGGCTGTAGAGTAGGATAATTGGACATCATCGATGGGGCTGTGGAAGGGTCATTAGGAGCAAAGACATTGGGTTGGTCTGGAGGCATGGTTCCGGGTACTGGCCCGGGGGACGACGAACTGTCATCGAAATATTGCCGTGCTGGGACATAAGAATAAGGCGATGTGGCCGGGATTTGGCCGTAGACTAAGTCAAATTTAGTATGTTTGATGGGACACTAAAGACTAGAACAGGAAGCAAACCTTGGGGTTCGCAGGTTGTGCAGGGCGAGCAGACAGAGAAGTTTGAAAGGTACTGCGCTATACGGGAGCGATCTATGCCCATAGAGAAACCATTATTTGGTACCTCGGGGGCACGGGGTCGTTCAGAGCCATCTTGGACGGGGGGCGTAGGTGGCGAGGACTTCTCCTGAGAAGGTGCCGGTGTCATGTCTGCACTAAGACGTTGTCTCTTCGTTGAAATTGGGTATGATATAGATGAGATAGAAGAAGGTGGATATAGCTGCAGATGAGAGCTTCTATTATCAAGTTCTAGCAGCTGGGAGAAATGGCAATTTAATATAGATGCTGTTTGCTGGAGTATATGTAGCTGCTGATCGGAGAAGCCCTCCGGATGAGACGAAGGAACAGAAGCAGAGGGATCCAAGAGCACGGGCGCTGCCGGGGGATCCCCGTAGGCATAGGGCCGGCGCTTTCTGAAATTATGATTATTCTATATGCAAGTCAACGGACTGCACTCTGGAATCCAGACAAGGTATGCACTACTTGAGCTATCTAGAGGAGAGGGATATAGTAAGAAAAGCCTTACCATTGTACGTTCCATAAGGGACCGTATGAAGACGGAGGTGTGTTAAACGAAAGCTTGTCACCGGTGTGTGTACGAGGTCCAGGCGCCTCTATGTGTACAACAGAGCGATACCAGCAATAGCAACGGCAACGGCAATCAAAGAGCTGCGCGCGTCTTTTTTTTTCTTCTCCCCTTCCTTTACGCCTCACCGGGCGTCTGATGGGTTGGGGTGTGTGAAAAGGCGGCGTACGTCAATGTCTCACGGGCGTCATTGCCGCTAATAAGACTACCAGGATCATCAGAGAGCTAATGCGACTATGTCTTGGTGTCGCGTTGTATTATGTTATGTTATGCTGTGCTGTGAGGTACAATGGCTCTACTGGGACGAGCTGCCTGCGTCGATGAACCCTATCTAGGTAATCAGAAACTGAAAGGGGGCTGAATTAACTGTCAGCAGGTGGATAGAAGCTAGGGGTGAATTGTGGAGGAGGTCCAAAGACAGGATGGAAAGAGAAAGAGAGGAAAAAAACGGCGGTATGCTGCCGCCCGATGAGATGTACGCCGTACGGGAGAAGTGATGATTGGAAGAAGAAATGCGGCAACTGATGAAGAAAGATAACTCGGTGAGAAAGTTTCTACGCGACCGTTGAATCGGCGCATTCACCGGTTTAAAGAAGAGGGGGGAAATACCTAGTTAATGAGAGTTGGACCTTGTGCAACCGTTCGACTAGGTAATGGGCAAAATGGGCAAATAAGCTTAGCTTTGGTTGTATTAGTTACAATGAGGCAATACAAATATGTTGCTGACCAAGGGTTTCAATCGTTAGATTTGGGGGTTAATGAGTAGATAAACTTGATAGGACCAAGGGACTTAAGGGGGGGGGGAGAGAACCCACTAGGTAGAAGGGGGGGGCAGGGCGACCTGGGGGGGAAGATGTCGGGATGTCAAGGGATAAGCAAGGGGCAGGGATCTGGGAAAGAAGTTACCATGTACGGTACGGTGCGGGTTGACGGCTTCCAAGCTTGGTTTGTACCTGCTCAAATACGGCTCAAAAAAGAAGTCTCCGAAATTTTACCTCAACTTTCCAGGTAGATCAGGCAGCTCAAATAGCTCAGTAAGGAATAGGTAAGGAACAGCCCTGCGAACTTGATCGAATTGGGGCAGTTACGGACATTTGTGGGCGATTCGGGTTCCTTGGGGGGTATAGCATCGAAAGGTAAAACCATGGAAAGGACCAAGCGAACCGTGGGCAGAATGTGGGCAAGTGTGGGCAGTGTGGGATCTGGTGTACTTTCCCGTACTACGTTGGATGATCAATGTAAGCTTTAATGCAAGTAAGAGATGTCATCATTCCACCAGAGCACCAAAGCCGCACTAGCATCTCTTTTTCCCTCTCTTTTCACATTTCGGGTTCATTTTCCCTATTCCCTGACCTTAATTCTTCAACCCCTGTTCGAATATCAACCCGTTAACCCGAAGATAATCATTAGTCTCGGGCGAATATTAAAACATCTGTTCGCATGAGCTCAATGGACCGATTAATGCTTACGTATTGGCCGATAAAACTCGATTGAACTATTCTCCGCCTTGCGAAACTAATGAGATGGAACCTAATTGAAGCCCAAGAAACTCGAATATATTAGCGCGAAGATAGTGCTGATTGTACATGCCTACCTACTAGGTACACATATATGAGCATGTACCTACATTAAGTAGGTCGTAAATAGGTCATCGGCAAAGTAGAAGCAGGCATGGTCGGTCTAGAATGGAAAGCTGCTAATACGTAGGTAAATTGCGGCGACCCAGAAAACGACGTTGAACGGTATGTGGAGTTTGTTCTTCGGCCCTAGGCAAATCAGGAAGGGCGATGTCTATATCAGCCGTGTCAACTGACCTGACTGACAACGTATCCGACCACTTCAGATCGCATTCTTGGGGATACACAAACTTGAAGAGCCAACGAGTTAGCGATCCAACGAACCAACGGCATATATCGTTTCTACGATTTCGCCGGACCCGCTACGGCGGCTCTTAATAATCGGCAAGTAATCGCGTACATCCATCACCTCGAGGCTCCAGCCTCAAGGTTCCGCCTACCGTAGTCTTCCGTTAGGCACAGGGGTCCGCTAAGGGTCTGCTACATAGTATGGGCTCACGTGTGATAGTGCGAGAATGAAGGAGGGGACCCTTATTATTAAGCCTATCAACTTACGCGGACATAATGTGATACCTGCCGAATTAGGAACTCGGATTGAATTTTTATCTCCCGAAGTGTCAGTTGACAGCAGTACAAAGACCCATATAAATATTAGGGAATTCAACCAACCAAAATCTAAGAAAGCTATTATGTAAGCCTCTTTCTGGCCCTCTAAACCAATTAGAGTGCCTTTCATTTTGGACCCTTATGTACTGCTGTTAACTGCCACTTCGGGAGATAGGCATTAAAACCCCTCGATCCGAATCCCGAACATAATAAGGTAGTAACTCATGCTCAACTAGGATTCTCCAAAGCGGCGACCACCTTGGTGAGTTACATTTCATTGCTTATCCCTCCCAACGATCAAGCAAATTGCATGATTCCATGATCTGAGAATGTAGCTAAGGTATAGAAGAGAGTGTGGGTGTTGAAACACGTGCTCGACGATTTAATCAATTGACAGTTTAGGTGGGGCTGTTTGTATGTAAGGCTACTAGCGCTCGGCATGTGTAGGGTCTAGAAGAGTTGGAAGTATCGAAAAGTCGCATCCTACTTAGGTAGGTATGTAGGTACTTACCTAGGTAAGTAAGTCTTTGTATTATGTAGCTCCTACAATGAGCATTTCATTGAATCCAAGACCATGTTATTTACTTACTTGCGAGGTATCCATGGGTGTTATATACCTACTAGGTAGTATAGGTAGGCAGGTACGCGGGCAGATACTTTTTACGGATTTAAAGGCAGCTCGGAACGTTCACTACCATCTTTACTCCGCATACTTCTACACGTGGATTTCCCGGGTTAACTCGTCGGCTGAGATAATATGCCCCCTCCTCCTGTATCATGGATGTGCGGCTTATGAGCTAACGTAACGAAACGTCGGTCATGGTTGTGGTGCATGCCTGTTTTAGGTGCTGCTTATGCTCATATAACCTAATATAACCTAGGTACGCGACATCGTGATCTCCGCACGACTTTTCGTCCACTCAAACTTATCCATGTATAGCTCACCGCCCCTAGCGTATATACCTGAAAGTGCATCTCATTTTAGGTTTCAATCTATGTCAAGTGGCAATAGATAGTCGACCGGTGAAAGCTGACACTGATGCCCAAGTCGTGCGACATCGAACATAACCAGACCGAGACGTCCGATGAACCAGAGAGCCTTGCATCGTTGAGAACTGCCTAGGTAATCCGTCTGACCACCGTCCAGCCAGTTGGCTAGAGATATATAGCATGGCAATATACCGATGGATTGTGTTGGGTAGGTATTTTCGGTTTAGTTCTACCGAGTACCTAGTCACAGGGTCTCAAACAAACCGTTGACGCTTGACGCGGATAGGTCACGCGATTACCGACCTTCGAATTTGAATGGTAGAGCTTATCACGGGCCAGGGAACTCCAAGCATAATGCATCTCGAAAGATCTGCGACAAATGTTTAGATGCACATGTCTACACCTAAGAGGTATGTGTCTTCGTCTGATTGTGGTTTAGAGATGCACGTCTTCGTCTCGGGATTCGTGCATCCGTCTTGGTAGAAAATGGAATTTTAAAATGGCGGAAGGAACGCTTATTTGGATGCCCTATTTACAAAATTTTGCCGAGGAGTTGAAGGGGAGTAAGGTTTCTTCGCTCTCCATTATCAGCCAATACAGTATAGCATTTGCATCCCACACGTGGATAACATGTGAACATTTTATTGTTCCGATTTATTGATCTTTTAGGTAACCCTAAGGGACTTGACCCCCCCTTCATGATGTCATTTTGTTGTTACACCTAACCTGTAGGCTGCTCCTCCCCATTTCCCCTCTCCCCTCTTTTCCTAGCTTGACATCACCAGCCAGGGGGACGATTAACCAAAATTAAGCTCCCCCACACTTTGGAAACTTCCCGTTTGGGAGGTTCATGGATCTTCGATGTTATTTTGCGAGAGAAGGTTTTCGATAGCACACACCACGTGGAAGTCACGATTCATCTAATCATCTAATCGAGTAAACTTTGAGATACACGAAAATTATGTGATTGTCAGATTTCCAAACTTACCAACACATGTTCACCATCGTTTACTCTAATTCAACCTCAAACAAATGACAATCCCGCGAGGGCCAATCATTGGAGCCGTAGCAACCCTCAAACATCAAAATAGCTTCATCGAAGAAAGTGCATATACAAGATCAATTGGCTTCATTTATCATACAGTATCAAAGTGCTGCTACCTTTCATTCTATTCAGGCCTCTATCCAATCATCAACGCACTTGTATGGATGTTTTGGTAGGTAAGTGAGTACTAGTGAGTTGAGTCTACTTCGCCCCTTAATTTATACCTACATACAGTATTTCAAGTATTAGCATCTAAGTAACTCCTTAACTCCTACGACGAGAACATTAGCAGAACAAGCTAAAATGAATATACTCATCACTTTTAGCATTCTCTGTCTTTAGGATCGAACTGCAGCCCCGCGTTTTCTTGGCAATGGGGAAAATACATACTTAGAAGAAAGGGGATGCCAAGCCTTTATGTATCAGCCCTATGAAATCCGCATCTTAACTAATGACGATAATGCAGACATAAATACTTAAAGTATTCAAGTTATTACTTCGCAACAATACGTATTGGTATAATAATTATGCCTTCGACATAATGCAATTTTAAAAATACGAAGCTGAACAATTTTATACGAGCGACGCAACTTGAAATTGAGCTACCAATCCCAATTGCTTGATAATCCAAACGACCTCTTGATATTATTAAGAAGCTCCAAACGCCGGTATTAGTAATTCAGTTCTTCTATCTCCGCTATGCCTATTCTGCAACTACCATCGACGTGGGCTAACGAGACATCGAGGAGCTTTCCTAATAGCCCTTCAGCCGGTCAAATCTATAAAATCAGCCTCATCTGCATCAACACTGTGCTAGCTAGCTCAGGTAGGTAGGTTGCAAACCTACAAGTATTAGGTAGGTAACCATAAGTAATGCGGAGCCAAACCGGACAGCCCCGACCAATCATTAACCTGACCAGATATGTAATCGATTTCCCCTATTTTTACTTTTTCGTTTTAGGGCCGACTACCGCTCAGCTTAGGAGGAATGGCTTGCGCAACGTGCATCCGGTCAGGCACTCGGTCAGCGGGGATTCCATTTTGAATGGCCAAGTGTCGAGGCCATCGTGATTTTGCCACCCACCCCGTGGTTTTCGTCCAAGCTGTCTTTTCTGGTCCCGCCGGACTATGCGTAGGCGCAATCACACAGGCTAAGATTGAGAGATTCGGCATAGGACAGGTGCTAAGACCCGTTGCGGCTTGGAGCGGTAGCTGTGCTTTATTAGCCACAAAAAGCGCGGCAACTGTCTTCCTTCAGCCATTGCTCAACAATCCAACCATCCAGATAATCACATTCGCCTCTTATTGGGTATTTGTCGAAGAAGGGAGTATACACGACCTAGTTCTCGAGCGGAAGGAAAGCCCTAGGAAAGGGAAAAAAGAAAAGAAACTCAGAAGTTGGCGTCCACCATTCGACGCTATAGGCAAGGGTCAATCAAAGATTGATTTCGGGCTTGTGCGTCTGTTCCTCCTAATACCCAGCCTCTATCTAGCATTGAACGTCGGGTATCTACGTGATACATATCGGATCTCGACGTAGTATGTAGGCAATCGTCACCAATGTAGGTTCATTAGGTAGGTCAAGTAGCGAGCCAGATTGCTTTTTGATACGCCTTTCTCTTCGATAAGGAAACCGCGACGAAAATCCTCTCGGAAGATGGCAGACGTGGCTTCTCGTCCAAAGAAGCATCACGCGGTCTTTTGTGTTTAATTCCAATATACAGCTAGAGCTGGTTCCAGTCTTTTTGGGCAGCAGCTTTGGGCACGGTCTTTTGCATCCTCCAAGCCCACGTCCCCTCTTCAGTCTCTTGAGTCCTACTTCACTGCATCGGCCGGAAATCAACTACTTATTGATCGAGCATTTGCCTATCTCAGAAGCCATCAGCACATTTAATCATCGGAATCGATATCGACCTGAATATGGAATTGTCCACGAGAGCCATAGGGGAGGTCGTTCACCCCACTGCGGCCTTCTACCGACCTCATTTAGGGACCAGAGAAACCCTGGAAACACCTAGCCCAGCAGATTCAGTCATCAAGTTCACATGGCAAAATTCTCTCTTGAACCCGAAGAATCGGATAAACAGCCTTGATTTACCTCAGAACCCCCTATGGCGTGTAGACGGTTGTGCTGGCTTGGGAACCCAGTACTATGTCCTTCCGCTTTTCCTCAAAAAAGTCCCTCCTTTGCGCATGGACGTGTTTGTTTCCGATTTCCAACCCACCCTAATCCGTGAACAGCTCGAACTCCATAAGGCGTTCCACATCAAAGATTCTGTTCGATTGCCTAGACTTGCTATCGCAAAACATATTGTTCGAATCCTACAGAACTGGACTACATCCGAATTCAAGGACTTCGCGGCTTTCGAGGACTTTTACAAAGGCGTGCCCTTTGGATCACGTCTAGTCTTGGAAAATATGTCTCTTGATGTGCGGCGGGTTCGTATCAAGGTCGGCCTTAACCATGACCTAGAGCATAAACTATTACCTCTTTCAAGGTTGACGGACCTTTGGGGATCAGAGTTCCCGTTTCCCAAGGTTATTGATTTCTTCGACCTTCACGTTGTCAGCGTCTTACACGATAGCGTCTGCCTCGTTCGAGTAAACGAGCAACTCTGCATATTCAAAGCATTAACCAGCGGGGCAAAATATCTCTACCACGAGCTGAAGACGCTCTGCACAATCGAACCACATGAGAACATCATCATACGGCCATTGCATATAGTCACGAAGAGATGCAACTTCGGTACCAAGAGAGCTGTTGCCGGGTTCACTACGTTCTATCACTCGAAAGGAACCCTCCGAGATATTCTACCCCTCTCGCGCGCCCATGACCAATTACGACGTGTCGATCAGTTGAAGTGGTCGATCCAGCTGACCAAGGCTCTTGGGCATTTGACTCGCTCAGGCACGTACTATCCCGATTTACGCCTAGACAATATTGTCCTATCAGAAAGCTCTAATATTGTTATGGTCGATTTCGAACAGAGGGGAGTCTGGTGCGAGTTTTCCGCCCCGGAAATCAATGCCATCGAATACATCCGTTTGATTGCGACCGACGAATGCGTACCCGAATCTGTAAGTGAGAAGTATCGAAAGATATTGCATGACTTGGTGCCATCCTTCGAATCGCTGGATGATGAAAGATACACAAATCCTGAACATGGATTCAATTTGCCTTGGATCGCGCTTAGCGCGGCAGAGCAGGAAGCTGCTGAGGTATACATGCTCGGCAGGGTACTCTGGTGCATCTTCGAAGGTGTCAGTGGTCCTCAGAAAGCAGCCGTTTGGCAATCTTATCGGTGGGAACCCGAAATCGAATTCCCCGAATATAAGAGGACTCCTCCCGCAATAAGGAACCTAATAGATAAATGCACTAGAGGAAGAAGGGGCACTCTCAGCAATGTTGTTATGAGAAAACACAGCCAGCTCCTTTTAACGGCCAAGGATGCCACGGAACAAACCGCCGACGACGTCAGGGAAGCTGCGAAACGCTTTTGGTCTGTTGAGATCGAGGAAGCAGAGCAGTATCTGGCAACACGGGGCTCTCAGCGTTTAAGAGGAAAGTGGAATGGCAACTACTATGGTCGTCCAACTTTAAAACAAGTCCTAGAGGCTCTAGAGGAACTTCAGATTGAAGCCTCCTAGGGTTGTGTAAGAAGTTTAGGTCAACATTCCAGGCTGTTGAGCCTGGTCCGCCCTCGCTCCTCGATGAAAGTCAACAGTAAGACAGTATGAATATGATGCCTTCAAGAAGCTCTAATTCTTCCATAGAGATCGTCCATCATGTACAATGTTCCACTAACGTTTCTAGAGCTTCTAACCCCGATAAGAATGTCGCGCATATGCTACAACGTAACTCACACAGGTGATGCCAGCAATATTGACTATGGAAATCATTCTAATAAACTTCACCAACCAGAACTATCCAGTTATGCAATTTCATTGAGACATTGAGCTCTCTAAATTAGGCACTAAGAAAACCCAAAGGAACCTTTAGAAATCAAAACACACCTTGTTCAGCCGATGAGCACCGTCCGCTTCTCGTGTTGACTGTACAACATATAATTATCACAAGCAATTTTGCCGCTTCTCTCATTCCCATGATGATCCTAACATTAACGTTGACTCACTATGTACAGCTGTTACCACACAGTCTATAGCTTATATCGACCATGTTTAGCGGTTAGGTGGCTATGTCGACAGATGGTGAGCTACCTCTGCCTGGTCTAGATGCGAGGCAGACATCATCATCTATCGCCTCGCCGCTATTCTTCACCGACTTTATACCAAGTCCCGACTGAACGGTAACCAATAAGCTTCCAGTAAGAGCCACCCCATATTCATATATATCTCAATCAATTATGGAACCAATTCCCGGATAGGCGGGATAAGCTGACCGAGCGTTCCATCATAGGGAGAATCTGAACCAACAAGGAGACGGGGCAAGCACCAAGACATGAAGCAACAGCCTCGTGATCAGAGAAGAGCCTCAAGAAATATCAGAACTACAAACCAACCAGGCAGAAGAATCCCAGTCGCTTATCGACACCACATACTTAAACCACCTATGAAATGATGCAAGGAGCGATTCTATGATCTTGTGATCTCATGTCAGCCCTATGAGTTCATTGACGGTCGCCCGATCATTTCAGCTATGCAAGCATAGTCACACCGCTGCTATCCCAATCAAGATCTAGGTGAAGGAGTGGCAAATCGGCGAGAGAAAAAGGGGATATATCAAAGCGGCGCAGTAAATCACCATCTCGTCCCATAAATGTACTATCTATTGAGTATACCTAGGGGTTACTGAGAAGCGGTTGACGGCGACGAGCCTCAGTGCCCAATTAGATGGAGGCTCAAAAGAGATGGGGGGGGGGAGGCAGAGCAACGTATATCCGTTCTGCCGAAGTCATGACCCGGCATAAACATTCTGCGCTAATGCCTGCTTGCTCTTCTGCGGCAGTGTCCCTCTCTGCGTGTTAGCATGATGAGATGAATATTATTCGTGAGGCTATACAACCAGAGTTGGGTCTGGTGCTTGCTTGCCGATTCCGAGATGGAATTTCAGGTATTCGACCGCCGTGAGCGCCGGATTATTTACCCCGGTCTTGAGTGCCGAAATAGGTAATGCAATCGCCCGGGGGTATTTCGGATACGTCCTAGTTCGATCGCTTGATTTTAAACACGATGCGCAAGTGCCGCGATAACTTCTAGACTTCTTGACTTCTTCTAGTGTTCTAGTGATGCTGAGTCGTCGAAATGCGATCGCTTGTAGTGGGAGCCCTCAATTTTCTTGTGCTTGTGCTTCTCGAAATCAATTGATAATAAGGTGAGGGAGAAAGTGAGAAGCCTTGTTGGCCGCCTAGTGGGCCGGATTCGCTGAAGACGGAATAGGCGGTCGGCCAAGAGGCGGCCTAGTTCGAGGCTTTGGGGCCTGATATCGAGGCCCGTAGCCACGACGAACCTCTCAAATCAGCGGCGGTCGCATCGGTGGCCGTAACCGTGCTTTTATACTGCTAACCCACAAGCTTCAGATCCGGATTATGTTCCCTCCCCAAGGGCCAAGGCAGAAAATGAGGAAAGGAGGTGAAGGAAATACCTCCCCGAACACCCGATTCCGCTTCTTCGCCAATCACAACCCCGGTATCGTCGTTGTGGCTGATGAGATCAATTTCGTCCGCAATTGGGAAGAGATGTGGCATCACGACTTTTAGATTGTCGATACCTAATTGCATGCGCTCTGCAGAACTATGCAGAATCCAAACTTCTAGTAAGACTCTATTCGGGCATCGCCAGTCCTACCCGTTCCCTCGGGTCCCCGTCGTTACTCATTCTAGACATTAATCACGCACCCAAAGGCGTGTCATGTCAGGATTGCGTAGCATTTGTTTGATCTACAGAGCCTCCTTCTGCGTGCATCTGCGACTCAGCCTTCCAGATGATGCATGTGAAGTTACCCAGTACCCAGGCTTCCATCTCGGCGACAATATTCCCTACGACGAACAACTTCCCTTTTGCTCTACTGTCATTTCCGGGCCGTGAAGGTCGGGCGGTACAGAGGCCCTCGTCGGTGCTTCCTCCCCCACGGCCCCTTACCCTCCTGCAATTCGGTCGACTTAGACCAACTAGGTAACGTACGACTGTCGCCAAACCAACGCGGACCGAGTGGTCTCGATAATGGGCCGCCTTCGTTCATTATACGGACACGTAGGGAATATCCCAATGTCTGCCTGTTCTTTCATGATGACCATCCTATATAACTATCGACATGATTCCAAAGCCCATGTGGTAAAGTTTTTCAGTATCATCGCCGTTTCATCCCCATCCCCTCGATGTCCCCTCCAACCGAACGTTTCAAGAAGCTTTCACTCGAAGGCATGCCTCCAGTAACTCGTCTCCAGAGCCAGAGGCTACAAGTGGATGACTCAAGCTCAGAGTCTGAGACCGAGCCGGAATTCGACTTCGACGATGACGGTTACATGACGTCCCCGTCTAACCTCAGATACTCACTAGACTTACTAGATGACGAGACGCGGGACAACGTCACGAGGGCTACAGAAGTCCCTCCACAGTTCGTGTTGCGTGGCTGCCAAGCTGGAGACCAACGCTATCTTTTCTTAATAACAGAGCCGGTAGAGTACACGATTCGGACTGGGGTGGAAGAAAGCGGTTATGCCGTTCCAAGTTGTACTTGTGAGAGTGGCGAGCGCGGCGAGTCGCCTTGCCGCCATATCCTCTGGCTCTTTGATCAAATTACTAGCCAGGTGCTAGGTGTTCAGAGGGACCCCTTCACTCTATCTCAACACGGTTTTCCGACAGAGCTTGGGAACCCATACGGTGCGATATCTGATTTCCATCTCGACATGCTGGCGGACAGCCTCCATTGCGATGTCGTCGGCCAGTCCGCAGATCCGAACCCTAGGCGGGTCCAGGAAACACGGGAGATGCTCGCTTCTTTAAACGAGGTCCCCATCGACGACTACCGCCCGGACCTATTCGACAACCCCAGGAAAGGCAAGAAAGTCATCAAAAGAGGCGATCTGGAGCAGACCATATTTCGCATGCTGCTCTGCAACGACGAATTCTTCCAGTACTTCCTGTCGTCGATGCGCGCCGACGAGCTCAACAAGAACCGGTTTCGAAGCCTACAGCACCGAGCGGACGCGGCGCTAGCCGGCTTGCGGCAATACGCGCAAAACCCGTCTCTGCAGAACGTCGAGCAGCCGAAGAATGTAGAGTGGTGCGCCATGCACTTGGCCATGGTAACCCACCAAATCCACGCTGTCATCCACAACACCGACCGGCCACTCGAGACCTGGGAGTTGCGCGCGGCAGCGCGCACCGCGATCCACGCCCTCGAGCAAGTCGTCGACCATAACGAGGACATCGGCCCCTCCGACCTACCCAAGGAGAAGCGCAACCTATTCTTCCGGCTCATCGGCGACCAGGACCGCAACTTCGCTGTGGACGTCCTAGCCTCGATTCCGCCGCAGATCCTCGGTCCTTGGATCGACGATCTAGCGGCGATCCAGGAGAAGATCTTGGAGCTCGGGGCGCCGGATTCGTATACCACGCGATTGAGTTCCCTTATAACCCATCTACGCTCCCGCTGGACGGCAGCGGGCTCGAAGAGGGCGAGCCAGGAGCTTGATCGCAGGGCGAAGAGGATGAAGTGAGCTAGCTTACTTCGCTTCCATTTCCTCACACACAAGGGTGTCCAGCTTTCCACGTTGGATACCTAGTGCCCTTTTCATATAACTAACGAGCAGGAATCCTCGTCACTAGAATGATATATGCGAATTACGGGATATTCCACCTAAATCTCACGACTGATAGATACTATACAAATCCTCTTCAAGCAAGGGGTTATTTTCTCTTCTCTTCTCGTCTCTCCTTTCCCATTTCTTATCCAAACGAAACGCCTATCAAGCCGGGCTTAGACGGCTCGGAAGGCTCTTTTTCTTCCCTTGCTTATGCTTTATGTTCTATGACTATACAATGTAACGGCTATTACTTTAACGTCTAGACGGCTAGTTCTCACGAAAAAAAATTACAAGATAAATATGGTGTCGGCAAATAAAATTCAATTCTATCAATAAATTTTCTGGTTTTCTTTCGCGAACTACCTACCTAGGTACCTCTATGAGTTTATCGTGCATCCCCTAACCTATAGAATACCCTCCCTTTTCGCTTCTTTTCCACGTTCCTGAATATCCGCCTTTAACCAGCCCAATGAAGGAGTGCTTAATGTCAACCCCCGTACCTCAGTTAAAACAACTATGCGCTTAATTACGCGCACCTCGTATCCCCAATTCGACTCGACATTCAACCTGCCCGCGTTGGTAGCTAAATATTCTCCGTCTCCCCTGAAGCAGGTCCGCCCGAGGATTAGGTACGGGCTAGGTGGTAATTTCCAGGGCAAGCGACCCGTAGCCGCTGTCCCCCATATCCGACCGATCGCGACCGGGTCGGGACCGGGTACGCCGAATCCGGCGGTCACATAAAATTCCCCTTCCATCCCATCTACTTTAAAACTCACCTCATTTCGTTTCATCTCATCTCGTCATCGCCGTCACCGAGAAACAATAACAGGTCATGGTGAAGCGACCGAATAAATCGCCTAATCACCAAGATGCCTGCCGCCAACGCACTGCTACCTACACCATCCTAAGGTGTAGGTAGTATTTCAATTCAAACCCAGATCCCGCCAGATCCCGTCAAACCAACCCAAACGAAAGAGGAAGGCAAGCAAGGCCAATTTTAATTTTCCGAACGGCATTTCGTGCGTAGTGTAATTATATCTCCTACAAACATCCTGAATGGCCAGCACGGTCGGTGGTGGTGGTGGCTGAATGGAACCTCCCACAACCTAAACTCATGGCGGGCTGAAGGCCCTAAGGCCTCAATTGCAGCCCCAGAACACCCCGTAATCTCGCAATGCAAGGAAACCAAACCTTCGAAACGTACCTTCTTCCATACACATACATATTTGTTTCCTGTTTAGAAAGAAAACCAAAAATGAATATCACATTGGTCGTTTCACCTAGAAAATTCAAAAGTTCTTCATTTCATCTCGTCCTGCAAACGAGAATTCATTTCGTATTCCCTCGGGGTATATCCAACAGCGCATCTTAACACACACCTCTCCTCTCCTCCCCACCACACCTCCGCCTTCGCCTCCACCGCCCCCGGCCCTTTATGCAAGTAACATCACACGCATCTCATCTAAATCTCATCTCGTCCCCATGCCATGTATCTAGTATATCCAATCAATCACACACCTCGAAGTGTGTAACCGAGATATGCATCAAACCTCCCCCCAAAGAAAAAAGCAAAAGCAAAAATAAGAATACTTCACGGAGAAAAAGTTCCTCATCCAATGCCAAACGAACAGCAAACGAAACACCCTATCCCGCCCGATGCCCATTTCTAGGTACAGTATGTACAACCCAGCCAGCCGCCGTGAATGCAAAAATGCAAAAGTGCAAAAAATCCCTTTCTAATTTCCCAATTGGATCCTAAATCTCAACAACAGCGCCCCATCATATATGATATGTACGTGTTTACCCAGATTGGTATGTACAACCTCGCATATCCCCACCCCACCCCGCCCCGTCTCGCCTGAAACTTAGGTACTTAGACCTTAGACCTTAGACCTCGACGCCGATATCCGGGCCCCCCGCAGCCTCGACCTCTTCGCGCGCCCTAACGTTAGCGATGGAGCTTTGTAGCGCGCTTGTCAGGTCGATGTGGAAGAGCGGGCGATTGAGTCCGTGAACCACGACCTTCCTAGGCTCGTTAGTGGTTCTGGTGAATTCGGGCGCCTTGTTTTTCGAGGCCGATTGCGTGATACTTGAAGCCTTACTTGGTCCGGGGCTATCTTGGGATGGACTTATGGTGTCCGTATCGGGTTTGCTGATCGCTGGCCGTAATGTACCTTCCTTCTCGCTAGCCTCCAGCTCTGCCGCCGCCGCAGCGGATTCCGAACCGCCGATCTCGGCGACGCTGAAGATGGACTTCCAGCGCGAGTGTTCCGGCCGCGGTGTCGGGTACCCGAAGCCGGCGGAGACGAGGCCGCGCTTCGTCCATCGGTTGTTGATGCAGGCGAAGTGGAAGTCGACCGGATCCGGAGCCGCGTACCGGTCTAGCTGGTTGCGCACGTCGATCAGCTGTTGCACCGATGTCACGTCGACGTTGTTAACTGAGCTGAAGTCGAAGATTATGGCTTTCAAAGTCGGTAGGTCATCATTTTCCTGCTGTCCTTTCTTCGGGCCCGGATCGTTCCACGGTCGGTCGCCAGGGCGTGAGTAGTTGTTAGTCCTGTTGCGACGTGTGTTGGCAAAGATGTGACTTGTGAGGTAATCTAGCGTGTGGCTGGCACTTGGGTAGTTGAATCCCTCGGAGAAACGGTAAATGAAGATGCCCGGATAGGGGCTGGCAACCTCAACTTCTGGGTTGGAGCCATCGCCGTGGTCGATGGGAAGGAAAACGTTGCGTGTAGGCGGCGATGGGGCGGAATCGACGTCGATGGTTCCATACCCTCCCATAACGTTGCTGTCGTTGCCGATAAGGTGGTCTCCAAGCACGGAATGTACTTGTACTCTGCCGAGGAACCTTCCACGCGATTTCAGAACACGGAACATGAAAACTGCGAATGAGATACATATCGTCGCATAGATTCCGTTTTCAATAGTCGAAAATATCGTGACGAACACACCAACGAAGAAAATGATAACTTCGATCGGCGAAATTCTCCAGAATTTATAAAGCGTATTCGGCGATGTGATTAGATCTCCAACGGCATGGATGATAACGGCGGCGAGAGATGCGGATGGGATATAGAAGAACACAGCGGTAAGTGCGTAGATTGCTAGGAGAACCACAAGCGCCGTAATAACACCAGCAAAAGGAGTTCGGACGCCTGCCTTTGACTTAATCGCGGTACGACTGAAAGAGCCGGTAGACGGGTAGCCCCCAAGGAAGGGTGAGAGGACATTAGTCACACCGATGGCAACCATTTCCTGCGACGGGTTGATTATGTAGTTGTTGACACGACCGAAAGATTTTGAGATGGCGATATGTTCAATTAGTAGAACGATGACTGTTGCGGGCAGTTCGCCGACAAACGAGTGGATAATATTTGTGTTGATCTTCGGGACGGCGGCATGCTGGAAACCTCGAGGAACGTCTTTAAGGATTGCAAATGCCGGGTTTGAACGACGGTGCATGTTAACCAGCCAACTGATCATGGTATATAATAGGATGACGAACACGGCCCTCAGCGTTGACAAGAAGAAAAACAATTTGTGGTGGTTTGGAAATTTCTTTGCTGCCCAGGCGCATGAAAATCGGATCAAGTAGAGCATCGTGAGAGCAGTCAACCCCATAGCTGCATTCATATCTGTCTTGCCAAGGTTTTTCAATGTGTTAATAATCACTAGATACGTCGAATCTCTCGTTGAGAAGCCGGTGATGCCCATAAGAGTGGGGACTTGCCCTGCGGCGATGTTGATTGCGGATCCGGTCATGAAAGCAGCAAGAGATACTAGGGGTATCAATTCCACGATCCATCCACATCGGATCAAGCCGATAAAAAGCACGATACAGCCAGATATAAGAGCTAGTGCACTTGCAATAACCCAAGGCTCATCTGCGTATTCCGGATATTCCTTAATGGCTTTCGAAACGACAGTGCCGGTAACGGTAGACACAACAGCAACAGGCTTTTAAGTGTCAGCATACCATCCATTTTCACTCGCGTGGTTGTATATCAACTCACCCCAATTGTAATATCTTTAGAAGTTGCGAAGAACCAGTAGATAAGGACACCCATAAACGAGGAGTATAACCCGAACTGCACTGGAAGATTGGCTAACTTGGCATAGGCCATTCCTTGAGGCACAACGACAGCACCAATGGTGATACCTCGAGGAAAGTTAGTTATGGATCGCCTTTAGCTCGACAAAGAGGACAGACCTGCTACAAGGTCACCGAGGAACCATTGTAAATTGTAAAATCCGATCCAAGACAGAAAGGGAAATAGGGATTTGAGGTAGTTAGCCATGTCCTGCCCAGAGGGCGTGATCTCTGCTAGCCATTCCGCGCTTGTGGGTTGTTGTTCGATGAAGCTATCCGTGGTATGCGTCGAGAAGACCGACTCTCCTCTGGTTACGTTGTCCGTATCCGGGTCCTCGAGTTTAATACCCAAGGCCTTTGCCAGGGTTTGGCCAAATTGTCTTGATTTAGGCATCGTAACAATGACGAAGTAGTAAGAGTAGCAAGGGGGAGTAGTTGCTAGAGGGATATGACGGATTTTATAATCGAAATGTGGGATGTAATAGCCCCGTGAAAAATGAGCTTAACAATCCACGGATATGAGCCCGCGGGCCAAGAAACGCGACCTTAACCTAGCGCTATAAAGAGATACTAATGGCCATTTGTGTGGATTTAAGCAGGGAAAATGGTAAGATTGAAAATAATTCTTGTCTTGAAGAAACCGTGGGTTAAACGTCGATTTAAAGGGCAGTATTCCACGCCGGGTAAGAAGCAAGAGACTCGTGTTACACTTCGAGATTTATGGCAATCCAATATTATATATTATACGAGTGACGGGCGACATAAAATCCGACCGGTATGATTTCAGGAGTCGATCAATATGTTGTCGCTAATCTTGATGATGGAGAATGGTTGTTCGAGCCACGAACGTAGGTGGGAGAGGCGACGTGAAATATTAGAAGAAAGAGTTTGTTTAGAAGACGTGTATTCCAGGTTATAAAAGTATGCTATCCACGTAGGCCTAATTAGAAACAGACCGAGTCGTGGTATGATGGTACGTAGTCTCTGTGGGGACTGGAGATCTTAAGATTGCCACCAAGGAAAGCTGGGAAAGCTGATGAACCGGGGTATAAGCTTGATATAAAACAATGGGTAAGTCTATGTGAGCATAATGATCCCCTTTTCATATGAGGGCTGAAGAGATATAAAATCTGATCGAGAAAAAACGTGGACGGTATGAGCTAACAGCTTAGCAGGTATGTAACAGCCTACTACTATAGTAGTATACGGTCCGTTATGGTGCTCTGGTGTTTTGCGGGAGGTCCGGGATTGGCTGGTCTTCGATGGCGCAATTGGCTTGATACTATATAGAGCCTAGTGGAAATGTTCAGGTCGATCACTTTCATGTTCGACTGTTACTCCTTATAAACGCGAGTTACGAGTTGAACTGGACTTGTAACTCGGCCTTCGAAGACAGCCGAAGACCGATCTTGAAGCATTCATCCGTACTCGTCCGCAGCGAACCCATCGTTCCATTGACACATCGAAAGACCAGTTCGGCAGTTCTTCTTAGCAACATAAACTACAAATGATGCTTCTACATAGTTGCAGATTGGATCTCGTGAACGAGAATGGAGGAGTAGGTGGGATAGTGTGGATGACCACGGAAAAGACAATACGGGGAAAGTGAGAATTAGAGGATAGGAAAGAAGTGGATTGTTCCCAATTAGGCGAAAAAGGCACAACCTCAGCCAATCAGAAAGCTTAATTCTATATAAACTGGTCCAAGCGCCGATGACGCGATTTCACCTGGAGCTGATGCCATCATTAGAAATGCATTCGACCCCATACAAATCGAAAGTATATCGTAAATACTTGTATACTAAGGTACATTGACATCTAATGACATTATGGACGAATATTAAACTGGCGCCGATTCCACGGAAATGTATTTCTCTTGTCAGGAGATATAACGCCAGTCTACGTACCTGTACCCACCAGCTTCGCCTGCTTACGAATCCGGACTTGCGATCGCTTCTTAGCCTCACACTAAGAAGATTCTAAACTTTCTTCCTATATATTACTCATCTAGGACAGATACCTAGCAAATGGACTTTCTAGATCTTCTAGATCTTGAAGGATCTATAAGCTAATAGCCAGTGCCGGATGCATCGACTATCCGAGGCTAGGTCTTGCATTAATGGTGAAATTATTTTCTTCTCCAACATAAAAAGCAATCAGCACTTTGCTACTATTGGTCGAGAATCAAAACTACACCTTTTGGTAAATATCAACATTATGTACGTTCTTAGACATGCCTCTTTAGTAGGTACTTTTCAAGGTACTAGGTACATACAAATCCAATAGATCTATGTGTTGTTGATGAGATAGACGATCTTCAAACGAATGCTAGTATTGATCTGTATTGATCTCTGTACGCAAACAAATGCGAAGCAACTGTACCTGCAGATGGGGGCTATTTCTTACGGGGATTGCTTGGCGCCGGCCACTCTATTATTGACCCATTGTAACCTCTTGACATCAATGTACACTTTTCACATGTTTCTTTGAGAGACTATTAATACGAAAATAACCTCATAGAAACATCTATTATTATTATAGTTTGAAAATGATGTCAATGTATGGAAAGAAAATATAATTTTGTTTCGAAAGAAGCTTATTAACTGCAGAGACTTCCTGCCTAGGTGACACAACTCTATAAATAAATAACCCTTTTGAGACAACGCGTTCTATTCGTGTTAATCCTGCTGAAGAAAGAGTGAGGGGAACTGTATCTACGTACAGCTGTAGCACCTGTAGCAAGGGCAGCTGGGGCAGTAAGGGCAGCCCATCGGGGGCATTATGGGTACCCTAGGTCCCCACTTAGGCTGAACTGACCAACCTCTTTTCCTGCCTCGATTTTTATCAGATTTTATTCGTTTATTGTACCTGATCGTCGCAACCGTCGCACCTACAACTCTAGAACACGTCGAGCATGATTTTTTGGCCAACGACGATAGCTTCAACTCGTCTGTCTCCGCAATTGCCATAGCAGCTGTTTGCTGCAAACCACCCAAAATGACTAGCCCAACCAGGGAACCAATCCCACCTGCTGCGCAGCCATTCAACACCATCCACGCGAACCCTTCCCTCACCACACAGCTCACGACCCAACTCAACGCCCCGCCATCACCGCACACTCACAGGCTGCGCAAACTTCAATCTGCACACAACCTCGGTGCTGCCGCGCGAATTTCAGCTCAGACCTCCATAATGCCTCCTCAAGTTTTCCGTGCGGATATTCAGGATCGCGTCGCGTCGCCTGCGCCGAACAACAGACCTGTGAACCGATCGCCACAGCGGAACAGAGCAAACTCCGACGCCGCGACACCTCCGCCCGCAACCTTCCCGAATAACATACTCATTTCATTAAACAGCAAGAGAACTGCCTTAAGTAGAACTTCAAGAGCAGCCGACAATATGTCTCTAGACAGATTAATTAGAGAGGGTCCACCTGATGGTGACATAGATGCTGCTTTAGAGAGCGCACGTCTGAAGGTCCTGGACCAGGGTATCCGCAGCGATAGTGATGGAATGGTTCGCTTTGTTCTACATGAAAACTTGGTAATAATTAAGCTGACCTCGTTTAGTCGCGAACCCGAATCTACGTATGGCTCATTTTTCTCGATGCGCCTATCCTTGACACGAATGAATACCTTGGCCTGATACATCGAGGCGCCTCACCAGCCTACTCCAAGATCCGGAACGACACATTCCGAACTTTAACCACCGATCCCCTCTTCCGTCGCCGTGTTAGCGAGGCTAGCTTAATTCGCCTTTTAAATGCTATTGCCTGGAAACTTCATGATGCAAAGGAAGAACGCCGACCAACTAGCAGCAGACTCTCTATCGCCCCTACTGATAGTGCCAGTAGCTCGCGTAGCGACCTGTCTGCGACGGATATCTCGCCGTTCTCTAGGAGCCGTAACCGTGCTCTTACACTCACGACAGAAGACTCCGATGCTACTACTTCAGAGCCCGGCACTTATGTACAAGGTATGAACGTGCTTGCTGCTCCGTTCCTATATGCGGCTCGCAGTGAAGTAGAAGCTTTCGCCTCTTTCCATACCCTCCTAACAAAGGAGTGTCCCGGATACATCCGGGGCGCAATGGATGGAGTCCACCGCGGCTTAGCCCTAGTCGACAAGGTATTAGGAATCGTGGATCCTAAGCTTAGCTTCCACCTGAAGTCTAAGGCCCTATCTGCAGAAATTTACGCATTTCCGTCCGTTCTCACCTTGTGCGCATGCACGCCCCCTCTCCCAGAGGTGTTGAAGCACTGGGATTTTCTCTTCGCTTACGGTCCCCACTTAAATATTTTGTGTATTGTTGCCCAACTGATCATGATGCGTAACGAGCTCCTGACCACTGCAAAGTAAGTGTTTCCAATGAACATGAGGGTTTACAATGTCGTGACTAGATGCTAACAATAACTAGCCCTAACAAACTACTTCGATCGTTCCCGGCTTTGCGAGCAGAGATGATCAAGCGAACTACCCTCGCTATCATTAAAATGATACCCGCGGATGTTTACGCAGAAATCGTCAAGCACGCCTTGTAATATACCACCTAGCGAAAACGCCGTTTCCCACGATGGAATCCGGTCTACAGGATCCGGGGTTGGCTTTGAATCAGCCCCTTTTGTAACAACAGCCCATGACGACGAATCGAAGGAACTAGGAGACCTCGGCATATACCCAGACAGCCGGGGCAGTGGACGACATTGGATCCTTATATCGGGAGATACCTATGATAATGACCTTTGCATATAGATTCCTCTCGCGAGATCGGATCCCAGGAAAAACGGCTTCTCTGCATACGTCTAGTTGTGGGAATGCGCAAGAACCATCTACTTGTACTATATGATCAGACGATATGGACGACGAACGAACACTAAAAGGAGAGAAGACCTAGAGGGTCACGAATCACGCATGATGAAGTTACGAACACAGCACACCGCATGGTATTTTCTTTTGTTTACTGTACTACTATTTACTGTACAAAAAAAAACGGATTGCCATAGATGATTAACTCGAATTGCCTAGTTTACGCGTAACACGAATGAAATAAATTAATAGGCGCGCTTTGCGTGCTGTACTCTGATATATCTAACATTTTGACCTATCTGATCTTTCCGTGATGATGATTTCCTCCGTCGTATCTATATATAATCCATATGCCCTAAATGCTTAACGAAAAGACAAGACATCGACTACTTCGCACCAACGAGAAACTATTAGTTTCGAATCGTGTAAGACAGGAATCCGGAACACGATAATTGCATCCTCGCGCCCGGCTAGAATTGCAAGGGGGCGTTCTAGCTCGAAGACCTGCCATCCGAAAAATGCATTCTCCCTTAACCATCTCGCGCTACCTCCCTACATATTTCCACCCGCACCTCCAACCCCCTCTTCACCAGCGACAATACCATGACGTGAGACCCAATCCACGCACGGGTTAGGGGCTATGCGTCGCAATGTATAGCCTCCAAATTCCGCGGGTGTATAATTAAGTATCGATATCGCATGTCCGCGACTTGCCCACCCACCTAACTATCAAGGAGTTCGCAAAGAGGGTTTGGGAAAAGGTGTTTGGTAGGTAATGATATTATGCATTATATACAACGGGCCTTCCCCATCATCTAGAAAAGGTCCCTCACTTCCTCATGCTATTCTATATCTAATATGCTATATGCTCCCTCCTATGCTTAACCCTTAACCGCACCATATCCCTTCGCTTCTATACTCCGAAAAAGGCACACATTCAACGCCATATCCATTAAATCCAATCGAATCAAATCAAATCAATCCATATTAGTAGCCTAAGTCACCATGCTCGTCATCTCACTTATGCTCCTCGCCTGGTTCGGGCTCTTCGCCTTAGCGCAAGAGAAGCACGGCCACGTCCGCGTCTCCGTCATCCACAAGAGACAGACGGTAACCTGCGAAGAGATGTACGGCAACGGTTCGCAAACCTGCGGAGGACCGGAAAGCACATATTGCTTCAACCCCACTTCTGGCCAGGTAAGCTACCTACCCAAGCAGCGAACACACCCCATTCTATTCCAATCCATTTCCAACCATAGGAAACGCTAACAAGGAACAGTCGTGCTGCGCAGCCGACAACGGCTTCTGCGACGCCGGGAAATACTGCGCGCCCGTCGGAGGCTACTGCTGCTTCGAAGTAAGTACCTACTAGACCCTTTCCACCCCCTTATGAAGAAGTCCTATATGTTAACTGTAAATAGGGCGAAGATCTCGAGACATGTGCCCGAAACGCAGGCTTCACGCTTCCGGACTCCGTTTCCGTTTCCAACAACTCGACGATGGGCGCCAATGCGATAGCCGCGGGATCGACAACTGCTGCTACTAGTAGTCCAACATCGGTACCGGCTTCGGTGGATATTCAAAATTGTGGTTCGCCTGAGCCCGCTGAAGCCATAGCCAATTCGACCACGTCCGTGCCAACTACAACTGCACCGCATACGAATGCAACGACCCCGGCATCCCTTGTGCAGGTCTCCTTTGCAAGGAGACGAGCTGATCCTATAATTGGACGGATGGCGATGATTGGGACAGTTGGTCTTTTGACTATACTTATTTGAATATGATTTAAACTATACTTTAAATCATTAGAGGGCGCAAAGAAGGACCATTAGAATAAGATTTTGCGGATTTATTGTTTGGGGCGAATGTTTGGAGGCTGTTAATGTGTAATACCATATCCTAGAAGTCTTTGGGCAGTCGAACTGTAGATAGATCATATCCCGGGGTTAGTTCGAGGATAACTGCTTAGTAGGTCGGGCAGCCTCCTTGAGCGCGCTGAAAGGCGCCGGAGAAAAATTCTTGCATAGCGACGTAATGGTAAAGGATTCCGCCAAGTACGGCAAGCTGGAACACTGCATTAGCGATGGTGTGATGATGTTTCGATTCTCCATATTACTTACGTGCCACAGGTTATGCGCATTACCACAGTAATCAAACGCTCCAGGGAACCAGCGTTCGGGAACTTTGCTCGCGTAAACGCAAGCTCCGATTACATAGACGGCAAGGGACTTGATCAAATTCGAACCGGCGTAGAACTCGTATGCCCATTCGGGACCGCGCGTAAGAATGATCTGGAATATTGGTAAAAAGCCGGTAGCCCCTAATCCCACGAAAAAGCCTACTCTTAACCATGCCATATCTTGGCCATTAAACTTGGGGTGCCACGGTAGGATAGTGCCGGCAATACCCAAGACAGCTGTTGCCGTCAAGTACGTCCACCGGCTGATAGGTTCGCAATAGAAGGCCGTATATTCGGTCGTCATAATCGATGCGGCGATAAGTAGTGAGATACCGGTATAGTCAATGCATGCAAATCGTTCCATTAGACACTGATCTGCGACGCAGTTCATGGTGTGCCAAATAGTACTGCAGACTAGGCACTTGCAAGCCGCGAAAAAGAAAACGGCAGCAATAAAGACATCCGTCTTCGTGTAGAGGGAGAAATTTGCAGACATCGGGTAGAAGTAAAAGGCAATTGACAAGATTATAATCAAGCCCAGTGCGTGAGACCAGATATTGACAGTCTCATTCGAGACACCGAACATTGAGCGAACGCAGCCGATCTTAGATTCGGTGAATCGATATCCGCCAAGGATATGAGGGTTGATTCGCCAGGGTACGGGGAGTTCCTCGTACTTAATCAGGCCCTTCTCCCTTGCACTGGCAATGGCTCTCTGAATATGTTCTTCGACCGTTTCGGCGGCGCGCCAGGCTCGCTCGAGACTATCGTCCACAACGCCACGAGCACGCTCTAGCCCCTCGTCTACCACTCGTCGGCCCTCACCTATTAGGCTCCCGGCAGCGTCGGCGGCGTTCGCAAATCCGTTGTCGCGGAACTTCAACGCTCGGGCTTCGAAGTCCGTGAGCATAGCATCGAGTATTTCGACACCAACGCGCGCTTTCTCATTCATAGATCCGGCCGCATCCAATGCCTCGTGGTATCTGGTATCCAAGGTCTCGACCATGACCTGCAATCGCCGGCGGCCGGCACCGATGACCTCTTCCGAGACTTGCGAACATCGCTCCCGTACCGTTTGTAGAGTGGCAAAGGTTTTGGATATACTCGTGTCAAGGTCGACTAGCTCGCTGTAGCCCTCGAGGTATTCGAGCCTCCTCTCTAGTTCAGAGAGGAAAAGATCAACCTATCTCCCGTTAGGACACAGGCCATCGAAACTTAAAAGACATCCAAAGGTTAATAGTAAAAATAGATTATATACCCGAAGCAGTAGACCCTCTTCCCCGTCCATGATATGCTGAACTAAAGAATGTCTTCTCCGAGGCATGAAAGAGGAATGTCGTCTCCGCCGCGGCGGTATATTCTGTTCGGTTGCGGTGGTAGAACCTCGTGCGCCGGGCTTCTGGTCTTGGTGAGACCCAAAGGCGAAAGTCGACGTGCAAGACATGGTGAAAAAAGGTGTGTGGTGTAGGAGAATAGAGTGTAGCAAATAATATGTAGAGTTCGTTGGTGCCAACTAATAATACCAAGGCTTAGGCAAGTGTACGCTGTCTACGCTGTCAGACGTCCCTGCATGAGACATCAACGGAGACTAAGTCGACCAGTCAAAGCGTAGAAGAGCGCAATACTTCGGAAAGATTGGCTTGAATGTTGCTGGCGAAGGAATGGTAAGAAGCGAAGTGAGGCAAAGTGGAGGGTCTGTAACTTTTGTAACTTTCACATGCGGAGGTTTGTGGTTGTTATTGGTTGAAGAGCGCTGAGAGCGGTAACTTTCCAAGGGGAGAAACATTGAATCGGGGAGGACGGATGAGCTTAGATAAGATCGTACAGCGTGCGTACAGCGTAAACTCAATAAACTTAATATTCATGCAAGGGTTGGCGTAGGTTCCCCACCATCGGAACGCCATATATTGATCTGTTGAATGTACCAGTTACCCTCCAAATCCGAATCTATGACATACCGAAATATGTCCCTAGTACTAGCTACATTTCGCATTGATTGTTAAAATTCGACCAATCATTTTGTCTAAACTCTGACTCCGCTAATCTCCTCTATGGATTCAACACTGTTTTGTTTTCAATAACGCATATCAGTTAGCAACGTGTTGGAGGAACCCAAGCAATTGTACCAGAGTTGGTGTACATTTTCAGCTGAAAAGAGCTGCGAAAGCCCCAAAAATCGGGGTGGTGGTGTCGCTGTTGGTTGTGGCAGAGGCAAAATGAATGCTGACCCCAATTTGCAATTTCCACTGCATTGTACCTATGTATTTACCAATCAGAAAGACCGGTGACACACTAAATAATTGAAAGGTTGAGATCCTCGGAGACCGGCAGCGGCGATTGAATCATCCGACCCCAAATCAAAGAGACCCATTTTTGACGGGACATGGATGCTTTCTCAACTTTAACCTTGTAAATCTCTGCTTATGTAACATAAGGCTGGAGGACCTTCAAACACCATTGCAATCTTGATTGGTCACTTTTTCAAAACATCCTGGCCGCATCTAGATTTCACGTCGATTGCAAGATACATACCCGAGCTGAATAAACACCAACTACAAGTCGGTATCTTTGCGATCTTTATCCAGCTTTGACTTAAACCATACGGTTCCCTTCACGATGGCGATAGACGAAATTGTGACCGATCCGAACCTATTGACGGTGCTCAATGCATCCCGCGATACCCGAGTACAGGCGTTGAGTCTGGTTGACCAAATCGCGGCAACTGGTCCGATCGAGAACGCCTCTCCAGAGGCTCTGCAAGAGGCTTCCAAGCAACAAAAATTGCTTATCACCAACCTCGCACAACTTCGTGGCCTTCACCGAGCAGCCTACTTTGCTGCGCGACAGACCAAGTCGCAAACGTCCGAGGCGCGCCAGGAGGTCGATCGTCTACATCTACAACTTCAGAATTTGTACTACGAGCAACGACACTTGCAGGGAGAAATACAAGCATGCGAATCATATGAGTTAGTTTCCAATCAAAATCCTCTGAATCTTTCGAGCCGAATAACGTCGGCTCCAACGATTACCATCCAGGAAATGGATATGTGCAGCAGCTAACCTACTTTGATAACAGCCACACGTATCAACAGCTCCCTCTCATCCCACTCGAAGAATTCATCGCCGTAAAACCCGAACACGCCGACGATGATGAGGTCACCTTAATGATTGCGCGAATCGACCACGAACGCAGCGAACGCGAAGCTCTCGAGCAGAAACGCACGGAGCTTCTTAAGAGGAAGCAGAAGCTTATCGCCGACAACAAGAAGCGAAAGGAGGACCTCGCGAACCTCGACAAGGAGCTCGAGAAATTCATCGACGTATGTTCATACCTAAAATTCCCCCATCAAGTAGTATTGTGATACTAACATACAACCAGGCCGCCAAACCCATCCAGAAGCTTCTCGACAAGAACGTCTAGGCCACATTCTCGAGTAGTGATAGTAGAAAGGACCAACTCTTGTCGTGGCGCTACTATATGGACGTACTAGTATGGATATTCATAACCATCATACCCTTCTTCATCAGCGAACCAAGGGGAACACCTGAGGTAAGGCCATCATCAACACCATCAGAGGAGCCTTATTCTCATACATCCAGTCCCTGCGAAAACAAACATTAAGATGGCCTATCTCCATATACCCATACAACTAGGAAAGGTCGAATGATCAGCCGTAGGGCTCGATTCTGGCATATTGAATCGCAACCAATTAGGCGTTGAAGAGACCATATCTACGTTCTCGGAGATCGAGTTTCACTGGAAAGGAAGAATCTTGAGCATGTTCATATTGATGAACATAGGGACATATAGCAACGAAGCAATTGAATGCTCGTGGAATAATGCCTTGGAATTAAGCTGGCAGACAGTGATCTCGACTGTTCCGCCGTATTGGTTGGGCTGAATTGTGTATCATGCTCTGTCGGTAATCTTGCTGATAGCCCACATCTGCAGCAGTGCAGCATGGTCGGCAACTAATGTCGTACCCATCTACTCAATGCAAGAATTGATTCATCGTATTCACCACATTTATCTAGTATAATCCTGTGACACAGGATAGAGATGATCAATTTTCTGAAATGCGCGCGCAATGATCTTTTTATATGTATGCATGTATGATATGTTTGTGAAACCGCAGCTGTAGGCCTATCAGCCGATATTGTAAAATATTATTGTAATGCCCGCCTAGGGTTGGTTCTAGTTCTCGTAACTGCATGTAGTAATGAATCAAAACGCAGGTCACCTGCGGTGATACATAGCTATGACATCTATCAGGAGATTTGCGTATCAAGACATGGGATCTGACAGCTCGCCGGTTTGACAAGGACTTGGGACGAAAAAAGGGATCCGCGGCGCGCGTTCATTGGCCGACCGGGTATATTTCTGCTAAACTCGAAATGACGCGTTTTAGTGCTTCATTAAATTATTTAGCTTAGCTTCTCCAATCGTGAACCCGATTACCCAGAAACGCGTCTCACGAACCGTGCCAGGTCCCGGTGGGGTTCTCGCGTGAAAACATCGGCCGTCGACCCTTCGGCCTTCCCATCGCCAAGCTTCAAGGTTGGTCGTATTTCGATAAGCCCTGCCGAGGACCCTGACTTCCTAGGTTAGCTTTTTTGACAGTATGAACCCCGGAACCTAGACCCAGGTCGATTCGGCAGAGAGCTGGAGCTCCCGAGCTCGTTTCTCTTATTATTACGGGAAACGGCTTAACGAGCTGTTTTATATGCAGACCCTTCCATTCAATTACCTAGCTAGCTCTAGCGGTTAGCCCCCTAGAAACTTCAAGGGTCGGTAGCAGTAACAGCATCAGCATCAGCGGTAGCAGTAACACACTGCATTAAGCAGTATGTATGTCTGTATCAAGCAAGTCGACGAAAAAAAGACCGTGCGAATGCGCCGTTTCTAGACATACGGTTTAAAAAGAGAGAAACAGTCAAGACGCAGAAAGTTATTGCCCCCAATTGGTCTGCAATTGGTCCTCTTAGCCCCCCGTTCCCCGTCAGACTTCGGAAAAGGCAGAATTTTGCAGTCATTTTAGTTGACGGATCCAGATCGACGGTGGGCCAGTAATCTCGACTGACAAATAAACGTGGATGCCGGATGCGCAACGGGCCAATGAGAATTGTCCGAGCCGCAGGTTAAATTAATTCGCACAGTCGCACTGAGGATCAATGGTGAGCATAGCAAGCATAGCGAACTCTGCAGAGACCGGGGGTGTAGTGTGCCATTGAGCCAAGAGAGAGCTCATCTTGATACCCCACCGCTGTAGGCAATCTGTACCTTTTCGGTGCTACCTTACATGATGAAGACGGTCCTTCGTTGGCGGCCTCCACACTGTACTGGACTTTTCTGCATGCGATTCAGAAAAATAGGAGGGAGACATTTTTCAAACGAGAAACGGTCAATGGATGTTTTAGAAAAAGAGGGAATATCAAGCGAAAAAGAGAGAGCCGATCCCTATTCGTAAATAGAATCACTTTTGGAGGCCGTTTCATATTTGGTATGTTGGCTAGGCTGCTAAGTTAAAGCAGGTTTCAGGATTCGAAAAATGAAAACCAGAGACAAAAAGGTAAATCGGAATTCTACTTCTGGCAATTTGTCTCCAAAGAGCGCAATTCAATTCGCGAGGGGTCAAGCCACAGTAAAGTCATACTGTGTGTCGGTGGCTCTTGAAGTTGACATAGGATTATATACCGAGGTACTTGGGTACACATCTCGGTACAGAAGGTACGAAGTGAGGTCATTTCCGAATCGCAATTAACTCGTTGCAGCTTTCGGCAATAAACACAAATGCAATTATCCGAATTGTTATAGAACTTCGTACCTAGCGTCGTCTTACCACAATGACGTCCGACTTACTGTATACATGTGCGACGATAACACCTCAGTGTTATCGTTAGAAATAGCTAAGAACGGTATACAGCACAAGAGCGGGGGACGTGGCATGACGACGCCACGGATGATAAGCCTCATAGTTGTATACCTACTTACTTAGGTAGGTATCTCCAAGTTTCCAAGGTTATCTTGTCTCTAACCGCAATCGCGGGGCGCTTGGTATCTTGATGACAGTTGATCAAGGCTTGGTGACGATGAAAAGGTGACGACTGGCGTTAGCATCGTGGCTAGACAAGGGAAACAAGCCACCGTCGCCCACGCGGTCTATGCGTGTGCATATGCATCAGTGATGTCGAGGTGCAGGAAAGGAATAGGTTCGAAAGCGCAAACATTTCGAGTTAGCTTGCCTTTGTAGGTATAGTATATCCTATAAAAGAAGTTCGGCGCTGTCTTAGTGGCTTGAAGCGACATCGCCCGGCACTAATAAGCCGAGTGAATAGGCCACTCAGAACATAGCCTAGTCGTGGGGGGGAAATGTCTTCGCAAGCCTATACGGTTTCCGCGCGGATTGCGAAACGAGAGGCGTTTATATGCTTAGCACGCTTAGCGTAAGGGATTACTTAGCTCTTGACTATGCCACCACATCACATACATAATAGGGCATAATACATAATGGCGAGTGTCCACTGTCGCCAGGCGGTACGTGAGCATGTGAAGGATCAGACATGGAATCATGTCGACGTACATAATATGCAACACAGCACTCATCAGGTTGATCGGCCTCAGACCCGGCTGACGGGCATTGTGTGTCTTTAACAGGAGTTGTGATACAATAATCGTAAAAAAGTAGAAAGATCAGAAGTTAGGATTGGATGGCATTGGATAGGATTGGCGGGTTAACCAGTATCAGACATGCAGGTTGGGATGCGGTATGCTACCAATAAGTCAGATGGTGACGAAAGAAGGGAGCACGCACACACCATCAGAGAAAAGCCGACTCTGGGGTGGGAGAGTGGCTGCGTGCATGCCGTTCGGCAAGATAATCAGATGCTAAAGGGCCTAAGGCCGCTCGAACTTGAACTTGAACTTCCACAACGACGAACGGCCATCCGTATTCAACTCGGCGCGGTCACCAGGTCTGCGGCCACTCATGGCTAATGTATAGCAATGTGCTACTGTAACCATAGTGCCGGTTTGAGGTTATTGGCGATGGCTGGATGGATACTGGACACTAGATAGTGGAGTGGAGAAACCTATCATCGTAATCTCATCGTAGTACCCCCAGCCAAGACTGCAGAATCTGTATCACAATAGCTTGTTCAGCTGTGTAGAATCATTATCGTACGTCTTTCCTTTCTTCCAAAGATCAACCCGCTCTCACTCTCCGCTCTTCCGCCTTTCTTGAAGATCAAAGAGGCTGAGATGGATTCGTTTCGGCCACGATTGACTCGCTCAGCCAACTAGGACCGGCGCAGCAGCGTTCGAAGGCGTAGAACGTACACTAAACAGGCCTAATAAACTAACTGGTCAGCCTTGGGGCGGGATGGCTGTGAACCTTGCAAATCCATATGCAACCTTCATCCCTCTCCCCGCGTAACCTAATTGTACCGAACTACGGTAATATGGGTGCCTGGACCAGATGTAGATACATGTACAGTACTTGGGATGGCGCATGTAAGAAAGGCCATACAGGACCATACATATGCCCTTATGTATGGTTGGTGACAAGAATAGAAGCTGAAGTCATCGCTTTCGAGAGTAAGAAAATAGGATTCAATCTAACAATATTCTTCAGCCCTTTAACATCGGGGAACAAAGAATGACCTACATATTCAGCCGACCATACCACAAGGCGAGGCATCGAATGATGTAATTATAGCGAAGAAGCATTACAAGGTTTTTCTAACATTAGGTCGGGAGACTTCAAGGTCGAATCGAATGTCGATACGGCGTACCGATTGGGTAAACGTAGAGACGCCACATGAAGGTATGGGTTAGATTGAATTCAGTCCCTGGTGACTATTGAACACAACTGCCCATGTGCTTTCCCTTGTAGAGTTTAGATGCATCTCGCACTTCCAACCTAGCCTCGAAAACGTGAGTAGTCGAAGGAACTTAGTTGGTTGTGCTAAGTAATATCTTGCATAGGTAAATGTCATCTGGGGTATTGCGCAAATTAATTATATGATTCGAGGGCACATGTTTTGTCACATGAGGAGGAATATTAAGTCGGATATCGAATTTCGCCCAGGAACCCTTTAAACGCCAATAGATTTTATGAAGGAGAAAAGCATTTCGAGATTCGAAACTTGATTGGCGATTGTTCTTTTAATTATTCTCGTCTTTGGGAAGTCGCTCTATCCTGTTTATTCAAAGCATTGAAGAAAGAACTCACCGTTTTTAGTCTTTGGGGGCGTGTTTTAAAACACACATATGTGGATGTGTCGTACCTACCACAACTGTACTGTACTGTACATGATTGTAGTGGATACATCCGACCTAAATGCTGTACAAGGTCATCGTCCAGATGTCGCTGGACTAGACATGCTTTGTTAGTGATTTCCTTCGTCCAATTGAATAAAATGGTGATTGGCGGTGCATCCTATTCGAAAGAAGGCAAAGAAACAAGAGCTGACAGGGCAAAGTTGTCTTTCATTTTACCACCTGGACATGTTCATTGAATTGCATAAAGAGTGTGTGGCTAACAATTGACTAGCCTTGCATGTAGTAACTAAAACAGAAATTAAGTACTGTACCCAGGGTACTTTGTAGAGACAAGCCCCATAAACGCTCCCCTTGCCCCCCATAACCATAACCATAAACTACTGACGCTAGACCTAACTGGGGTCACTAGCCTGTCTGGGTCCCAGGCTTGAAATATCTGGGAATTGGAACCTTTCCCGTCGTCAGAGCTACTGTCCACTTTGGGGCGCAGAATCCCTACCCATCTAATTTCTCAATCGTACTAAACCAGGCTCCCCTTTTCCCTAATTGTTATTACCTTCATGAGGTTCAACCTAGTAATTTTCCAGCTCCTCTCCCGTTTTTTTTTTTCTCTTTGCCCTGACTTTACCAATTTACTACTAGATTTTTTCCTCCTTTCCTTTTTTTTTCCTTTCACACCCAGCCAATACAACCTAAGAGAGGATCATTACCAAAGGCCCAAGGTTACTGTGCAGTAGCGCACGAACATCGCGTTCTCTGCTCAAGCATCCCAGCCCCCCTCTCCCTCTAACCCCCTTCCCACTCAACGTCCTTCCTTGTGTTATCTTTTCCCGAACTCGCTACTGAACGCCATTTCTTCTTCTCTTTTCTTCCTTATTCCTCGTTGGCGCCTCACCCTCACACTCCTTATCTATCCCACAGCAGGCCAACCATCGCCAAACCCCCCTCCGAGGAATCAATCTTTACACGTCTTCCCCCTCCCCGCCTGCCCATCATGTCGCTCTTCAACTGGTGTACGAGGAGAGCTGGAGGGTTGGCCATGTTGATGACATTGGGTCTCAGCTACTATGTTATCACCAAGGAAGCAGCTGCGTCTCGATATGATTACAAGTACACACAGCAAGATACCTTGAGCAGGCCAACACACTCTACTAGCTCAATGTCCGAAGGACAAGGTGGTGGACTATGGACGGTCGTATTTGCGTACTACTCTCTATTAATACATATTCTGGTTTTCGCCTTTCCGATGCGTTCTTGCTACGCCATTTTCGACATTACTCGAAGCTTGACCAAAGCTGCGCGGGGTCGATCTCTACGGGATTTCAAGCTCTCCCACCGTCGTCGCGGCTCGTCTACCTCCCTGTCCAGCTCTGAGACATTGACCTCTTCCAAAGAAGATTCTCTCCCTTCCTCGACTACTAGCAGCGAAATTGGCGACATTGAGCCTGAATTCTACACTGATGGCGACGCGGACTCCGACCGTGTCGTTCACGCAATCGTTATTCCCAACTACAAGGAAGAAGTTGATAGCTTGAGAGAAACACTTGACGTTTTGGCATCTCACCCCCAGGCTCGCGATTCCTACGATGTAAGTTTTTTTGCTCCCTTGGCTGAGTCGAAAACGCGGTTGGATTCGTTCATACCCCCAATTTGGACGAATTACGTGGCTCCTTTTTTAAAGCATGACGTCGCGCTAGTGATCGTCGTTTCAAAAGTACTAATTGAATTTGCCCGCAGATTTACCTTGCTATGGAGCAGCGCGAACACAATGTCGAGCTCAAGGCCATGAACATTATCCAAGAATTTGTCAAGAAGTTCCGTTCAATTGATTTTACTCTGCACCCGTCTGATATCCCTGGCGAGTCTCCCGGAAAAGGCAGCAATTTGGCCTGGGCCGCGCGCAAGCTTAGCGAGAGATATTCTATGGGCTGCAGGAAGGATGTAATCATTACTGGAATTGATGGTACGTGCACACGTTGCAGAAATCCATTTTGGTCAATTTTATGCAAAGAGCTAACCAACATCACAATTTAGCTGACAGTCATTTATCCGCCAACTATTTCGCTCACCTCACTAGCATGCATCTATCGTACAAGGAGACTGCTAGCACCACTCTCTATGCTGCTCCTATCATCTTCGACCGTAACGCACACGCTGTTCCCGCCATCGTTCGTGTAGCCGATATTCTGTGGGCTGGTGCCGGTCTCTCTGGTCTCTACAATGGTTCGACTATTGCTCCTCCTACGTCTGTCTACTCCGTGCCTCTTGAATTGGTTGACCGAGTTGGTGGTTGGGACTGCGACTCCGAGGCTATCGGCGAGGATCTGCACATGTACCTGAAGTGTTTCTTCGCTCTAAACGGAAACTTGACTGTGAGAACTATCATGAGCCCTGTCAGCCAAAGCAACGTCAAGGGTGACGGTGGCGAGGGAATGCAAGGACTGTACAACGACATGGGTGCCCGATACAAGCAAGCTCTACGACACATGTGGGGAGCTCTCGACTCTGGCTTTGCTATCAGGAAGTTTGTTGAGCTTTGGCAAGAGCGCAAGCACACCGCCAGAGCTTTCCGTCCTCTACACGTCGCCTTGTAAGTTTTATCGAGTCTGCTCCGCCGATGGAACCAGCTAACACGGAACAGGAACAACCCTACCGATTCGTACCTTACGCAGACCCAATTGGATATGAGCCCTGAACAGACTCTTGAGAGTGGAATCTTCAGTGACGTTACCTCTGACACCCTGAAAGAACCTGACTGGCAGCGAATCATCTTCCTCTTCCACCGACTCTTCGAGGCTCATTTCCTACCGCTGCAAACAACTATCCTCATCATTGCTTCCACTCTCTACGTCTGGGTTACCGATGGCAGCTCAGACCCTCACCAACTCAACTGGATCTTCATCGTCTGCAACGTTTTGAGGACTGCTGGTTTTATGGAGGTCGCTCTTATGCTGTTCCTATATGAGCGATTACATAAGATTTGTGCCACTACGCGCGAGAGGGAAATGACTGAAGCCGGTCTCTCCAAGGGAATGTGCTTTTCGCACCGGAATATCCGAACGAACTATATCGATTATGCCATGGCACCCCTAGTCGCGCCATTGTACGGTGCTATCCCCACCGCACAAGCTCAACTCATGCACTTCTTCACACTTGATCTCGTTTACACAGTCAGTAAAAAGGTCACAAGGCAAAGAGCGAAGTCTATAATCGCAACTGTCATGCCCTAATGGACTTTAACGGATGAGTTGTTTTTGAGTTTAATAATCTTCGTCCAGGCCGACTACTGCGATGGTTGAGCCTGTTGCGCGCTTTCTGTTCGATTCTCCACATACCCGTTGAAGACCGAAGAAGCGAGCGACCTTTTTCCGACTTTTTGAAAGAATAGCTCTACGGAGCGTGTGTAAATAGAGGACATGATGTTGATATGCATGGCATCGGCATTGGCATTCTAGATACGGGGATAACTTTTTTCTGGGCTCACGGAGTTCATGGAGCAAATCGCAGGAGTGAAAAAGACTTCCTGCCGGCATTCGTTTACGCGGCAAAGAGGAGAGGGCCGGAAGAACCACGGCTCTGTGGTCAATTTCGACTCGTCGAGGTCGAAGGGACGCATCCGTCCGATTGGGGGGCGGGCTAGCCCAGCGAGGACGACAAGACGGGGGTTCGACGATGGAGAGCAACCCACGAAACACCTAATGCGCAAATCTGGCCCGGTAATAACTAATAATGAATGTACATAAGAAGATCAGTCACCTGACGGGGCTGAAGATTACGAGCAACATGGCGACCGAGAATAGTTGTCAAGCAGTACTCTTCAAGCTTACAACAAATAAATGATAAAAATCATATTGCTCTAGAATTATAATTCTCATGAATTGATGATATAGTGATAGTTCTTAATGCGAATTGTTTCAGCCTCTGATTCCAAAGCTCCGAGGCAAGTCGGACATTATTGAACTATTTACTAGGCAACTAGATATAAACCATTAAATGTTTCGATTTACGTAGAGTATATCCCTACTTTAGCATGCCGGCCTCGTATGTTAGAATATCAGAAAGCAGTGACATCGATAGAGTCCGGTGGTTGGAATTGTAGAGCACATTTGTGTATCACAATACGCGCAATGTATCTACTCTTGGCTCCGAGCCAAGTCGGAGTTTACACCAGGCATTTGACCAATCATATTACACCGTTCCTAGGACTCTCGGACCCCTTTTAGGCCGTACGCCCTCGACGGCATCGAGAACAATGGACTTGTTTGCCATCCGATCGAGCTCGGGAATTGGCTTGGAATTTGGGAGCCTGGAGAGCGCTAAGTCGAATGGCTACGTACTCGAGGACTCGAGGGTTCGCGAGAGGAGAAGCAAGGTAGAGATCATGAGAATACAAATAGCCCTTCGTCACGTCACTCAGTTTATGGTTTTGGTTCTATCCATATCCTCCTTTAAGAGATAGACTTATATAACTGGTTTTTCTTCCAACAGCAGATTATTTCGATATATTTAGGAATTTTCACCATTTCCAACACACCTCTACAAAATGGCTAGCGAAAGCAAGAACGACAGCGCTCGACACACCGTGAGAATCGGCGTGTTCATCCCAACAGACTGTCAGGTCCTCGACGCAGCGGCCGTCGATATCATGGGGTCTCTCAGTTATGAATGGTCAGTACCAAACCCATTTGGACGAAACTCACATGCCTCTAATATTTCGTACATGAGCTAACGTGACCGCAGTACGTGATATTAATACTCAACCTATGAATTTGTTTCACTTATTCCCAATTCGAAGTCCCGTATCGCGGGAGGGAGTGGGATATTTGTTCAGCTAGGTACTTACTTACCATATGGCAGACATGTCCATGGTCGCCTCCATGCTCCCGAAAACCTTCCTCGCCCTCGCGCCCTCCGTGCAAATCCACTACATCGGCACCGTGCCAGCCGGCCAGCCTATCCAACTCACCGCGAACCAAGGGCTCGTGGCCACGAACCATTACTCCGACCCCGAAGTCGCCCCTGGCAAACTAGACATCGTCCTTATTCCCGGCCCGGACCCGTTCAAGGAGTTTGAGAGGGGGGCTTTGGAGTGGTTGAAAGCTCAGAGCGAGGTGCCTGGATTGGATGTCCTGAGTATTTGCACAGGGATCCTGGTTTGTGGCGAGGCGGGTTTGTTGAAGGGCAAGACGGCTTGTGGGCCGAGGGGTATGCAGGATGTGATTAGGGGGAAGGGGTTTGGCGAGAAGGAGTTGGTTGGACATAAGTTTCGCTGGGTGCAGGATGGGAATTTTTGGTCCAGTGGTGAGTATTCTCCTTTTCTTGAGTTTTTTTTTTTAAAAAAAATTTATTTTTTCGGTCATTTGGGCCTGAGCCTTGGATCACCACTTATCCCTTATTCATCTCTTGAGCTCTTAACATGAGGTTGTGACGGTCGCTTCATGGCTTCTTAGAAATAGTACTAACGACACAGGCGGCGTGACCAATGGAAACGATCTCGTGGCAGCGTACTGCCGTGCTTCGCACCACTTCCCGACGCCCCTTGTCGATGTCATGTGTGAGATGGTGGATGTCGGTGACCGCCCTCAGGTCTATGCTAAAGGTCAGTCGACGTTTATCCTCGGCATGGTGTTTAGTGCGTTTCGAGCATGGCTGATGAGCTTTACTTCACGGCGAAAATAGAGATGACTACGCTGGATGAATTCAAGGAGCTTGTTCAGGCGGCGGGTGTAAGCGTTTAGGAATATCGCTTTAGTACGGTTTTGACGGCGGAAAACGATTTGCGCGGATGTGCGGTATTGAGGAATAGAAAATTGAGGTGGAAAGAGGACTGCTCTGGTCTTTTGAATGCTGGCATTCATGGACCTGTGAGAAAGTGTACTCAAGACATTCCTTGACTTAAGACATAACTTTATGCCATTATATCTGGTTGAGACAATTCAAAATTGAAGGATTGTAGAAAAACCATAAATATCGAGGCTTGCGGGCATTGTCCTTTTCATTGCTTTTTTCCTCCCCTCTCTCATCCGTCACACCCGAGCTGTAATTGTTAGTGGCTTTGAGATATACTAGGTAGTGAGAAAATGCAGCCATCCTCACAATTCATCACCAACCACCTTAGTGGCCCACTTAGTCCGTTAAACAACATACCATATTGAAAGATACGTCGTACGTTAATATTAACTACTATAAAGGTATTCTTATAATTATGAAAAAAAAACCTTAGGTAATATTTATCCGGACATTTGTTGTTGTTGCATTCAGTTCTTCATGGCGATTGGTTGCATCAAAGGCTTACGGCAGTTAATGGTTGCTGGTTGACGGCCGCTAGAAAACCAATCGTGGTAAGGGCCTTCCTTCAGATAAGCCTATTTCTTACTAGCGTCTCCTTATCGTCGAAGGCGGTAAGACATTTTGGGTGGGGTGGTTGCTGCGGCGGAAAAAAAAATTTGGAGTGCAGTTGCTAACTGGGATGAAAGCTACGCTAAGCTTCGAACTTTTTTTTCCCTTCTTCTCTTCAACGGCTCGAGTCGCGTTCAACGTCTCTTCTCGTCTTTTCCTCAAACAAACATTGCTTTTCCCTCCTGCCTTTCTACGATTGAAATTGGTAATTGGCTTTTGAGATTCTAACCGTTCAACTTTTCAAATCGCATCGTAGACTTATAGTCCCCCCAATTTTGTTCATTCATCTAATCCTCACTTCAATTCATCATGACGATCGCACCTATCGGCCTCTATGGCCTTGAGGTCCCGGCGCAAGGCGTCATGGTTCCTGCCATGTCGGAAGACGGTCCTCCAGATGCTGCTGTAAGTTTTTTTGTGTTGATATGAACCATTAGGTCGGCTATTCGTACATATGATATGAACCTTTCCGTCGCATAAATTCTCCCCGCTCTCCACTCTGTCGCGGCATTGTAGCCTGCGCTTCGGTCGGATTTCAGTCGCTAACAATGGAACCTACAGTATCGCATTACCATGGCTGCCATCGACCCGACCGAGGCGCCCGAAGCTGACGAGGAGGGTAACATCCCCGCCGTCCCTCGTGCTACTCTTAAACTCATTCGCCGTGTGCGCTCTTACGACGATGATTCGGATAACGAATACCTTGATGGATTGATGGGCGATTCTTCTGACGAAGATGATGATGACGACGACGAGCCTAACGGTGGCCCTAGCGACCCGGCAAAGTCGAAGAAAGCTCGACAGGCTGCCGCTTTGCAGAAGCTTATTGAAGCCGCTCAAGGAGAGGAAGACTCTGATGAGGAGATGGGTGATGCCAAGCCCAACGGTGTCAAGGCCAGCAAGAAGGGCAAGGAACCTGCCACTTCTAGTGACGATGAAGATGACGAGAGTGTCGGATCTGAGGACTTGGAACTTGAGGAGTTTGTCGTGTGCACTCTCGACACTGAGCGCGTATGTCTTTTCTATTTCGTATATGGAGCTCATGCTAACCCATTCCAAAGAACTACCAGCAGCCCCTCGACTTCACCATTCTTCCCAATGAAGAGGTGTTCTTCGTCGTCAAAGGAACGCACACTGTTCACTTGACTGGCAATTACCTAGTTGACATCGATGATCCCACCTCTGACTCTGACGAGGAGGAGGATGGTGACTACGACATGGAAGGTGTTGATGACTACACTGACGACTCTGAGGTGGACGAGCTGGATGATCTTCTGGACCCCCGTATCACAGAGGTAGACTCCGAGGAGGAGGCCCCTAAATTGGTCAAAGCTGAGTCTAAGAAGGGCAAGAACAAGCGACCCGCTGAAGACGAGACCGAGGGTCTTGACGAAATGATGGCCAAGGCTGAAGAGCCCAAGCTCAGCAAAAAGCAACAGAAGAAGCTGAAGAACAACAAGGGCGAAGCTGTTGCTGCCAAGGAGGAGGCTAAGGCTGAATCCAAAGACGCCGCTAAGGGTGATAAGAAGGTTCAATTCGCCAAGAACCTTGAGCAAGGTCCCACCGGCTCGACTGCCGCAGAGAAGGGTGCTAGCCTCGGTGTCAAGGTCGTTCAGGGCGTGACCGTCGACGACCGCAAGATCGGCTCCGGCCGCGTTGCCAAGAAGGGCAACAAGGTTGAGGTCCGATACATCGGCAAGCTCCAGAACGGCAAGGTCTTTGATGGTAAGTCTCAGTCCAAGCAGAGGCATCTAGAATCGTGCTAACATGAAAATTAGCCAACAAGAAGGGAAAGCCTTTCAGCTTCTCAGTGGGCAAAGGAGAAGTTATTAAGGGATGGGACGTCGGCGTTCAAGGCATGTCCGTGGGTGGCGAGCGTCGCCTGACCATCCCGGCCAACCTTGCCTACGGCAGCAAAGCGCAACCTGGCATTCCCGCAAACAGCACGTTGATCTTCGACATCAAGCTGTTAGCAATTAAATGATCGTGTCATCCACCGAATACCTCTCCTTACAATCTCCTTATTTCCTGATACCATTCTGGTTGGTTGTACTCTATTCTCTCGGTCATTTCGGTCAAGTCTGCGTTTGCGGTATGAAGTGTCGTCGGTTTTCCTTAATCATGCGCTGCGCGGTCTCTGACCTGCGCGGGTCTGCTGGGATCTGGCGTCATTCGGACGCGGGAAGCAGATGTTGTCTTCGGGGATGACGAGGTCTGCATTGCATCAAAGGCGTAAAAAGTGCAAGGGGGGTTGGTTATCCTCTCGTATAAATGAGTCAGTCTACGGCTTCCTGTAGGTTGTTGCAATACCATCGACCGAGCCAAAGTTAGTAAATTCGATGTGTTTCTTAACTAAGCTGCGTGATTGTGATGTGTCTTCGGTTCAAGAATAAAGAAATGAGTGGTACTGTCTCGATAAAGTTCAAGCTCATTATAGCGCTATGAGGACTTATTAGTAAGTGCGATGAGATAAATAAGCGTTGAAGCTAAGTTGAGGCTATAGTTGAAGAGTGAGTCGCTCTGTCCCTTTACCCCTATTTCACAGGAAAGAAGCATACAGGTCTGGGGAGATTTATCAACTTTAAAGGGATTTGATTGAAATCTTCATCCATACAAGTATTCTCACTATATCGTAATCTTACAGCACCATCTAGTTCCCAACAGACACCATTCTTCTAGATGGTAGCCTGGGCCCTTATGCTAGCTTACCCAACAGGGCCCAGGCCAGGTTATTCGATATCATTTCTATTGCAACACAGTCTCTTAGATTCTAGCTATTACATTACACTGGACGCCACCAATGAAGTCCCAGCATGATGACACACGAGCTGCAAGTGATGGGCAGCACGCCAACTCTCCCACTGGAAGAAGGGCATTCTCCATTGGCTACTCCATCATACACCCCTTTATCCATGCCTGAGAGAGGTGAACCTGCTCGAAAACTTAGACGACGTGGCTCACGGATCTTGTCCGTATTACGTTCATTGACGAATGGCAGTAGGGCTTCCTAGTCCGGAAGAATATACCGTGTTCAACCTTTCTAATGATAGTCTTAGACTCCAATAACTCTGTTAAGGAACCAGCAACATGGCCGTCGCCTTCTCCCACTTTTAACGGAGAACCATCCCAAACACGTCGACGGTTCAGGAAGAAAATGTCTATGCCATTCCTCCGCAGTCCTTTCGGCGCCTCTGTTACCGTTATCCATCGAATTCGATCTAAATCAAGGCCATCCTTTGGTTCTGTCGAGAGAACTGCTGATGATCACCTCCGCCCCCCTGAGACTGTTGTCTCTTCAAATTCTGGTGGCAATTCGTATAGCAATAGCAATACGACCTCTAGCGGCAAATCGTCTGGTCAAACTACTGGAGGCACAAGTACCACTGTCGGAACTGGCACTACCGGCAAAACTTCATTCGAGTCGAAACGAGAGACTACCCCAGGAGATAAGAAGATATTTACGGTGACCCGTGAAAAAGAGCCGGAAACTACCACCTCCATCCCCGAGTCAAATCTGACAACAATCCAAGAGACGGCTCTCGATATAACATCCCCGACTATTCTAACCGTCGAGAGAGCTGCAGCTGCCAAAGTCTTTCTTGAGACCTATTATGACGAACAACTCTCTAAACCTAGCCCGCGCTCTCTTCGCCGGCGTTACCTAGAAGGAGAATTATATCACGGTAATGGGATGACGGATGCAGAGAAGGCTGCTAGACGTCGGCAGTTTTACAAACAAGAGACTAACTATCTCCGAGAAAGTCGCGTTTTGAAAGCGAGAAGTATTGGCGCGGTGCAAGGGAGACATAACCAACTAGCTGATGGTTATGAAGTCTTGAAAATTCTCGGAAAGGGGAGTTTCGGCGTTGTGAGACTAGTACGCGAGAAGCCGAGACCGGGTGATCTCGGACGTGATGTATCCCGGGATAAGCGGGTGTATGCCATGAAAGTGATACGCAAGTCGGCAATGTTAAGGACAAGTCAAGAGGCTCATTTACGTGCTGAGCGAGACTTCTTGGTTGCTTCGGAAGGCTCGAAATGGTTCGTTTCTACCTGTTAATACCATCGAGGCACAAGGCTAACAAGTATGATCCTAGGATCGTGTCGTTGGTCACTAGTTTTCAGGACTGTGCGAACTTATACCTTGTGATGGACTACATGCCCGGAGGGGACTTTCTAGGTCTTCTCATCAGAGAAAATATCCTCAACGAGCCAGTCGCCAAATTTTATATCGCTGAGATGATCTTGTGTATCGAGGAAGCACACTCTTTGCGGTGTATACACCGTGATATCAAGCCGGACAATTTTCTCATATCCGCAACTGGACATCTGAAGATTTCGGACTTTGGCTTGGCTTTCGATGGTCATTGGTCGCACGATACTAGTTACTACCATACCCAGCGGTATAGCCTACTACAGAGATTCGGCATACCGGTCGAAGGAGATGCCATCGATCGCGCCGAAGGCTTACAAGGCTCTATCAAGTGGGCCCAAGGGGTAGCTCAGGCAATGCAGAAGCATGAGCGCAATCCGCCACACTTGACTACATCCCCAACAACGCCGGATGAGCCACTTCTGAATTAGCGTAACAGATGTGGTAATCGAAGTGCGGCTAGATCTTGCGTGGGAACAAGCCAATATATGGCCCCGGAAGTCATCCGTGAGGGTGCTTACGATGCAAGATGCGATTAGTGGAGTGTCGGCGTCATCTTGTATGAGTGTCTATACGGTCACACCCCGTTTCTCTCGGACGAGGGCGGTCGCCAGCAGACGAAGCGCAATATTGTCAATCACAAGCAAACATTCGCTTTCCCACCTCGCCCAGTAATCTCGAGACGATGTATGGATCTTATCGTCAACCTAATATGTGAAAAAGAAGGCCGTATTTCGTCGAGACGTTATCGTTACCGCGATACAATCCAGGAGCCATCGCAATCAGGAAGAGGCCGACACCGTCGTGGATATCAAGACTGGACGGGAAGGGCGGTATATCCTCACGACGGAGAGGATATCAAAGCACATAAGTGGTTCCGTGATATCCCCTGGGACCGGTTACAGCAAATTCCTCCGCCGTTTGTCCCACAGCTCTCCGGATGCGAGGATACGCATTACTTCGACGAAGAGGAGCCGATTTCGGATTGGTCGGAGTCGGAGCCGGAAACGACTTCTGAGATGGAGGAGTTATCGTTGTCGGTGAATCCTTTGAATGTCGGCAGTATCGCAAGCGGACTTCCGAGTCCGCCGCTCCCTCGCGTAGCGCCTTATAGGAGCCCTGAGAAGATTGCTGCTATGCAAGCGCAAATAGCTACGTTCCCGCGCTACGTTCGGGGTGTTATCGGACAGTTCGTGTCGGTTCCGTATGACTCGGCCAAACTCAAACGTATAGATCACGAAATCGAAGCCACGGCTCCCGACGCGGAAATGTGCGAGGCAATGAAGGCGTTTGTGCGGGGATACGGGCGTCGAGAGAGAAAACGGCCTCGTGATAGATTGTTAAGGGATCGGAATACTAAGGCGATGGTGTTGGAGGTACGGAAGCAGACCGCGTTCATGGGATACCCGTATCAGCGCATGAAAGAGTGTAACCCCTTAGCAGTCGCCGGCTGGAATGGTATAGAAGATGGTAAAGGGAAGGGAAAATCGAATGATAGCGCTGAGCTGGCTTCCTATAGGGCTTGGTACCACGCCCGTGCGGCGGGCTGATAGTGGCGTTTGGGGGAGTCGCTTAGGTGCGTTTTGGTGAGAAGGGAGCAGGGCTGTTCTGTTTAAGAAATTGGCACTGGAGAGAATGGATAGAGAAAAAAAGACGAAAATGGGGATTGATGGATTAATATTCCAGTTAGGTGGGAAGAAATTAGTATTAGAACAGTATCCCTATATGGAACCTGTATCGTCTTCGTGGTATCATTACAAATTCATAACCTAGGTAAATCGTCTTTCCAACTCGACTTGCATCGTCTCCTTCTCTTGATTGTCCGTATGTCCAAGCATAAGCAACCCCCTTTTCCAAGAAAAAAAATAAAAATGGTATATCATTTCCTCGTCCAAAAGCTTCATCTTCAGAAAGTAAATCGTCAATGACCAATTCAAGTTCAAACAGAATCACCAAACCTTCTCCTCAACCCCCTCCCCACCAGCAGCCACCCCCTCCTCATCCCTAAGCCCATGCGCCCCACTAGCCGTAGCCTTCGCATTGCGGATCTCCCACTCAAACTCCTTCAACGCCCTAATCTCGGACCCGAAGAACAAGAGGCCTATCAACCCATCTATAACGCCGGCCGCGAAACCCAAGCTACTTAACACTAGAAATGCGAACGCGATGCCAGGCCAGGGTTTCACAAACCACACGGCCACGTAGCAAGCTACGACGACGAAGAGCCAGAGGAAAAAGTGCAGGATACGCCAGCGGCGCTGGGAGCGCTCGCGGATGTCGTAGGCGTGGATGAGGGCTAGCACGTCGTCGTAGAGGGTGCAGGGGAGGCCCTCGCCGCGTAGAGTGGGGAGCACGCGGGCGCTGTCGCGGAGCTGGGAGTCGTAGGATTGGCTTAGCTCGAGGCGCGAGGCGACGCGGACTTCGGAGCCAGTAGGAGAGGAGAGGTAGGTGCCGTGCTCGAGGGCTAGGAGCGAGCGCGCGTGGTGGTTTGTCCCTGGGTTTTTGGCTGAGAGGTGCGAGTCTGAGCTCGAGGGCCGTTTTGGGGGTGGGGTTGGCGGGGAGGGCGGACGGGAGGGGGATGTAGTGGTGAGTGGGGAGGAAGATGTGTGGAGGAGGAGGGTGGCTTCAACGGAGAAGTGATCGCTGAGAGAACAACCGAGGTCTGGGTGCCGCGCGAGCATGCCTACTCGTGCATCTTTGACGACCCAGCCTTTGGTTTTGGTGCTGCTTTCGCCGGCGTCGCGGCTCGCACGTGCTTGGTTGAGTTCTTTTAACAGCGGGTTCGTGGTTGAGGAAACCTGCGGCGAGAAAAATATATAGTCGATACGCTTGCCCCGCGGGTCCGGCGTATCTGGTGGCACAATCATAGGGTCTTTGCCCGAGCGTAGGGCTCGCTGATCGGACTTGGACCACCTCCACGTGTTATACACGCTATTGCTTGTGACGCCATTTTCTGCTAAGTTGAAGGCGGCAGAGGGTATGGGTCGACGCCGGGCGCGCTCGAGCTCGTGGATTGCAGAGCCAAGCGACGAGTCGGGACTCAGTACCCTCCACACATCTCTAATTGGAGCATGAGCTGTTAACATGCGGTATGATAGCGATAGTGGCACATCGTTGAAGTCACCCATCGCAAGGGCTAGGTGACCCCTCTCCGCAGCGCCGCGGACTAGTTTAGCCATTTCCCAGGACTGCGCAAGTCGCTGAACGGCATAGCTATCGGTTTTATCGGGCGGATGCTCATAAATGGCATGAGTATGTGTGTTAAAAACCTCAACGATGTCACGATCACCATGACCGTACCGGATCCGCGCGCACGCCACGCCCTTACCGACGAACCAATCGCCTCTGTAAAAAGCGGTTGGCCGACCGTTCAGAGGATACCGGACTATGGAGCTCTCCTCGATGGGCCATCTAGACAATATAGCGAGGCCGCCGCCAAAAACACCGCTATGATAAAATTTGCCAAAGGGTAGAACGAAGCGGGTCTCACGACGGATACTCCGGTAGTCCTCCTGCGTCCAGCATTCTTGCAGCGCGACGATGTGTGGTGCTGGTTCGGCGGCGGCGAGCTCGCGGCCTATGGCGGTAAGACGCTCGGCGCGGTGCTGGCTCAGGTGCAAAAGACCCCAGCAGTTGAGGGTGATGACGTTGAGTTCGATGGGGAGTTCGTCCATCTTGGATTCCAGCAGGTTGTTCCTGTGTTTTTCCTTTTCCTTCCCTAAGTACCTACTTTTTAGGCCGGAGTACGCCAGGGAGAAGGATGGTGAGCAACTCCGTTGGTAAATGGATATATGAAAAGTAAAACTACCTAGGTAAGTACCTAGTTGTCATGTGCCGTAGGGTATTCCCCCCTGTGCAATTGCAACATGCGTGGACTAGGATTCGGTGATCCTTTCAACCAAATTTGTTCGCTAAACTAACATTTATAAAGTCTCGCTTCAAGACCGAGGACCCGAGACTATGGAAAGAGAATAAGGGTAAATCCCTTCGAATCGGTAATCTCAAGACGAATCGCCGGTTTCACGAAGAGATGAGACAACTCCGCATGAAGTTCGCGGGGAAGAAACAATGAACAATGGTTGGTGAGATTTGCATAAACTCGAGCAACTTGGAGGAAATTGGCATAAAGTCAAAAAAGTCGAAGGTCGAAGTTGTACCTAGGTAACGCTCCTTCTCGGGATTACAGGGATCACGCCAATTTCTTCATTAAAGCTTCCATCCTTCCATCCTGGCCTGCATAGGAGACTTTAAACTTGCAGTTTCCCCCCTGTATTGGCAAGATTGGAAGGTTGTCTAGATCGTCATTGACGGGGGTTCGTTCCTGAGAAGGCAGTACCTGCCGAGGATGCCGATGATTTTGTCACGACCAGTGCCTGCTCACACCGTATCGCACCGTGATCCCCACGCCCCTAATTCAACTTATGTCAGGCACGGGAGACACGATAAAGATTAGCGGGTTTAGGAAGCTGGGAAGCTCGTTAAAAGTGGAGTGCATCGCTAGCTACTTACTAGTCCGATAGCCCAATCAAGATTTAAGCTTATTATGAAGACCCACCAAAATTTTCCGTTTGCTATTCAGCCTTGTCGACTTCCATCATCGTCAACCTGTCAACCTCGAACGCGAGGCTGCGATATCTCCTATCTGCATAACGATACCCTTTATCCAATTCGGTAATCTCAATTTGCGTGGTACTAGCGTGATACTCGAACTTCGACACGCGAGGACTCGATGATATCTAGCTAAAAGGGTTTGATTTAATACAACACTATGCCTGGCCCTGGCGTCACAGCCACCGCCCCCGAACCCCCCTCCAAGCGCCGCAAAGTCCACGACGACAGCCCCTACAACAACAACAAAAACAACAACACCGCAGACAAACAACCCGAAGACAAACACACCACCCTCCGCGTCTCCATCCGCGAGAAGACCCTAGACAGCCCATCCATGACCCCCAGCCGAAGTCGCAGTCCAAGCCGAAGCAGAGACCGGAGACGACGAGATACAGACGATTACTCCAGCGACCGCTCGCGCCACAGCATATCGCCAACGTCTAGCACCCGTTCGCGATCGCGCTTGCGCTCCCCGCGGTCGAGTTCTCGAAGTCGGTCGTCCAGCCGGTCGAGGTTACGCTCGCGATCCCCTCGTTCTCCTTCTGATTCCCGGTCTCCGTCGCCTGGCTGCCAGCTCCGTGACGATGCGTTAGCCGCGCATCACGACGGGCTGACGCCGCCGGAGCGACAGCCTGTGAAGCCGCATTATGTGCCGAGGATGGCGTTGAAGGGGCATACGAATGGCATCTCGCAGGTGCGCATCTCACCCGATGGGCGGTGGATCGCGTCGTCGTCTGCGGATGGCACGGTGCGGATCTGGGACGCTGAGACGGGGCAACATGCCGAGACATTAGTTGGGCATATGGCGGGTGTATCAGCGGTAGCCTGGTCTCCTGATAGCGCGACACTGGCGTCGGGGTCCGACGACAAGGCCATCCGGTTATGGGATAGAGTAACGGGGCGTCCTGCACGCGCGGGCAAGCCATTATTGGGACACCATAACTATGTGTACTGCCTCGCGTTCTCACCTAAGGGGAATATACTAGCGAGCGGTAGCTACGACGAAGCCGTATTTCTCTGGGACGTGCGGGCCGGCCGGTTGATGAGGAGTCTGCCTGCTCACAGCGACCCCGTGAGCGGGATTGATTTTTGCAGGGACGGGACGCTGGTTGTTAGTTGTAGTACAGACGGGTTGACGTGAGTCTGCTTCCTTATTTTCACTCTATTCAGCCTTATACACGGAACAAACTTGAACTAACTTAACTGACTCTCAAAAATAGCCGAATATGGGACACCTCCACAGGCCAATGTCTCCGAACCCTCGTGCACGAAGACAACCCCCCCGTAACATCCGTCTGCTTCGCGCCCAACGGACGGTACGTCCTCGCCTTCAGCATGGACTCGTGTCTGCGCCTGTGGGACTACGTATCCGGCACGGTGAAGAAGACCTACCAAGGGCACCAGAACAGCGGGTTCAGCATCGGTGGTTGTTTCGGCACCGTACCTCTTTCCTCTTCCTCTCCCTCCGACGACGATGATGTCAATAAGAGTAGTAATAACAATACACCGGATGAAAGCGGAAGGGCGTTCATAGCAGCGCCAAGCGAGGACGGCGCTGTGGTGCTCTGGGACGTCAAGACGAAGGAGGTGGTCCAGCGCATCGACGCCGCTCACGATGGCGTCTGCTTCTGGGTCGACGTCCACGGCGACACCATGGTTAGCGCGGGTAAGGACGGCCGTATCGTGGTATACAAGCACCGCGGCCCCACCACAATACCCAAAGTTAATGGCGTAGCTTCCGAGGCGAAAGACGTAAATATGGAAGATAGGGCTAATGTCAACGGGGACGGAAGCGGGAGTATAACACCGCTTAAGGACGAAGATGTGAAGAAGGAGGAGTAGAGAACAAGAAATCTATTTAATATACCAGGCATCGGAGCCAACATAGGAGGATATAAGTGCTATGTAACTTATACATGAGTGTTTTATGAGAAAAGGAAAAGGCGAAGGGGAAAATAAATTAATTTAACTTCCGAAGTCCGATTAAACTCACGTATGAACCTATTCATTCCTCCCACGAACAAGACGCCAGCATGATATAGTGATATCTAATATATATTGATAGTCGTCGTATAATCCTCCCTACAGTAATCTGAGTCTCGTTATGCATGGTGAATTAACCCCGATCCTTTCTTTATACCCCCCTGAGTGGAGAACTCCTAACACCAAAAAAAGGGGTTAATCCGAAATACCAACAACCATTTTCACAGGCTACCTGCTCAGCCGAGCGAAGCACGACGCACAATATTCACCAACTTATATGGTCTCCCATCCGCCGCTGTTAATGTCAGCTTCCAGCTTTCTGCTGATAAAGCTGGGAATGCCATGGCTGAGCCACATGTTGCGAAGCATCGAGTCGTACCTCTTCTGGTTGAGGAAGAGTTGGCGTCCGTGGCGTAGTCCTATATCCACTTCTCCGTACTTGTCGATGTATGGTGCGTTGCTGAAACTACCTGAAGTGCGATGCAAGTAGAAGATAGCGCACTTGCGAATATTGATGAAGAGTCCAATGTTACCCTGACACCTAATTAAAAAAAAAAAATAAGGTTAGTGAATATTACGTAGATGAAATATCAAATAGCTTACTTGAACAGCATATGTTGCTGTGCACCCCCGATCCTCATAAGCGGTTTATCTGGCCCTGGTTCAGAGTACTCCATCAGACAGCACATAGTCTGTCCGCAAAATATGTCGCCGCACATAAGACATACGATAGGATCGGCCAAGTCTTTTCCGGTCTTAGGGCATCTTCTTTTGGCACACTCTTCAATCAGTGTATCGAAATTCTTAGGAAGTCCGACAAGCTCAAAGATTGCGGGATGGCTTAGTTGAGCGGAGACAAGCGGGGTCTCCTCAATACCCTTCTCCGGAGTTAGGTATTTCGTAGTGTATGCCCGTATTTGGTGACGTAGCCAACCCTTAATCATGGCTTCGATGCGAAGCGGCCATCCATATTGGGCGCCTAGGGGTGTCAATGCAGTGCACATCTCGTCAAAAGATGGTAACCGCAGCGCGGCCGTTAGACGTGTTAGCTCGTCTGCTTCCGGAACTGTGGAAATATGACTGTTGAAGTCTACTCCAAGATGGACGTGGAGAAGGATTGTAACTTTTCTCAAGAATACGAGGGCGTACTTCCTGACGAACGAATGGAGGTTCTCCAGACTGTCTAAGCCTGGCTGATCGAATCCCTTGTTGGCTTGGTCACTCGGTGGCTCCAAGTTCATCCTAGCTACCGTGATGTAGTGGAAGAAATTAGCAAAATTGTTCATTGCAGGGTCGCCTGAGTTCCGGTTGCCCATATATTCGAGCCATCTGGAAAGTGTCAGATTCTGAGACACATTGTAGACGACCTTGACAATCTCAGCGAGATAACATAGGCGAACTAAATGCATCGGATCGATGTTCAGTGCAGGAGAGACTCCGAACATAGTCTCGCATAGGAATATGAAAATGTCTTGGCTTAGTAGAGGTGCAAATTCATCAAATGGTCGATGTTCGGTTCCCACAGCCCCATCGTAGTACTGCGATGAAAAGAGTTGACAAAACTGGCGCTCGCTACCTGTACGGAATTCTACCTCAACCTGGTTCTCTCCCCCATGCCTGAGGCCACCGACGGCAATATACGATGATACTGTCTCTGACAGGATTCGAAGCTGGATTAAGAGCTGCTCAGGCATATGTTCGATCAAAGTCATCCCATATTGGGCTTCAGTGCCTCGTTGTTGGATCTCTGCAGCAGAGATCGAGTATCCCACAGACCGTGCCAATACATCGCTGCCATACAAATCATCATCTCTGATGTCGCTGTCAAGGGCCTTGACAAGTCTGTTCTTGCGAAGTGTGTCGCGCAGACGTCGATAGGTCAGCATTAATTCCTTATCGCCGTGCTGCGATTCTGGCGAATGTGACCGTATACTCGATCCAGGTGTAGCCGCAAGAGAGAACGTGTCACTAGAGGATGAAAGCGAGGGTACATTTCTGAAAGGAGTTGCTTCCCAAATGGAAATGGGCGGTATGCTGGCGCTAGTTTTCTCAAGGCAGTCAGGCATCTTTGTTCGCAAGTAGCTGACGAACGCACTTTGAGACTGATCACTCCTTATTACTGAGTTGTGTGGATCTGCCATATGTGTGGATATGAAGGAAGAAAAGTCCGATTCCGTTTGCAAGATTCCCGGATAAGACTCTTCTTTTCCATCCCACGATATGGGCAAGAACGCATTACCGAGGGCTTTGCAAAGGGGACACACAAACTCTAGACGGTCCAATGATTCTGGATGATGACGGGCAATCTGATGACCGTGTCGGCGAACGGTTGCTTCCATATACATATCGAAGCAGCTGAAGTGCATGATATGACCGCATCCAACAGACACGGGGCCTGTTCGGCAAAGCTTGGCCGGGAATCCTTTGCCGAGGCCTTGCCTTTCGCTGACGAATTTCTGTCCATCTGCTTTCACCTTCTCTATAACCTCTCTGTTTTCATGAGCTAGACCGAACGGGCGTATTTCCTCGGCTGAGCGGTCAAGGTTCACTGGCGTGCTTGCCGCCTCCCTCACGAAGTCCGGATCTTGGAGATCAGTCTGTCGCAATATTTTGCTCTCGGTGAAGAGTGCGAAGGTCCCGTAGAGACGTCCATCATCAGTATCTTCCTGGCATAAGATGCAGGTGCCCTTGGGATATTTCCAGAAGTTCTTTTGCTCCTCCACCGGCTTAGCTTCATCCATCTCGTCCCACTCTTCTTCACCCCAGTCAACGTCCCCTTGCATTTCTATGAAGCTCTTCTGCTGCTGCTGGAACTGCGCCATAACCTTGGCTTGCCGGTCGAGCGCGGCTTTCTTCTTGCGTTCGCGTTCCTCCTCAGCGTTGTGCGTGCTGGCTGGTGATGCCGTGTCAATTCGATCCACAGGTATGCCCAATCGATTATACGCCATGTCAAAGTGCTGTGGGTATTTCTGCCTCATCCTCTTTAAGATCAATGCTATTTTGGCATGGCATGCCTTGAACTCCTCTTGAGTTGACATCATATCTAGTAATGACACGATAGTCTTTCGAGTTGGAGCATGCTTCAGGTAGTTACTACGGGCTTGTGTAGTCAAAGCGGTGTAAACGAAAGATCCGGTTTCAGCGCCTGGCTCTGTTGCTTCTACCTTATCTTCGGCAATGGCAATGAGAACCAAGTGTAACACCACTTGCAAGAATGTTTCTATCCTAGTAAAGGGAACCTTGGGCGTGAATTGGTCGAAAACCAAAGGGTATAGGAGGCAGTAGTAGATGACTTGCGCAAACATCGCGGTACTCGTGAATTGAGCCAAGCCTGCAAAAATACCAGATTCAATCGGCCGCACTTTTGGCTCGTAGACGATCTCTTCGACGGGTTTGCCTGTCTTCTTGGCTATCCATTTGCGGTAAGCGGCCTCTGACTCTTCACGTTGATTTTTGTTGTAATGGGCGATATACGGGTCAATGTCCTCAATGAATTGCGGCTTCAGCTCAAAAGTTCCCACATCCGACACACCTTCAGGAGACTTGAATGTAGCCACCTCATCCAAGACACGCTGGAAGTCCTCGTGCTCATGAAATTTCTCAGGTAGCTTGCTAGCTATCTCATTGAAGGACAGTGGCCGGAAACATAAAACATGAGTGATGTCTCGACGCATCGCCATCAGATGAGTTTGTTGTTCATCCTTGACTGGGATAAGCGAGGTTCGATCGCTTAATAGAACGATTAGAAAGTGAATCATGTCCTCGACGACGTCAAGGTGCTGAATTTCATCCTGGCTTGCTTTGTCGAATAATCCTCTGGTCCACTTTTCCATGCCGAAGCGATCGACGATGGAGGCGAGGACACGGCTCGGCTTACAAACAACCATCGCCGTTTGCAAGAGGAAAATATCTCGGGCATGAGTAACGTCCCTGTGAAGGATATTCTTGTATGTTCCGGCCTGGTGCCTTAGACTGATGCCGTTACGCACCCACATTCCTGCCTTAATCTGGGCGAGCCAAGTACAGACGCGTAGAGGGTAATCAAACGCAGCCATAAGGTAGTCTTCTGGAGAATACTCCCGCCTAGGCATTGATTTTCGGCCCATCGATCTAGGTTTTAGCCTCAGCTCTTGTGGTGTGAAAGTCAAGATCGTCTTGAGTTGTTGTGGGGACATGTGCTTTCCACATTCGATCAGCCACGACAAAGTGTAGTGTAACGCATGATGGAAACTAATTGGCTGCCCTTCCACATTGAAATTGACTACTTCGAATTTTGTAGCCTCTCCGGTGAATTCAAAGTCGCTCAGTATCTTAAACCGTACCTCATCTTTGATCTCGGCCTGAGTGAACCGAGCACGCTCGGCGCCGATAGAATTGATGATAACACTCTTCGCTGTCATTCGAATGGCCTTAGACAGATACAAGGAATCCTGTTCCGGAAGGCCTCTGAAGGAACCAGACAGTAGCCTGCACAGCCTGTTGATTTCCCTAGTCATCAACGAGGCACCGATCCAACTATCGGTTTCGTATTCCACGTGCTCACCAACTGCCCGGACATTCGGGCAGATACCCTGATGGAGTTTTACCAAATCAAGGAATTGCATGAGGTACCTCTCTTCGGTCCTCATGCGTTCCTGAACATGAGGAGAGCCAAGAAGGAACTTAAGGTCAACGTAAAAATGGTACATACGTCTATTTGTCACTGAGCCTGTGTCGAAGCCAAGAACGGCACTTGACGCGACCTGCCAAGGATGGCCAACCTGTCGAGTAGTCAAGAAGGTATACAAGATCGCCATGAGAGTCGTCAAAAAATTGCCCCTCTCCACTACTTCGGCGGTGATTGATGGTGTGGTGAGCATCTGTAAAGAGATATTAATGATTGAGTGGTCCGGCTCCCGGTCCCCGATGAGGTATAACTGCGCCAATGTTGTGTATAAGGCAGCAAATCGAAGGCCTAAGACTCTCTTGAATTCAGGAATGGTAACAACCGTAGAAATGTACAGCGAACGCAAATCGTTACGAACTTTCTTCCACATTCTCAAGTCAAAGAGGATTAACCAGTCTAAGCGGACTCGTTGGAAGACGTCCTCGAAAGGGTGAACGCGGTCACGCTCCATGTAGGCCGTCGGCGTTTCAACCCAGTACCGCCCAGGTTTTGGTGGCGTGGCTTTATCCGCCTTCGATAAACCTGGAGTTTTGGGAATCTCAAGGTTCGCCTTCGCATATACGGTTGGGGCGATCAACGGTTCCGCGGTATCTGAGTCTGACGGTGTGAGGTCCCGGTCTCGTGTTGTACGCCTCGGCACGGGTGGAGGCGGTGGAGGTGGTGGATAACCTGCCATTGTAGCCTCTTCCTCTTCGAGAGCTACACCTGGTGCGCCGATCCAGTCGTTCACGTTTACGTCAGTGCCTGCGTCCGGCCGACCCATGTCCACCATCATTACATCCTCATCGTCGTCCTCATCTTCATCATTATCCTCTTCGCTAGAAGGAGTACGGTTGCCGCCCTCCATATCTTCGTCGTCATCTTCCTCCTCGTCCTCGTCAGTATCGATAAGTAAGGCGGCTGCGTTACCAGTTTCTGCGAGGAACCTGGCCCGTTGGATAAATATTGTGGCGGACTGAGCCTCGAATGGGTCATACTCAAGCTTTTCCTCGTCCTCGAGACCGTCCTTACCGGGCATAGCATGTGTTGCAGGGCTACCTTTCCGCCAGGGCTTCAGGAGTTCTTCACAGATAACCATTCTTAGGATGTTATGGTCATTTCCCACTACACAGCCTGCAATGTCATTTAACCAGTCGATCATCGTCCCACACATCTGCTCTCTAAACGTGTCGCGCGATGATCGGATAGTGACGGTTATCTTGATATGTTCGAGTACAGTTGCATTTGCCAAAAGCCTCTCAATGCTTGTGTCATACTTCAGAATACTCCGACCAATGGAGTCGGTTTCTACAGCTCGGTTATATCCTTCATCGGCAGTCGTACTACAGGCACGTGCAACTTGATCTTGCACTTCCTTAACAGTATGCTTCTCATCGTTCCAAAGTAATAATGCGTATTCCTCTGGAGACTCGACATCGCCCCCGCAGTAAGTAGACGTCAGGCGAGACATCTTCTCGTCGCGCTCGATGGATTCTTTCGTCTTGGGCAGTCGAAGTTGTTCCGGGGCGCACGATATGACGTCGCAGATGAAGTCGATGACTCGTGAGATGGTCATGCGAATATTGGAAACGACCTCGTCGGGTAATCCAACAGCCTCTTTACCCTTTCCCTTCGATTGAGCTTCTTCGCGCTCGCTATGTATAGTGCAGAACATAGGAGTCTTCCAGGCTTCGGGATCTCCGCAATCGCAGCAGCCGCTATTTCCGGGAGATATGGAGATCCTAACCATGTGACCTGCATGGTCTGTAGAGTTGAAGCATTTGCTGCATAGGCAACAAGTATCATCGGTGCTACACGTCTTGCAGCTATACGACGCTTCTCCAGCTCTGAATATGTGACCGCAAGCTTTGCCGCGGGCGGCTTCTGTGTATTCGGCCCCATCCACCGCTCCTTGCGCTTCTCTCAGCTTCAAAATGCTCTTTGGAGTAAGTTTTCCATCGGGAAAGAAAAGTCGTAGGTTCTCAGGTCTACCTCCAGCCATAGACCAGAAAAGATTATATAAGAGGTCTCGCGAGGCATTATCATCGTATCGGTATCCGCAGCGTCTGGGCAGCTCTATCAGATGCTGACAGAGCTGCAGCTCTTGAGTAGACAGTCCGGCGTCCATAGTTAGACTCGGTGTAATGTCATAATTGGATTTCGAAGAAACAGATTTCGCCTCGGGAAACAAATTAAGCGAATCGATAGGATACGTCCAAGAAGAATTTAAGAAGAAACTTCAAGGAACCAAGTCGGAGTTGATAGGTAAGGTGGCGATGGAACGTGTGGAGTGTGTCAAGAATTATCTATCTCGGAATGTAGTGGGTTCCGTTTATAGAGGAGGTGTGAGAGGTGTGAGGTGTGTCAAGGAGGAGTAGAGGAGTACAAGGGTGCTAGTAAAAGTGATGTGTATCTTATTAAATTAAGATTCAGTGTTCGGTCTTATATAATCAAGACAAAGAATTGCAACACGCCTCCCAATGATGAAGAGAAAAAAGTATGAAAAGGAAGTTACAGTTGTAACAAATTGAGATTCAGAAGCTTCAACTGGGAGCATCCCCCTCCTACCTAGGCCTGACACCGACAGGTTCTTATCATTGATAAGCTGAGTTACAGGGATTGGGGAACCGGAATCTCAGGGAATAATCGTCATATCCGGGATCTGATGGCAGCTGTAGACGGGTGGTAGAGCTTTAGTGTCTTACTGATGTGCTAGGGGCGCTATAGGCGGGATTACGTAAGGTCTATTTGAATATTCGAATATTATATCTAATAGATGCTCTAATTCGTCGTATACCTTATGATAACTCGTAGATGAGTCTTTATGAGTATAATGAATAATGTAACTAAATACACAATGTAGATATGACGTAGGTTGAGAACTACGAAACTCACCACAAAAGTCTATCACAGTCTGACGGCCTCCATGACCGAAAGTTGAACTAATCTCATATAACTTACGAGTAGTGGCTCTATCCCATCAATAGAGTCTCATAGAGGAGACATGAGACTAGATGCTTATACAATAACTTCTCAAATCGTTGTGCATGGATTGTTGTTCACCATAAAGAGGGTAGAAAAGACATATAGCTTTATGTGAATTGTGATGAATGTTGTTCCAAGTCTCAGGTCTATAAGGTACAGTTGTACAGTTTTGAGGTCATCCTATTATCCCTGAAAGCTGCTTTTTGCACTTTCTCTCTAGGTAATGTTACGAGTTGATCATTGTCACTTATTCCTCCTCGACGTATCGGGATCGGATATCCTTCCATTGTCGCTTTCAGCATATTAGCAAATATCATTCTCAATGCCATTTTGCAATTAACACATACCCCTCGGTTGTGGTTATCCCAGAGCTTGTTCATGGTAGTGTCATATGCCCTGTGATTCCGTCAGCAACTATTGCTCATCCTACGAAGTCCTTCACACCACGTACATCTCGAAAGCGAAAGCCGAGACAAAGACGGTTCCCAGCATTTGCCAGTTGCTTCGGAAGAGGGCGCTACGCAGGAAAAGGTCAGTTCATCGGATCGGGTGGTTGTGGAAGTGGTCGACTTGCTTGTAGAAAGGACGAGCGGCGGCCTATTGCGCGATTAGTTAGTTGCGGCGCATCAATGCATAATCAGACGGAGAGTTACAACATACCATGGCGAATAAAGTCTATAAGACCAAGGACCAAGTGCACGAGAATGGAGTTTGAGTCGAGCAGGATGGTTATCGATGTGGTTGATTGATAGGCGTCGCGAAGAAGTTCATAGAAAACGTAAGTTCCGGCTTTCCAAGTTCTAGCCGAAGAATTGGTGATTTTGGAAAATGGTTATTGCTGATTGGTTGAAGCTTCCTTAATTGAAAGACCCACTATTTTCCCTTAGGGCAGGTGGGCTGTTCGTTTACCACCGCAGCCCGCAGCATTAAACTTACTCGTCTCCGATCTTCAATTTGATATTACATATTATAATCTACCTAGTACCTATTGGACTATGCAGACTATTAACGTCTTTACATTTCTCAATTTTTGAAATTCGGTCTCAATATTTCTTCCTAATACTATAAGTTTATAGAGAAAAGAAGTTTTTTCAATTGTGCGTCGCATTAGAACTACCCCTCCCGATGCCTTCCGAACCAGCCAAGCCATCCACTTCGGGCATCGTCACAGACGAGAGCAGCGGCGAGCGCCACATCCCAGAATCCGTGCGAGCGGACGGCACCACGCGAAAAGCGATCAAGATACGCCCCGGCTACAGACCCCCAGAGGATGTTGAAGTTTACAAGAACCGCACGGCCGAGTCGTTCCGCAACCGTGGTAAAGGCGGCGTTATCGGTGCAGAAGGGCTAAAGGAGCAAAAACAAGAAGCTGCAGCGGCCTCAGCGGCAAGCAACAAGAACGCCAAGCGAAGAGAAGCCAGAAAGAAGGCAAAGGCAGCGGTCGATGATAATGCGCCTGGTGATACAAACGCTGCTAAGGCAGCAACCGAAGAAGCCGTCGACCCTGAAGTCGAGAAGGAGAAGAAGGCACGGAACCTAAAGAAGAAGCTCAAGCAAGCGAAGGAATTGAAGAGCAAGAAAGAGGGTGGCGAGTCTCTTCTACCGGAACAAATCGCCAAGGTCATCAAAATTAATGAGCTTGTGAGAGAACTCGAGGCTCTCGGATTCGACGCCGATGGCGAACCCAAGTCGGATAATGCACCCGAGACAACGAAAGAAGGGTGATTGGGCCTCTGTTTGGACGATTTTTCCACCAAACCCTAATATAACGCCACCAAAAACAGGCCACCTGCCAGATATCTTGGTAAAGGCAGTATCTAGTAATAGTGCTATGATATGACTTACAACAATCATAGTACACACACCAGTGGAATTGGATCGGGCACCTCAACACGACAGTGGTTAGATTCTACTACCAATTCTAACGGAGGTGATATGTGATGGCCAATATCCAGTCACCCTCTAGGCACTCGTAAGCCTGGAAGATGTTAGACTCAACTTCATTGAAGTGACGATGCAAGGAGATTGAGCCCAGCCAATGCTATCTCTACTCACCATAAGCGCCACAGAGTCAAGGTCAAGGTACTCTTACTAGAAGTACCTGGGGAAGTGGGCTACAGAATCCAGATCCTCGATGTATATAATATGTCACTTTCGAATACGAGTTCCCCCTTCAAGAGTAGTGACCCCAATAAAATATCCATCACATGAATGAATACAAGTATATACCGTCAACATATAGCTAGATTTACCTACCTACCCAGGTAAGTAAGTAACAACCAACACAGCCTCGCGCTTTCGATCCGAGAGCCTAGGGCCAGATCCTGTTGCGAATATATAAGGCTCCATAAAATATCAAGGAAATCTCTCCAACCTTCGGCTTTCCAATTTAAGGTCGCACCATTCAACTGTTCACCTTTCTCGATGTTCTTGTAACGTAACAGAACCGGCAATGTGCTAAATGAATTAAAGAAACTTAAGCGAAGCCATAGCCCACCGGGGTAGCATCTAAATTACGCCGGCCCGAAGACGTATATATCCCGGACGACTGCACGGAAATTCCGACGTAAGGGGGTGCGCTAGATTCTCTTCATTAACAGGTACTTGGAACAGTTAGGTAAGTATTCGATAGGGGTGGCATTTATCCACATCTCCAAGAGCCCTAGTATTCTCGATTGTATGGGCATCTATGTTTTTATTTTTATTCATAACCCCAACCTAAACCGAGAGGTATATACCTAGGCACTATATCATAAAACGCCAGGCCTAAAACAAAGTTACAAGCCAAATATACGAAGGAAAAGTCTTCCTATACGCCAATTAATGAAAAGCAAAACAATTCGCCATGCAAGATCCGAGATTCCATCCACTTTAAAACAATAAGGAGACATGAACATGGGCGAGCAATTAATACTCCCCGCGACCATACCCAGCAGCCCTCTTCAAACTCAAGCCCCTTGCCTTCACACCCACGAACCCCACGAGACAGATCCCAATAACCAAGCCAAGCGACAGCAAAAGCAAGTTTACCGGTACCGGGTCGCCGCGGAACGTGCGATGGAATAAGTAATCCAACGCGCTCTGACTGAAATTGAATAGGCCGGAAAGGCAAATGATAGTTCCGTAGACCGTGCCAAACGTGCGGAAGCCGAATACCTTGGCACTGTAATCGCTAACGGCCGTGTAATAGAAAGGTCGGTAAAGTACAAACAACACGATATTAGCATACGCGGCCCACGTATATGGAAGCACGCCCAAGATCCCGATCGTCGTAGCGACTGTGACGAGGGTCGAAAGGACGGCGATGGTGCTAGTATGGTCCAGGATGGCCCCTATAAATGGGATAGAGATTATACCGCCTAGTGGCAGTGCAAGATCGAAGAAATTATTAATCTCGATAGCCTTCTCCGTGGAGCCGAAAATAGCCTCGTACTGCGGCCGGATAGTTGCGACGAAGTAATTGATCCGGGTCATCTGTACGACGGTGAATAGACATATTAGCACAAACCAAGGCGAACGGATCTGTTCCAACGCCGTGTTGTTATGCATTACGCCCCACACGCCGCTCTTCTCGTTTTTAGCCTCCTCACGTTGAACCTGTTTGTCCTTGTCTGCCTCATCAGAGCCTAGAAGATGTTCTATATCCTGCACAACGCTCTCATGATGCTCCCTCTGTTCCTCCCGTAGAAGCGCAGTCTGTTCATCTACCTGGTCATCAGCATTCACAGTGTTAGAGATAGCAGAAGCATCACCGAAAGGAGGTGCTTCGTATTCTTCGATCATTTCTCCCATCGTCTTGTATGACTGCTTCGGGAGTACCGTGAATTGTACGATAATAATTACTACCGGCACTATTAGGTAACCTAGGAAGAATTTGTGGTGCCCGAAAGAACCCCCCGTCTTTAGGTAAATGATACGGTAGACGAGAAACAGGGCGCTCGATGCATCAAATGCTCCCGTAAGTAGTGCCAATATCAAACCAGAATGTCGAGGGAATGCATTGGATAGTTGGAAGGAGGATATATATGTAAACGGCCCGCCTAGGGCGAGGAAGAGGTAGCCAAGAAGGAACGCGTCAAAGGGTAAGCTTTTAGCAAAGGATATGAATAATGCACCGATGCTTAGAAATACAGCTCCGGTTAGTCCGCAGATTCGGGGGCCATAGTGATCTAGGATTGCACCGACGGGCAGAGCAGCAACGTTGGTGGCGACAGCCGCAACGGTGAACATGAGATTGAGATGAATTTCCACACAAGTATCCCCGCCATCGCACATATCTTGATATGCACCCTCTTTCTTTAATACAGGTTTTAAAGCAGCGTATCCAAACACGATTCCGGCTGCAAAAAGGCAGATCACAACCATAACAGCAACTTGGACTATATATCGGAGATAAGCATTAGCTTCAGTCGTCCCAGGTAGATAACAGCGACCGATGGCGAATACTCACGTATACGTTTCCATTGCGGAACTTCGAAAGCCCCACGGGTCTGGCCAAGCTGATCCTCTTCATTGTCATCAAATACCGGATTCCACGACTCGGGAAGCGGATTGAAGGTAAGCTTGCGAGCTCTCTCAGACGCAGCTACGGACGACACAGAACCCCGCCGCGATCTTCGGCCCTCCGTAGGGACATTTACGAAGGTCTCGAGGGACGCAACACGCTGCAAAGACATAGCTTTTTCAGAGTGTCGCCGACGGAAAAATGACTCGTAGACGAGGAGATAGAGAGATAAGAAACTGGAGAGAGAAAGATAAAAGGTGGAAAAAATGGGATACTTATCCCCGCCACCAACATGCTAAAGTTTACCTATCAACGTGACGATCAACGTCGAAGAGATAAACCTTGAGCTAAAGCACGAACTTAGATACCCGCTAGTCTACATGCGAGAAGATGCGAGTGCCTAGTACGATGTGGGGTAAGCTCGAGGCCAATTCGCCAATACCGGAACTTCGACCACAAGACCCGGTGGGGAATCGAAGTTGAGAACTGACGTTATGTGCCAAGACAAAGGCACCCTCCAATCGTAGTCGAAATATACCTACGCCGTGCCATTCTATGGATGGTGGAATTATGTAAAAGATAGGTATCGAGCGACGTCGCCGCATCAGTGGTGTCGGACACGAAAATATCGAAGATGGGAAGTCCGAAATTATAAAAAGATAGATGTAAGACACTGGTCATTGACTGTTACACAGACTAGTCATATAGCCGTAAGTACCTACTCACATATACCACGTGTGCAGTTAAGAGTCGATTTATTGAACGCCTGTTTAAGCCCAAACTTAATTCATAATTTGCAAAATGTCGGTATTAGTTGATGATATTATTCAATGCCATTGTTTAATGACGCCATGGACCTACAGGGGCGGCTGAGCACAATACATAGGAGGAATATGCAAGTAAGATTCGCTAACCAATACTGGTGGTCAGCACCTTAACTACCTAACCGCCGAAAGGTCTCTAATTTTTGCAGTGTCCGTGACCTGCTACCAGTCACGTTGCTTTTTTACAAGCCTAGGAATATCCTACAAAGAGAGTTTGACACTAGTACTACCCGTCTCACTGGCCGTCCTATAAATCATCCTATCCAAAACTCTCCTGAATATGAGCATAAAATCAAAAACTAGTAAAGAGCCTCAGTTCTGTGGGACCAATCGTCCGATTTCATAGACTTAAGCTGACTACTTCCCTAGTCTTGTGCTTAACCCCGTGTCCCCATCGACTTTAATCATGATGAAATATTTGAGTAATAGACGGGAGCGACCATGTCGGTATGCTATCTAGCGTGTAACCTACCGTTACCTAGGTAGTTACTCATACCAGTCATCTCTTACGACATCAACCTCTGAAGATAGGAAATTGAGTGTCAATTAGGTTTCACTATAACTCCGTTACACGTTCAAGGTCATGGGTTGACGGGCCGCAATAGTCAACATTAAAAGAAAGGTACAAGTACACTTCGGAAAATTATTGTAACAAATAGAAATCAACGATTTTATTGAGCGATTTTGGTTCTCTGCAAAGAGCCATATTCCGCCGAGTCAGTGCTCGTGACGTGTACTCCCGAGATCCTCCTCGCCCCGTCTCACTACCAACTCGTCCGCCGGGACTCCTATCCACTAACCCACGGCTTAGGAAAGGTCAGCCCCCGTTTGCTCTGCAAGTCCTACCGAAGAAGGCTATGGTCGATGGCTTCGTGCAGGACCTACACAAGCAAATACAGACGCCGGGACTTATCCATCCTGAACGGCCACCCTGAAGTGTTGCGAAACGTTTCGTTGTACCAAGTCCCCGCGCAACGTCCACCCGCCAGTATTGAATGCCTGCCGTCTCCTAACCGCAAAGCCAGAAATATACACAATAAAAATTAGATTGTCATGCTTATCCACATGACAAGCAGGCCTCTGACACCCTGTCGTACTGAGGCGAAAGATGGCAAGAGGTATCCATTAGAAAGCAATATAGAAACCCATAACCCCAGTATGACCGAAAATAACTACGAATCGCACTACTTTAAGCCTCGGTGAAGTGGATGACAGCCTTGCCACCGGACGGGATGGTAGTCTGCACAAAGTTAGTCAAATGTATGGAATAAATGAAACAGAAAATCAACTTACGGTGCAGCCACTGTTACCAACGGCGTACGCGCCATCCTGGAAGTAGCATGGTATGCTAACGTCACCAGTGATGTTGATGTTCATTCTCGGCTTAGCGCTGCTAGTGGGCGTGTTGGGGAATAGAGAAATGTAGGTGTTTCCATCCACAGCCTTGCCAACACCGAGAATAGTAGGGGCCCAGTTACCGCACTCGTCGTGGTCAGTAGCGCAGTCCCAGACACAGCCATCCTCAGTCGAAACACCAGGCTGGTTGACGTAGTACTGGAGAGTGGTAGAGAGACCAGTCCAGTGGTAGTAATCAGCAGACTCGATGTTAGCCAGGTTACGGGTAGTGCCGGGCTGAGAGTCGACGGGAATGACCATGGCCTCGATACCAGGGTAGTCAGTACGGCAGATGGCAACGTTCTTAGCCATATCGTTCTTGATGGTAACGCCGCCAACACCAGGCTCGCAAAGAGTCTTGGAAGAAGGACGGCTGAGCTCGAGGTAACCATCCGAGTTACACTGAAGACCACCAACGGACTGCTTGGTGCTTCCCTGAGCCTCAGGCCACTGAGTCTTGACGTATCCATCAGGGCAGGCGTATGAGTAAAAGCCAGCCTGTTCGGCCATGCCCTTCACACCGTTGATGATGTTGCTGATAGACAGATCGCCGATCTTGTAGTCGGGAGTGAACTGGAGACCAGTCCAACCTCCAAGACCAAGGTAATCGAGAGGGACGGCACCGTAGGCCTCGGGGAATTCAGTGCACTTCAGCTTGCCACTGGGGAATTCGGCGTCAACACCAGTTGCGCCACTGGAATAGCTTGAGCTGGCGCTTGAGGACGAGGCAGCGGCGGACGAAGTGGTGCTGCTGGTAGTGGGGTAAGCAGAAGATGAGGAGGAAGTGGAGGTAACCTTCTGGATGAAGACAGCGTCTTCCTTGGAAGAGGAGCTGGTAACCACAGGCGCAGGAGGAGGGGTGAAGGTAGGAGTGGTCTCGCCGACAACAACGTAGAGACCCTTGTCCAAACCAGCCTTAGCCTCATCAGCGCTCACTTCCTCACTGCCTAACATGTACTGGGTAACGGTAGCAGGAACGTAGGTGGTCTCAACATCGCGCTTGTCAACGTTCTTCTTGTGATGATGATGACCGTGGTGGTGAGGCTGAGCGTTAGCGCCAGCAGCGAGGGAGGCCGCAATGGCCATGTTCAGAACGGTAGCCTTCATTTTGTTCGGGTGCAATAGTTAAATTCGTAAATTACTAAATCGGCGATATCAGATTTGGCAATCGTGACCTAAAGTCGTAGTTCTGTATAGAATCATTGTTAGTCTGACGGTTGAAGAAACGGCGCCCACAATTTTGACAATTGCGGGTGAGATTTCGGTAGGTATCAAGGCAAGGGATATGCGTTGGAAGGTTGGTCAGATGGGAGGGAGGTGAAAGTGAGCGCAATAGTTCTATGCGTGTGAAGGGCGAGGCGACGTGACATAAAGCTATGGGCAGTGGGTAATGGGCGTAATGGGTAATGTGCAGTAAACGTGCTTTGCAGTTATACAGCCGCGATCGTTTCGATCTCCAATCTACATGAACACATGAACGCACGCATGGGCACTTACCGATCAAGTAGCTGATGTCGTGCTTTGGTATCCTTTCAATTCCAGATGACTCCGATGGACTATCGTGATAGATTTCGAAGAGAGAAGGAATGGTGAATAATTGATTGTTTATTTTGATTCGTTAGATGCGTAACGTAAAACGAGCGTGTTCGCAGTTCCAAAGGAATGTGGTAGAGAGTATAATGACTCTCAGTTGGAGGAGACGGCGCGAATTGAAAGGAGACAATGAGCGTCCGAAAAGTTGAGAAGGAGGGAAGTCGGTGGGAATTAATTGTTTGCAGGGTGGCAGTAAGTTTAGGGGGAAGGAAGCAGGGTTTCGTCTGATCAGGCGAAGGTACCTAGGTCCCGGTACCTATCATCCCTACTATTGTGCCGGCGTACCTGCTGTACCTGAAAAACACACGAGAGTCTACGGGTCTACGGGTCTCCCACGGCGGGTCTCTCCTAGCCCTTTCCTCTGGGATGTCCGAGATGCGTCCAATTGGATAAAGGCACTAAACCTTAACAGGCAGGGTTGGCGGTGTAACGATGCCAGCCGATGTTAGTGAATGGCCAATGCTTGACCGATGCTGCCCACTACTGCAAGGTACGATGCACTATTTTGATTCCTGCTGAAATTACCCAGAATTTAGCGTAGTAAGTGGCAGGCACGCCAACAAGGAGAGGACAGGGATGGCATCACAGTTCAGGGCAAATTTGTCGCTACACGGCCACACTCGAACCCTTGTAGCTTTTGCGGTCCTTGCCATTTTCGTCCTTTCCATGATTTTTCTATGCTAAGTGAAATCAAACCTAGCAACCAAGATACATGATATGATAGAACCAATCCACGTTCAATCCACTGCCAACAAACGAAGGTCGAAAGTCGAAAGTTGGAAGTCGGTAGAAAAAAGTTGCTTGCGTGGCGTCGCCCAGTATCTAGCCGACATTTCTGTCTTAACAAAAATAGACGCCTTCATCAATTACTACAAGTAATACGAGCGTCTTGATGGAGAACTTTCATGCTGTACCCTGATGCCGTACAGCTTGGCCTTCACGGGCTGCACGAGCTAAAGCTGTAGCGATGATGGCTAGTGTAGATGGCTGGATGACAGCAGTTAAACTTGAACTGCCAGGTGCATCGCGACTTTAGAATTAGCATTCTTCATTTCTCGTTCTCCGTCGCGTTAGTCATATACTTGGATTCCCACCCTCCCCCGACTTTTTTCCCTCATTTGCGACCGGTTAATGTCGCATCTCCAAAATTACTCTCGGACTCTCTGTGGCCTATTCGCGTATATCACATTCCGGTTAACAACAACTTCTCGGTTTTTCATATTACTTTTGATGGTTTGTCTGTGGTACTAAAAATGATCTGTTACTCCAGCAGTTCGGATAACTTCACTAGTTCTCCTGCATCCACCATCCGGCAGAAACAAAACAGAATACGGCAAAAGAAAAACACCTACCTATTATTATTTACCTACGCATCAACTTGCAATTTTGGGCTAATAATAAAGAAAAACACGGGCTAATATCTCGATGGAGATCTTTTTAGCACATGCCACAAGTGGCAGGAGTGGATAGGTTGCGCGTCTATTCCCCTGGCTTTAATTGCAGCAATTTCGGGATGGGCAGACAGGGACCTCTGTCTCCTGACTGGTCGGAATTCCTCTGCCAGCACCTCATTTGCACCTCCTTTCTTGATTTGGCTCTTTACAAGCTTTCTACAAAGATCGATTAGCTAGCTGATCTTCATTCCAAGCAATGACCCTCTTGGTCCCGTCATCCATCACTGCATCGTTCCTCCGATGCTCTTCGATAAACCTCTCAAGCCCTATGCATGGGATTTACCACTTTGTAAATCGAAATGATCAGCAACTACACTCCGTCCGTCCCCTCTGATGGGCGTTGGCAATCGTCGCTATTCCATTGGACCGCCACCTCTGGTATCTGCCATGTGCCTCACCCAGCGTACCAAAGGTAGCTGACCAATAGGACGTCCCCATAGCTGACATAACAACGGTTATCACGGCTTCATGTCGTCGTCATTCTGCATAGAAACGCATTTGCTACCTCGTATCTCCCACAATTCGTACCTACTTGGTTACGTTAAGAACTTTGTAGATGCCGAATGATGTCGGCTTCTTCGACTCTCACCTGAGACAAGCCCGCCAGCTCATGATACACCCCTTGCATTACGCCGATGAGCAACTAAGAGGCCAAAATACGAGGTCTTCCGAATAGCTTCTATTAATTAGCAAGATGTTTGCATCTATAACACGAATGTTGCATCGCCTCTCTATCGCTAGGTAAGGATGAAAGTCTTGGTTTTGGATATACGCGCACCGACGGCCAGTCAAGACCGCGCATTACTCCGCAGCATCCCATGACGATGTGGCGTGAAATAGTCTCAACATATGCAATTTGGCGACTAGATATTACACAGTTAGATATATGTAGCTAATATAAAGCATAACCGAACTCGCTGCCAGGGTAACACAACTCTGCTAAAAGAGGCGCATACTGACGTCGGTGAAGAATAAGGTGGACATCTTGTGAAATAATTGGATTTAATCTCAGTGACCTCGGCCAGGCAAATAACAGTTTCAGAACCCGTATGGTCTTGCATTAAATCAGCCATATGCTAGATGAGATGTGTGGGTGTGCTTCAGATTCATATGCGAGATGCTGTAGGCGATTTTATGAGACTGACGACCCTTTCAAAGACAGGAATGTTTTACTATGTCGACCCTAAAGATATCAATGAATATCTATGTAAGAACATTACATCTTACGAAGATAATCCAAGATATCAATTATCCAACCAATACAAGAGGTACTTCATACCGTATATGCGTGGTCTCTATCGGAAGTCGGCTAGTCTCGACTACCTCCCTAAGCTGGTGGGCCTAGTCAACGTCAATAATTAGGATGACGTTTTATACTACGCAGTTACTAGTCACTAGTCTAATTGAACGTTAGATATGGTATTATGAAAACGTGCCACCATAGATATTTCTGGTCGTGAGACCCTCGTGTACTCATGCCGGAATCCGTCAAGGGTCCATTTCCTTCATCTATCTCTCAACATTTGCGGATCGAGCTTCATGCTCGCTCTCGTTTTCTCTTGTTCTCGGGTTGCCGCAGAAGGATGAATACGCCTCATATATGCTTGTCTGTTTCTAGAAAACTGTCCGTGATACCGCAGAGGGTGAGATAATTTAACTATGGCACCATGACGCGGCCAGACGGCAAGGGCTGAAGTCTAACGAGCAGATACCCCATACTATGTTCGAGATGAAGCTAGCGTGCTTCCCCAACGGTTCGTACGCTTGTCTTAGATGTCCACGAGTCTGGAATTAATTTTAGATGGGGTCTTAATGTCGTCCTACGGTTCCTCAGGGTTCAGCGAGCAATAAGAGGCACGGCATATGTGATGAGCCGCGCGATAACTCACCTCGCAGTATGCATAATATAACTGTTTTCCCTTATTCATCATGTAGTGAACTTTACATACACCCGTAGCTAGAACTAGGTTACATCCCCTAAAAGAAGTGTATCGGAGCTCCTAGAAGTGTAGGTAATCGAGTATAATTATCGGTCCGGTCTTATATTCGAAGAACTCACTAGCCTTTTAATTTGTTTCGACTCCTTCAAGTATATATCGTTTGAAGTTCTGGAGTTAAATGCAAGATATAGGACGTAAGTTTGGTATGTTGCTACTTTTGAGAGTCACACCGTTTGATGGTGTTCTCAAGGCTCAGTTGACAATATCAGACATGAGCTGCCAGCATCCGTACGAAACCATAGCAGTATTGCGTTGCAACTAGATAAAGAAATAACGTAACATTAGGGTGTGTTGTCCCTGGTGTTATCCATTCGTCATGGATTTCTTTGGTAGAGATACGAGCTGTTGGAAAATCTAGCGGATCGGAGCTTGCCATACACTCGCCTGAAGAGCCAAGTCAGAAAAAGACATAATATGCATACGTACTGAATACTCCCTACCTATCCCCTAAAACAGGATTTCACCGTGACCTCTTTAACTTCCATTTCATTTCTAGGGGTTATGAATTTCCTTATACCATACATACACAAGCCGAGTTATCGTATACGGGAGTGTTATGTTGTTGGTCATGACGAACTTATCTCGACTCCCCCTTGAGAAAAAATACGGTCAAGGGTTTAATGTAAAAATCTCGAAGTGTTTTAACAACCCTAATGACAATAGGAAAGGTAAGTATAGGCCTAGGGAATATAGTTAGATACTAGAATAAAATAGGTCAACTCTGGCAACAAAAAAAGGGTCATTTATACCGGTCATACTCTAGGTAGTTACTGAAGCAAAGCTACCTAGTACCCAGGTAATGTAACGAAATGGTGCTACCAGCGCATCTAGCACTATAACATATTTTGATCCAGAGGCCCCGTGAGTCTGAACAACGAGGTGCCATGGGGTCAGGTTGATACACCTGACCCTCATAGGTAAATGTTCCTATTTGACTTTTGTAAAGGAGTCATGGCTAAGAAAGATGGCATGATCTTTCGTCGTCTAACTCAACTGACCCGGTCTCCCCGTAACCAACGTGAACCGCAAATAGACGAGATCACATGTCATGTGAAGGGAGGCGAGATGTTCCAGAACAATAGAAACCTGTCTGAAGCTTTCGTTGAGCCAAAAGTATCGCCCGTAGTTGCGAAACCTCAGTAACCCCGGAGCTAGGACTACTACTTGGATACATGGATTTATGTTATCGTATGGAGGATTCAGGATACACCAACCGCAATAGCCGCCATGGTGAATTTCTGCATGCCTCTATGGATGTTATGAGCCGAAGATCGCACATCCGAACTTGTACGCTTAGAACGTATCGGCCGAGACCAATCGGAGACTCGTTGTCACCCGAGCGAAATCGGACATAACTTATAGATAATTATTATTCTCAATGTGATCGATGCCCACTAACTCTTGATGAATGATCATGCTCGCCGGAAGAGAACAGGCGGGCGAATAGAATGAGCGTATTGCTATGACGGCACTCGGTTCATGGGATAGGATAGGAGGACTTATTACTTACTCTGGTTACCTATTAGAGAAATTCAAACTAGTATATTTGCCTACAGTGAACCATCTATCAGACGATTAGGTAGATTATGTATTTCCAATTAGCTAGTTGATTGGAATAGGTATGTTAGGTCAGCTTCAAGGTTTGACTTTGAGGACCCTGACCCTATTAAGACGGTCAAGTTCGGCATGTCGGATGTCGGGTCAGCCCTAATAAATAGTTTCTTTCGGAACGATGTAGTCCACGTAAGTAAAACGAGTAAAAATTATTAGTATAACTAGCCAGGGAAACTGACGAAGAGAATTGCGAATGCCTTCAACATGATCTCCGGTAGATTATCCTGGCCTATGTTGATGCAGCGTATTTATTCGATTTGAGCTAGGGTTTGACGATAACCGAAGTCGCGGAACTGCGGAAATGTTTCGACCGCTCACACAATAATTCGTCAAACTCACCCACGTTGTTGCCTAGGTACTACGTAAGCACATAGGTAAGCACGAGGAGCTATCTCGTATATTGATATGCCTGTCAGCAGCCATGTACATGCTAGTACTCAGCAAGGCCAGAGATTGAGGCTCAGTAATACTATGAATAACGCTTGAAGGGACGGCGTGGCGCTGGCAACCCCCAGGCTACCTTGCTAACCGAGCAAGGCTGATGTGATTCATAAGTATTATGCCTCTGAGTGCCCCCAAGTGCCTCCTATGGAGGGGCACCACGCTTTGGCTTGCCATTCCGGTCTGTCTCCGCAAGATGATCAACTCTGGCTCATATCCTGCGAGACAGCTTTGAAGTTCATAGCGGCCTAAATAGGTGGCTGGCTCTTATTATCACGGGCATCGATGAACATTGATGAGCCGTGGAAGTCCCGATTTGGAAGAGACTAGTGGAGCATTTGACCGGTTTTGGCGATGGAGGAGAGACTTGGCGTCTGTGGGGTTGCAGTCTGGGTCGGCGAAGTGTGTAATAGGACTATTAAATCTGTATGTTATAGGTAGTAGGGTAGCAGAGGAAACATAACTTGCATGTAATGACGAGGATTTACTTGCTGGCGCGACACCAACAACATACTTACCTGGCATTATCTGTGCTTAGTTTACCGAGCTACGAGTTGGTAGTCTTTTGAATTCGGTGTCAGGTTGATAATTTTGATGATTTTTGAGCTTACATCTCGATGTTAGTATCTATGTTGAGATGATTCATGTCCATAGTTGCCTGATAATGTATGGTGAATTGAGGCTGTCGGATGTCCGAATTATCAGATCAGAGAATATTGACGTTGATATGTGAATGGAGATAATTTTGGTGGGTCGAGGCTTGGAAGATGGAAGAGTGAAAACAGCTGGTGTGGAACCATGGAGAAGCAGATACGTACATATGCAGTACCAAATAGCAAATAGCAAATGACAAATGATATCCTATCGATCGTAAATGGCATGGGCGACCATGATACTCTGCTATGCGTATTGTATTAACTGCAAGCGCCGGTTGTATGTTCTAATCTCGATCCAGGACGTCATTGGCTGAAACCTAATGGGCCACAGTTATGATGGAAGTAACAGGTCCGTGTTTATTGTCTACCTTGGAGGTAGCTCTTGCTTCAGCATGATAGTAGGTATGTAGCGATGCAGGTATCTTATGAGAATGAAATACATAATAGTAAACGTTACATATTAGGTATCATAAGCATCAATCGTCTTCGGATTCGTCTATCCAGAGATTCAGAGATCTCTTTGTTCCACTCTGTGCCTGCCTACATAGGTACCCAAGCCACAGTAGAAATTACCCACAGGTATCCTGATCAATTGTCCTCAAACTCTTTGTTCTAATATTTGAGATGACAAGTGCCTAATAGGTAAGTTTGAGCCTTGAAACTTTTGTCTGCTAACATCCATGTTACCTAACGAGGCGCATTACGTATTGTCAAACCTGCCGCGAACGACTATAGCTGTATCTAGGACAATTCTAGTAGTTTGAGCCTTTTCGACGATGGTAGGTACCGCCACATCCACAAGTTACATTTCCAGCTTCGTCGATCCTTGCACATAACCTAAGGTACCTATCCCAAGCTTCTAGATATATACATGCTTGGATATATGCACTCGATACGTAGAATATTCGACCTCATTCAAAATGGTAGAAGGGTAGTAATATTGGAATTTATATTCTAAGCTTTCAGCTTCGATTTTCAGCTCAAACACATTTCAATTGTGCACATTGGGTTTGAAGCTTACCAATCGTACCTGCTTACGATATAAATGCTGAGTACATGAGTACAGTGAGTAAATGTACGCTTTCTATCTTCCTTCACCGATGGAATACCTAAATGCACTGTAAAGTGTATTTTTATGTACGCCTACCTGATGCGTCATTGCAGAGAGGTACTTATCTGGCAAGTACCTATGGTGTGGCAGGTGCAGGTGGGGCTTTGGAGCCGAACCAAAATAATTCCGACACACCAGCCCAATAAACTGGAACTTGCCGCCGCCTCCGCCTCTTTTTCCTTCCCCTTCCCACTGCCACCTGGGCTGCACCACCACACTTGACGTCCCCCAAGCACCTTTTTTTCCTGCTCATCCACAACCTACCATCTCGTCTTTGCGGCTCAGTCGTGCACTTACACTGTTGACCTAGTCGACTTTCTTACCAGCGCAATCAGGGCAATTGTCTTCTGAAAAATCATTTTCTTTTCCACCAAGGCAAGCAAGATAATCTAATCTTTTATCTGGCACCACTTTCATAATTGCTACCATAGAAAATTAGCAAACTCTCCCCAAAAGATCAGCACCTGGGACGCGGCAAGGCGCGATCATCAACAACACCATCAATTTCATTGCAGCAGCCACGTACTTCAGCCACACCATCTAGCCTTATTATCATCAAGTTCAACAATGCGTCGTTAATGCGCCTAGGCACCATTTGCGTCTCTTTTACGTCCATTTCGATTAATTTCCTATAGGGACTTCAATCGCGTCCATCGTCGTCGCTGCCCGTCCCCATGGCGTCCGAGAAAGGTCCCGTCGCGACGGAAGCCCCGCCCTTCTCCTCGGCAACCTCTCAACCTACTATTCCATCCGATCCCGTTTCCGTTGAGACCTTGACCGCTGAGGCTGCCCGCGCGACACAGTCGCTGAAGAGGCAGCGGGAATCCTCACCACTCTCGCCGTCCTCGGCCCTCTCAGCTGCAATACATCGAGAGTTATCACCATCGAAAGCAGCTAGGTTGATCGGTGCGACATCGAGATTTTCTCCTACACCCATGACTGGTGCTGCGGCTGTCGATGATGAGCGGCGAATAGAAGATGAACAATACAGACTTGAAGTTTCTGGTGCTAGTGACAATCCTGCTTTCAAGGCTCAATCCGCGCTATTGTCCATGAGTCGACCCCAAGAAGCTCCTCAGGAAGCTCCCCAAGACGCGCCCGTGGATGCGCCACAGGAAATTCCTCAAGCTATTCCCGAAGAAGTTTCCCAGGAAATTCCTCATGCTCTTCCTCAAGATACTCACCAGGAAGATGGTGCACCGCCTGCTCCTCATCCCGTTTCCATTCCTCTTCCCGATAACCAAGACCCAGAACACAAGCCCGAAAATGTAAGCCCTCAAAGCGCGACTAGTTTGGGTAGTTTGGGGGGTGGATCTGGTGCTCAAGTCACAACGAGTCCGGGACCTATGGAGATCGATGGGCGTAGCGATCGGTCCGGTTTTGGAGCGCAGCCGCCGGCTCCAATGGAGGATAAAGGCGTTGCTTCATTGTCGTACCCAGGTATACTACCGCCAAATGCCAACATGCCGGCTCCTCCAGTTCGGGGTATGAGCATGCCAATGACTGGTAACCAACAATCACCACGTTCACCGAATTCTAAGAAACATAAATGTCCGTATTGCGAAACAGAATTTACTCGCCACCACAATCTGAAGAGTCATCTTCTGACTCATAGTCAAGAAAAACCATATGTCTGCCAGACGTGCTCGATGCGGTTCCGCCGTCTGCATGATCTTAAACGTCACACTAAGCTTCACACCGGGGAGAAACCCCATGTGTGCCCTAAGTGCGATCGAAAGTTCGCACGCGGTGATGCTTTGGCGCGACATAGTAAGGGTCCTGGCGGTTGCGTGGGTCGACGAAGTAGCTTAGGAAGCTTCCTTGGTGAGGAAGATGTCGAAGGGTCAAGTCGTCTCGAGGGCGATGATTCCGCAATGTCTGGTGTTATCTATGACGGTAATAACGAAGCTGAATTGACGGAAGAGGATCGACGACGTCTTAGTTTACCCAGCATAAAGGCCCAACATGTCCAAGGTAACGAAGCACTACTCAAGATTCATCTTTCCGCATATTTAACGCATGAACCCTCAGGATCCACTGCAGGTCGACTGTATCCACCTAACATGGATCATGGCTCTGGGAGCTCAAATGCCTCCCAGACCCCCGGTACGAGTATTTCGTCCCTTCCTGTGGGGACTGGCAACCCAGCCATGTACGCCCAAAATGCAATGACTGAGAGCCCTAAGCCGCTCAGCCCATCTGGCATACAGGGCCATGATTCTGCAAGTATTAACAGGCAACACTCGCCCAGCTTGACGGCTCAGTTTCAACAGCAGCATTTCGGTCGTCACCAATCAGATCGACACACACCCCCAGGTTTGTACACTCCACAGACCCCTATTTTATACGTTCATACTGAGATGATACATGAAGTACCCGGATTTGCCGCGGCCGATGCCGCTCGATACGCAGCCTCTGCTGGCGGTCTGCAAGGCACTGCTCCCGCATCGCAACCCGCTTCTGGTAGCTCAGGTCAGACAACAGCTCCAGGCCCTGCGGTCGATCATCCGCACGCACCGAGTGATCAGAATGGTGGAAGTGGCGATAGCTCAAGCAATAATATCTTTGCAACCGACCAAGGAATTTGGGCTTACATTCACGGTCTGGAAGAGCAAGTCAGGCAGCTGAACGAGCGAGTCCAAGCTATGGAAGCGACAGGGAGGTCTCAGGAGGAAAAGATTACGTATCTTACCAACGAGGTGGCGACCCTTCAGAGCCAGGCTGAGGTGAAGGCGGATGTAGCTGAGAAACTCGGTTGAGATGGTATCCTGAAAATTATACGAAGAAAAAGAACCATGGCATTACGATTAGGGAGGCATGAATTGGCGAAGGACTTGTTATGTATGCATGGCGCATATGAGGAACCTGATGTTGCGGATCCGACTCTTATCGGTCGTTGGCATCATGCACTTTGACGGATGGAGGCTCATCCTGATAGGAGTGGCGTTTGTGGAGTTTTCAAGTTGTCTACAAAAAGCTGGGGTATTCATCTGTTTTGCGTCGATTGACGAATTCCCTTGACGTCTTTCGTTTTGATTCCAGTGATATCCCTACGGGTTTCGGACTTGGAGCCGGATGGAACCCAGTACTTTATTTCCATACCATCACTCGCAAGTCCGTGTACTATATACAAATGCAGATAGATGCCTCGAGGCAGGGCACAAAAAGGCAGAGCCATCGCTAAACTACCTAATGAATTGAACCGATCAAATTAATTGAAATGTGGTTTCACTGGATGTTTCTTGTCGTATGAATTTGCTGACATTAGAATTGGGTTCAAAAGGGTTGGCCTGATATGTCTCGGTATGTTAAAGTATGTCTGCATCTACAACTAAAACCACGGTCTAAATATCTTCGAAGTATTCATACTGATTACTAGGTATTCATGAACTTCAATACTGTTAGCTGAAATTTTACTATCATGGTCGTGGGAAAACCTCCTGAATCCTGATTACCTCATCTAAACGGTATGTATTTCGAACTCCGCTTCGAAGTGGAACCAATAATCAGCCACACATTTAGCCACTTTCCATTTGCCACCTGCTGCCCCACCGATATTGAATTTGGCCCGTGCACAATTCGGGGCCACAACCCTCACACAAAAAATTTACTGGATTCCTTTCTAAGCGTGTGGAGGTAAACTAAGCGAAACCCTCTAAGAAATTAACCATCTCAAGAAAATCATCAACCCCCCATCTCGATCTTGAACACTCGCTCCTCGACAACGACAACCCAATCCGATCAGCGAAACTTCTTGAGCATCACCAAACCGCAATCATGGCTGACGACCCCGATTACGTACGTGATAAATCATTCCCATTACAGATTGGCTGCGACGATGCAGAATGTGGGATGAATTAATGGGAATGCGACAACTAACTTGGATTGTAGAACGCTGAGGAGGCCGCTGAGCTCAAGAAGCGCCGCCAGTTCCGCAAGTTTTCCTACCGAGGAATCGACCTTGACGCGTACGTTTCCCACCCGAATATATTTTTCTTCCAAAGCGCAATCATCTCGTCATTTAAATACATTTCGATGCTGGAATTCCACAAGTCAAATATCTGAGAAGCCCCGAGACTAACTTGACATTCTCAATAGCCTTCTCGACCTCTCTTCCGACCAACTACGTGATGTCGTCCACTCCCGTGCCCGCCGCCGGATCAACAGAGGTCTTAAGCGCAAGCCTATGGGCTTGATTAAGAAACTCCGCAAGGCCAAGCAAGAGGCTAAGCCCAACGAGAAGCCCGACCTTGTCAAGACGCACCTACGAGACATGATTGTCGTCCCCGAGATGATTGGCAGCGTTATCGGTATCTACTCCGGCAAGGAGTTCAACCAGGTCGAAATCCGACCCGAAATGGTTGGCCACTACCTAGGCGAATTCTCTATTTCATAGTACGTTTCCATTCTGGAGCATGCGCGTTCTTGAAGAATAGTCGAACAGATAACTAATACATTCCATAGCAAGCCTGTCAAGCACGGTAGACCCGGTATCGGTGCTACGCACTCTTCTCGTTTCATTCCCCTCAAGTAAATGTGTGGAAAATGGAGGGTATTACTTGCATTCACGGATTGGGCGAACGGAATGGTTCTTTTCGGTAGATAGGCAATGACCATCAACCGATATGGATGCGCTACATGATAATGAATGAAATCATCTTGCGCATAACGAATCTTAGTGGAATCTAACCGCAACTTAACTGCTCCGCGGGTTTTGGCATATTTAAGTGAATTCTGTGATACTACATAGTGTAACGATACTACCCTTGCTCGTCAAATATTCTTACATTTGTATGACTCTTGGATATCTACCTATATCAAGTCTAGAAATGGGATTAACTATGCCCACCATTGTCAAGCTTAACCGTTACTACAGGCCGAATAAAGCCCTATCCATGACAGATGGATGACGTCTATCCCACCGATTTCTACTATACTAATACTTCGAAATCGAGGTTTCGCAAACGGACCATGTGCCTAGATTCTCCCCTATGACCTTGATTTCTAAATATTCAATGCTCTAATTCATATTCCCAACGCAAAATTGAAACGGCTGTGATATACCTACAACGGGACAATGAATCGCTTAAAGATGATAATTGAGGACGAACTACTCTGGCAAAGTTATATGTGTTAGATCATCCCAGTTGTCACTAGGGGTAATTTGAATATGCCATCTAAGCCAGTCCGGGTGATATAGAGCAAGATTCCACTCTCATTTTTGAACTCACGGAAATCCTGAGGTTGATGGAAGCAGTCCGTGTATAACAAAACAGAAAAGCGGCCATTCCTTGAATAGGTAGGCCTCTTGCATGTTGGATTCTTGATCTATGCTATGTACATCCGTCCGTCACACGATGATAGTATGTTTATATCGTTGTACATCTTCATTCCTCATGTCTCTGCTTCCTTCTTATTCTGCTGCTCCTCCTCCGCGGCCTTTAACGCTAACGCTTGGAGCTTCTGGAATTTCCTCTCCTCTTCCTCGGCCGCTTGCTTCCGGTAGTGCTCTGTTACGTGGCTGAGGTTGGGGTAGAAGCCTGCGGGGACGTTCCAGGGGGAGCCGGAGTCGATTAATCTGTTGAAAGGAGGGTTGTTAGCGATGCCTAGATATACATGTTGCTTTGTGCCTTGCGCTAAAGTGTGGATGCTTCGGGATTCTTCGCCGGCGGGTGAATTCCCTAGTCCCTTGTAATACCATAATATTCGCAAGAAACGGGAAAACTAGAGATGATGTAGATAAACATACTCAGGCGTCTTAAGTTCGACATGCGGGTTCTTGCCCGCGTAGAGGAGCAGGTGCTTGTCGTGGGAAGCCTGATCGATATAATTACTGCGCAAGGCGTTAATCTCCTCGTAGTTGTTGAAGTAGTCGAAGTTCCGCAGCCAGGTAGTGACGCTCGAGGGCTCGCCGTTGGCGCCAGGCCGCGTTAGTTGGTATCCGAGGAAGCTTAAGGGTGCGGCGGCGGCGAAAACATAGAAGCCGGTCTGATTTCATTTGATTAGTCTTAGTCCCTTATATATAGCGGTAGAAGCGAGGGATAGAGCATACGCCTAGTCCTTCGGGTACTTCGGGGGCGTGGTGGTGGTCATGGCCGTGACTATCATGTCCGTGGCTATCGTGGCCGTGGTCTTCGTGGCCGTGGGAGGCGTATGAGCGCGATATTCGTAGGGACGTCGGTCGTGATCGTCTAGCTACGCAAGCCACTCTCGTTCGGAGGGCATGCATCTTGGGGTTATGTGTGGTCGCGGGATGCCAATTGGCTTCTCAAGATGATATAGTCCGGCTATTGAGAGCTTAATGAAGCTTGAGATGTTGGAATTGAGGCATATGGTGGGGATCCAACTTGCGTCAATCCGGCCAATCACATGCGTTTAATCGGTAAGCTTCAATGTGTGAATATTTCACTTTTACTTTATTTTAACACTGTATCAGAGTATTATGTACCACCACATTTTTGCTGATGAATTTATCCATTTAGAACTGCAATCAATGTTTACTTGTCTATTGTCAACTTTTCTAAGTTGATGAGTCAAAATTGGATTCATGCGAAAGTGAATGACATACTCCTAGGATTGAAATGATTTTCTACGTGTTTCTTTTCCTTTCTTATCTGGAGAAGTTAAGCGTCTTTTGACTCTTATGCCTAGCTTGGCTATTTGCAAACTGTCCTAAAAAGACGTTGCCACATCACTCACTTGTAAATGCAAAGACTTATAATACCATCTTACCTAGTAGTTTAGGAACCAAAAACACCAGTTATTTACCTACCTATACTTCTACGGGTTTATGTAAACACCCAATTAACATCATGGGGTCTTCATACACACGCAATCTGAAAAATATTGCCATTTCATTTTTCCTCATCTCATCCACCCTCTCCTTTGTATCCGCCTCTTCTTCTTCTTCTTCCCCTCCTCCCCCGTCCGGATCCCCCTCGGCGGAATCCGAACTCATCTGTCACACAGACAACCCCGCGGACTGCTACCCCAAGATCTTCTCCGCCACGGAGGAATTCCAAGTCGTCCACGATGACCAGGACCTTCCGCCGGGCCTGCACGTGCAGCTAGACGTCCAGACGGGCAAGAAACAGGCCAAACTCTACAACCCGGAGGAGAAGAACCCGGCTCTCGAGGGCTTACCCGTGGACCGGTCCGTCGTCATCGTAGACCCGGAGGGAGTCCAAGACGACAAACCCCCCATCCCCTCCGGCGCACCGGCCTACGATCCCGTGGGCGTGGTCAAGGCGCCGAAGGAGAAGAACGAGGGGTTTAGTCGGGACTTGGAAACCGTTAAAACGTACGCTAAGAAGTACTCTACCGCCGGCGATTACTCCGGCCAATCCGCGGAGCTGGACCAAGCTCTCGAGGACCTGTTGGATTTGTCTTATGATATGTACTACGGCCTACAAATCGCCGACGACGCGGAGGCTCTGCAGGGCTTGTTCTGCCTCGCCACCAATCGAGATGTGCAGTCAACTAAAACCGTAGGGGAACGTCCTGACTTCCTCTCCGCGCTGATCCTGGCGTCTTCGATTCGGAATAACAAGCCTGCTCTTAATGCCTTGGAGAAATCATGGGACGCCATTACGAATAAGCAATGCGTTTCCGGCTCTGCTGCCTCATCGTCTCTTCTCGCAACCTCCTTCTTTAGCAGCTTAGCGCCTATTAGTCAGCCCGGCAGCGCTGGGGAATACGGGGATATGTATCGCACGCGGCTAGCGCTCATCGTGCTGGAGCCTCTGCTCAAGAGCCCGAAGATTAAGGCGCAGTTCATGAAAGCCGATGGGATGGGACATCTCCTTGATATCATACTGCGTGAGGAAATCGTCTGGCAGGATCAGAGACCCAAGGTTGCGCGTATCGTGTCCGACACGTTTCTCGATGAGGAGTTTGGCGCGACTCTGGGTGTCTGGCCGACGGCTGCTAAGGCGACCGAGGATGGTGTGTGTGCAAAAGGCGGGAAGGAGTCGAGAGGGGATGGATGTTGGGAGTACCACCTGGAAACTATTAGTAAGGAGTCGGTACACGCGGAGTGGAGTCAACCACTCCTCGATATGTTGAAGAAGAGACGGGCGGATATACCAGCACGTAGGCGAGACGAGTTGTAGGGACAATATGGAATACTCATCAGTCACGTAGAGGCATACCAAGGCGTTCAAGGATTATTGGAACATTGTAATTTATTTGGATTTTTTAATCTTTAGGTCACCCTAACGAATACCCAAGCCCACAGTTTGCTTACCAAAGCTGCAGAGCTACTACTACATAAAGGATACACAATACACCTATATGTCCTCTCACGACTCTTCAGTGCATCGTCGTTATCCCTTTTTTTATTGCACCATGTAGTAGGTATTCATTAGGGCTGCGGGTCAGGTTTTCAGCCGGCTCATACCTGCTACCACTTCATCCCACCGTGTCTCGAAGTCCTTGCGCACCTTGGCCGCCTCCTCCAGGCGACCCATGCGCCGGAGATAATTCTGTAGCGTCGCGAGCACGACCACCGTCGCGTTGTCGCTGCGTCCAAATTCTGTCTCGCAGATTGCTAAGCTCTGGTGTAGGATGTCAATGGCCTCCTCATTCGAAACTTCGTAGCTAGTTGGCAGCGTCCGTAGCATGTTGTAGCAGCTAAAGCGAGCGAGGCGAGGGTCGCGGCCGCGGTTCTCAACTAATGTATTTGCTGCCACCTTGGCCTCGGTCGGCTTGTTGTGTAAGTTAAACAGCCAGGTGACGTGATGTTCAAGGAGGTCGATATCCTTCTTGCGCAGCTCCTCTGCTGGCGAATCAGGCAACTCCGTGTCCTTAAGGTCCACGAGCAGTTCTTCCATGTACCGCTGCGCAGCGTTAGATTCTATGAACTCGCTGTTAAGCATCGCTCGGTACACCGTCGCAAGATATGTCGGCTTAAGGCGGCTATCAAGCTGCACAGTTTTCAGGAAGGTTTCTAATATTAGGCCTGTGAACTGTGCAATCTCGGATGAGCTAGCACCTTTTAATCTTGTAAATAGTAAATGAAGGGGATGTCTAGGACCGAAGACGATCCGGGACATGCCCCATGCATAATTGATTAATGATTCGGCCAAGCCTGGCCCTGATTGTCGTAACGCTCCAAGGGCGAGACACGTTTCGACGAGAAGTGAGGGATCTTGCCGGGCCATCACATCTCTATAATCATCGAAACTTATTCTAATCATATGGAACCCTTGCTCCGTAAAACCGTTGATAAAGAGTTGCCTCGTAGAGGATATGGGGTCCAGCCACGTTTTTCCCCGGGGTGGAAACACCAACTCCTTGTCGGGAGTGATCTGCCATAACGCGCCGTCGAAGGCGCCTCCGACGTATGATTGCACGATTTGCATGCACTCCTCAGGGAGCCTTAAACTATCGGGCGAGTCCATTCTCCTCGGCACCATATTTATCTCTGGTTCTGGTTCGGGCGACGGCGTCCGGCATATGATATCCTCTATGCTACGCTTCTGAGCGCCGGCCAACTCTACCCTACCCGAGAGTATAGCGATCAGCTCCTTGCGCCTAGCAGGCGAGACCCGGCGTAGGTACGTGTTGAGCCTGTCGGCATCGATCTTACGGCCGCCAACGAAGGACACAGACGACTTTCCAGCGGCGGCGCGTTTGCCCCGCTGGACCAGGAGTTCTGCCACCTGGTGGGCCCGCAGCTTCTTATGCAGGCCCCATTTGTTGAAGCGGATCTTGTACATCTTTTCTCTGCAAGCAGATTAGACTTTATGTCGGGCAATTATTGCGATGGGTAGGATGCTTACGTTGCGTAGAAGTAGTATTCCTCTCGCATGATACGCATGACCTCTTTTAGACTCTTGTTCTGGTCGAGGTACAGGGACGTAATAGTGTCCCGGTAGTTGGCCCAATCCCCGTCCCTCGCAGGGCCGTTGAATCTCTGAGGCGTAGATGATTGGGTGGTACCCTGTGGTGTAGCCATGGTATTGGATGGGTTTTGACTACTATTAGAATGTTTGTATCGATGTGAAAGCGTCATGTTGGGAAGATTGACTTGGTCTTTCTCGGTCATGGAGTCTAAAGAGCGGAGACAACCTGCTATAATTTGTTACGGGTATGAGTAGAAGATATATATGTAGTCATTATATTGCGATGTAAATGCAAGTAGGGGGAGAGTAGTAAAGGAATGTAGAGCCTGTTGCGTTTATCTTGAGATAGACAATGGTTATAACCTAATAAGTATGAAGCGAAGTTCGCCTCCTGCTTCATCATGTAGCATTTCCTACAACGCGCAGGACCCGTTCGGATAGGCGTCTCTAATAAGGCTACTAGCCTTTATATTAGTCATGGGTAGGGCGGCCATCTTGATTCGTGAACCATGGACCCTTGTCGCGACATGGTTACAGCAATCAGGGGGCCATGTCTGCCCATAGACGCTCAATCATATACGCTACACGTGTTATAGCCGTCCAGTAGCATTCTCTGGCTACCTAAACCATTTTTAGCTGGTAGTGCGGCATATTAATACCACCTGTCGATCACTTCGTTTTGTTTCTAGTTTCTTTCGGGACGTTGATCGTGGAAAGCTTAATAATAACAAGCCTAGGAGGATGTCACCCAAGACTTTCTAGGAGGATGAAGGATTAGGAGAAGTGGGCGAATAAGGAGTTAGCGCGGAGGCGAATGTCCCCAAATTAGAAGCTCCACGACTACTATTGGCGGAGACGGCTTACCTAACCCTATCGTATACTAGCGGAGCTTGGTAGACTTGGCTTGTCTGGCCTGGCAAGGTTTCAACTCTTGAATGCAGAGACACCTTCTTGGCTTCTTTTACTTGCCGGACTGCAATGCTGTAATGTCACTTGCATGCCATCCTCTTAATCGCAAGCCAGAGTTAGAGTAGGGTATGTATTGGATACTGAATCGGATGGCGGCACAGAGCACATGGCAGCCCTCTCGCTTTTTCTGCACACCTCGCTGCCTTGTTGTGGCCCGGGCAGCCCGGCGGGCTCTTCGCTCATCTCATGCTCCGAATCCTTACGCCGAATTGACCGAGGATATAAGAAGTGCATGGCATGCTCGGCTCGAGGATAAACTCTTAACCACGAGGTGACATTGTGATAACTGCGTTCCTCTCGGCGAGTATCTATCTTATGTTTGAGCCGCCAAGTAGACCGTACTCTGCTCATAACGATCATGTTGAAAGTGAAGTAAAATGACGGCAAGATTCTGAACGGAATTTGTAGTGGATCAGGCGAAAGTGGCGTGTCTCCCTACTCGGCAATTGCCCCGGATTATCATCGACGATGAACAAGATCCTGTCCCCTCGGCTGCCGCGGTCTCGTAGGGGAAATAGAAAGGGAATGGCGGAAATTTCTTCTCGCGTCCCCTGAATACAGAGTCGCTATCTATTGAATCCTAATGCTGCAAGTAGATCGCATTTCGCTCTGTATGAGGCTACAGCAACTGTTAATTTGATCGTGCGTTGGTCGATATGACCCCTGAACCACTTACCTTACCGTAGGTAGGCCTTTAGGTGATGACTAATTTGGATCCGTACAGACAGACATGCATTCTCCAACCCACTATTGTAGTATATTTGGATCAGGCAGCACGTGGATGTTCATTAGCCTGGTCCACTCGGACAGCCTGCCTAGGGCGCAACCGGGAGTAGTATTTCTGTCATTTTGGATGAAAACGCACTTTACCTTTCTCAGACATGATATGAGTAGGATCTCCCAAGTCGGCGAAATAGTTTGTAAATCTTCGAAATGCCCGTCATTGTCCCCAACCGGGACTGCGAGTCGAATCCCTACGGGTAGGGCAAGGGTTTGTAGGGAGACCCTGTTGCGAATCAATATTTAACTTTAAGCATGAAGAAGGAAAATATGCACAGTCGCTGGGGTGTTTATTGTTTCTCTACCTCATGTACAGGGCGGAAGCACTAGCTGTTTAGGTAGTTACTTGACGTTTTGACGTTACGCTACCAGAGAAATGGCAGAATAGTAAGGACATCATATGAAATAGATGCCGTCGGGATTTGCTATGATGAAACATAAACATGCAGATATTTGAATGAAAGACATCCTTTGTAAGAGTAACTCCATGGATTCTGCATGGAATGATTGGGGAAAAAAATTGCTGTCGATATGTACATAGGTGACAGCCTTGTAGGGATTATGGGTTGTGTTGAGGTTCCTGGAGGCGATGGAAGATGAGAGATTGGTGGGGGATCTCGCCCGCGCATATCACGACGGAGAATGAAACAAATGGACCCTTTGATGTCGACTTCCCCATAAAAATGAAGGATGATAGACCTGGTTGAAGATTTTTGACAGTTGACTTATCCCAAGTTTGACACGATCGAGTCGAAAGATGCGGGATATTGACGTCTTCGTCGGTGCCGATCGAAGAGTTGACCTCGGGAATCACTGAGCCGCAATGGATAAGACAGCCGTCGTTCCACAGCATACGAAGAGCCGTCCACAAGGTTGATAGATTGGGAAGAAATAATACGGCAGGATGAATCTGGCATGATGACGAGCACCTAATCTGATACAGCAGCGACCTGCCTACTGTTGGCTATGGTTGTCTCATCGATGTTATGGAAGAGAGTAAGAGGCCAATCAAGGAAACAATTTGGGAGGGAGAGGAGGGGTTATTGGGGGCAAGGGTTTTTGGGGGGGAGGGGTCTGGGAGGTTTCACTCCAGTAGTACTTAGATACTTAGGTACATGAGTACATATAGACATGTGCCATTCGACATCAACATCAATTGAACAAACTTTGAACTCCATGGCTACCGACATGTAGGTGAGGAAGGTACACCCCTTTGTAGGCGCAGATCGTCACGGATTGTCCTCAAATGGATTTATTCGCTGCTGACTCATTACATAGTAGATAGATGACCCACTATATAATTCAACTTGATAGGCTCAATGTTATAATTGCACTTTTACTGGTTTGCATCGTCCTCATTTTGACTCCTGCGTTCTCATCCCTATTTCAACATGCACATGCACTTCATACATACATTCATACATACATACATGCGTCCATATCTACACCAACACGGATATTTTCGATATGTAAGCTAATTACCTAAGTATGTTAAATGGTAACCTACGCTTACTGCTTGTGTAGGTAGCTATGCAACACCAAATTTGAAGTAGCATGCAGAGGAGCGGGAAGTGTGGGTCGGTAGGGTTGCAGCCGCGAGAGAAGACATTGCCGCCCATTCATTGTGCTAGGTGTCTTGGCTTGAAACCGCCCGACCAATAGGATCCATCGTCTCCCACAACTCGGCGCCTACATCGAACATTCATCTGCCTCAAGCGAAAATTCCACCATCCAGAAGCTTCAATTTACCATCATCGAGCGGCCGTGAGTGCCTCTCGGGTCTCCAACCCTGCTTATGGCGTCGTGTTGTGCAATGAGGCCGGCCTTCCACGACCAACCAGACGTCGAGAAGGTATGCTCTGACCAATTAGGGTGTGAATTGGTCAGATTTGAATCTCCGCTGTGTGAGCTGTTACTATGTCTTCGTCTAGATGTGTGGCGGCGGCAAGGTCTGCGCCCATGCGGGCCGTTGTCTAGATTGATTTAATACTAGTTCTTGCCAGTAACATTGAATTCACAAGGACCTTTTACATTTGATTTTGCTAACGTACATTGTTCTCGAGCATTTCTTTTGTTTCAACAAAGACGCGTTCTATTCTTATCATGATGATTTTCTTTCACCTATGACTCAACGGATTATTCTTCATGACTTATACCATTTCCCTCACTCACGAATGTCCACACGCGTAAAATCAAACTTGCCTTTTCCTCCAGGCAGCTTTTTCTAGGCAACCCGCTCACTTTACTTTACTATCACCACTTAATTTATTCATTTCTTACCTGTCAGATATCAATGCTGGTACTTTGAATTTGACACATATTTTATTGATAAATTCCTGAGGAATTTCTAATACATTCTCTACCTACATCATTCACTATGAATTCGACCAAGCCGACTCCGAATACTCCCTATCCGAGCCCTAGGGATCCAAATCACAAGGATGAGTGGGAGGATTGGGAAGATTCGGATGAAGAGGGGCAGGTGATAATAGACGATAAAGATGGGCTTCTCATCGATCTTTCCGATGAGGCAAAGCACAAATCATCTCGGCCTGGTGCTGCCCAGGGAATACCACGCAACCTACTACGATATTCGACTCAGAAACCTGTCCGCGTAAAGTCCAAAGCTAGACAAAAGGCTCAGAACGCAAAAGCTGGCATAACACTTGTGACGGATATGACCAAATTCCGCCAATCGAAGCAACGCGCGAAGTTCGTTAATCCTACTACCCTCCAAGCCTTAGAAGGGGAGCCATCCTCTGCTTCAATAGGCAGTTTTTCGTGGTTAAAGCAGAGGCCCGGAAATGCTAGTGGTCTCAAAGCAAGCAATAAATTTGCACAAGATTCCTCAGATCTTTCTCCGGTGGCTAGACCAATTGTTATCGGGATTTCGGTACCTTCGGATAACCTCTCTGACCATCAAGTTAGCCCACAAACTGCCGTCATCGAGACGCCAACAGACTATCCCAAATTTCCTCCCAAATCCACTGCGACTGCCGCTAATCCTTCAAACCTCACACCACACCAACTACGTTCTGTGTGGTCTCCAGACACGGAAGCAAGCGAATCTCCGTACCAGGCTTCTAGAGCCGCATCAAGTCTCTATTCACAGCCAAGTTTGTATGGCGGTCCGATACGGGATACTGATGTACCCCCTGTACCTGCTCTGCCAACGACTTTCGGATCCAAAGAGAGGCAGACTGTGATTATCGCAGACCTTGAAGATGACGACGATCTTGGGACACCCTGTACCCTATTTGAAGAAGATGGAAGTCCTACTATGACTCGCAAGTCCGTAAAACCCAAGGCACCGATGGCTAGCCCTGAAAGTGCTGGTAGTCGATCGCATGGTTGGTGGGATCATGTCACAACCCCTTTCATACAACAGACCAACAACCCGTTCAAGCAACAAGCACAGGAAACGGGATCTAGTCCTTCTTCACAGCAATGGAACCCATTTAAGAAACAAACACAAGACACTGGGCCTAGCCCTTCACAACCTACAGCAGTTCCTTATCAATGGTGGGCTGGAGCCAGCGAGAAGGGCAGTCCCTCGCAGCCGAATCCACCTGTACAACAAACACAACCAGTCGCCCCTAGCCCTTTACAGTCTACAACAGGTGTCCGTGAATGGTGGAATGGAACTAACGAGAAGAATGGCACATCATCCAACATCTTAGTTCAGGATAGAAGCACACCGGTTCTCCAACAATCATATATGGTTCAATCAGCGGGATCCTCGTCTCGCCAAACGTCACCGGAACGCAGAGAAACACGATCTGAGAAAGCCAAGATCCTTTTGGAGGAGAACCAAAGATCAATTGAAGAACCGCCGCCTTATTCACCTCCAAAACCGGAACCAGTGACTCAAGTAAAGTATGGCGTCATACTGCCACCTCCCGTTGTGGTTCACTCTCAGAGGGTCCCATCTCCTGGTCCAGTGACTCCGGGCTTGGCGGGAACCATGACTTCGCAAGGAGCTATAAATATGTCGGACATACCCTTAACACCAAACCACCTTCAGCCTGTACGAGCTGCAGTACTTCCTGATCGCGCACCTGGTTCATTCACTCCTGGTGATCATTTCTACGAAGTTCGAGGACAAGCTAATCGCACCGAACGGCAGCGACGCCGTCACGAAAAAGAAGACGTAATCGCTAGAAAAGCCGGTGGTTTTTGGAGAGGACGAGGCTGCATGCCTAAAAACGGTTGCTTCGGGCGGAGTGGTCGCGAGGGTAGAAAGAGAAGGCGAATCTGTTTATGTGTTATCGCCGCTCTGCTCGCTGCGATCATTCTTGCCATCGTCCTAGCTGTTGTTCTTACACGACGACCTCGACCTCAAGATAGCCCAGCTCCTTCGATTTGGCTTAATTTAACGGATTTCCCACCTATGCCGACTGGTGTCTTGACGGTTTCTGGCCCGGATAATTCCCTGGCAAGAACTGGCTGTTTCACTGCCACATCAAACAACGCTTGGTCTTGCTCTCTGCCAAAGGAGGAACACGCATCTGTGGCCCCCAATAACCCTAACCAGCCTGAGTTCATCTTCCAGATTCAATATGACAACAGTACTCGGGCTCTCTGGAACGTTACGCAAGATAACGATAAAGACCAACCCACCCTATTCGACTCGGGCTTCAACCCAAGTCCACAACCACCCTCTATTGCGGAAATCCGATTTCTAGGCAACACCACCGATCATATCCAGTCGGATAACAAGGCCGGAGAAGCGACGCCTTTCTTTATCAGTACCTTGACCGATGTTAATAAGACGGTTGGAGCCAACATGCTGACTCGCCGACAAGGAGCTAATAACGCCATCGGTGTAGCTGGCGATGATGGCTTTAACCTTACAGACATCCTTCCTCCCCCACAGCTAAACGGTGACGGTACGGGCGCCACAGCCCAACTGTTCCCTCATTCCGTTCAGCAACCTATTCGCTTATTCGATCGTGGCCTCCCTAGCGAACACTATGGCTTCTACACTTATTTTGACAAGACGATCTACATGGTCGACACAGTAAAGCTGAACTCCGAAGACAGCGACGGCGGTGCGACCGAAGCCAGCGCCAAGTCGCTTGTAACATTCGCGCAAACCCGTTTCCTCGTACAAATCTGGACGCGCATGGAGAATTCCTCCCAACTTATCGGCGCAACCGGCTCTGCCGTCCCGTGGACGAACGGCACGGCCGCTACTACCACCCCAGGCACCATGCCGTACCCCGTCACCATCACGGAGGACATGCACGGCGGCGACAGCAACAAGAAGATCGACTTCCGCTACGGGGTCCTGCCCAACCAGGCCATCAATACTACCGACGCCCAGCTTATTATCGTTAACCGCGGGTTCGCGGGGACGTTGGTTAATAGTATGAATGGCAAGCCGAATACTTCTATGGGCGGGATTGATGGGGGGACTGGAGGGTGTAAGTGTGAGTGGGTTAATTTTAAGGGGGTGAATGGGGCTACGACGTGATTTGGGTTGGCGGGGTTATGGGTATATATACCCAAGTACATACACTCTCTCATGAACTCATTTCATTATAGGGACGCCATGGATATATTTGGCACGAGCATAGGGAGGCGTTTGTGGATTGCATACTTTATTTGGCGGAAGACAAAAGAATTGGCGTATGGTTATGATTTTTAGGGGTTATCACTGCATAGGTACCTACCTAGGTACCTCGTCTTAGGAGGTATGATAGGGAACTCATGAGAGTTTAGGTACCAAAGTAATTAGTTAGCAACTTTCAGCGAATATTTAACGAGCGATATTTCTCATGTTCATGGGTATGTTTTCGGGAGAATTCGATGACAATATTTAACGAGACTGATTGAGTCGGTGCTTTGTAAACTAAAGCTATTTGTAGACTCCAATCATCATATAATCTTGATCGTCTCAAACTTTTCTTTTGATTCTATCGCCCTTCCGCCCATCATATTATCAACATAGCATTCTCCTACCATCTCATAGTAAGTCTTGCCTTCCAAGACCTTTTTTCGCAGCACAAGGGGCACGCTGCAGCCGTTCACGATGTAGATCGAATCGTCTAATTGAGTCTCAGGGGGAACCAATCCTAAAGGTTGTTCCGTCCAATTGCTATTGCCAATGAGTTTTGCGCGGATCAGCTTACGGTTCCAGACAACAGCCTGCACTCGGCGAAACACATCATAGTAGGCGGAATTGTCCTTCTCGTGGATGAACTCGTTAGTATTGATTCCGTACTCAACCCCCTTCTCTACTATAGCAGATTGGATTATCGACGGACATCCAGGCTCTGGATCGAGACCAGCATTGGTGCGGTCCGCCACCAACGTTCGCCAAAACTCCTGTGGTGGCGGCTTTTTATTATCAGTCCATCCCCCACAACGCAACCATAAAGGAGGAATGCTTCCATGAGCAGCTGAATCTAAGATCTCAGCTGGCTCAGCCAATTTAAAGGCCGACACAGTAATTACTTTTGAGTCTTTTACTGGTCCATTTTCAATCTGAAACCATTCAGGACTCTGACTATTCCGCTGGTCCCTACCGTACCGTGTAGAGTTCCCTGACGCGGTATAGAATTTTCTTCTTACAGCGGCCCCAACAAAGGGATCAGGGTTGTAGCGAATCATTTTGTTCCGTGTGGTTTCTCGAAATGGTTTTCTCGTTTCATCCAAAATCCAAGATGGTAGCTTCGACTTCATTTTTGCCGGCGCCCACGGCCTGCATAGGATGTCCAGGGACTTGGATTTTCCTATTGCGTGTTTAAGAAAACGTATGTAGAGCTCAAGTGGCTCCTCATCTTTATATCGTACTGGAAACTTGACTGGGCCGGAGTTCGTTTGAGCGTTAGAGGGTGGATAGTTGACAGGTTGGTTGCTAGTGGATCGTTCGTAAAGGGGTTCAACATCAGAGGCTATGCCTAGTATAGCATAAATGACATCCCGAGGTTCTGAACACTGAAATATGACAAGAAAACAGACAAGCTGCTCGAGAGTATACTGCTTGATCCGAGATTCTCTACTGAGCTCTCGGTACAACCCGGAAACGTTCTGAACCAGACGATATGCTGGAAGCGCGGAAATGTTACCCACGTATTCGGAAACATGACGAGTGTCTGGGCGGAGCTTGAAAAGCCTATCTATCGAACCATCCCGACCGACCCTTTCTAATAAAGCTACGGCATGGATGAGTTTCTCCCAGCTAAACGCCTTGTCTCCGCAATGTACGACTGCTTCACGGGCTACCCCGACTTCCTAATCAATGTGTTGTCAGAATACTTTTCCAGTGATATCATTTTCCTAGTAACTTACTTGCACAATCCAGCGACGACTGAACCAACCACGTTTCAATAGCTTGAATAAGGGGTCAAGATTATGGAGGCTGGCCTTGTTACGAATCCCTATGTCCACACTGCCTATATGGTTTGCATCATCCATGTCCCAGAGAGTATCAATGTGCTGGACTGCTATTTCAAGTTCGTCGCCTGTGAAGTCCTCTGGCTCGCCTGCATATCCTGGTTCCCCAAGCCATACATGAACCCTTTCAGCTTTGCGATAGATGTCCGTCATTCTTGTCACCTGGCTCTCCTTTTCCTTAGGATTGGATTGGTTGATGCAGATGAAGTCCACCCAAAGTCGAGAAAGCTTGGGAACTCGACGCATTCTTTTGAGCGCCAAGAGCAAATTTGGTCTCACCAACATTAATTCATACTTGTCTTTTTCTCCTTTATTTTGAATGTAGATCGTGCTGGCACTTGTTGTTTCACCCCCGCTGCCCCATTGCCAAGATAAAGCATCGTATTCTTCAGTTGGTTTGTTTAATGCTTCAACAGAAAGCTCAATTTGAATGGCTTCAGTATTGTATCCCGGTAGTAAGCGCGCGACCCGGAATTCCCCTTCTTTGACATCCTCGTATGTGTAGGGCATCTCAAGGGAAATCACCAGTAGATATAAACTAAATAGAGGATCTTATACTGTATCGCCAGACTTCTTAAATTTGAGAAAAATACAGGAGCTTTCGTTAAGAATTGGTAAGTCGATCTTGACAACCAAGACTTACCGAGGAACTCTTCCTTATGAACTCAAGTGCCAATCGAACTCCAGTCTCAAGACTATGGAAAAGGGAGTTATGTATAGGTACCTATCCATGCAAGAAGAAAAGTGACTAGGTAAACATCGAACTCTACTCGTATTATTTCTAGCTAGGTATAATTGCGCTTCTTCAGCCAGCCACAGCTTATATTATCTAGTACCAATACACATATTCCATACAGCAGCCTTTTACGACTGAACCCTTATTTCCCAAACATATACCTAAGCAGCCTACCATGATGGGAGAATTACCAAAATGTGGGCGTAGGTTGATTCAGAACATAGAATAATTACCATTGAATAGGCATTGTAACATTAATAATGCATGTAAACATGCAAGCTGAGCGTCGTCTCCAATCCACATACGCTACGGTAGTCCAGTTGTCCCAGACCGGGAAAAAAATTAAAGGTTCGTATTGCCTTCAAAAATGCACTTTGATATCACAATAAGCAAGACGTTACTCCGGATTGACGATGGACATATTATGAGGCTCTGTAGCGGTGGAGTCAGGTGTCATGAATTGGCTCGAGGACAACTCCTATCTTATATTATATTGCTACGCCGCCTCTTATAGCCGGCTCTGCATCTGCGGTCGTAACACAGGGATCCTCCATTCGCTGCAGGTTGTGCTAACGATTCATCTCTTGCATGACTCCTCGCTAACTGGCTTACTTCATCTAGCGGTTGTGAAGCGAGGTACTTTGAAAGCCGAGCTGCTCATGCTGTTCCCTCGGTATCTGGCTCTGGGAAGATATGAATCCGGTTGAAAAAGGCACTTGTATTTCGGAACTGGTGAATCTCGACAACGTAAACAAAGCGCTGGTTTCGGACTTAATGTACCGTTTTCGCCTTCCGCAAGGCTGGCGGGGTTGATCAACCATATCCATGGCGATTTTAATTTCCCATCATGTTTGTGTAGCCTTCGCAGCCTTCCCCACAAACGTCGAAGGTTTAACGCCGTGACTGCAATTAATATTGCCTCCCATGATCTAGTGTTGTAGGTAATCCTCCCTTGCTTCGTAAATATTCTCGCAATCTATTCCACTGCGATGTCCTGCTTCAATGTTCTCGAATGTGGGAAGCTGGAACAGACGCTGCAGTGTAACACACCAATCCCGAACTACTCCATGTCCATCTCCCTTGTGCCGCGCTTTCGTAAATGTCAGCAGCCACAAACTGATATCTGAGCATCTTTCGGTCAAGAAAGATCTTGTACCTAGCCTAGTCCTATCAGAGCCTCGTCGATATCAAAACCAATGAGGTGGCTTGGAGGGACGCCATCCAGCACCAGCTGATGCAGATCCTTTCCGAAGCTACAGTCGATATCCAAAATGTGGCGCTTGGGTCTCTAAGACACTGGACGATCGATCATATCGTATGCGGGAAAATATGATCAGGGTAAGATTTGCGAAGCGGTAGAGATTCAATGCATGCTCGCACGACCCGCACGGGTAGGGATTAGAAGCAATGCCCCTTTCTCGATAATTCGCAGTTAAATTGCCGCGTGGCCATGCATGCTATTGTACCTTCTACTTGTGATGTTACTCACACGTTCCACAACCTCGGAGCTAGGTACCTTAGATGCCTGGAATAATCTTCGGGAAGAGTACATAATGTCATTTACTTCGATCAAATCATCTTAATCCAACCCCTCTTTCTTGTCCGGGAAAGACATCTCATTGGTAGTATCTTTAATACATATGCCGGGCGTTGTAACACTGCGTGTTCAGCTGCAAGGTTAATGAGAAAAACGAAGGAAAAAACAGGTAATCACGAAAGTCAATGTAATTATTAATATATCAACGGAATATGCAGTTGCTGATTCGTAGAGAAATGCGCCAGCGTCACAACTGACCCGACATGGCAGCTTCCACTTTGTTCATTGCAAGGAATTTCTAAAGTTTGTGAATAGAGGCAAACGTTCTTGTTTCAAGGTGGAGAACTAAAGTTGAAGGATATTCCCAGCATTTCCAGCACGTGATCTGGGGACGATCTTGGAGAAGATCGGGTCTAAAGCACGTGACGGAAATGAGTCTATCGATTACCGGTACCCCTTATCACGATTTTTTAGCGACATGGAACCTTGAACTGTAAATAAACGTCTCATTGACAACGGCATCAAGAAGCCCTTAATGCGTTTGATCACGACAGGCTTAGATGACTACCTACCCATTTTCCATCATCTACATGATCAATATGCTGATGAACCTCCTGAGTGACAGTTATCTCTCCTGGACGTTGCCCCCGCGCGTGAATTTTATGGCCAGCTTGTGCTGCGTATCGAACCTGATACGCGTCTCGTTCATCTAACTCGATGTAAGGGTCTCTATCTAGCTTCATGCCATGTGGTGTACCACCAGAGCAATACTGGCTGCTCCCCATACCCTCGTTCGGTGTAGGGCGCTGCCTTCTTCTAATGAGGGGCCCCAACTCCGGAAAGCTCACGCAGAGCATACCGGTAGTCGTTTCGGCTCTTCGATCAAAAAAAGTTAACATTACTTCCACGATATATTCGGAGATAACAATTCTCTCGGTTAGCTCGATTAGGAAATCATCGGCTCCGAGAGACATCTATGTAAATGGTAGGAGAAAAAGAAACTTGACGTTACGTACAGACCCCACATTATTATTTTTGGCTGTACCCAAGACTTGTCTGGGTTATTGGTCCCCTGAAGGCGCACTATGAGGCCCACCAAGCTAAAGACGGGAGCGCTGGAGCAATTTTAGTTCCATGGGATTGGTAAATGGTAAATGGATCCTTGGTGGGTACTGACCACAAGCCAAATGTAAAAACTCCAATGACAAGCACCTTCTGCTTGACTTTCAATTTCAACCCCCAGACTGCTTTCACCGGGAGCAGAAGCATTATCAGGTCCGTCAGGGTATTGAACAGTCCGCTGGTGTCCAGTAGCACAGTGGTGCTGATACAAGTCCCCGGTATACCTTTGTCCCAAATCCTAGTTCTTGGAATACACTCCCATATCTTGACTATGGTTGTCGAGCCGTAGAATAGGACGAGTAGGACAATGAGGCAGATGATGCTGATATCGAAGGGCCTCCGCCGGATGGGAGAGAAGACGCGTCGATAGTACCAAAGAACCGCAAGTTTCGTAGTACATATGGCGATGCCATAGTTAATTGTGGTCACATTGAACCACTTTCGAGATAAGTTAGTGCTCGCGGCCCCCTTTTTGATTTATTGGACTCATCGAAAACTTACGTAGGATGCTTGCATAAACTGTTCGCGGGTAATATCGAATGCATGTCGGCCTCCATAGTGGGCCATTGTGGCGGCACCGACTCCGGCGAGGGATACCGTGCTGGCCTATGCAGGTTGGTCAGAGATAAAGCCAATTAGAGAACTCGTGCTTCTTACCCAAGCAACGAAAGCCAGCCCTATTAACTATGTCAGCCTTGATTTCGTCTTAATGGGTTGGATTTAGATTCACAATCTTCAAAAACCCAAACTCGTCTGATCCAGATTCTAACGTACACCCGAAGAAGGAAGGAAATCGTTATAAGAGGAACAGAGACTCCCATAGCTATATTATTCTGGCGGACTAGGGACTCGGGGTTCACGAAGTTGGGAGTGACTCCCGGAGGAGGCGGTAATGCGGGAGTGGGAGAGACAGTCGCCATTCTATCAATTTCTTGGTGTAGTCTATGAGAAGGCTTAGTGGGCAAGAAGACTGGGGGTCATGATGGGAAGTCGAGGCTATGTTCTTATGTAGGTATATAATTGAGGTATATCTAAAACGTAGGCATCTTGATGCCTCGCAAATTACCTAGGTAGATTTAAGATCTGTAGAGCAAACAGGACGCTCAACAAGCTTACCTATACCAATATAAAAAATCCTTCCCTTTCTATTCCATCACACATCTTGTTCCCCTCACACTCCCTAGAAACGCCCCGGCTTGAGTGGCTTGAGTTCGGACCGGATTCTTGTAACTTAATATAGAACATCATTCCGTAGATCTGACAGTTGGCTACGTCCTAGGTAAGGCTACGATTAAAACCGCTCCGGACTGCCTGGAAGATTTAAGACCTCAGTTGGAGAATTGCCACACGTGCAGATGCCATAATCCTCCTCGAACGCCTCAACGCCACTCAGTCCGCACTAAACTAGCCGGTCAACCCTACGACCCGGTTGATTGGACCAAGTACCCAGAGGGCTTGTAAAATTTCTACCCCCTACGTAGAGACACATCGTGTAACTACAGGCCGGTCGGGTTTCTGACCGAAGAGTTTTCGTCCTTTGTTTTGGATTTTCTCTTCTCTCCCTTCCATCCATACTGTCGGGAGGCCGATCCTCTCTCTTCCCCCATAACTACCTAGACTCCTGTACTTAAAATGTCAGTTAATATCTCCTATACTTTTCTATGTCTTTGTAGGAGAACAATCTAACATGGCTGATCGCAAAGGTGCCGATGTTATGGAGGCCCCCAACGACTCTTTCATGAGCTCGAACTCGGATCTTGTAATTGAAGAACCCTTGCGATCGTACGTCAATGAAAAAAAGCTACTACTCAAGACCGACTTGCGTGTCGTGCCTATTCTTTTCATTGTATATCTTGCGGCGTTTTTGGACCGGTAAGATAACACTTCTTTAACAACTGAGATTAGTTGAATGACTGACTGTATGTGTGTACCTAGCGTCAATATATCCAATGCCCTCACCATGGGGCTGCCTGCTGAGCTCGGACTCGAGGGCCAGCAATCGAACATCGCGCTCTGCATATTCTTTGTACCATACATTCTATTCGAAGTCCCGTCCAACGTCCTGATGAAGAAGCTGAACCCCCATGTTTGGCTCTCAGGCTGTATCCTATGTTTTGGAATCATAATGCTGTGCCAGGGCTTTGTGCAGAGCTACAGTGGGTTACTTGCTACTAGGTTCTTCTTAGGGCTTGCGGAAGCTGGTATCTTCCCGGGCAGTTTCTACTTGATCAGTTTCTGGTACACGAAAGAGGAGGCTCAGAAGAGGTTTACCGTCTACTGGTCTAGCACTATACTCTCTGGGGCATTTGGAGGCCTTTTAACATCTGCCATAGCGGAGATGAATCATATTCGAGGCCTGAGCAGTTGGAGATGGGTCTTCATATTGGAGGGAATTGCGACGGTGTTGATCGGTATCCTGGCATTCTTTTGCATTACGGACTTCCCACGAGAAGCGAAGTGGTTGTCCCCGGAGGAGAGGGCGTTCCTGCTGAAAAAGACGAAGACCGATGAATCTCGCGTGGTTCCTGTAACTCCGAAAGACGTCCTAGACTTCCTTTTGACGCCTAAGGCTTGGCTTGGAGCATTTATGTACTTCTGTAAGTTCTGCCATTGAAATGTGCTGCGCAGCAAACGAATACTAATACTAGGTAGCGGTTTTGGTAACCTGTTATTCCCTCTCGTATTTTACTCCGACTATTATCCAAACGCTCGGTTACAGCACAATTGAAACCCAGTTGCATTCTGTTCCGCCTTTCGCAGCGGCGTTCGGATTCGCCATGGTCTTGGCCTACCTCTCCGATAAGGCTCGGATGCGTTCGCCATTCATATTCCTCGGTCTCGCACTGCTTATAACTGGGCTCTCTATCGTGATGACTACACACGGGTCATCGCATTTCTCGGCCGAATACGCCGGGATCTGTCTCGCAGCTATGGGCTCCTTCGGAATCGGTGGGATGATCATATGTTGGTATGTGATGAACCTTCGGGGCCACGTGGAGAGGAGTATCGGAACGGCTTGGATGATAGGCTTCGGGAATTGCGGAGGCATTGTCGCAACATTCTTGTTTGTTAAAAAAGACGCGCCCTATTATCACACAGGCTACACCGTCTGCCTTTCTATGGTTTGTCTCTGCGTTGTCGTATGTGCCGGCTATGCTTTGCATATTTGGCGGCAAAAGAAGAGCATCATAGCTGGGATTGAGAAGTATGGAGATGGGGTAGACCATACATTGTACCTATGAGGGTTCATAGAAATAGTGGCTTCAGGGTTTCGGATCACTGTCCCGTTACGAGTAGATAATTACCTACCTATTAGGTAGGTAGGTATCGTCCCAGTATGGCAGTACTTAGGGAAAGAAATAATAGAGGCTTAGTTTCTATCCTTAGATCTGCCGATACCTCATATTCATTCTCCTTTTCCTAATAGATAGGTATCCGAGTACCCCCTATTTGGTCCGTCGGTGCCTTCCTTTTGCTCTCAATTTGAGAAAAGGACTCGTTCGGGTACAATCAGGAACAGTTTCAACTTTAAGATAAACAAACATAGCTTTCTCAGCTGAGCTTAAAGAGGTGCCTATAAGTTTAACATGTAACACTGCTTTCAATGATTCCTTATAAAAGTAATTCTGGTATAGTAACCGGTGAAAATGAAGGCGTTGGCTGAGTTGACTGACTTTCCCATCTGTTAATATGTCCTCTTCATCATTTTCGATAAGATACTTTAATTGAGACTTAGTCATACAATGTTTTGTCAAACTGCCTTGAAAGTCGAAAAGATCGTGGAAGTCCTCGTGGGCGTGTTCTTCGCGGAGAATTGGTACCAATGCCAGCCAATACTCCGTGGCCGAACCAAGAACAAGAGCAAAAGGAGGAGAGCTCTGGCAGTCTTCCGACGTAGATTCTAGTTTCCGAGGATACCGCTTCCTGTCGCAGTCGAAGATCGTGTTCAAGAACAATACCAGATGGCACCCCTTTCTATCAGTCGGGAGTGCTATTATGTGGCCATCGTAAGAATACACACCCTCATGAGGACAGTAGATCTCATCTATCACGAGGCGGTGTTCATCCTCATTTATATCCCGCATGAGAACAATATTAATTGACTGTGGTATGGTGTGAAGAGTGCTTGGTGCTTTAATCAATAACGTCTTCTTGTACCCTTCTGACCATTCCTTATGTGGCATAATAACTAGAGGGCCACACCGGGCATTGAATCTACCATTCCAGTTAAAAAGAGGGATACCAAGGTACCCCTTGTTGCGCCCTTTAACATGGCATGGTAATCCTGCGTATTGGTATACCCCTTCTATTTGAGTAGATAGTTCGATTCGCACCCCACTACTAAACATGATCGGAGGCATATCTGAATGTAGATATGACAAAGGTTTGATTTCATACTCTGTAGCAAAATCGGAGGGCGAATCGGCAAACAGACCGTGTAATTGTGAGCTTTCGGACCATGATCCAATGGTTGACCAATCCATAGGTTTTAATTCTAAGGGAATGCCCCAGGCGAAGAGAGAATAGTCATCAGAAATCTTCATAATCTCCTCTTGGAGTCGAATGAAGGATCTTCGGCCTTCGCCGTACAGGAGGGGCATGTTGACCTCGAATATACCTAAGAGAGAATACGCAATATCCTCTATCCGCGTTGTTTTTCGATTCGCGGCCCAAGACATTCTTTTGGCGATGCAGGCTTCATTGAAGACACCTGTCGATAGAATGAGTCGGTCGATCCCAGTGATACGTTGCAGCTCATCTTGGAGATCGTGCTTCGATCCAAGATACCTCCAATTCATGGAATAGAAATGAACGTCCTTGGGAGCAATAAGTTCCTGTAACGTCCATCCTCTAGTCATCCATCGGCTCTGGGCGAGTTCATGTATATCCGTCACATCGGCAAGGTAAGCATAGCATATTGCGGCGTTCTTGTACCACCGGAACATAGAATTGATGGCCTCCGAGAGCTCGGCGGTACTGGTTTTGTCGATACAGCAGCTAGAAGCCTTGATCAATGATAATAATTTCACTGTAAAGCTAGATACCTACGTGTCTACCCAAACCCACTCGAGTCCCTCTTTAATGGCTTGTTGGCAACAGTACTTGATTTTCGTATACCCTTTTCTTGTAGAAACATCCGGTGCTGACATCTGCTGAAAAGAACATTCTTCGTCTCCCCACGTGTGGGAGAGGATGGCGTAGGTTTGGCTTTCATCGTCTGAGAATTCACGAACTTCAAATGTTCTGGCATTCAAGAGACGCATGTTGGTTATTCAACGCGGGAAGGGGTAAATGTGTCACGGTGGGTCGTTTGTATGGAAGAGAAGATTTGGGGGGAATCGGGGGGGCATCCATGGATGATCCCTAAATAATTCACAACACAGCCCCTAAATTAGATGGATTCATTGAGGGATCCGGGCTGGCACTGCTGTGTAACCTACCTACAAATAAGCCTACAGGTGGGTATTGGGGTAATTATGGATCCCAATTGGGGGTCCTACAAGGTACCTGGGTAGGCGTATTGGAGACGTTTTTACATTTGATTTTTCGCATGATTTCCTCTGACGAAGAAGTTGGATCTTCTTCTAAGAATCTATTAATCGTGCTAATATCAATCGTCACTGTCCGAACTTTCGTCAGATTCTTCCGTATCCTTCGCTTTCTCCTTCTCCTTCTCCTTCGCTTTTCCTTTCTTTCTCTCACTTCTACCGCTCTCCTTCTTATCCTTCTTCCCCTTCTTCGACTCTGTTTTCTTAGACTTCTTCTTGTCCTTCTTATGTTTGGATGGCCGGTCGGACTCGGAATCGGACTTGCTGGAGTCTTCCGATGCAGGCTTACTCACGTCGGAATCTGACGAGCTCTCAGATTCGTCGGTAATAGGCAAAGCCTTCAGCTTTTTACTATCGGCGCGTTTGTATGTCCCACTGGCACGGATCTTGTCGCGAGCCGCTATCTTGTCCTCGTCGAGGCCGTGGGTGGTTAATAGGTAATGATCGAACTCATGCGATGCTTGCGCAATGGTGTCGAATTGCTCAACGGACAGGACCGGAGACTTGCTGGTATCTTGTACCTTGAATTCGGCTTTTGCGACTGATGTTAGCAAGCGATCTTTTATAAAAGACGATCCAAAAAAAGGGGGCGGGGGCGGGGTAAAAAGAGAGATTGGACGCGACCTACCTAGAGCCAGCGCCGATTGAAATGCATTTCGAATCTGCCTGCCATTCCAATGAAGCTCCTCGAAATTCAGGTCTGCATACCGGAGTATCTTCTCCTTATCGATCTTAATGGGCGGATGGCCTAATTTTCCACGCTCCTCGTTGATCTCCTTTAGGCGCCTAAAGTTCACCTTCCAAATCTTACGCGATTGCTTTCGGTCAAGCTGTGGGTAATAAAGAGTGAGATGAAGTCGGCTGCGGAATGCATCGTCCAGCCCGCCGACGCGATTAGTCGTAAGAAACAGAATTCCGGGATAATACTCCAAGGTCCTCAGGAAGACTAAAGGCGAAATACATTAGCTTGGAATGGGACAATTCTTGTATGAAGGGTCGCTTACTTGACACAAGCCCATTTCGTTTGATATCTTCTCTGTTGCGCTTTGCGAGGAAGACGTCGGCTTCGTCCAGTAACAGGACACAACCCCATCTATGCGCAAGGTTGAAAACTCGATCGAGGTTTTTCTCTACGTCATCTGGCTGGTAACCTACATCGCCGCACGTAATCGGGAAGAGTGGCCTTCTTGTATAAGCGGCGACGCATTCTATATCATATGTTAACTGTCTTGTTCATATTTGTAACGTTGATCATGTTACACTGACCTGCAGTTGATGTTTTCCCTACCCCTGGCGCGCCGTGAATCAAAATAATGCAACCCTTCCCTAGAAAACCTGTTAGTCACCAAGTATTAATCATATAGTTGAGTAGGACTTACCTTTGCCCTTAACAAGGTCAACTTCTGGCGTTTGACGGAGTCCATTGTTGAGAATCCGAGTTCCGGCGGTATGATTCTTCACCATCGCAAGGACAATATCCTTGTAGCCCGGAGGTAGCACCAAGTCCTTCCACCCGGCAGCATCAGCGGGATTCATATCCGCTTGGTCGCGAGAAACCGACCACTGAAGCATATTGACGTCCAAGTGTACTATTTAACATTTAGTTTCACACGCTTAGAAATTGTATGGATAAACTTATTTAGCACTTACCCCATTTGCGAGATCTAAGTACGAACCCGGGCACCGACCCAGGCAATAGTCGTATGAAGTCTGTAGCCTCCATATGTTTTTTGATAGCTTGAATTGCTAACTTCGAATCTTTCTCTTCTGGCTCATCTTCAAAAGCGAGTTAGTAATTTCTCTAGGCGAGGGGGTAGGGGGAGTACTTACAGTCACAGAGAGACCTTCGTAAGGATGGATTAATCTTATCAACCTTGAAAGACTCGGTGTACATATCACGAGAGCAATTTACTCTTCGACATGGCTTTTTATGAGTGCATTGTGTAGATGTCCCTGCTACTTCGATGATCTGAGTAATCGGCCTGAGGATCCCGAGGGGCTGAAGAGGGGCACAGATTGGACGGTGTGCCTTGTTCTCTTGGTAATATAGCTTGAGGTCAACGATAACAGAACTGAGAACCTACACAGATAATTAGTGTACGAGGGACGGTCATTTTGTGAGTTCATAAACCTACTTCTTCCTTATCTTCACCGACGGTCAACCCCTCATATATCATGTGGGATATTTGAGTCATTTCGATGAATTTGCGACCGCGCTGTAGGAGCATATCGTATACTTGCTCCTTTTGGGGATGGAAGCGAAGTGGGTAGGCCTCAAGACTGGTAATGTCTACCTCTCCCTCAAATGGCTTGAATAGAAAAAAGTCTTCGACAGGGGTATACTTCTCAGCATCTGAATCTACCGAGAAACAGTAGACTTTCAGCGTAGTAAACTGTTCCTTCGCACTGATACTTAAGTTTTCCTGAGCTTGTTGTTTTGATTTTCCCATGGGTTGTATCGTAATAAATGAAGTGTCATCGCGGTCTGGGTCAACATAAACCCCAACACCTCCCTCGGAGGACACAACGCGAAATGCTTGAGGAGTTGCTTTTGTCCTCGTTATATATTTCTTCGTGTTTGGATCTCCATCCAGGAATACCTCTAGCTCCTGGTTACCTTTCTTGATTGGACAATATATTGTGTCATTGACGTTGAATACCATCCATAGGTTCTCGAAGGTGATCTTGGTCCTTTTCCCCTCGCAGATCTCATCGTATAACTTGATCTGCGGTTCTAGATACCTATCGATAAACTTCAATAGTTCACGGAAAGGTTCCAGTGCTTCCCGACGTTCGTGATGAGGCTCGACCTCCACGACCGTCCGCTTAGTTGCTTCCGAAGGCTTGCGAAGGATGTTGGAATCTTCCTTCTGGAGTGACGGGGGCTCGCTCCCTTGTCCTTCGTCTTCTGCCTGTTCTTTGGGCTCGGGGTTCTCAACCTGGCTTTGACTCTCATCGCCTGCCGGGGCAGTAGATCTAGAAGACAGTTAGCAAAGTCTTATACAATCGAGAGGCAGACAAACCCATATTTATTTTCAAGTTTCGTGGCTTGGGCACGAATTTCCGGGAGGCCACGTATAATGAAGCGGAAAGGCTTAAACAACTCGACGACGCCATGTCCAGGAATGGAAAAGTCGGCGATCCAAGAGAAGAAACTTGAGATAGGGTCCGAGTCTATCCGAATACCGGTAACTTCGATATCCTCTGGGCTTAATTGTTCGTCTTCATCATGTGCTTGAGAGGCCTCTATAGACCTTTCATTTTTCCACCTATAAGCAACCCGGATAAAATCATCAGGACCAACAGCCGAACAATACGTGTCCGGAATCTCGTCTCGACCTTGTTTGAACCGGCCGGTCTGATCGACTTCTTCGCTAAGAGGGAAAAACTTGACCTTGAACTCAGAAGCCGACGAACCGGCCTCCGTAGTACCGGCGGCCGGGTTCTTTTCATCCTTCTCATTCTTTTCCTCGTCTTTCTCATTAACCTTTGACTCTAGGGACTTGATTCGTGTTTCAAGACCGTGGACATATTCCGCTATGCTTGAAACTAAACTCGGGCCTTTGCTGTCTGGACTTGGAGGCCTTGAACCTCTCCTATTTTCTAGTCTTTGGACGTAGGCATTGAAGAACCCCGCATTTGACAGTCGGCTAGCCCCTCTGATGTCTGTTTCCGAATCGCTGCGATCGGTAATACTACTGACAGAAGACCTTCTTGACATCCGACTGCGAGATCGCCGAGATCGCCGGGACCGGCGGATACTGGGGCTCCGGCTTCGAATATCGTCTCCAACTCCGGGAGGCGGTGTCTCGGGGCGGTCCGATCCACTAGCGTTAGTCTCGGATTCATTCCCAGTCTTGGGGACCTGCTTTTCGATCTCTTCAACCTTCCCCGCCGCCGAGGGCATTGGCGATGCGAGAATTTCCTCAGTGGTCATTATTTCGACTATTCGATCCATTGATTTGATCGCGGGACTCCGCTCTGCTTCCCGAAGAGGTTACCTGGGTGCTAACTAAGGGAGGTACCGAAGATACCTAGCCAACCTTGATTCAATTTAATTAGGGGCGGGTAAAAACACTTCTTTCACTTTAACACAGAGCAATAATTTCAACAAAACAACATTCTAATGATGAAATAAAAGGGATAATTAAGAGTATAATCTAAGTTATAAGTCCTAGATGGCTAATAATAGAGGAATCATCATGATTTTCTGAGGATTACCCTAAAATTTTCAGCTTTCGATCTCCAATGCTCTTTTCGGTCAAGCTCGACCGTGGGGGCCAAGCCGCCTGCAGTTATGCAGATAAAGAGCGAGAGACCAGGACTTCGATTGGTTCATCGATGATAATCTGGGTAATGATGCCCACTAGGCTGCAGATAGAGGAAAAGATGATGGAGTATTTGATTGGGGGACTAGATGCGCTTTCACGGAGTTTCGACGCCATGTAATGCGGCCGTACGCGAAAGGTTCCCTAGCTGCCTAGGTCACATCTAGGTGCATCGCCACAGGCTCTAGAGGGGTGCCGACTTTATAGGTAGGCATTCAGCAATCCCTGTTGCCAGCCTAGATCTCACCATTCCAAGCACATCTTCACCAGTTCGTCCTCCCACGTTGATGAGAGGAGATAAATCCTAATTACAATGAAATTTACATCAATTTAGACGAAATGGAAACTGTATCAATCGAAGAGCGCGAACCTCTCTCCTGGTCTGGTTTAATGAGGTCGAATACACTCTCCAACAGCGCTGTCGAGTTTCTCGAAACCCGGGCTGAGCAGGCTTTCGGACCTGAGGTAGCTCAGATGATCGGGCCACAATCTCCCCAATATGCGCCAGAAATTGACAAATTCGTGACCGCATCGGGTTTCAATGAGTAAGAATCTCATATTATCACTGATGCATATTCTGAATTAAAATGTTGCAGGTTGGATTATTTCAAGGAATCCGAGGAGAAGATGGCGAGGTTCAAAAAGACGTTAGCACAATTCTGCAAGACTCTCGAGGAGCGGAAAGTTGGGAAGAAACTCGGAATCGAGATAAAGGATCCCGATGACTACAAGATGCAAGATGTCTTGAGTATTGCTCAGCAGCTTCAATCGAAACACCAAGAGGATAAAACATCAAAAGGCTACTTGGGCAAGATACGTCGCTGTTTTCATCGTTTTATGGAGCATCGAGGGGTTCTTCATAATATGTTGAGTTTTATACCAAACGACTCCTACGGGTCAGCAATCAGTGGAGGGTTCGCTATAATTTTAGCAGTATTGCCACCAATCCAGCGCACTTTATTGCACGGGAGCTTACTGCATTTAGGCCATCGATCGAGCCGAGGATTTGCGAGGGGAAATTTGCAGTGCTCTAGCCGAGATACCCATACAACTGGAACAGATAAACGCCACCATCAACATCCACAAATCATCACGGGAATTAAAAAGGCGCGCGGATTCTGTCTTCATCGCTATTTTCGATTTGTTGGAATCGATAGTAGGCGAACTTTCAAAGAGCGTGACAAGTAAGATGACCTAGAAAGTATACTTACTTACTCTAATAAAACTAATTAATTATCAGAAAAGACTATCTCGGTCACTCTTAAGGGAGAACGATATGGAAATACTATTACCAGTGCTATTGAGGTCTTAAAAAGAGAGACCAAGGCCTTCGACCGTGAGGCGCAGCTATGTGACTCCAAGAGACTCGGGCGCGTAGAAGAGCACGCGGTAAGAACAAGGCTAACACTGGAAGACACGAGGATAACAGCGGAAGATACGAACATCAAACTAGGAGGTAACCTAGTCCCTCTCTAACTTATCGCTTTACTTATTAATATTTCAAGCAGAGTTTCGCGAGGAATATAGAAGAGTCCAAGATAACCAAAATCAGAAGATCGACGAACTTAAACAACTAGGGGAAATGATGGTCAACCATCTTTACCGTTTCTTAGCTAGCAATCCGTCCTTTAATTCTCGCGATGGAACAGGTAACAAAGCCCATATCTATTGTTCTCGCTGACATTGGACTAACTAATTTCTTTTAACGCAGTTGACCCAGCCCAAGTTAAAAGAAAGAGAATCGCGTACAGTCGCGCGGCCCTAAAGCAATTATCCTCATCAGCCTTCAACGAAATGGCCATCGGCTCGCCCGAAGAACGCCTAGATCGCGTACGAAGATGGCTTTCCAGCGCAAATCTTCCGGATCCCGAAATGTTCAAAGACGTGGAAGAATGTCTCGAAGACTTCGACGTTCTAACGATCCGCGACAAGGATAAAGTCAAGTGGATCATCGAATCAAATGAAATCAAGGACTGGATAACGGTCCCCGCGTCACAGATCCTCGCCGTCGAAGCAGATACCCCGCCCCAAGACTTTTCCAATCCATTATCCGTGTCATCTGCTTTCCTGTCCAAGACAATCTCAACTAACACAGAATTACCGGTTTTGATTTATATGGGAGGGCTTAGCGTAGCCGGAGGTTCGGATGGAGAAACGCGCGGATCGGTCGCCATGATGAAGAGTTTTATCGCCCAATTGCTATTATACATAGCAGAGTATAGACCTAACGTGGATCTCGAGATTCTGAAGAGTAAAAGGTTTAGACAGAAATTGCCCTCGACATTACCTAAGCTATTCGGCTTATTCAGTCGCCTCCTTGATCTCCTCGCTGAAGACGCGGAAGGAAACGCCATATTCTTGATCGTTGATTCGATTTCTCGTTTCCAGGGTTCTATGGAAGAGATCACGGAGGATATGGTGCAACTTATTGATGCTGTCGAGCAGTCAGATGCGCTGGTAAAGATATTATTGACGGACTTAGGTCCTCCTCTATTGATAGAGGCGCAGGAAAGGGACATCATAGTGTTATCCGTACCAGATGTTGTTGACGGCGAAAGACAAGATTTAAGTATAGAACTATTGGACGACGATGTGACTCCATCAATTGAAGACCTTCAATTATCTCAGAGACGACCCGACAATTCGATCTCCGATGATCAGTCCGAGCTCTCTTTCGATGAAGACGATTACTGAGCATATTGGTTAGGTCTTTGGTTATGAATAGTGTATAATAATTTAATTATTTTATTAGAATATCAAGTATATAGAAGCATACGAGGGTTTGTAGACGGCAGACATTCTAAATTCAGAGAACTTCGGGTAAGTATACCTATACCTTCAATAATCGAGTATCAACTTTAAATAAAATAATCTCTCCATCCCTCTTCCTTCCCGATCTCCATGGCAAGTGTCTTTAAATGTAGAATCCTAGTATATAGACTTGTAGTCTAGTGGTATTTCGCATGCGCCCAGCGGGCCAAGAAAGAGCAAGACATAAAAAATGCCTTCTGCCTCGGCGACAGGTCTGGTAGAAAAGAGGACCTAGGATCGTATTCGGCAGCTAAGATAAGGAAACCCAGCAAATTCAGAGCCTGACATAACCTATTGCGAAGATATTTAGGAATAATTAGCCCGAGATGCAAGACGCGATTGGGCTAAGCTCTGGGACCACTTACAGTTTTGCCGCGAAGAGCAACCATATGTAGATAGGATAAGAATTCCACGATATTATTCCATCAACTACCTGGCGTATGCTGTAGAATATTGGCGGTGTCCAAATAAGAGTCGACGCGAGTTCTACCGCAAGTCGCATACGAGACGTTTTGGAATGGTGAACCAATTCTGAGGTTAGGAGGCATAGCGATGCGAAAGCTAGGAGAAAGTTGATCTCCCGAAAATTAGCTGCTGGTGCGATGATCAATTGCTAACAATTTGATGGTGGCAGGGCGTAACTTACTATAATTGGTATGATGACCAGAGCGGCGTTAGTGTAATAGAGACAGATTGTCGCTGTAATCACAAGCACATATAGAAAGTGCCCAGTGCTAGACATCCATAATATTGCGTTCATGGAGAACAACGTCCTAGCGCAAGACCAGTGTCTTACGTCGTGTCGGATAGGCCAGCCACATACAATACAAGCGCGTCCCTCTCGTCCGTCAACGAATCTAATCCGACGGTCAGGCTTGTTGAAGTACTGTGGACTTCGCTTTACTCGCCAGCAGCGAAAACACATCGACTTCCATATGCCTGGCCTAAAGAACTCATCCTGGACTAAATGGCCAGTAGGGGGCATAATCAAACAGTCGACACAACAATTAAGCAGATCGTAAGTGATATAACGATTCTCCGTAAAAGCCCGTTCCATTACCTCCCGCGTAAGGCACCGGAAATAGAGCTGACACGTTCGCCGAAGCTGAAGGGCAGCCCGGACATCCAGGTGAGATATAATCTCGAGTTGGAGCTCCCAGGGTAAAGATGTCAATGGGGAGAACCTCGTCAATTGTATATTTGATGCTGATTGACTTGTTTTACCCGCCGTTATGGAAAGCTGCAGTGGATAGGTTTCAATCGATGTGGCCGAATGTAAATTCATAGTGAAGGCGTATCAATCTTAACCAGTATAAGGAAAACGCCATTGGGATTGATGGGTCGTCCTAGGACTCAGCTGAAGAGCCGCCCGACGACGAGTATTTAAACGGTTCGAAATATATGTGACTCATCCACAATAGACAGATAATCGACTAGGTTATTTTAAATGATAAGATTCTTGTGAATACCATAGCCAAGATAAACCGTGCAGAGAAAGCCCGGTCCCCGTGTCGAGTACTTAACTCACGATTGCCCTCTACTTGAAGGCAAGGGGAAGATAGCTGGAGAAGACAAATAGAATCAATGAGTTTGAAGGAATGGAGTAGGCTACTTAGGTAGATGTCGCTCTACTTTGGGATATGAAGGGGAATGGCAAGATAACGGAGTACCATAGTGTATGATGTTTGAATGAACTTCAGCTAACGGGATAAGCAGGAGGTTATTTTCCAGTTAAAGTTAATAAAAAGCTAACGGTATCGGTGAATGATCCATATGCACTGATGATAACTCACCCATCATCCCTAAAATCTTGGTCATCATTTAGACGAGAGGAGATATGTGAAGCTTTGCATCCGTTCACCCAGAGATACCCGATGTGGATTGCTCTATCCTTAGGGACGGGTGATAGTGAAATCCAGGACACTCGACCGTAAGCATTCTAGAACTCGCGAATGAATTGATATAAGATTTGATCACATAGCCAAAGCATGTATTGAGATCGAATGTATGATCTACTTCAGTCGACCAGACCCTTACTCCAAGTTTGGATCTTTGATAGTTCCGGGTTTCGGTACCGAATTAGCTATCGCGCCGCATTTCTTACACTTTCGGGTATCCTCGCTCGACATGAATGTTTCGATAGCAGCCTTGATCTGAGTGCCGAGGTTTGTACAGTGGAAGGCGGCTTCGTGTACGATCTCACTGCACTCCTGACAGTACCAGCGCATTCGGTCGATAGTGCCTTCGGGTCGTTTCTGTTCGAGTACTACGCCAACGGTGTTGGCAAAGCGTACGGGATTATGCGGAGTGTTCCCTGGCAACAGGAACATATCACCCTCGCGAATGATAATGTCCCTAAATTTGCCGTCGTCAACGACTTTCAGCATCATGGCGCCTTTATACTGGTAGAACCACTCTGGGGTTTGGTTAATGTGGTAGTCCGTCCTGGCGTTGGGACCACCGACGATCTAGGACGATAGGCAAACATAAATCAGTTAGTTCAGGCAGAGTTTGGAAAACGCATTTGCGCACCATGACGGTGAAGTCTTCATTGTAGACGCAATAGTTATTGACCGGGGGTTTTAGGAGATGAGAATTCTCCTCGAGCCTTGGCTGCCATTAGCAGGACCCGGGCAACACGTTACCGAGAACCTTGCTGGCTTACCACTTCGGGAGGTTGACTGGCGTAGAGAGCATTTTGGTTGGTTAGAATTTCGATGACGACTGTGGATTTTTCCGCTGTCAATCCTGAATCGTAGATGGCTTGCTCTCTCTCTGAAAAGCCTCACTTCCAAACGAGGTGAATAGTTTTAAAACACAATTATTAATCGTACATGAATGACTGATAGGAGTTTACGTTATCAATCGTCAAATCACCCGCGGGATGCCGATTCTGTACTGAGGTTTGAAAGGTTTAAAAAGAGACTCCATAACTCCGTTACCCCACCATGTCTTCCATACAGAAAGCAGAGAGAGCACTCTGCTTATGTAATTCCTATTAGAGTTAAGCTCGGGGTGTACAGACATGGTTAGTTCCGGGGTGGTTGTATGGATTTCCTGTAACCAAACGAAAGAGGAAGCCCCTAGTCACCCGTTTTGGAATGGGTTACGGAAGCTCTAGGGGGTGTTTAGCGTTTGGGGTCCACTGCTTTGCGCTCGCATACCTGGAAGCGACCACACGATCTGACTCCATCGTCAGCTTTCTCGTTGCAGGTGAGCAAGTTTAAGCAAATTTCGAGCATTTTATCGAGTGGATTCAAGTCGTTGAAGAACTTTATTAGAGTTGAATCGTCCCTTTCTTCTCTGTTCGATTCCAGTTTCACCTCTCATCATCTTAATCATCAATCGTCGATCATCACCCGAATCCAATTCGAACCTCAAGTACCCAGGTAGTGCTTCGTAATCCTAGAATTAACTTCATCATGGACCATTCCCACATGGATCACAGCCATATGGATCATGGAGACATGGGCCACGGCGATATGCCGATGCCAATGTGCAGCATGAATGTCAGTAATATCTCTAATTCCCCAACGCCGCACTCGCATTCTCTAGCTTCATGCAACGACCTGCGTTGCCCCAACCGCGCCTCGCTCCCGACGCCACGATACCCCATTTCCGAGCCCTAATAGTGTCCCTATTGGGTACCGACGAACGAGAGGAGAGGAAATTGAATAAGGAAAACTGAGACTAACTCTTGGCTCTTGCGCTTTCGCACAAATAGATGCTGTTCACCTGGGACACTACGAATCTATGTATCGTTTTCCGGCAATGGCACGTTCGCGGAACCGCATCTCTAGTCTTCAGCTTGCTAGCTGTTATCGCTCTCAGTGCTGGCTATGAGGCCATACGCGAAGGCATCCGTCGATACGAGACCGCGATCTCCGCCAGACAAGATGCTTCTCCCAGTGAGTTTAGCTCATCCCACTCCCTTGCCTTATCTTCCTCCTTATTGCACTGTCTGGGTGGTGGTTTTGGCACCTGTCGTATGACACAGGAACGTGCTACGACATGCGCCATTACCACACCTGACGATCTGCGCATATACACAAATCCGTTTGATTGGCATGCCTCGAGGGAGGTCCATGGCTAAGATCTTGCGAACAATCGAGTCGATGCAAATACTGAGAGCGCGGCGTTACTTGGCGTAGGACGAAGCAGCCAGGCCGACGCTATTGGACGGCGAGCCCATGCTGTAAAGGCAGTTCTATACGGAATCCAGAACTTTTACGCGTTCATGATTATGTGAGTAGAATTTCGTTTGCATCCTCTATCCTAATCTCGTAGATTCTAATTTCGTTTGCGAATGAATAGGTTGATCTTTATGACCTACAACGGTTTTGTCATGCTTTCTGTCGCTATCGGAGCTGGCCTCGGGTACTATTTCTTCGGTTCGCGTACGAAAGCTGCTAAGGAGACAGCGTGCCACTAGATACGGAAGGACCTGGATAATATTCAACATAAGAGTACGGACAATACGGGCCGATCAAAACATAGGTAATGAAGGCAAATACGGGGTCGAATTTGGCGGTCAGCAAAGAGGTGGAACAGAATGCCGATCAATTTGTTACGTGCACAACCACAAGTTCGGCAGCGGTGGAGTTAAAGATACAACAGGCTTGAGCCTACTATAAATCTACAATACAAGGACAAATTTTGGTGGATGTTGGATTGATCCATCTAAATCTTCGCGTCTTTGACCTCTTCTTTAATGGCCTCTTGCCCGACTTCCTTCTTTTTCTTATCGGGAAGTCGGCCTGCGTGCTCTAATCTCTCTAATAGATGTTCATCACCGTAATGGGCATTATGCTCGAACTCAGGCTCTTCGCTGTAAGCGATTCTCGCGGCGTCGACCAACATACGTCCCGTCATGCCCCAGACTAGGAAACGTTGAACTTCATCTTCTTCATCCTCGAGTTCGTCGGCCAAGGCGCCCTGCCCACCCTCTCGGACCTTGGGTTTGGTAACCTTCTGGTTGTTTACCGGCACGTGGAAGTTATGCACTCGCCAGGGTTCGTTCTGCCAAGAATGCCAGTACCCGTCGTACCAATCTCCGGGCGGTATCGTTTCCCCCTCGCGCGGTTCATCCTTCGCCTTTAAAAAGTTGTGAAATGGCCCACTGAAGACCGCCGCAACTTCCTTCGCATCTAATCGGGGTATCATACTCTCGTCCACCATCGCCTTCGGCTTCCCCGGTATGTCGTCGGCATGTAAAAACGCTACGCAAGGTCGTACAGCCATTTCGGTCTTCGCGAGACTACACGGTAGGCAGCAGAGCGGCTCTATTCGGAAAGGCTTGGGGATCTTGGCATCGTCCATGGGAAGACCGATTTCTTCCCATGCTTCGCGGCGGGCTATTTGGTCTATCGTTGGGAAGTGCATTAATATCGCAGGCTCTTGTGTTCTCTTCTGTTAAAGTTATTTCGGAACTTACACGGAGACTCCTCTAACGAATCAGCCTTTCCGCCGGGGAAAGCTGCGTGACCTAACTCGAACCGGGAGTGTTAGAATCGACCTTCCTCATTTTTAGGCGACGTATTCATATGTTCCCATACCGGAGAAATTCCGCAAACTCGCGGCCCGCATCGTAATCACGACTCTCAAATCCCCCTTCCGATCCGCAAATAACAGGATCAGCACAGCGGCGCGCCGGCTCACCGGCAGTCGGTCCCAGGTCGGGAAGGGCGGGGGCTTGTAGGCGCGCAGTCGCGCGAGGGCGGCCTTTGATCGCATGAGCATGTGTTGAATCATTGCGTCTCTTTCTTTTTTTATTCGCAACACTCGCTACTCTCTACCACATAAAAGGCACAGCACAGCAACAGCAACTTCTGAGACTAGGTAGATACAAATGGTAGACAGTTTGGGTGGGTAGACAGGTAGGTAGGTATGTTTAGATTGTAGCTATACTGACCGCCGAGACTGCGTTAAGCGGGGCCATCGTCGACGCATCCCAATAATACGAAGCTCGATCGCGGGATTCTTCTTCGCGCTGTCGTTGTTGTATATCAAGCGAGAGGGCGAGGTCGGCGGGCAGCGAGGTGGCGGGAACGGTGGTCGAGTTGCGGATGCTCTGCAGGATCTCGGCCGTTTCGAGCTCCGTCAGCGGGGGCGAGTCGTTTCTTCGTGACGTGCCGGAGGCGCCGTTCGTGCTGCTCATCGTGAAAAAGGGGAAGGAGGATGAGTAAGGCGCCGTTTTTGCCGGATCGGTTCGCTTGCTTTTATTTTTTTTGTTCTACGTCGTAGTTGAGGTGCTGGCCTGCCCGATGTGGGTCCGATTGACGTAGCGGTCGCGGGGTACCCCATAATACGTCGGGATTAGTTGGACCTTCTTTTTGGGATGTCCTTAAGATGGTTGTTCCTGGAGCCATGTGATTGTTACTTCCAAGGTTACCTACCCAGGTTGCCGGAGACGGTCGGTATTAACCAAATACTGATTATTTGTCTAATACCTTCAAAGATTTCTATCTAGATTTCGGAGTTTACCTACTTATATCCATGTAAGGGGTAACACACTTACCTAGAAATTTAATTTCCTTACTTCAGCGTCACATTGGATCGCTATTCATAGTGATTAGCATAATCTCATGGTATATTCAAATTGCGATTCTAGCTCAAGTAAGCCTTGATATTGCTATCGCTTAAAAGCGTGTATACTAGAATAAAAGGGGATTCCCCCTGTGCTTAGTAATGAGCTTCTATGGCCAAGGGGCTCTTACAGAGATATGATAGATGCCTACTTAACTAAAAGACAACCGCTTTGAATACTCATGAAGTTTGAGACAAAGAAGCAAAACTACTCTAGTTAATCAATGCTATTCATTATATTTCCTGTGCCACATAGATACTTGACTTTGTAGGACTTAAGTCGCACTTAAGTCAGCTATTTAGCTTAAGTCCGAAGCAATGATCCAGGAGCTGGAGGAGCATAAAAAAGGAAGTAGGAACTTGCCTCTGCGATATGATCAATAATTCACTAGTAAGGACTTATAGAGCCATAAGTTTAGTTTGAGTTCGAAGCTTAGCTTAATTCCTCGTCACTAGGTAGTGGTAAAAATGGCATCGTCAAACAAGAAAATCGTCCTCATCACGGGTAAGTGGTCGACTTATACCTCTCAGACACTGAGCTAACACCAGATATCCAGGCGCTAACCAAGGCGTGGGTTACGAGACGGCGAAGAACCTAATCCTCTCATCCCAAGATTACCACGTAATCCTAGGAAGTCGAGACATCGCCAAAGGCGAAGCCGCCGCTAAGGAGCTCCAAGCCGTCGAAGACATCAAAGGCACAGTATCCCCAACCCAAATCGACGTAACCAACGACACCTCCGTCGACGCCGCAGCCTCCCGTATCTCTTCCGAATACGGCCATCTGGACATCCTCGTCAACAACGCCGGCATAGTCTCCATGACCAAGCCCCCAACCCGCACCGCCATGCGCCACATCCTCGACACCAACGTCGTCGGCGCCCTCAGCGTAACCGAAGCCTTCCTGCCCCTCCTCCGCACCTCCACACATCAACCCCCTCGTCTCGTCTTCGTCAGCTCAAGCACGGGATCCATCACCCACGCCTCGAACCCGGCGTCCCCGTACTACGCGCCGGGCGGTGCGACCGAGTATCGGACTAGTAAGGCCGCGCTGAACATGCTGATGGTGATGTACTATGCGCGGTTGAAGCCAGAGGGATTCCTTGTGTTTGGGGCGGACCCGGGGCTTTGTGCGACGAACTTTACGGGCGATCCGGCTTCGTTGAGGAATAGGGGGGCGGTGGAGGCTTCGGAGGGGGGAGAGAGGGTGGCGACTGTGGTTAAGGGAGAGAAGGATGGGGGTGTGGGGAGGGTGTTAGGCGCTTATGGGGTGTCGCCGTGGTGAATCGGATGACCTACGTGAGTATTAGATTCGACGAATATGTGTAGGCGAAAATTTATGGTTAAAGCCTAGGTACTTAGTTGAGTTGGTGTTTAGATTTTTCGAATGGCAATTGTTTTGGCTCCTCTTTAATGAACCCCTTTTTTAAGGCTCCACTAAAGTAAAATGACGCAAGTTCATATAAGAATAATGTCTACGAGGTCCTCGTCCGTGGTCTTGGTCCAGATTTCTCCCCCCATTAGACCGTCGACCTCTGCGAAGCCGATGAGGCGATATGAGCTGGCTTCTGGGCGTAGTACAAGCGGTAACGGTACCCCTGAAGTTAACGCGATAAAATCTCCGACTTGGGCTTCTTTTGGACAAGAGCCGACGGTGTCATGGCCGGGTATCGAGGCCTTGAATAATAGACGCCCATTCTGTGCCAGGGGGTTTAGAATTCCGAGCCAATACGACACACGGAGAGCGTGCATGTTGTTCATGACTGCCGAGTCTGGCGCATTTGCCGAATTCGTCAGAGGTTTGGAAAACCGTGTCAGTACTGGATTATTAGATTGGCAATACTCATTAAGAATCTTGAGTTGGTTTAAAAACAGCGGTTGGTCGTATCTCGATCGTACAGCGTCATCATCGATGATTTGGAAAGGTTCGGAGTGCTTAATAATACTTGAGATAATGATTCCTTTGAGAGCTAGCTGTTTATCAGTGCGCAAGGACCATATCGAGGGTGAGTTGGGAGTCGCATCGTAGCGGCCCTTTCGAAATAGGTACGAAGCGTCAAACCAACCCTGTGATATGTTTTCTTCCCAATCAGGAACCCAAGATGACTCGTAATTGGATTTCCGGCAGCTAGAGCATAGGAGTAGACCAAGTGACTTCGTCCAGTCCAATAATGTGAGAAATGCTTCTCGGTGGATAGCTTCTGGTGCACGACTATATTCCGGGGGAGATAGCCTGATATCTAGCCGAGAGAATATCGCATACAATCCATAAAACTTGTCCCTAGGATTCGTGGCTTTTCTAGCGCAAAGCTCGTGGATGACCGCACCTGGGACATCTATTACATGCTCCACGGTTTCCCGCGGGAATTTCACTGGCCAACGGAAGACAGGATCTGCGACAGAAATACCTATGAAAACAAACGCGATCAAAGCAGTGATAACTCCGGTGATGTCGGACTTAAATGTCTCTATCCCAAGAGCATTTCTAAGAAGCGCTATGATGAGGAACCAGGCCGCAATGTGGATACACAGTGCTATCCTTGCCAATCGACGGTGTTTCTGTGTAATGATATCAAGAAATTTCCAATACTCAGGCATAAATCTTTGGAGTGTGATTTCGCTTGATAAGGAATTATCAAGGAGTCTGTCCCGACGTCGACTATCGGGATTTACGAAGAGCCAAAGTAAGACTATGTTCCTCCAGAGGTTGAAGTCTGCTTCCGGGAGTGCGACGCCATAATTTTGACCTGCATAGTCTAGGTATGCGATGCTGTAAATAATCGATCGCCATTCAAGTACTGTCCGACCGCAGCATATTATTGGGTTCTTAGCTAAAATGGCTTCCTGTAATGTCCATACTCTGGAAGCCCACTCCCTCGAGAAGAAATCCTCAAGGTTTTCATATTGAATAAGCCTATCTGGAGGTCCTCGAAAACTTACCAAAAGAGTATTGGCGCCACTCGAAAAGCCTAGGAATGGGATAATTAATACAGGACTTAGATGAATAGGTACCTACCTACTTAGTTGTCGTGGAGAATGCGGTCCAGGTGCACTGGAAGAATAAGACTTACCGTATTTCCACCAGTTAGTCGCAAATTCTCCATACTTTCTCGTGAGTAAGGACCACGCAATCTTCCAATAAACCCAAGTGCTCTGATGAGCAAGGTAGTACAAGTCAGCCGCTGAGGTAAAGTGGCTTTGGAAGCCGGCCGAACCGAGGTAACCAATGGCGGCCTCGGATTCCAACGTTTCCTCCCCGAGCCAAATGTAGACGGAGGCAGCCAAGGAATAGATATCACCCATCAGGGGAATCTGAGATTCTTTTTCCTTGTCATCTTGCTGGTTCATGCAGATAGAATCCACCCATATTGTGATCGGACCAAATCTTCGTCGCAGAGCACATAGGGCGGCTCTGCAATTCGAAGTGACCTGGATGCTGAACCCGTCACAGCGGATCTCATGAGGGGGAGATTTATAGGTTCCCCAGACGTATGATAAGGCCGTGAAAGTTGGCTTATCAAGAAGATCAACGACACGCATATGGCCCTGTAAGGCTTCTACGGGAGAGTCAGGAACAGAATCGTGAAATTCTAGGACTCGAATTGATTTTCTCAGTACGGAAAGCGGGAGTGAGTCGTACAGAGCCGAGGGTGTGCTGTTCATAGTGATGATGGTGGCTGAAACATGCAGCGCTGATCTGCCCGTATGTTATATCCGCATGGTGAACGGTGAGAAGTAATTATCAAGTAGGAGGTACCTGGATAATTAAGAATACATCTCAAAACAGTCCAATGACCTCCATGTGTAAGTATCTGGTGATATATTCGACTTAATTGAACTGAATAAAAATTTTTGGTAACATTTTGTCCTGTGCCACACCCGGAAGTCCGTTTCTTAAATAAGCCGTAGATCCCCTGCGCCTCCTATTTGGGCGAAGCCAGCGCCCCCACGCGCCTTGGTTTAGGGGAGGCAACCGAGACAGCTCTCGTAAAACCTGAACAAATACAGACCTGAAAACTAATGGTACAATTTTCCTTTTGATAGTACAGGTAAAGCTGCCTTTTCTTTACTTTGATGCACGGTATATCGTATGCATCTTTCATCTTCGGAGATACTCATAGTGACCTGCTGTTTGAGCTCCCCTGAAAACCCAGCCCCACTTAATAGCGGCAGGCTGTGCGGGTTGACGCCCGCGAGAATCGACACCAGGTTAAAGCCGTCGCTAAACGGCGTCAGGTAGAATTTGATGTTGAAAATCAACAGTAAAGTCACGATAAGTGGTTGGACGGCGAGGACAAGATAAAGTGATGGATCGGAGCGAATGGTACTGACTGTCGAGTTAATGGATTCGTTGATAGGGGCATATACGAAGTCAGGAGTGAGCGACGGTATGCTGATGCTATCGGGATTCCCATTATACAGTAGGAAAGTACCACGAGCCCAATATGTATCAGCCACCGCTATGGCGTAAGACGGAATCTTCCAGGGCGAGTTGAGGCGGTTTTCATACGGTCGGTTGAACGAACCGAGTGAATGCACAAGTATCGGGAGGGTATCAAGGATGAAGGGAGAGAAAATACTGGAGTATTGCTCAGAAAACATTGATGAATCGACGTGTTCTTCGTCACGAGGACAATCACCATCTAGTAACGTCATCGAGGATTTTTCAACGAGCCAGGTTGCATTGCATAATTGCCTACGAGTGGTGAACTGGTATGTGTGATTGCGGAACGCCAGAACATCCAGGTCAGTTGCCTTATCGTAATAGGCGTCCCAAAAGGTGGCCGAAGGATTATAGACTCCAAGAAAGCAAGATGCCTCTTTGAGCTGGCGCGGTAAGAAGGGTATCATTCCAAAGCTGGTATGGTCAACGAAGAGGCCAAATGATGATAATCCATTGAAAGAACTGTTTGTGTTCTCCAATAGATCTTCCCAGAATCCATCATTCATGCGAAAGGTTTCGACGCTATTGTTGATCCTACTCACCAAGCCATAGACGGTGGCGCTAATTGTCCAGCTATCGGAATCTCCTAAGCGGCTTTGTATTGCATTGACATAGGATGGTTTTGGCAAGTCCAACGCTGCAGCCGATTCGTTACCGAGCAACAGGAGGTTGTATCCGTACGGTATAGCTTTGCCCTCAGCGATCGATTCATACGGAAAATCATCATCATCAACAGACTTATGGAAGAAGTCGGCCGTGGAGTTGATGAAGAGGTACGGGGAATTCAGGAAATTCACTGCTATAGTAATATTCCCTTCTCTCGGGGGGAAGAAGCCATACTGTCTGCCGTCGATATCGGGAAGGATTCGTGCCGTACCCTGACCGCCGACAAATAACTTATAGGCGACACTCAAACCAGTAGGGAGGCAGATGAAAAATAAGATCCCAATTCTCCATCTCTTTCCCATACGGTCTCCTAGAACCGTATTCCGTAGAATCGCATCATAGTTTTGTAAGGCCGATCGACCCCACCGAGCCTCAAGGATGAGAAATGTCATCCGGAGAACTCTCTGTAGACATAGGTTCTCGAGAGATAGGAGCAGGCCGACAATGACGAGTTGGTATTTATAGCCGAGCGCCCAACCCCAAGTCAGGGATGGAGTAACGATACATACAGAGATAACAAAGCAGCCTATGGATGCCACTATAGTCATCAGATCCCAAATATACAACCTAGGCTTGTCGCAGGGCTTCCCAAGCTGAATTGAATAGAACTGTGTGCTGGAGTCCCCCAAGGATAGCTTGTCTTGCGCACCTGATAATGATTCTGGATCTTCGGGTGACTGAGTTGAAGAAGGGGCTGGACTGTTCCTTGGTTGGCTCATGACTGATTGTTGCTTGAGCTTAGGTATCAAGAAAAGAAATCGAACATTGAGAAGTTAGACATCAAGAAGATAAGTAACAGAAAGGCAGTTACCCTTCTTCGATGCCTTGAGAGAACAGGAGCAATAGGCACAAGACCCTGAGTCGGAAATATCAATAAGGATAAGGTTGAAGAACCAGGTGTTCGTTGGGAGTTTTCCTCCGTAGGTCTCAAAGGACACCAATTAAATATTGACTCAACTTGGCCATTGTTGAAGAGCCATAGTCTAGGAGATTCTTGCTCTCGTATTATATAAGAATCGAAATAATATGAAGCTTTTGGGGCCTCCTAGCCGGGGCAGGACCTATGATAGAGCTGAAGGGTTCCCTTTTCTTGGGCCCCACTTTGGCTGTACACTATGGTAACGTCAAGCGACTTTCCATGCCATTTACGATCGCCAGGTTACCACCCCCGACACCCATTAAGTGCAGAAGCTTCTTAGTGGGAGTATCCTCAAACTATTAGGTAGGTGACACTAATCTACCTTATAAACCTTCTATGTCCGAAAAATTAGTATCAGCAACCCGAAGCTGATGATGAGAGCCTGTCATTCATCAGAGGAAGTGTTTCCCGCCTGGCAAAAACATGAAGTGTTTTAATATATAAATAGACACACTTCGTTTTTTCCCGTTGCCCTATTTCTGATTCTGAAATAGTATTATCTTTCAATGATACTTAATGTATTTCCATATTTAACTCCATGCATCTTGGAGGGTGTATATCAATCTGGTAGCCTATCGCAGACTGGTAGAAGACAACGATCGCACCTGTTCCGGTACGAACACGGCTAATACTTACCTAATAAAGGAGATCCAGTATGCTTATAGGGTTACATAATTAATAAGAACGAAGATACGTAAATTCATCCAATTACGATTGAGCCTTCATGCCGAAACAAGTGGATATATTGTCTTCTGTCAGTCAATAGGATACACATAGAGCTCGCTCCTGATTATGTCAGAAGCTGAGAGTAAGAAGATCCGGATATCAACTTAACACACATATTGCGCCTCGAAGATACCCCCTGAATCGTCACCGAGGCCCTTAGTTATTGGATATGGGGGTATAATTCTAATCATATAGAAGATAATCTTTACTAATCTTCGTCTTCCGCGTCTTCGACGTCGTTCTCGCTTTCTTCTCCATCAACAGTCGACGCATCCGAAAAGACCTGGCATACGCCCGTACCTACGCTACTGTTCACCATCCAAAAGAGCCTCGTAGCATCGGCTCGTATATCAAGAACCGGTTTCGGTCCAACCGCTATCCTTATCTGCGATAACGTCTCGTCAGACAGTGGACGGTTTATCGGCGGTGATTGTCGGCTCGGGTACGTCGTATACGAGGCCACACCAAAGAGCTCCATCTTTTCTAGCTGAGGCCAGGAGCTCTCTAGGATGGCTCTCAAGATATATCGGCGGAAGAGGGCGTCCATAGGGCGTATACCGTCTCGAGGTGGTAAGAGTGGTGCGCAGCATACCGTGTCCGGGCGTCGCCAGCCATTTTGGTAGTTGTCTGATGTCGGCCCTTGCTGGAAGCAGAAAACCCGGAGAGTCTTTGCTACAGATCTTATGAGCACGCCTACCTCATGGTAGCGCAAGTTGTCGGTCTCGAAGGCCGCGATAACCGTCACGTCTGCCTTATCTGGATCGGGTCCGGAAAGACCGGCTGTGTCAATTATCAGGCTTTGAAGGTTACACCACCTGCTGGAACATTCGAGAAGATGTGTACGCATAGGACCTGCAATACCCGTGTGCCCGGGAAAAGGCCTTACCCTCCCCTTCTTTCGGATCGTTAATTCATCCGGCACGCCCTCGAGTTCTGCAAATTGATTTAGATTATTAAGATGCAGGCGACGGAGCGATTCCGGATTGGCAGATTTGAGAATTGACTTGATTAGGAACGAGGATGCTAAGCCCGACAATCGCAATGATTGGGCTTGCGGAAACAAGGGAGGTGGTGGACAAGCCTCCCTCTTATCATTAGGTGTGAGTGAAATGTCGACTTCTTGAACATGGGTGAGCGCGGCGAACGTATCCCAGAGAAGCGAGTTGCAGTCGTCGAATTCGAACTCCTCCCAGATCATCCTTAGTTTTCTTAAGGAAAGTTTACCATCTTCGTATTCATGCAAAGGTGGGAAAATGTCGTTTTCAACAACATCTGGCGAACACTCAACAGTCTCCCAGCGAAGGGTTCTAACATGTTTACCTAGTGACGGGCGCGAGCGCAAAGTTCTAATGAATGATCGCTGCTTGTCATTTACAATCCAGTTCATAGAGTTGCTAAGTCCTTTATCTCGGTCCGGGGTGTTGTAGGTCCAATACGCCTGGTCGATATCGGGGCCATTATGTGCACTAAGATCAACTACTCGGTATATTACAGGTGTGAGAAGTTGGTGGAGGGCTTTAGAGGCGATTGCCAAAGAAAGCAAGGTAGACCGAGTGCATGACTCGGCCACGTTGAGTTGTATTTCTAGTGGGAATTCTTGGAACGATGGCATATTAAAGCAGGGAGAGGACGAAAAATGCGTAGATTTCGCAATATGTAGGAGAATGGGTTTATCTTCTAGGTACCTACCTAGTTTTGAAGCCACGACGTGTTATCAATAGATACAGTATGCGGCACAGAACTATGCGAGGTGTTTAACTGCTTTTCGTCCGAAATATGCAGTCTGTCGGTGCGTTAAAAGCCGGGGCACCCCGGCGTCAAATTTCTTATCTATTGCCTTTTCAATAAGGAGGGCAGCGAAAATTGGAGCGGCGAATTGCAACTGGTAAGTTGTTACACAACAATAAGTACCACACCATTAACATACTTAAAAAAAAGCCATCAGATTATTATACATATGCACGCTCGACCAAACAGAGTATTAACAAGCCTTTGAAGCACCGAAGATCGGATCTTAGGAATCACAGATTGAACTTATATAGCTTAACTGTTCTAAGCTATCTCCCACCTTGCCACATACCCTTTCTACTCTTCTTTCAACACCATTTATATGTACCTACATAATCGCTACGAATTAAGTTAAGAGATCGATATAAGTCCCGTTATATTATTATTTTTAATTCATTCTTAAGGATCCCGAAAGTTAAGTGCCATGAATCATAATACTACAAGTACATCGAATAATAATAACTCAACTGTTGTTCATTACCAAGATTACCGGCCCCCTAAAGCTAGTAAGTATTTATCCTAAACATTATGACTAACTTATCTATATTTACATACCTACTTACTTGTTAAAAGGGTATTATAAAGTTGATTCAAACCACAACCGAACGGTCTCAATTTATAATCACCATAGTTCTGGTTATGATCCTACGAGCCCACACCCTGGTTATCACTCGTCAAATACACGAACCGACCAACCAACCAACCAACCAACTAGCCAACCAAACAACTAACTCTACCTATGCCGACTATGGAGCGCCAACCCGTAGAAACCCAGGTGCCACACTATCCCCGCGCTCCCTACAGCTATTGTATTATACTAAGCTAACCATATACTAGGGTTGACGGGACATTGGAACCTGGCTTCCCCCCGAAGGAACCAACCGATGCAAAAGAAAAACAATGACAACACGATTCGAGGTCCGAAAGTCTATAATCCACCTAATCTTTCGGATCTTGGAAAGATTGAGAAGAGAGGAAATTCTCAAAGTAAGCTCTTGATCTTAGCTAGCAATTATCAAACGTCTACTACCTAAAACTAATTTAGTCTCTCATCACCCTGATGAAGAATCCGATCGACCTGTCAGGGTACCGGGTGAGGAGTAGCAGCGCGAGAGCTGTCAGGTGTCAGGCCTTGGGTTAGTTGGCTAGGAATTGAGGTTCAGTCTATGTGATGGCCGCTGGAGCCCTTGGGAGCCCGTGGCGGCTAGCCCTGATCAGACATAGGGTCTGATCTTGTATGTATACCGTGTCCGTAGACGAGAGGGCCTAGAGCTCTTCGTGCAATGACGTCGTTGTTTCCTTGCCTCTTAGCTCCGCCTCGTGACAAGAGCGATCTTAGGAAGGTCAAGCGTTAATAGATCAACTCTACACCTGCTACCTAACGACGCCCTCGCATCGTCCTAGCATTCACTCTACGTATGACAACCATCTAGGGGCCTCACTGAAACAACCAGATGTTGTGTCTTGGACGCCACGGTTTACAGCGACTCAGTCTTTTCAGAGTTCAGTTCTATTCCTAGTTCCTAAGTGTTACGAGGCGGAACCCCGATCCCTAGCTGCAAGCCAGCCTAAGGCCTAAGACCTGACACATTCTTTCTTTTGCGGATGCTCAAGTAGAGTATTGTGTAGATATTATTAAGACGGTCTACAAACGTACAAGTTAATGCTATAGAAAAATACCTACCTACCTAGTATATACGCGCGCAATCTCCCCAACCGGTCGCATACACTACCAAATCTCCAATAGCTAGGTGACTACAAGCTTCCGAGGTCGTTCCATATCATACCGTACCTTACCAGTACCTAGTAGGTAGCTGGTACCTAGATACGTCATTAACCCCCCTCCTCAATCTGCCTTGGCTGAATCAGTAAGAAGGATAAGAGGGGCTGGGTGGCTGAGGGGAGTTACACAGCAGAACTTTGCCTTTATCTCATTCGTATAATAGGTGTCCTTTTTGTTCCTTCTGAAGTCCTGAAGTCCTCTCGATTTTGAAGTCATTTAAACACTCGACTCTAATCTAGAATATCATTGTTACTTCTAGAGACTGAAATTTTGAGTGTGCTGAGACTGAATTTACATAGTCGATATGTGAGATTTCCCTCTTAGTCATAACCAGTGTCTTATTAATAAACATCCCAGGGATCTAGAAAGTGACCTGATTCCTACCGATTACCCTATAACTTGTTGTTCCTGCGGAGAAAATGATTATTTCGATCACGTTGGAAACCCATATGATTCTCTATGTAGACATTGCGGACACCAAGTCTGCAGTAGTTGCCAGTACGAAGGCAGTTTGGGAGATAGTGAGGAAATTGATCAGGAGGATGGTGGTTGGGGGGGTGGTTGGGGCGGTTGGGGAAATACTACGGACGAAAGTATCAAGGATGAAAATAAGGTAGATAAGAGTGATGGTAATGGTGATACTTCTGCTTCCATCGTGGCTCCTAAAAGCCAAGGGGAATCCTTCCATCATCCAATCCTTGACAACGGATTGGAAGGGCCCGCCATAAATCAAAAGGAACTTAAAGCGTTTACTGACATAGGGAATGAATCAGAAACGTCTAGGTAGGGGCTACTTTGGCAGATCATTCTATTGTATGATAGTAACCATGCAATAGCATCTTCGAACGTTACGACCCCCAACAGTGGCCGGCCGAGATTCAGGAGAGATACGACGGTAGAATTCCGGAATATGATGATACACTTATTACGACCGACGCAGCTGAGGGTGGAGGTGCAAGTAAACTGAATTCTCAGAGTGAGTACCGACTCAGTCACATTACAATAGCATACTCTTCTTTCATCGTCTACAGTATCATTTACTGCTAGGCTAAGAGAGCTAATACTTGAGCAGGTCATCAAATTAACTCGTTTTCTAACGCTTCCGGAGAAGATCCCTATGAATTAAATTCTGACGTGTCGTCTAATGAGGAGTCGGTATTCTCCGGGTCGATCACCAATCCTAGCACTGAAGTGTCTACAGGGGAAGGGATAAATACTCTACTCATCCAAGAGTTGGCCGACCTGCTTCTTCAAGATGAAGTTGTTACGTCTTATATTTCGACAGCAGTATCAAAGAAGGGCCCTGGTTTTGAATGGATGCGAAATAGGTTTCGAAAACTCCTCAAATTTTACGCGTTAGATCTTAGATCAGAGGCTCACGAAAGCAAGCACATATCGAGTGCAACATTTATTTCCTCATTTTCGTCTAATATCACCCGGGAACTTTTTTCGAGTATTTATATAGGCGGCAAATTTGAAATTCCCGCTTCTCTTCGAGATATCCCAGATCGCCGGGAGAAGGTCAATAATTACATCCGAGACCACCTCAGCAATGCTGAACCTATTGAACTCGACGAGGATAGCGACGAGGACTCTGTGGAAGATATCGACGAATTTGAGCCTTATGATGGCTCCTTATTTTATCTGGATCAATTGAAACAGTTCATTACAGGCAGCGCTGCTTATAAAAACCTACGTCGACGACTTTACGAATCTGCCTATCCTAATCTGAGATCTAAATTGCGAAACAGACTAGAAAAGTGGTCAAGATATGATCACAAATATCATGTACATGTAGCTCGCTATGGACTATTAGATCTGGCAGCAGAGTTACAATACATTAATCCTCACGAGATTCAATTCCTCCCCACCGAGAAAATTAATTACATGACTACACTTATTGGCTATTGTCAGGATATGATAGAATACTGGACTGGGGAACATTGGGACTGGTCTCCATTACCACGGTACGCGGGACCCCTAAAAATTGGTGAAGCAAGAATTCGGTGGGAGTGTGTGAGTATCCCGCCAATCACCCATCGGTCTTAATGACTCAATTGAAAGTTTTTCAATACTAACCATATATATAGAGTTGCGGTGAGAAGAAGCATGCGAAAGTTTCGCTCGCCTTTAGTAAACGTCTACGGTCAATTATCCAGAGTCTTCCTCAAACTACACAACCCCCTACGACCACATCCCATGTAGGATCAAGTGGATTGGCTAGCACAAGCAATACCCAAAGCCACGCAAGCCTCTCTCGGAAAAGCCAAGGACATCAGCAGCCAGCTGGTCCACCTTCGAGCAATGCGACGCAATCAAGGTCGCCGAATCAAGCTGCCGTTGTTAATACGGGCACGACAGACCGCCATATACTTTTCCTGGTCGAAAGGGGTGAAGAACATATGATAAAACAAATTGACGTCAATGACAATTGCTGCCAAAGGTTTTTCAGCACTCTGAAAACGGAGTATATCTGTCTTCGAGGTTTCATCAGGATCTGGTTTAGCATCTGGATATACTCTCACTGCGACTTTTATCAGGTGAGTATACCAAACCAAATGATTAGCGACATTTCCAAAGGCATAGGGTTATACTTACCCATGAATTTAGAGTATAAAATATGATGATCATCAGTTCGCACCAGTGAAGAAAGATGTGTTTCCCGAAGTCACGAACGCAGATTATGAATACGAACCAAGACCGATGAGATATATGCCCCCTATCTGTAATGGGGAGTTTCGGAAACGATTTTATGCCCGTGACAAGTCCAAGTCCTCATGCCACTGCCCCCATGGCTGTATAACTTGGGGAATGCACTCCGGTAACGTTCTCGATCTCTTCCCGAAGAAGACGACGAAACTAGAAGAGTCAGGTGACAAAAGAGAGGATTTCTGGGGGATTTACGCCCGTGAGAGGATTAGCTTCGGACGGGTGCTTGCTTATAACATTGGTTGTGCTTTGCCGATGCTTGTGGTCTTCGCTCTCCGAGTTCTTCCTGCGAAATATGCAACCGACTTGCAGAACCCGTCGGTTCCATTTTCGATGATGCTTGGAATGTTATCTTTATTTTGGTCCATTTTCCTCAGCAGTTTGCAGTTTGGCAAATCAGTTGGTTGAGTCTAAATAGTCTTTAGTGTTGTCAGGAGTCTGGTCTATCCGGATCTATTAGGGGTGTGGTCGGATCGGAGTTACGCGTAGGATACAATTACCATTACTAAATTCAGTCCTGCGATTGGGGCTCTCATGCATATATCTCCCTGGGCATACCAATTAGAGATGCGTGCGGGGCGACGACACTAAGGGATCTCATACTAATTCCCGTTTATCGACGAGGAAGAACGCCGCTTTAAAAGCAACCCGTACCTATCGAGCACCCGTCCTCGATAAGATCCCCAAACCCCAGAGTTATAGCTTATCTAAACGCGATGCCGAATCATCCCCATCCAATCGGGGTGGCCAATTGGAGCTGCTAGGCGCAGATCTTGGAGCTGTCCGAGATAATGCAGGGGAGGTCGGCCAACCAGAATCCTCCACCCCGCCGTAAACGGAAACGCCCTAGATGTAGGTCGCCGGTCTCGATTCGCACGTGTGTTATGGGAATCCGTAAATCTACTGTTATCTCCTGATCGGAGGTAGCGAATATCTGGGCGGCATCGTAGAAAGTTATCGTGGCCGAACTCGGGATATAGATCAAGACGTCAGGTCGGAAAGCCTTCGGGATTTTGAGGAGATCGAGGGGATCTTAGGATGCATATAAAGCTGTGCATCGCTCTGGTTTGGTAGGATAAGTATATCGGCGGCAGTTCCAGACAAGAACAACTTCCTACAGTTAGTTTAAGTACGGTAATGGGATCTTTGATCAGCAAAGTCAGCAAGAAGAAATCCGAAATGGCCTCTACTCCCGTCCCGATGACCTACTACGCGAAAGCGTCGAGCGTCAAGCCACCACTAATTGCCAACGAGAATGCATTCCTTGGAGATGTATCTTCCTCGTAAGTTTTGGCGTGGATGCTGGCCTAGCGTGCAGCGTGGCTGACTTCATGATAGCGATAAGCTTGACCCCGAGAAGCCTATATCAGCTGGATTCTACAGACTCGAGAAAGGAACTCCTTTAGTGTATGCGTACCACTACCATGAGAGTAAGCATCTTCCACCGAAACCTCTTTAGGTACAAGTCGACTAATCAAGCTTTTAGTGAAAATCATCATTGAGGGTAGCTTCGATATCAGCGACGAGACGGGTAACAAGGTGCACGCAGTTCCCGGCGACGTCTTCTACTTCCCTAAAGGCTCCAAGATCACTTTTACTACGGATGATTACGGACTCGCTTTCTATACTGGTCAGCGAAAGGCAGATGACGCATAAATAAATCAAAAATGTAAAAAAAAACCACACGAATATGTGGGACGAAAAGCGGCTTTTTCAAGGCTGGTTTATCTATTCATATCAAGTGTACATAAATAATGAAGATATACCCTCTATTCGACTTCTTGTTGGCTGTCGAGTGACTTGGAGATCACCAAGCTAGCTCCAATGATTAGCGAATGTCATGTACAGATGTCATCTGACAGCCCGCATGACTTGATGAAATACGGGCAAGGCGAGAAAACATTTGAAGTTGATTTACTCTTGCCTTGTATCCCAACTATCATTGAATAATTTAGTGGGTTATTAGATTGCAAGAGATGGCGAGTAGTCATCAAACTCGGTATCGAATTTCGCAATGTACCTCTAATCACTGTATACGATGCTGCCTTCTCAGTGCTGTCAATGTCGACCAAGACTCGAGACGGATGAATCGGATAGACATTTCTTAGGAACTGCTACGCAATTAACCTGTCCTACCAAATACGCGATCTATCGTAGACTTTGGTAGAGCGTACACGGGGTCAATGTATTCCACATCTGGATGGTTTAGCAAGCTTAGGCCAGTCAGGCCAAAGAAAGTATGCCAAATGTCGACCATATTGCCGGGTCGGTCTGACAGACCACCCTTTTCAGAGTCTTGGCAGCTAAGGGTAAACTTGATGAGTTTTTCCCTGTCGATCCAATGCGCGCGATCAATGATTGCTAGGCTGCCCAATACCCACCAATTATAGCATACGTCTTCGTGTTTCTCTGGTCGCCCGTTGAAACCGCCACCACGGACTTGTCGCTCGCTGAGCCAGCTGCCTAGCTTGTCGATGTCGATCAAGTCCTTGCGACCGGCGATGGCAAGAGCAGCTACGCACGTAAAGATTTGACCGGAGTGGCTCTCGGCGCCGGGGCTCACGCCATATCCGCCGTCAAAATTGGCGCATGCGACAACGTAATCAACAGCTTTATTCACATCGACCAGGTCCAATAGACCTAAGAGGGAGAGAGCATTTAAGCCACCATATAAAAACCGCGTATCTTCTTCCCCCCATTCATCGCCCGCGAACGCGCCGGTTTCCCGGTTCTGGAGATTCGCTATGACTAAAAGCAAGGATTAGCGAGCTGTTTGTATGCCTTTGATATGGTTGACGTTGGGCAAAGGCAGCAAATAGGAATTCGGGCTGTGATCGGTTGACTCACACTTGCCCACTTGAGCTTTGCCGTGACCCTTGCCGCGCTTCTCTAACTCGTCCAGGGCATCGAGTAGCACAAGGATTTGGACGCCGCTGACTGTGTAGAGCATGTGTGCGTCATGACCGGGCGCAGCACCGAATCCACCAGTCTCGTGTTGGCAAGAGAAAACAAAATCTATGGCTTCATCTCGGGGCAAGGCGTCGGGGTGTCGGAGCAAATGTAGTGCGGTAAGTCCCCAATAGAGTCCGTTCAGGCGAAGATGTTCGGTAAGCCAGTATTCATATTCATCCTTCTTCGTGTCTAAGCTCTGGATGTATTTCACGTGTGCTGCTGTCGCAAGCTGTAGTTCGTCTGGCAATTTTTGGATTCCCGACATCTTCGAGCTTGACGTTGAAAGGTTTGAAATTTGGATCGGCAAAAGGAAAGTTGCAGCTGAGCTACTGAGTTGTAAGATGGTAGGGTTGTAGGCATTAAAGTTGGCGCAGTAGGCAGCAACGTGAATTATTAAAAATCCTTAGGTTCGGAGGTGGGGTACCTGCCAAAGCTGATGTGGGGTAGCTCCTCACCGCCTGGCAGTATCCTGTAGCTCATTTATTATAAAAAGCTACCCGTGGCCCTCTCCCTTCTTACGTTTTTCCTCTTTTCTTCCTTAGCTCTCTTTGCCTCATGGCTTAGATCAAGTGTAGTATCTGTTCTTTCTAGTTTAATATCTGGGAGAGTTACAACGTAACTCGCATTTATTATTCCTATTTTTGCATCAAGGGTACGGGTCCTCTGCGCTCGCGCATGATCGTTCCCACTGTGTCTCTGGTATAACACTGCTTCCAGGCGATGCGACATTCGTTTTTGTTTTCATTGCATTCTCAGGGACCTCCTGGGAAGTGACGAAGACTTGAATTGAATTCATACACAACCTTTGAATTTTTGGGATTATATTTGGTACGGAATATTCCAAGGAGTATTGTATAGCGTTCTGGGCGATGACCCAAGGTTCTAGTCGTTTTCTTAATATTGCTACCATGACAATATTGATGTACCTAAAACATTGAAATACAGTGATGATCATGCCTAATTTCCCGAGACTTGACTCACTTTTAATCGAATGCGTCACCTTACATAGATCCAATCTATTCCACTGATCTGACTAGGTATCTAGTATTTAGTACTCGAGCCCGATTTTAATTCGTGTCAAACAACTGCCGTTCGCCAAAGGAGCGACAGACAATGGGAGTTATGGGATTGCCTATTGAGATCATGGGATTCATGGTTGAAAGGGGAATTCTATCGGTGCCGCGCGTATGACTGCAGCATTCGACCGAGGGAAGATATGTTTAGAAACTTTGAAGCCGCTATCATCCTGCCATCGGACCACACATATCCTCTTGTGTGGAGTTGTCGGAAGTCTTTTTGAAATAGAGGTTTTGTGGCTATCACGATATTAATGATGGCAAACATGTTTGCACCTTTCTATCTTCCAATATATCCCATGTAAGAAACCTGAATATCTCACAATATTCTGAAACGTCAAGATTCTCAACTAAAATTCATCACTTACATGTGCTGCTAGGTATAGAAGTCTCTAGCGCTAAGATGGTACAATATACCCAATATAGTGCTTGCCTGCGCTATTATGTACGGCGTAGTCAGTCCAAGGGAAAAGCGGGCAAAGGTGGAGAGAATGGTTGTGCGTGGCAGCTTGTTTCAGATTCCAAAATCTTGTTACGCGCCTTTCACCAGATGTAGTCGATGTACTGTGGACCCCGGGAGGTCCGGTACATAAAGCCCAGCCATTGAAACTTCGATATTATCAGATCACTCGCTTGGAAGTTTGAAGCCAGTATTGTCTGCATGACACCAATGTCATCTTCCATCTAGGTATTTATGTAGTATTTAAGATGCATATGTACCCAGATGACTAAAAACCAATAGGTTTTGATATAGATGCATGTCAAAATCCAACATTTGGATTATACTTACATGGAAGTAGGTAGTTGTCTATATCTATGGATGACTCTAGATGGTGAATGACTTAGCGAACTTATCCTACAGCTGGAACCGCTAGATACCTTGAAAAGAGTATGATCGATGAAACTCCCCTTCTGCTATAGGCATACCCTCTTGCGTTGGTCTCATAGCGAGTATTTAGCTTGATACTCCAACTATCTATCATGAAGTGAGCATGATTCGGATATCGCGGCTGTGGCTAAAGGAACGTTGATGTTATAACTGTTAAACGAGAGTATAGCGAATCTATCCGAGTCGCGGTCTGTTTCAACGATCGTCTCTCTACACCGAGATTCGAGATGGTGTTGACTCCCTTCTCCTATTGTATTTCTACGTACCAAGCCTAAAGAGATCCCTTTAATATGATAGCTGTCTGTACATGCATAGTACCTACATAGGTACATAAATGGGTATCTGTAAGAATGACAGATCAGGTATAGTTCGTATTGATGTACATTATTACGATTTAACCCCTGAGACTTAGCGCATTTCCCAATGGTTAGGCACGAGCGACATCGTACAGATTGGATAACTGTACCTGTAGGTAGGTACAGTACCTGCCGACAGTTTCGGTACCTTACTACAGTGGTTACCCATGTGGGATATCCGTGTATCCCCCTGTCGATGCTTCCCAGTCAGCCAGGACCTGGTGCGGACCAGGAGCCAAAGTCTCATCGATTCGTCAAATCAATTCCAATCTTGAATATTCAATTCAATTCTTCCCCTTGGAAAAGTATCAAGATTGGATATTGGGTTGTTTATTTTTCTTTCGTAAGGCATCACAAAAATAAAAGATTCTTAACTTACTTACTTAATTGTACTATACCCTATACCCTGCAACATCTCTTTATTCTTTTTTCTCATTTCCCCTACTGGATACATTGGGATATCCATCTTAATTAACCCCCCTAGCCTGGCGCCTCCTGTCGCAGGTTCACCACAGAAGTCCTGCCCTATCTCACCTTTACTAATCCTTCCTACGAATCAGTTTGATACCCCGATACCTGATACCTGATACAGCATTCCAAAGGCGCACGACTCATCCCGTCCTCCTGCGGCATACAGCGAATCAGGTCTTTCCCTGTTATTCCCCGATTCGTGTGTTTGACGGAGGACAATAAGGGGAACACATACCATCCATAATGCGCCGAAAGCCAGTTCCCAACCCGCTGTCCCTGGCTGACGATTCGGATTCCTTGGGCGAACATTCTGCAGCCAGCGCCATCGCCAGCGCCAATGCCAGTGCTAATACCAGTGCCAATAACAGCGCCCGCGCCCTAAACTACCCTGATTCAAACCTTCTGGGACCAGAGAGACTCAGCCCTCGTCCGACTCTCGGTAGCGAATCTAACCTCCAAGTTATCTCGCCGACGTCTTCGAGGTCACCCAAGTCACCTCGCTCCCCCTTTGTTAGCAAGTTCAACACGACCACGCCTAGGAAACCCGTACCGCAGCAAAATCAGACTTCCTCTGTCGATTCGCATCAGCCGCTGCACCCTCCCGACAACGTGCATCTTGCTCAACATCGGCGACGCCAATCTCCCCATCGCCGCGAGCCAGAACATCCACCTCTAACTCTCCTTCCGTCGTCCAACACGACAAACACAATTACCACCACCACCTCGACTTCTACCGCGCCGGATACATGTTCCCATCCTGAGGTCGAGAAGCACTCGAGGAGTGGCAGCCGCTTTTTTAACTTCGGCAAAACCTCGAGGTCTACCAATCAACTTTACCATACCCATAACGATAGCGCCAACGCGAGCGAGAACATGTCCCGCGGAACTGAGAATACCATTATGCCAGATAGAGGGGTGTCGAGTAAAAATTCTAAGAATTCAGGTACGTCAATGTAGAAGTTCAAAGGAATTGTACCTCCGTATTATGTCAGTCTCATGATACTAATCCTTTGTTTTGTCGCCAAACAGACCTCTCCTCGTCTGTTGATCTTTCAACCCAGAAGTCGGGGCATTCTTTGCCATCCAGATCTGACGTTTCGTTGACGTCGACCAGCGAACAAGAGGCCAATTCTAAGAAGAATAAACCAAATCCTTTCACACTAATGGGTCGCAATAGATCGTTGAAGGATAGGGATGGACACAGCCCAAAGGAATCTATAACAATCAAATTGAGTGAACCAGAGCGAGATAACTCCTTGGCGGGTATGCAGCCTTTGAGGACGGCGCCTATGAATGCCGACGGCCACGAGAGGTCTTTCAGACATATGATGAACTCAACGGTACGGAACCATTCTGCCGACCGCGCGATACCTCGGAGCACAACAACGAACAAAGACAATCGAAACGATAAAGACTATTATAGAGGCAATGTTTCCTCCCTCAGCAGTACTAATAACGCCAATACATTCTTCAACGGTCTAAAAAATTCCGGTAGTCGAGCAGCCGACATGATCAGCAAAGGATTATTTGGAAGAGGTGGCCGTAGTGCCAGTACATCTGATAGGGAGTTGACAGTCGACGACGAGCATTACGTTCTGAAGGTTATCAACTTGCCGTTGGTCGAACAGACGCGATTGACGAGGATTTCCAAGCGACTGGAAGATTCTCGTGATAAAACAGAATTTTGGATGCCTGCCTTTCCCTGGCGAGCCATTGATTATCTCAATCTTAAGGGAACTGATGTCGAAGGTCTATATCGTGTACCTGGGAGTGGTCCCCAGATCAAAAAGTGGCAGAGAAAGTTTGACGAGGGTAAGTACTTTATCTCCTAATCCTGTGAATTATATGATTATTTACTAACATTTTACAGAATACGACGTCGACCTATTTGCCCAGGACGATCTCTACGATATAAATATCATTGGCTCTATGTTCAAAGCCTGGCTACGTGAACTCCCTGACGAGCTTTTCCCGAAGGAAGCCCAGGAACGAATCTCCCGCGAATGTGCTGGTGCGGAATCAGTACCTCAAATGCTCATCGATGAGCTTTCTAACCTGTCACCATTCAACTACTACCTCCTATTTGCCATCACGTGCCATCTCAGTCTACTTCTCGCACATTCCGACAAAAACAAGATGGATTTCCGCAATCTTTGCATATGTTTTCAGCCTTGCATGAAGATCGACGCATTTTGCTTCAAGTTCTTAGTCTGTGATTGGAGATTATGCTGGCAGGGGTGCAGAAACGAAGCTAGATATATCGAGGAAGAATATCAGTTATTCCAGCAGCCACTGCCTCGAGGGCTAACAACGTCACCGGATTCGCGAAGCCGTAGTGGGGCTAACACTCCGGATGATCGAAATTTGTCTTCGTCGGACAGCAATAAGCTCTCAGCGCCTCCTGTGGATCAACATAATGGGAAATTAAGAAAGAAACCAGGGACAGGAGGCCAAAACGGAGGAGCAACATCGAATTACCCGGTTATGGCACATTCGCTGGCCGCTAACGGCGAACAAGACATGCCTCCACGACGATCCGGGGAACGAGAATTAAGGCCGCTGTCACCCATCAAACCTCTTTCCCCGATGAATTTCTCTTAATTTTGCCACTTATATCTCAGAACACGCAATTGGAGAATAGGGGATGGTTTTAATCCGGATCTGATGATACCTTTCTTTTTGCTTTGTCTTGATAATACCCCCCAGGAGATGAATGTGGTGCATATACGGCAATTTGGCCTGGTGGTCCTCTTTTTTGACGACATTACGCTCCGTTTACGATTTCAACATTTTTTTTTCTTTCATATCTTAGCGCTCTACAATCGTCTAGCTCGGAGCTCATCCATTACGGGTCGGTACTACGCCAATACCTTCTTGGTTTCTTCGGCGGTGATAAATTAGATTACTTGGGGGAGGTGGTGAAGTCGAGTGGTCTCGTGCTGTCGCATGCGAACAACACCATGTTTTTTTTGTTTAGTTCCATTCCTCGACGTTCGACCTTTTGGAGACCAGGAGATATCCCCATACCCCGACATCGATTTTAGGATACCGGTCGATACCGGTGGAGGTTGTGTAGAAGCATAACCTACTATTCATTCTCGATACACCTTTGGGTGTTTTGAATAACGAATTCCTACTTGGCTATAGGATGAAAGCTACGCGCAAGGTGGACAGAGTGCAGCACAAACGTAGCGACGGAGTTTGGAAAAAGCAAGGGACGGGAAAAAGAATCTGTACCATAAAGTTGCCGGAAGTCCCGCAGTTGCCAATATAAATATATGCCTAGTCCGCAAAACCCCGTCTTCATGTGCGAACGCCCGAACTCCAACCTCTTTGCATCGTGATTTGTAATGCGTGGGTATCAACATCGTAATGTCCCCAGTGAAGCTTCCTCCCCAAAGCTCACCCTGCCTTCCCCTTTCTTTTCCATACCATGTCATCCTTGCAATCTACCCCACGTAAACGTAACACTCAAGCCTTCTTCCTCCGCTTCTTCTCCTTAGCATCCCTCTCCTCCCGCTCCTTCTTCTCATCAACCTCAACCAACCAATCCTGCGGCACGGCTCCGTCCTCGCGCTTCTTCTTCGCCCCGCCCTTGTCGTACCCCCACGTGCGCTCCCACTCTCCCGTCGCCTCGTTGTACGCGGTTCCCTTCGCCCGTCGCTGTTCTCGCGTCTTCGGCTTTATGCCCTTGCGCGCGGCGAACTGCTCCCATTTCGTCGGCTCCTTGGGCGCCGGGAGCGGCTTCTCCCGCGGGAGGGGGGTTGTGGGGGTGGGGAGGGAGAGGAGGACGCCGGACGGGGTGGTGGAGAGGGGGAGGGTTGTGAGGAGTTGGTTTATTAGGGCTTGTGCGCCGTCGCGGGCGGTTGCGGCGAGTTGGGCTTCGAGGGCGGAGGAGGTGGATGATTCGGCTGGCGTGGATGTGGAAAGCGGGTTTGGGTCGTTGGCGAGGAGGAGCCCGAGGTCGAAGGTGTAGGGGGTGGGCTTTGTGACGGAGACGTCGAGTTTGGGTTTTGTGGTTGTGGTTGTGGTTGGCGGGGCCATTTTGGGTGGTTGTGGGTTGCGTTGACCCGGGTTGATGATTTTTTTTTTTTGCTTTGTCAATTGGGGATCTTGAGCTTAAAGCGTATGTAATAAACAGTTGCGATTGTTTGGTTGTTTAGAGCTTTTACGGCGTACTGTCGAATCGGACGTTGTACGTTGTAATAATGGTGGGTGTGATGCTTTAGTGAAGAAAAAAAGTTCCAATTGATCTTTAGAAAATTTAGGTGGGCCCCTAGAAATTCTAGGCTATCAGTTTATCGATAGTAGGTCGGAGGGCTGGTTTCTCCGCTATACCCGGTACCTATCCGGGTCCTTGGGTGCTATTGCCCGCACCAATGGCACCTATTGGATAATACTTAGTACCTATCAGAGGGGCAGTAACCAAAATTTAGTTGGGTCCAATTCGCGATTTTGATATTGCAGCTATTTTGTCGATATTCCCAGACGAGCTCAACTTCAATTCCCACCGGCGATGGCGAGCGCTAATTGCTGGAGGTGCCTGGCACGGCCATCACAGAAGCTAACTCTACCTTCATCCCTATTAACGACATCATCACTAGCAGCACCGGTGGCAGCATTCACGACATCGGCCACTCAAAATGCAATACCGGTTAGCAAACTTCCCAAACCCAAGCCAAAAGTCGCTTCGGGAGAGGTCAACATGTCGAGACATATCCGTGCCGGAAAGATGTTGGTATTGAAGGCAAAGAAGAAGCGACAGCCCGACAAAATAAAACCGCCAGAGACGGGCGAGCGAAAGGCTTTTCGAAAGCGGATTCAGCTCACCAACAATAATGCGCTGGAGGTGAAGGGCCTGGAGAAGCTGACGGCCGAAAATATCGTGGATCCTGAATCAGTGGGCAAAATAGTCGGCCTTCCGGGGGAATTAATAGACCAATTGAGGGCTAGCGAGGCTTTCAAACCGACACAGAATTGGAGCTTATTCCGATCACCACATTTGCTATTGAGGCAAGAGTCCGTCGATTTAGCAAGGCAAATTACGGATGCCGTGAGCAAAAAGGAGACGTTAAGATTGGTGGTTACTGGAGATAGAGCGGCAGGGAAGAGTATTCTTGGTCTCCAGGCGCAAGCCACCGGGTTCTTGAACAAATGGGTTGTCATTAACATCCCAGAGGGTATGTCAAGCTTTCCAATCCGGCGTACTTGTTAGCAACTAACCATTCTTCCCACGATAGCCCAAGAACTAGTCACAGCAGCAACAGAATACTCGCAAATACACAACTCGGAGATGTTCGCGCAACCCATATACACCATCAAGCTCTTCCAAGCGATCTCCAAAGCCAACCACTCGGTACTCTCGCAGCTCAAAGTCGAGCTCGACCACATCCACCTCCCCATCACCGTGAACCGGGGCATGACCCTCGCCGCCCTCGCAAACGCAACAAAGGAACCCGAGTCCGCCTGGCCCGTCTTCCAAGCCCTCTGGAAAGAACTGCTTCTCCCGGGCCGTCCGCCCATCCTCTTCGCCCTCGACGGCCTAAGCCACATCATGCGCGTCAGCGACTACCGCTCCCCCTCCTTCGAGCTGATCCACAGCCACGACCTCGCGCTCATCCGCCTGTTCACCGAAGCCCTGGGCGGGAAAACCAAGTTTGTGAATGGCGCGGCTGTCATCGGCGTCTGCACGAAGGGCAATAACCCTATCATCCCGTCTATGGAGAAGGCCCTCGAGCAGGCCGCTGCGGCGCAAGCCGGGCTCCCGATCCCGCCTCGCGACCCCTTCTTCGCGAAATACGACGATCGCGTGTTTGAGGCGATGAATGGCGTGAAGTTGCTTAACGTTAGCGGAGTGTCGAAGACTGAGGCCCGTGCTCTTATGGAGTACTGGGCCGCGAGCGGGATCCTGCGGATGCGTGTCGATGAGAGGAATGTTAGCGAGAAGTGGACTCTTGCCGGTAGTGGAATACTGGGTGAGATGGAGCGGGTTGCGCTTTACGATGTGCGTATGTCTATGTAAATGTATAAAAGACCGGCTTATGATGCTTCTCTCCGGGGGTATTTGCGGTCGAAAGGTGGGGGTACGGCTATATAGGTGGTAGCTTAGGGCTTGTGAATCTGTATAAAGAGTTAAAGATATACGTATGTCTGTCAGGTGGGAGGTGATGACTATTTTGATTTAGTGATGATTTACCTTGTGAAATTTTCCGTTGGTAAAGCAGTTTAGACGTCGAGAGAACCAAGATGAGACTTGAACACACCCTAGCAATCATTTAAGCTATTCGGTGATCAGAGGGGTTTGAATGAATACTTGAGTATTTGGTATATCATTTATCACATATTCTGTAATCCAAGATTCGATATCATTTATAAATAAGAGGTTTATCCCCTTAATATATCTACGGTAATGAAATATCATCAGTATTCAACAATTGCACCTCGTAGTTTCTGTATCATATACTATGTTATCAACGCAAATATTTATTTTAAAGGTTCATTCATTCCTAATCAAGATCCAGCAACCCAAGTGGAAGGCAGCATGAATAAGCAAGTAACTGACATAAAACACTTCATTCATCATCTTGGTGCTAGCCTCGATCCCGGATCCGTAACGCCGTAGCTCGTTTTCATCCCCTTCCACGCCATGATTCATTAAAGGACTCATTTCGTCCCGACTCTCATATCGGCATATCCAATCGACTTTCTTACTCGTCGTCCTCGTCTTCGGCGTTATCAGTTGCCGTAATGAACACCAATCTGCTTTGGTTGCCAGCCGTTTGCCAAACCTATTTTCCGTGTCAGTCATTTGTATTCTCTAGGTAATATGGAAAGGGGTAAGGCGGTAAGAAATATTAAGATACTCACATCAAGGGTCGTGTACTCCTCTAAGGCATTTATCCACTGATCCTCCGTGAATCCCTTGCCTAAGACACGCTCGCGCACCTTACGCATGCTCAACTCTACCGTACCCTCCTCACCGTCGTCATCGTCATCATCAGCTCTACACGCGCCGCTATCAGCCAGTGATTTGACCAAATTGTAGATACGACTAGCAGGGTTGACCGTTCTCCTGCCACCGGCGCCCTCGTGTGCCGCAAGACTTTCCTTGCTAGCCTCCATCAGTCTTAGCGCCTCGTCTACATCGTCGCGGTTGACCTCAGTATCGAATCGAAGTCGGGCCAGTGCTTGTGCTAAACGGACTACACCGAGTAGCGTTCGTGGGGTTGTGTGGCTGAACTGCTTGTTCTTCTTCTCGGCGCGGCGCTGCGCGTCACGCATTCGTACGTAAGTCTTGGTCAAATACTCTGTAACGGTTTCCGGCACTGTTGGCCGGTATGTGCGGGCTTGTGCCACGTACGCACGCACTTCATGAGGGGTGAAAACAACATTGGGCTGCTGTGCTGCGCCATCACTATCGTTGGAGGTGGCATAGAGGTCGGGGTGCTTGCTGTGCATATGTACGTATGCTACATGCTTAGCCAGTTGCGCATCACTCTCACGCGTTGGCGTATCAAGTAGTAAGAACAAGACATCGAAACGTGAGAGTAGGGCAGCTGGTAGGTTGATATTCTCGACGGGTGAAATGCGTGGGTTGTAACGGCCATAGATAGGGTTAGCGGCGGCAAGAATTGAGGTTCTGGCGTTTAGAGTCGTCGAGATACCGGCTTTGGAAATAGAGATGGTCTGCTGTTCCATGACTTCGTGAATGGCGGTTCGATCGTTTTCGTCCATTTTATCGAATTCATCAATACAGCAGATACCGTTGTCAGCTAGAACTAAGGCTCCACCCTCAAGAACCATCTCATCTGTTACAGGATCGCGCATTACGGCGGCAGTAAGACCGACACCGCTGGAGCCACGACCCGATGTATAGACACCACGAGGTGCGACCTTAGAGATATACTTTAACAATTGGGATTTGGCAACACCAGGGTCACCCATCAAGCAGATGTTGATATCACCACGGATTCGCATGCCGTCGCCCATCGTCTTTGTGACACCACCAACAAGAAGTAGGAGAAGAGCCTTCTTGACGTCAAGGTGACCAAAAATTTCAGGGGCAATAGATTTTGCCAGCATCTCATATACAGTGCCTGACTGGCTGAATGTGTTGATGCGTCTTAGTAGCCTGTCATCGATGATCATCTCTTCATATGCCTTCTTGTGCTGAACGATGTGATGCGCTTCAAGGTATGTGTCGGTTAGAAGACCGGCTCGCATCGCCTGAAAGCCGGTATACGGAGTAGGGAGGAAAATTCCGGAAATATCCACGACATCTCCAGGGCTAATCTGGCGGACTGCGCTTCCGTAGCACATGACAGTAAGGGTTCGCGGAATTTGGCCAATAGGTACTTGCTCTGCCATTTCTTGAATCTTGACTTCCTGGAAGGGTAGGAACTTGGACGCGCGGGAGGATTGGAAGAGTTGGCCCTTGGACTGGTTTTCTTTACATTCTTGCGATGGGCAGCTGGTAAGGGGTGCATATTGCTTATCGTTGACAGGTTGGAAGATTTCGCATCCACAACGATCACAAGTATAAGCACCAACTTGTACGATAGGCTTAACATCTGAAACTCTAGTCGCAATACCACGGACTGTAATAAGATGACCAAGATGATCTCCTCGTACTTGTCGAACAGCGAGTGCTTTCACTGGCTTCTCGTTGGTCGACGTTCTCGGCTTAAAAACAAGAGTGTACCGCCTTGTGAGCTGAGCAGGGAACGTAGCCTCGAGCAATTCCGGGTTGTTGTTGTTAGCAGCAGCCTCGGCAAGGTCGCGGTTTCGGGCCTGTCTCCTTTCCATAATCACGTCCAGAACGTCGTCTTTGAACCTGACATGGAGTTAGTAATCGTGCGAGATTTCATGTGACCGGGTATTATGCCGTACGTTACACCATTTGTAGGAGGGGGCAATTTATTGTCGATGGCTCTAGAGAGGATTTCGACGTAATGTTTGGTATTCGACTCGATGGACTCGACAAGTTTCAATCCTTCATTTGTGTCTTCCTCCCACTACTTCACATTAACTTGATTCTTTTGTCAGGGAAACATAGTCCTTACGGAAGCAATATCATCCAGATCTATTAAAACCTCGTCGATTGTGCGGTCTGCGAGCTTCTGCATCATATCGGCATATTTGTGCTGTGGCAATCGTGCCGCAGCTTTCTCTTTTCGTCGTTGCTCATGCGCCTCGTCATCCTGATCCATAAAATCATACTCGTCGCTTAAATCATCTTCGTCGATATTGATCTGACCAATAGCATGCGTTATTGTTTGCTCCGGCGAAGTCTTGAACTTCTCGAGAAAATTCCCGAAGGCGGCTGCATCCCGACAGATTGTTAGCTTGGATTTGAATTTAGATGTAAATAATGGTTGACCGACCTTGTTGCGCCTCATAGTCGACGACGTTTCTGTATTGAAGTAACGCCATTATCAATTCAATTGAGTTTTCCTCCTAAGAATCTTACTGGCTAAAGGCGAGATGTTGAAGAATTGAAATGCGATAACGTTTGAAAAGTCGCGACGATTGTTTAACTCTATCCAACTCTAACTCTATGCAGAACGGTGGAGGCTGGAAACGCCAACAGGGGGAGGGGCGGCTACTTCCAGGTTGTAAGGTTTCTGAGAAAAACGCGTCGACGCGAATTTTCGCGTGCTCACCAGCCTCAGTTATTAAAGTGTTTAGTGGATCCGGGCTTCTGGGTCGTGGCTTATTCCTTTCCCAAATTCCACGTGCTGTGCGGAAGCTAGATCCCACTTTGGTTACGTAAGATGCGGGGCTTCATAGCGGTTGGGGTAAAGATGTACTTCTGTACCTTGCATATTCGATCAGTCGGATTGAATTTGGTAGAATTTAGTGGAGGAGTACCTCGGTCCACGGCACATGTAAAGAAGTGCCCTAGAAACCCGCCTAGAAACTTAGGCCTTTTCTTCACTATCGTGTCGACTTGCATAGAACACGTCGCTGACCAATTCCCAATTCTCCATGTCTCAAAATTAGCAATGAATCGGTCAAAATGGTTCTCTTTTGATTTTTCCTCTACATTTAATAGTGTTTGGTATTGACGATTCATGACTCTAGCGAAGCTAGTTGTATCCCTTTTCAGTTCATCATGGCTCCAGCTCAACGGAAGAACGCGCAATCTACGCCAGCGGAAATATCCCTGGTCCATCTGAAGAATTGTCTCGTGAATCTTCCTACGTCCTTGGTCAATCTCCTTGTAAACATTAATACTGTAAGCTTGCGTCTTCTCTCTTAATCTCTTGACCCCCTTGGATCAAGTTTGTTATTCAACATCTGTACAGGCGGGTACTAAACTGTCTGTGTAGCCTGCCCAAAATGTCATCGTCGAGCTCAATTACCGTGTTCCCTTGCCCGCAAACGGCTCCCCTCAAACCAATGGCTCGCCATCCTCGCAACGATCGATATATGTCGGGTGGACAGGAATGCCGAGCAAACGGAAGATAGCTCCTATAGTAGATCGCGATGGTATTAGTGGTACACGCGGTAGTGGTAGAGACCAAGAGGTTGCTTCCGTTGAGATCGATGCCACCTTAGCCGCGACGCTCGGCTTATCGGACGGCCAAAAGGTCACGGCCGTAATACACGTCGATCCTCCCCTAGCTCATACTGTTAATATTGAACCTCTGACGCCAGAAGACTGGGAGATGATCGAGCTACATGCAACATTTTTGGAATTAAACCTGTTGTCACAAATTCGCGCCTTACCGAATCCCGTGTATACTGCCGTCTCTGGTCAGCCACCCACTGCGCATCCGTTGACTCTCCATCTCTCGCCCACGTCAACCGCGAATATCAAGATCCTGTCCCTTGATCCAGCTCCTACAGCAGATGTGCCATTTGTCAAGATTGCCCCCGATGCCGAAGTTATTGTCGCGCCTAAAATCCGATCCAAGCCGACCAAAGGCACCCGCGAAGACCGAAGTGTAGGCGGGACGTCTAGGAGAAGTGGGAAGAGCTCGGCAAGTACGGTGCGTAAAAAGGGTGTAAAAGAAGAGAAGAAGCCAGCGTTGTTCTTAAGAGGTGTGGATCGTCAATTTTGTGACGAGTGGTTTGACGAAGGATCAGTACCCCAAGATTTAAGTGTATGGGTTGATCGAGACCTACTGTCGAAGGATTTCCGAGGGGTCAACTGGGTTGCAATCAACATTGTCAAGCCAGCTGGACTTCAACCGCCGATCGACCCTCAGAAACAGCAAGAAAATGCAGCGAGCGGCGAAGCTATAAAGGCAACTGAGAAAGTCGTTGCTCAACTACGTCCGTGGGATGATCCTCCAACAACACAAACCGCTGCTCTTTCTGGCCCCTTGTGTGCGGTGCTCGGTTGTCCAGGGCTTGTTGGGGGAATAGCGAAAATTGAACCGGCTCCCGCGCCATTATCACGTAACGTGATGAAAAGCTTGAAGGTGTCCCCGTTCCAGGCTGATAGTTGGAAATCCTCAGATGGCTTGAAATTTGGGGGCGAGTCGAAAGCTGAAAAGGAAGAGACGGCTAAAAGGATATCCCATATCTATGGCCAAAAAGGAAAGGACAATGGTCTCCTACGCGGACCCTTGACCGATGGGATGGTACTACCGGTATATGACAGCCTTGAATTATCTCAAGGCTGGGAAGGGGGCCTCGTAAAACTTGAGGCCTCCAACTTAGATTCCAAGGAGCAATTGAACTGGTATCTCGGGTCCGAAAAATCCATATCGATCGACATGCAGCCTCCAGTCGCTCGCCCAACTTGGCTTACGGAAAATGACATAGGCGAATCTCTGCCCCTAAGTGACTCTGTCCTTGTTGGGATTGATTCGCTTCTGGCTGACCTAAAGTCGCATCTCTCGCATATGTCATCCGTCTTACTAACCGGTGGTTTGGGGGCCGGTAAGACAGCCGTCGTGCAGTCGTTAGCTCAAACCCTGCGAGAAGAGTTCTTATTCCACACAACCTATTTCCCGTGTCGAAAATTAGTCAACGACGAGAGCAGGATTTCCACAATCAAGGAGACGTTGAATAGAGTTTTCATGAGCGCAAGCTGGGGCGCAAGGCTTGGTGGGAAAGCACTTGTCATACTCGATGATCTAGATAAGCTGTGTCCCGTCGAAACTGAGCTACAAGTAGGAAACGACAATAGCCGAAGCCGTCAAGTCAGCGAGACTATTAGCTCAATTGTGCATCAGTACTGCGAGCGCGATAGGGGGGTCGTTCTTCTTGCAACCGCCCAAGGCAAGGAGTCGCTGAATAATGTGATCATTGGAGGTCACGTTGTTCGGGAAATTGTTGACTTGAAGGCTCCGGATAAAGAAGCACGGAGAAGAGTCTTAGAAACCATTGTCAAGCAACAAACTGTATCACCAGAAACATGGCAAGCACCTATCTCAATCGGTAGTCGTCCCACTACAGCGAACGGAAGTGTGGATGGCGAGGATGCCGGAGCATGGATGGATGGAGCAGATCAACGCAGCCGCGGCAATTCCGTCTCCACAAACGTGAAGCCGGATGGATTCCTTCTGGATCCTGAGCTTGACTTCCTCGACCTTGCCGGCGAGACTGATGGCTACATGCCTGGCGACCTTTTACTCCTTGTTTCCCGAGCCCGTAACGAAGCTCTAATCCGATCTGTTTCCGAGGTGCCTTCCAAGGACTCATTGGATATCATCCAACTTAGCCGTGCAGATTTTGATAGCGCCCTCAAGGGGTTCACACCAGCATCCCTTCGAAATGTCTCGTTACAGACATCTACCACTACGTTTGACTCAATTGGAGGCCTCAAGGAAACACGACAGATCTTGCTCGAGACGCTACAATATCCTACGAAGTATGCGCCAATATTTGCGCAATGCCCTTTGAGATTACGTTCTGGTCTTCTGCTATACGGATTTCCCGGATGTGGTAAAACTCTTCTGGCAAGTGCAGTGGCTGGCGAGTGTGGTCTTAACTTTATCTCGGTGAAAGGCCCCGAAATATTGAACAAGTATATCGGTGCCAGTGAGAAGAGTGTTCGAGATCTCTTCGAGCGTGCCTCGGCTGCGAAACCTTGTGTACTGTTTTTCGACGAGTTTGACTCGATTGCACCTAAACGTGGACACGACTCGACAGGTGTGACAGACCGTGTAGTCAATCAGCTTTTGACTCAAATGGACGGTGCCGAGGGACTCTCTGGGGTTTACGTCCTAGCCGCAACATCTCGACCGGATTTAATTGATCCTGCCTTGCTTCGTCCGGGGCGTTTGGACAAAAGTTTGCTATGTGGTTTCCCAGATACGGAAGATCGCATTGATATTTTGCAAGCTCTAAGCAAGAAAGTGAAAATGAGCGAGGAATTGCTATCGTCACAGGAAGGTCTCCTCGAACTCGCGAGGCGCACTGAAGGATATTCTGGTGCTGATCTACAGGCGCTTATGTCGAATGCTCAATTAGAAGCCATTCACGACGTGCTCAACGACATTGAATTGCAGCCATCGGGCGATAAACGTGGCGCCGCTAATACCCGGGCCAAAGCGGATGCAGCCGTGCGGGGTCGGAATTTCGTACAGTTTCGCTACGGTGCGGAAGCTGCTTTGGCTGAGGCTGAATTACGAGCAAAGAAGGGATATAATAAATCCACCCAACTTGCCGAAAATGCAGCTATTGCAGCTAAACTGGCTGAAATAAAGACCGCAAGAAAGCAAACGAAACTGGGACATAAAGGAGCAAATCATGCCGCAGGCGACAATAACGAAAAGGGGAAGGAAGCAAGCAATACAGAAGTCCTAATTGGCTGGAAGCACATGGTCAAGGCATTAGAGGCTACCAGAGCCAGTATCAGCCCCCAAGAGAGAAACCGACTCGAGCGCATTTACAGAGAGTTTGTTGTCGGACGCAGCGGAGATATGCATGACGGACAGGGCAGCATGGAAATCGGCGGTCGGAGCAGTCTCATGTAGATCTTGACATTTCAATTAAAAGGTGTAGGCTAGGTAAAAATTTCGATCTGATACTCACACAACCTACATAATCTAATGGACAACGATTATTGCATTCTTCTCATTACTCCGAAAATAGTGATATATTCCAGTTGTTCTAGACTTCAAATGCAATTTAGCGGTCCAAAAAGTATCCAAGTACAGACGAAATACCTATGTTGTTCCAGAAACCTGCATTGGATAAAATTTCCTTACGAAAACACCAAAAAAATAATTCACGATGGCTATCATCAAACGATGAGGCTGACCAGCCGAATATAATGCTGATGTCTGATAAAATCGTTCTGATTGGTTAAGCGCTTGACGCTAGATCCACTTTGGGACTAGTGCCGTGCCACCGCATACATAATGTATCCTTTTTAGTGCCGATGTGTTACAAGTCACCTTTCATCCCCAACCGTCAACGATTTCGAAACAGCAATCTCATGGAACTCCAGGAACAACACAGATGAGATGATATGAGAGCATGAAACAATCTGAGGATATTTAATCCCATATTCTACGAATTACACGTTTTTCCGGGAGATTTGGCGCTTCATAGCGCTGGCAACTTGGTATCCCGTGTCGAGTGGCGGAAGGCTCCTGATGCTGTATTTTTGGGCTTGACAATACTCAAATTGTCCTCGTACCCGACCTCTATACAAGTTCCCTAGGCGCTGTCTCACTAGGCCTGTGTCTTGATCACCTAGACAATTGAAATTGTCTGAGGTTTGTAAGTATGTTTTCCTCTTCTTTTTTCTTTCCTTCACCCTCCACTCTCATCCCCTCGTTCATCAACGCAATACCACCATGATGGCGGACCGTAAGCCATCGCCTACTTCATCCCCTGTGGAGGAGCCCAAGCCATCTCCTGAGAGAATGTCCAACATACCTCGCCCTATCGGTCCTTCGCGACCTTCTCCCGTCAATACCTCTAGGCCATCGCCCAGCACCTCGTCGAGGCCTTCCCCCATGCCGCCTTCAATGCGACACTCCCCCTTGTCACGTATGTCACCCATTTCGCCGCCTAGCATCGATTTCCCCGCTGGCCCGATGAACATGAACCTGTTTAACGACAATTGCACTCCAGCATGGTATTCCGACATCAACTTAGGCGCTCAGCCAGGTCTCCGTGGTGGACCATATGCCATCGCACTCACCCATATCCCACCGCTTATAGAACCTGAGACACCATACGTCCCGTTAGTAATTATCGCGTTGCCAGTGATTTGCAATATGCTTTTCCTTTCATACCGTTTCCTTCATATATTAACCTCATCATCATCACCGGTCAAGTTGATACACTTCATTCTCACTTTTATTACTCACCACCTTTTTCTTCTTCAATTGCGATCAAGTTAGCTAACTAAGTCGCCTAGCCCTGACCCTCTTCCAGCCCCGGACAAGAACGAGCCTGAGCCTACGCCTGACTCTGACTCTGACTCTGATTCTGACTCTGAGTCCAAGCCGTCAGCATGGCAACGCTTCAAGTCTTCGGCGGCGGGCCTACGACAACGCGCCAAAAAGCTGTTGAAGATGCCCGGAAAATGGAAGAAGCTGTTCAAGAAGAATGCGCCAAGTCAGGAAAGCCTGCCCCAGGATACCGACTCACAGAACTGATCGGCAAAGGGAGCTTCGGTCGCGTATATAAAGCTAATGACCTACGGACTTCTCAAGTGGTAGCTGTCAAGATCATCGACGTTGACGAGAGTGACACGTTGAACCCGAAGCTTGCTGATACTTATAGCGAGATTCTCAAAGAGATCAACGCACTGCATCGGTTGAGTCAGTCTGGCGCGCAAAACATCAATCATGTGATCGAGGCCCTGCCTGTGGGTAAAGCTATGTGGATGGTTACTGAGTATTGTGCGGGAGGAAGTGTTGCTACCCTAATGAAGCCCACGGCACCCGGCGGGTTGCAGGAGAAGTGGATTATTCCGATTCTACGTGAGGTTGCGGTAGCAATTTACTGGGTTCATAAGGAGGGGATAATACATCGTGATATTAAGTGTGCTAATGTCTTAGTTACCGAAACGGGAGCAGTCCAGCTCTGCGATTTCGGCGTTGCTGGTATGATGGAGACGAAGCTCGACAAGCGATCGACCTTCATCGGTACGCCACATTGGATGGCTCCCGAGCTATTTGATCAAAATGCACAGTACGGGACAGAGGTCGATATATGGGCCTTCGGTTCTATGGTATACGAAATTGCTTCCGGGTTACCACCTAATGTCCGAGCCAACGTAGGCCTTCCCCAACTAGGAGATTACCTGAGAGAGCATCTGCCACGCCTCGACGGAGACCAGTATTCAGATCAACTTAAAGATCTAGTCGCCTTTTGCCTCGAAGAAAACCCTTCTAAACGTCCTTCCATCGAACGAGTCCAACAACACCCGTACATCTTCAACACAAGCTCTAGATATCCTGCTTCATCTTTGTCGAACCTTGTAAAAGCCTTTAAGCTCTGGGAAGAGCGTGGCGGTAGTAGGAAATCTCTCTTTGGTGCTGGAGGAGCGCAAGCTCCAACCGATCTAGGATCGACCTCGTTAGCAACGGATGAATGGAATTTCTCCACGACGCTCGCATTTGATGAACAACTCCATGATGCTTCCGATGGTAGATCTGATGCCGAGGCTGTCCGCGATGTCTACGGTTCAGCCGTCGATTTCCCTAGCACATTTGGCGAAGACACTGCAAGACCGAAAGCCTTAGTAAAAGGCCGACGTCGACCACCACCGCAAGCTCTGGCCGCAACGAAAGTGAAAGCTCCTCTCGAGAAGGTCTTTGATCCAAACACAATATCTAATTACGATGAAAATTCTCGCATGTACTATGGCCGCCTTGCACCACTATCAGAACCACCGATGACAAATGAGCTCCCCGCATCCGACCTTCCATTGCGCGATGATTCACTCCATGCAACACTGCGTGAATCATTGATCGATCTTGATGCTTCTCTTGGCGGCGGCGATCTCTCGAACTTTGTAGACATGGGCACGATAAGGCCGGGTCCGCAACCCCCGCAACCACAGCCGCCACAACCAAGACCAGGACCACGAGCTTCCATGGACAATAACTGGTCTTTCTCGTCCGCTACTGAATCAACTACGCATGATAGAGCACCGCTTAGCGATCCTGCGGATATGAACGGCCGACACCACGCACCAGACTGGTCATGGCCTACCAGCATCCCTCCCGCTTCTGCCAATCCCGAAATGTCACATTTCACATTTAACGAAGATCGTACCCCTGACAGCCTTGAAGGCCGTCCGCGACTCCAGCATCACCCTACAGAACCTATTGGTTTACCCTCTCAAGGCTACGACGTAACGAGTACAAGTACATCGAACGACCGCATGTCTATGACGAGCTTGATCGACCTCGACATGAGTATGCCCGATTCCAACCTCCCAGAACTCACGCGTCCGTCTACTGCAAATTCAGACATCGGATCCATCACCGGCTCGGACGTCGGTACTCGCGAACCCTTCGAGCTCGAGCGCCACGCTTCCGTATATGCCCCCGCCAGCTTCTCCAGCCGTGAACCCTCGATCTACGTCTCAGACGGCTCGGAATTCTCGACTCAGATCAACAACAAGATCGCGGACGTATCCGAAGTGCAGGTCCACCCACACCATGACTCCATCGTAGGTCAGCAACACCAGCACCAGCAGACGGGAAGCGACTACACGATTGCGTCGTCCGAGACGTACGTCAACGATCCCCGCGCTGACGGCACGCATATACACCTCCCGCCCATACCCCCACCATCACACAGTGTCATGGAAGCACGCGCGACCTCGGGCGATGTGGCGAATGAGATGAAGAGATTAATCGGCAGCTTCGGCGACCACCTCTCTATTATCGGCGAGCAGGTCGCTACTATGGAACCTAGGAGGGCTACAAGAAGCTACGAGGGCGCCGAGTAATCAGCCGATTTGGGAAGGAAATAGTATCACGAAGTGTGCTATGCCGGACATAAGATCAGATGCAACCAAACAGCCAATTTTTTCGTCTGCCTAGTATACACGTACGGAGTATGAGCATATGAACAATTACACAGGGTTTGGATTGAGCTGGGTACGCTTGATGCGTAGCTGCTGATGCCTTAACGAGTTTGCGCCTAGGGCTTTGGTGATTGGTGTTGAATATGGATGATGACACGACATGACGTTGGTGAAAAGAGGTGGAAGAGAATGAGATACCGATAATTCTGACTAGGTATATTATAATCGAGAATGAGTTCTGAATTCATGAATGGTTGTGTCTATGATAAGTGCGATTTGAAATGATCCTTCAGCATCATAGATGCTTAGTAATACCACAATAGGTCTTGCGACTAGATATCCCCTCTCCGCCAAAATGGGTAACCTACAGCTAGAATGGAAGTAGCTGTGTAACGTAGGGAATAAATCTTATCATAAGAGAGGCAGTGGAATTAGGTAATGGAGTATTATGTAATGTCTTGGTTATCATGCAGTCTTTTTGTAAGAAACCCATTATGTAAGGAGCTTATTACATAATTTAATCATTAAGTAATCTTGTCATTATGTAATGAAGCAATTAGGTAAGGGGGAGGTTAGGTAATGCGAGATTAAGTAACGATAATGCTTAAGTAACACCACGAGCGCTCATCTGACTATCTTACCTAATACTGAGTATTAGTCATGAAATGGATTACATAATAAAGGAGAAGGGGTCGATGAAATCAAGACACGACGATGTGCGGCATGAATAAGTGAACAAAATAACGTATTCATAGCTCTTCAGTATAGTGAAATATATTCGTTCTACCAATCTACGTAAACCCAATCAAATCCCCCATCAAAACAGCCTGATACTTATCAATCGCCTCACGAAGCCTGATCAGCACGCCCGCAGCCAACATCTTGACCTCATTTTCCTCACCACCTTCACCAGAAACCCCAACATCACCACCGCGTGTGTTACTAAACACAGCACCAACCCACTCCACGCTCTCAACGGCTTGGCGACCGTGTCTCTCGCATAGACCCCGCATATCAGCTTCGTTCACATCCAACAGGGCCATGAGACCAAACAACACAGCTTGCGTAACGCCTAAATCTCCCACGCACTGGTTACGGACCCCGAGAAGTAAGTCCCAGAACTCGGCCGTCATCTGGGGTAAGGCGAGGGTGCTGGGGCCCGCGGCGTGGAGGAGAAGCGCGAGAGTCTTAAGGTAAAGGGTTAGGAGGTATGGCTGGAAGAGGATACCCCGCGTGGTGGCGGACGCAGAGTGCATCGCGGCTTGGAAGCGCGAGGTTAGCGGGAAGAAGAACGAGGAGGCGATGAGGGAGGCGGTTGTGTTGGGGATGGCGCGCACGCGTGGTTTCGCTTTGCCCTTTGCGAGGTTGGAGGAGGATTGCGAGTTCAGGCGCGAGGTGAAGGACGAGAGTTTCAGCGCGTCCGGTCCTGTTGCTGCGTCGGCCGCTTCTGCGGCTAAGGGCGCGAGGAAGGTCTGCGAGAGGGTTTGAGCTAGGTTGTCTAGCGCATTTGGCGGGAGAGGTTTAAGACTGGTTGTTGAGGATTCGAGCCTGTTCGATGATGAGGACGTAATATAGTGCTTCTCGACTTTAGAAGGTAGCATTTTGGAGGGGAACTGCGTAGCCGAAGTGTACTCGGATGTTTCGTAGCCTGCTATTTCTCTGCCGCTAAGACCAAGCACAATAAGTACTGATGCCCGCTGAGATAGCGAGTAGTCGCCGTCAAAGAATGTCTTCGCAAACCACTGCCCCATCTTCTTTGGTTGCGCAACTACAATCGCAATCATGCCTTGTTGACGCAGGTCATCGAAGCTTTCTAGGTCATATTTATCTTGTAGGCCAACAAGAAGAGTAGCTAGTTCGTCCGCATGCGAGCTGACCTCAGTGCCGTAATTAGCTTTCCGACGAATTAACGTAGGAGCTGTTGTCAAGGCCAGTTTCTGCTTGTCGTAATTCTCCGTATCTCTGAGGTAGGCAATGAGGTCTCGAATATAAACAGGAGCCTTTGGTTTGTCGCGGTTAATGAGTGTGGCATCATCATCCGAGTCCTCGGCGTCTGAATCCGGTTTGGCATACGGTACTAAGTCCGGATCCTCTCCTTCGTCGTCGTCATCGATTTCTTCTATGATAAAGCCTGACTGGGCAGGTTGTTTCCCAGGTCGTTGAGCGGGGGGTGCTGAGGATCTAGCTGGCTTAGGTTTACTGGCAGGTTTCGACGTGACGATCGACTGTCTCAGTGGATCCAGAGGGCCAGCTTTGTCAGATATATGAACCAAGGATTTATACCATCTTGCCTCTTCCGTGTCCATTTCCTCCATCTTGAAATCAAGCTTTGTCTCTTTACCGTGTACAAGTCCCGAGAGCGCCTCGCCGATCACCATCCCCAGGAACCGAGCACGGTTTTGAGATGCAGCAATACGATTGGAGACAGTATTTAAGTAAGAGCTTGATCGTGATAACATGGTAAGTTTGATTGGCGCGAGCCTGTGGACGTATCCGGCACTAAGAAGGAGTACTTGGGCGTGTGCTGATTCCCGTGGTCAGCATCTTCTAGAATAACAGGTTGGTGAATCTTACCATCTTGTTGTAGTAACGGAGCATGTTGAATATATAATTTATCGCCGAATTGGCTTAGGCTCTTCTCCAGAATGGCCACCATGGAGTCCTTATCACCAGAAAAGACAGCAACAACAGCTCGTCTAATTGCGCATCCTTCGCCAATTCCCGCACCAGATCCGCTAGTTAGCCAATTGATGAGATTGTTCTTCCGCGCCTCGTCATTTCCCACGACTACCTTCAAAACACCAGATACAGCCGAGATGAGAGCAGCATCCTTCGTCGCATCCTCGCCATCCACGGTGTTCAAGTACTTATCCGACAGCAGCTTTAGGATTAAATTAAGTAGTTTTCGCTGTTCAAGAGGTGGGAAGAATCCCAGCAATTTCTCAAATAGCGCCTGGCTATCAGCATCTTGGAGAAGTAGACTCGTAATCAATTTATTGGTGAAAATTTCTTAAGTGATTTAAGATTAGCGCATATATTTGGTGTGATGGATAGAACATACCAGAGTTTCCTAGTCGCGTTGCTCGCGTTGAGATTTCAGCACATAACTTTAAGTCATCCTCATTCATCCCTGACCTAAGCCACTGTACCACATTTTGGGCAAGCCAATCGGCATATAGCTTAGCGCTACTAAGCCAAATGTCATTCTTTAGTTGACTAGCCTGTCGGCAAACGTCCTCAGCCTCAGCGGATAGTGAGACAATCTTTCCGCTTGTAAATAACGATATGAGCTCTTGGCGCATAGGACGAATCTGAGTCGGATTATTTAGGGAAGTAATGCTATCCCAAATTTGTTTTATGTCATTTTCGTCTTGTAAAAGTTTAGATAATAATTCTAAAATAGAACTTAAGGTAAAGGAAACGTGAAAGTCCTTCAGGGATTTCGTATCCGATTTTGCTTCCTTTAAGAGAGCACGTAAAAATGCTAGCACAGCATTAATGCCAGTGATGCTCTTCAAGGAGCAAATTAGTAGATGGACATCCCCTTTATCCTGGTCTGTGGATGCATCTCTCAACACGGTCCAGTAATTCGGGACAATCTCTGTGACTAATGTGTGTATGATTTGAGCACCCTGGGGAGTAGGCTTTCGGATATCAAATTCACTGTTTCCTCGTGTGCCTTTCTGCAGGTACCTCAATATGGATATAAGAGAATCGTAACTTGGCTGGCTTTTCAGGGCTTCAAGTGCTTCCTCTGGTGATGAGCCGCGAAACTCGGCTTCCACGGATATGGCCGGTTTGACTGGTTTGGAAATTTCCAATAATTCATCCTGATGAATGGGTTTCCGATAAGTCTGGCTTACCGGAGTAAGAAGTTCTTCCATATTGTAAATCGTTGGGTCCAGGCGCTAGCTCCCTTCATTGAACTGCTTTTATGAGATTTGGGTGCATTATTCCGTGATTATCGTTTCTTTGCATGAGATCGATTTCTCAAAGCTAAGAAGAGGTTGCTTATAGCTTCAATTCTATATGAAATAGACATTTCTTCATAAGAGAAAGTTGCCTGAGATCTGCTGAATCGAAACTGAAGCTTTGATATGGTTAGTTAACTATATCCCTTATAGAGAATATTCGCGGGGTACATTTAGGCTTTATTGCAAATTAGTAAGGCTTTAGGTAATGACTTAGGTAAGAAGTTAGTAAGCGTCCGCCAAGGATGACATCAACTTGAAGCTGCAGGATACTTGGGTACCTTCACAAACAATTCCTAAGCTGTCTCAAGATTTAACGACATTTAAGAGAGCACAACATGGCGACGGCCGAGGTGGACGGCGCCGTTTCGCGATGGAAATATCTAGACCGAATTCGCAGAACGCCTGGCCCTTTCAATCAAGACTCCGAAATTAGTGAAGAAGCTCTCGCAGCATTGGACCAAGCTAAGATCCTGGTCATCGGTGCTGGCGGCCTTGGATGCGAAATACTGAAGAATCTCGCACTATCCGGATTCAAGGATATTCATGTCATAGATATGGGTACGTCAATCTCGCTTCCAGAATCCATACAATGCTGACAAATGTATGCCTGAGCTAGACACCATCGACATCTCGAATCTCAACCGTCAGTTTCTCTTCCGCAAAGACGACGTAGGAAAGTTTAAGGCAGAAGTCGCCGCGAAATTCGTCGAGAAGCGAGTCAAGGGTGTCAAGATCACACCTCACAATTGCCGAATACAAGAATTTGACGAGGAATTTTACATGCAGTTCCAAATCGTCGTATGCGGTCTCGACAGCATCGAAGCGAGGCGATGGATCAACGCGACCCTTGTGAATATGGTTGATATGGAAGATCAGGACTCTCTAAAACCACTCATCGACGGCGGGACAGAAGGATTCAAAGGACAAACCAGAGTCGTATTACCCACCATAACACCATGTATCGAGTGCCAATTAGATCTATATACCCCAAGAGCTGCCGTGCCGTTATGTACCTTGGCTACTATCCCACGACAGCCGGAGCACTGCATAGAATGGGCCCACATCATCGCCTGGGAGCAGGAGAAGCCATTTCCGAGCTTAGACAAGGACGACCCCGAGCATATCACCTGGCTCTACCAGAAAGCCCTCACACGAGCTCAAGAATTTGGCATCTCCGGTGTCACTTACTCCCTGACTCAAGGCGTCGTCAAGAACATCATCCCAGCGATAGCCTCCACCAACGCTGTCATTGCTGCCAGCTGCTGTAATGAAGCTTTAAAACTTGCCACCACGGCAGCACCATGCCTTGGCCTCCAGCCGGAGAGCTATATGATGTACTCGGGCGATGACAGCATCTACACGAATACATTCAAGTACGAGAAGAAGGAAGACTGTGCCGTATGCGGTGACATGGCCAAGCCGCTAGAAGTCGACCCCGATTGGACTCTCAGAGAACTCCTCGATTCATTCGCGACGAAAGCCGATCTTCAATTAAAGAAGCCTTCCATTAGAGCGGAAGGAAAAACGCTATACATGCAATTCCCCCCAAGCATCGAAGAACAAACACGACCAAACTTAGATAAGACTTTGAAGGAGGACTTAGGCTTGGGCGTAAATCACGAAATTGTCGTGACGGATCCGGCGTTCCCAGCATTGACTTTTAGATTTCTTCTCCGTTTTACATGAGCAAAGGAGTTAGGAGGAAAATATACCAAAGTCCATGCCCAGGTACCTGATCAGAGGACCAGATTCGCTTGTTTAAAGTCAATACTATTGTTTATAAGTTGATCCTCTCCCACCCCATATCTAGCCATGCTCATTTGAGTCGTGAATAAAATCTGCTCTACTGAACTTGATCTGATATAGGTCGCTTAAGGGAGTTGTGAATATTTCGGTGCCTCCGGATTATCAGGTATCTTGATTCTAAGGCGAATTTTGGACCTAGCAGTCAACCAATACTGCATGTCAGACATAAGTTATTCGTGCCTCCAGGAACCTTCTCACTGTTTCTCAAATATAATAACCCTTATTCTGTATCCTATTATTCCTGGCCTCATCTCACGAAATTGACGTTCTATTATTCCACGTTACTAGTAAAATGTCCCTTTATTCTCTTAGCCGCATGTCTCGGGCCATGGAAGAGACGAGTATCAAACAGCAAGATCCAAACGCTAACTCCATCTCTTAAATACAACACGTCTGCAGCCCTTCATGGGAATATTGTCATCAACTCTCAGTTCATCATTTTCAGAGAAAGTCAGAGGATACAGAGTAGAAAATATGTTTGGCCTAGGAAACCGAGGAGGAAGCCCGGCCGAGGGGGCTCAAACTTCACCGGCCAAGACCCGGAGCAAGCATGATGTTCGATTCAAATTTCCCATCTGCCAACATACCTCAAGCACAAGATACGTTTGGGACAAGGACCAAACAGAAAAGTTTCTGCGTCACGTCGAGGAATATCCAGGCGACTTATACACAAAGCTTGAGCTTCTCCTGAAGGAGTTGGATTTTGATGGCTACGAGAACATCCAGACAGATAAGGGCGAAGATTACAAAAGCATTATCCTCTTGCCGAAGATCTTGGAAAAGCTCAGGAAGATTACAAGAGAAAGGCACGCGAAAAATGTTGATCGGTAGGTACTTCTCAGGAAGGCTGAGTAATCGGAAATTGTCCTAGCCCTGGAATATCTTGTGTAAAAGATTGGGTAATGAAGAGCTAAGACCTATCACAGGAACCCCCCAGCCGTCCAAGGTCCCGAAGACCAAACAATGCAGATAGATTCTAATCATATTGAATCCGAGTCCGTCGCCGAGACGTACCAAGGGAGTATCATCCTCGGCCACGACAGAAGCAAGAATGAGCATGTATCTATATATCGTACGAAATTACCCCCGGAGCAGATAAAACTTGTAATGAGAATAGTCACCAGATTCCGCAAGAACGCGCAGTCGATCAGGCTATTACACAGCGACCTACCCAACGACGATCGCGTCACGGTCTTGCTAGAACCCCTCGTGGCCTTGCTATACAATAACAAGAACATAATCCGCGATGCCAGCGATAAAATCGAAGATATAATCGATCAGACAGCCCGCACTCAGTCAGAGCGCCACCAGGATGCGAAAGATTCTACGATGATATGGGAGGTCGTCGATAGCGACAGTGGCGACGATAGCGACAGTGGCGATGATAGCGACTACCAGGATCAAAACTGATGGATGTTTCGCTTTGTAGTGGCTCAGGGGCACATTTTTTAGATCTCCTTTCTCCTTAGATACGACACTGTATCGTTGCAATGTTGGATAGATTGTATTTGTTGATAGACTTGGATCGGACTTAGACCCCTATTTACATTCATTCGCCATCCCATGTGATTTGCTAGGCAACAGTCCTCACTAGCTTGTCCCAGTATAGTGGTAGCGAAGAAAATGGTCAAATATGATTGGATATGCTGTATCTAGTTGGAACTTTATTGAAGATAGCCCATGCCAGCATAGAGGCTATATAATCCCACCGTTCCACCCCTATATGCCTCCCATCAGCAACGTCTCTGGGAAACATACCTAAAGGGGCACACGCGTCGCACGGCCCTCGCCATTTTCTCGCTTTCTTGGATACTTCTAACCTCACCTGACTATTTTAACGACTCCAGTTAGCCCTAGCATTTTCCAATAATATGTCTGCCACCATCTTTGAGGCGGATTGTATGGCCATTATTGATATCCACTCTGGTGATGGCGACGGTGCAGAAGTAGTCATGGAATTTAACGGCAAACACATCGCCGTATCGGTATTCCCCGACCATTCTCCTCAACACGCCATTGAGAATCACCTAATCAGTCTTATCGGCAAAGCTTGTACAACGGAGGATAACGATGAATACGATGCTGCCATAGAATATATTTATGATATCATAGGAGATGCTGGAAAGCCTCTCTTCCTTGAGGTAGCACCGCACTCCCACCACAACCTGGCGGACCAGGACATACACTCGCTCCTTTACCCGGAAACGCTTGACTTCAAGTTTAAGACTATTGACGGAAAGCCTACCGTGGTTCCGATCAACCCTAATGAGGCATATGCCATTCTTGGCCACCCTGGCGGCGATAGTGATCTCGACTTTGAGGTCGACAGCAACCTTCCCCAATATTCATCAACCGAGGTCCGCATCGAAAAGGTCTTTGGCCAGGGAATGGGTGTTGTCAGTCAAGTCCTTGTTAATGGAGAACACATGCTTTGCAAGGCTCAGGATGCGGGACTGCAAAGCTCTAATTTAAAGCGGGAGCTGGACACTCTACAAGCACTGCGGAAGGTTGACGTAACTTCCTCCCCGTTAATTCGAGTCCCAAGGTTGCTAGGATACGTCAAGCATGCCCAGTCAGAGCATATTATCGGACTACTGCGCGAGTGGATTCCGTCTAGCCTATTGTTTATAAAAGACCGACTAAGAGACATAGACGTCTCTACGATACCCACAGAAAAGAGGCGGAAGTGGGCGGCACAGATCCGCGAAACGGTAACTCAACTGCACGATAATGGGCTGGTCTGGGGAGATGGAAAGATACACAATGTCATTGTCGACGAAGATGATAATGCTTGGTTGATTGACTTTGGAGGCGGTTGGACGGAGGGTTGGGTTGATAAGGAGTTGGCCGGTACGATTGAAGGGGACGAGCAGGCACTTGGAAACATTGACAAGTTTTTAGGTGTGGACAAAGACACCGTTTCTTGAGAAAATAGCGTAACTATCCTCGTCCTAAGGCGAAACTAGACGACTTAACTTCGTCTAACACTCAGAAAAGGAAAAAGGCATTACAGGATGAGAATGGGAAGGTTTTTTGGCATGGCAATGACTTAATAAGCGCAAAAAGGCGGAGGTCGATTGCCGTAACATCCGCCATCCCTCCAAATTACTTTACACAGTATCGATAAGCTGATACACTATCTAGGCACTGTATTTCACCGCTAGTCCCTTATAGATTACAGGGAGTTTAGTGACTATTGTAAAATGTGCAATGCCCTGGCCTCCAGCTTAATTAGTTCAAACAAACGAGGGCTCCATTGGAAGGTTAAAAATTACTCACTATTATGATACACTAAAGCGCCCGCGCGTCTTCAGTATTGGCGCCCAAAAGCCACTAAGCCCCCTGTTATTACAAGGAGCTTAGGCGACTGGTTACACAGTGTGAAAATACTGTGGCAGGATGGCGGATATTACGGCTATCAACAATAGACGGAGTTACACTGCAGGTGCATGACGATAGTAGACGGCGACATTTGAACCTTCATTGTCAGCCAAGGTATCTATTGTTCTATGAGTGTTAATTAATAACATAGCGAAAATAGCATGAGAGAAAATGAGTTGTATTAATGATCAATGAATTATAGTTCAAGATCGATCGCTTCCCGCGTGTAGGGATAACAGGAGACAGCAACTATGAAGACAATAATAAAGAAACCAGTTAGCACCCAAAACTTTGTCCAACAACCGTATTAAAAAGACGTCGTCCGACCCAGCTCCCAACTTACTCTAACTTTTCCCTTCCGTTAAAGTTTCAATGAATCAATCCAAGCATGAACCCAAAAACAATCCTCCCCCAAATTCACACCAGTCGAACGAGCGAGCAACATCAACCCTCAAGATTCTTCCGCGACCGTCTTATTGCACGTAGCGCAGACATCGCTACTGCCAACCTCGCCCCAGACACAGTAGTGAGGACACCAGTGCCAAGTCTCGGGCAGCCTCTCCACCCACTCGAGGGGCTCGATCTGGTACATCTTATCCCACTTATGGCTCCAGACCCAACCGCTCTGGAAATCGCCGCACTGCTTAAACAGGGCCTCCTCGGCCTCGCGGAGCTCGGAATCCGCCAGCCCGTCCTTGTGGGTCCACTTGCAGTTGCAGACGTACCAGACGACCTCGCCGGAGCGCGCCTTCTTCATCGATTTTCCGGGGACCTTGTGATGGAGGCCCCAGTCAGCGAGCTTGTGTCGCGCGTTGATGACGGAGATGGGGTTGAGGCTGTAGTTGGTGCAATTGATGGAGGAGATGGGGATCACGCCTTGGTGGTTTTCGACTAGGACGGTGTCGTTTGTTGGGATCTCTGGCGGGATAACCAGGGCCGAGGCGAAAGCCAGGCCGGTGGTGAGGAGGGTTGCGAGTGATAGACGCATTGTGCTGGTGGGTGCAGATGAATAATTTGGTAAAGGTCTTGGTAGTCAACGTGATAGAGTTATAGTGGATGTGTGATAGAAGGCGTGTAATAGGTGAAGAACCGAAAACTCGCTGGAAAGAAGGGCGGTCAATAGGTATTTATACTCAAATTCAAGTGTGTATGAAGCTATGTCTAGTGCTTGCAGCCAATGGTTTTCGGATAGGGTTTATAAGGCTGAATACACCAAAGCATAAATGATAATTTCCAAATAACATGAATAAAAGCTTGCTGTCAGATTTCTAGTCAGGTGAACAGCATTATATCTTCTAAACCCTTTCTAAAGCCTTCCAAGGTTCTGCTAATTCAAGGGATATCTGGAGAGTTAAGTTTGAGGCTACAAAATTCAAATTACTCCTTTTCACGCCTCATAACTTAAACCCCAATGAGTGTCTACTAGGTATCAACTATGCTTCATTTATGTAATACTATATAACTTATTTGTCTAGGTAGTGAGGTAAGATTGGGCGTTATAGTTTACCATCATAGTTCAGTCCTACGGGAAAAGGGGTAGCCCCACATATAACATACAAACATCACCAAGGAGTTTAAGTTGACATCGGTGTAATTTACGGAAATGTAGTACAATTTGGTTCGCCCTATGTAAGAACTCTATGAAGGCAACCCACAACCTAACCGCCATACCTATAAAACCCAAACTAATAATTACACAATTAGGGATATCTCATATGCTAGGCACCAAATTTAACTTGCAAATTCCTTTCGACACGCTGCGCACACCTTCAGGTCCCATCTCTAGCCTCTCATCCGGTAGGCTCTTGACAGGGTGTCCCCAAGCCCTGACACCAGTCTTGTCCTTCCTGAAGTTCTGTTGAAAGTATCTAGAGAGTTCGACAGCTTGGGCTCCACGGGGCAACATCTCCCCGTAGAATGTGGTAAGCATGCGGTGAAGAGCAGCATCATCCGATGATTCTAGCTCAGTAATGAGTTTTCCCAGATGGAGGGCGTCGCGCATCGCATGTATACCTCCCTCGGCTTTGTATGGCATCATGAGATGTACAGCATCACCAAGGAGTGTTGCTCTTCCTAGTGGAATCTCATCCAGGTGGCAGTCTGTTGGTACCCAACCAATATCTCGGATACCCTCCACAGAGGTCTCCTCAATGACACGTCGGAACTTAGGATCCATATGCGCAGTCATCTTCTTGGCGATCTCGAGACGTTCGTCTCTTGGGAGAGTGTTGACCGCGATGCGACCTGTCTGCTGGGCAAGAGGGTCATGCCATGAGAGAACCCAGAAGAAATCGCCCGATTGGCCATCCGGCGCTACCTTAGTCAGGCCCATAAATAAGTTGTTCCAGGCATCGCCAGTAGTAACTGGTATGATAGCCATGCTATGGGCAATCTCCAATTGACGGGCAAATAGTTCTCCACTCAGCCTGGTCTCTCCAGTAATCGAGCTAATCGGCACATTCCGTAACACCTCCTTGTTGGGTTTGCCTAGAACATGCTCCCTTACTATACATATATGAGCAACTTATTTTCATTAAGGCATCATGTATTGAAGATACTTACCAATACTGTTTGCTCCGTCGGCACCCACGACTAGGTCACCTGTTGCGGTGGTGCCGTTCTTGAAGGTGACAACCATCTTGTCTCCTACTCTCCCAACCTGACTGGCAACTCTTCCGTACTGGACATTGATGTTGGTAGACAGCCACTTTCGGAGCAACAGACGGTTGGCTCGTGTTGTGGGAGTGGATGGGGAACATTCCGTGCCTAAGCGGTCGTTGTGGAAATAGAAGACGACTTGAGTTTCTAGGTTGAGGGGGTTGAGATGATGGACGGTGTCCCTGAAATTGGGCATATCATCCGGGAAAGCCTTGAACAAGTCGTCCACGACACTGTATACGGGGAGGAGGATCTTAGACTCGAGTACGTTACTAGATATTGGAGAATTAGAACTCACGTGTGCATGGTTAAAGACCATCCCTGAGCTCTGGCAACTTCATGCTCATCACGCTCGAAGATCTCGAATGGGATGCCATTCTTCCGGAAGACTTGAGCAAGAGTCAAGCCACCCAGGCCGGCGCCGACGATTAATACCTTCGGCTTATATCCCCCTTCAGCCACGACGGGTGCAATTACTTCCTTCATTTTCGCAGCGGGGAGTATTTAACCAAATCTTGAGTTACGAAAGAAAGTGCCGTTTTTGACTCAGCTAAGCTTCGAAGACCGGACATCCCCCTTTTGTATAGCGTTCGACCCAACATAGTTGGTACACGGGACGAATTGGAAGCTGTAAGGGATGTGGCCAATCAAACAATAGTACCAAACTTCCATGCTCTCGCCTTTTCAGCCGTGTTCGGTGACGGAGTATCTCTCTACCCCTGCACACCACTTAATTCTGTGTCATAGGTACCTACATCTAAGAATTATTACTTGCGCCTTCGAGTTCATGTACTTTATTAACTGAAACTTACCGATCTAGGCATGTGATGACTGTTGCCTGTAACCTGTAACCTGCGGCAATGCGGCAGTGAGCGGTTGATTTCTCCTCGCACGGCATAGCTATCGCTTCTCCGCCGCCAAATGAATAGTGTCGTTGTACCCCACAACCTTTCAGTAACTCCGCATCGTACAAGATCCGCTGATTATGGCTTCATAATTCTGGCGACTTCGTACGTGAGTAAGGTCGCGCCGTACTCGCACATATTGTTATCTTGTTCCGGGATTGTGCCGAATATTCTCAAATTAAGCTTTTTCAAATTCAACCCAGAACAATAGAAGTTTTCCAGAAGATTTTCATATGCCGTTATCATATGACATTTCGCTGCAACTACATGGGTTATAGCATCGAAGGAATTTCCCTCTTACCTAGACAGGTATGCCTAGATGAAATTCTGTCGCATAGTTGGAGGCTGACAAGAGGAGAAGGACGAGTTGGAAGTAAAAATGCTATTTTTAGGTTAGTTTTTGCGAGATCACTAGATCGGTGTTTATTTATTGCGTGCCTTACTTTCAGCTCCTATCCATGGATCCTTGTACAGTGCGACCGGTGACAGGATTAGGTGCATACGCTGCGGGTTACTAAGAAGATTCACAGTATCGATCCTTATGCACGGTATTTAGTGCATAAGCCACGTTTTATCCACGTGCATAATCAGATCCGCCTCGCTGTAAGGTCCAAGTAAAAAAGGAATTATTCATCCGCGTTTAGTCTTTTCGGGATTCATCTTAGGTCAGATCGGAATAAAGATCTGGCATTCTTCGGGTTGGGTTTGAGATAAGAAGCGTTTGGTCGTACATAGGTAGGTCGGTGGCCTTAAACAGTAGCTCGATCAACCCGTCGTAAATCCGAATATGAAGTTGACATTATATCCGAGATCGCGATCGAAATCACCTTTGAGGTTGTTCCGTATATATCCACATAAGGAGGTACATTAAAATCCCACCCTTACTTTCAGCTCCTCCATACGAGATGCATTTACATCAACCTAGGATTCGAATCAAGTTTGTGTATATCTCGCATATGCCTTGATCGAACCGAGGATGATTTTATTTCTGGCGAAATAATGTCTCAAGAAAGAATTCAAGGTCGAACTACCACGCTTAACCTGATTAGGTAAGATAAGTAGATCAACCAATCCTGAGAGGCGCCGTTTCCCGTCCCGATAGCACGGCATAAAGTCCCGCAATACCATTCTAAGGCTGAGGTGCGATCTTACATTTACACAGCTCATTATCTATGCAGTCATCGATCTACACCGAGATTCTAGGCCAGAGTTCTTTTAGTGTATCTTACAAGGACGACGGATAAACCGGAGCAAATATTCCTTGTAGTAGAAACGCCTCTATCTTCGATCTTCATCCTTGCGACCCCCACGGAGCCAGACCGGTACGCCACTGCGGCATGAGGCTTTTTTCTTAGTAGGCAAGCAGGTAGTATCATACGGAATTTACATTGGCTCGGGCAAAAAAAAGCATAAGTTCAACGAAGCTATGTTCCACTTTGCCATATAGCAATTAAGTAATCTCAGATTATGTCAGCATGAGAGACAGCTAAGGGTGGGCATATTATATAGGCTCGCTGTTCCACAAGAACGATGCCCCCTAATGCGGGAAATCTCAATTAATATTTCATCCTTTCAAAAATTCAAATCACGAACGACATAACGAAACCTACCGCTGCTACCTAGCACTCACAGTATGATCTAACGTAGCTGACTAATCGAAATTTAAGCAATACTAATTATTTCTGTCTTGAGATATTGACATGGTTTTTGGATATAAAGTCCGATATGCGACGCCAGCTATGGGTACTAGGTAGTAAAAATCGGGTAAGTAGGGGAAACCCGGTTTGCCCCGGAATTTTTGTTTCAAAATTTTACATTATAAGTATCGAACATATCTACTTTAAAATGTTTCGTTCAATTGGAACTAAGACATTAGTCATCATTCCAACTAGTAGTCGTCTCTACGTTGTGCCAGCTGTGCTAACATTATTTACTTTAAGATGTAGAGTTGGGAGGAAATGTGCAATGAACGAAATTCTTGATAGGTAAGTAGAATTCTTTAAAATAGCTGAATCCATAGGAGGCACCTAATATCTAATCATCTACCTCCCTTCCAAACGATCTCGGTAACGTGTTTTCTTCACGATGGAATTTATACCCAGCAATACAGAAGTCACCCAACATCATAGATAGTGTGCCGATTCATCAGAGGAAGCCGTCCCAAGAGTATCTTTATCGTCATCGAGAACTATAGCGGTCATTTGCTATCTAGAGGCATAATCTTCGTACCAGGTAATAACCTATCTTACCAGAGACCACGCTGCGACTCAGTCAAATATTCAACCCAGTTGGCGTACAATTCACAAGAAAAATAGACAAAAAGAAACTCCCAATCAGGGAATCGAACCCTGGGCTCAGGAATGAGAATCCTGAATGTTAGCCACTACACCAATTGGGATATTCTTGGGATATTCTTGTATGATTGATTTGGTCTAGGATTGATCTATGAAAGTAGGCAGTCTCAATTGCGTGGTTTTGGAAAGAGCGAGCTTGTTTGTTGAGACGGGTAAATGCTGCTGTATATAATGTGTTCGATGCAAGCTGCACTTGCACAAACTTTAATGTGTAGTATACAAGGTTATTCGATCTTCAATCTTTTATACTCAGCAAATCCACTTCCTCAAATCATCTCAGGTTTCGCTCGAATGAGTTGCTAATAGGTACGTTTACCGGGTTCATGAGATATGATTGATCTTATTCCAGTAGAGAGGATGTCATAAAGACATGGAGATGGAACGTCAACAGGTTTCTGACATATTTCGTACTTATCGATGGATGAATGAAACACGATACTCTTTTACAGATGAGAGTACTTTGAAAAGAGATAGTCGTATTTAAGCTACTTGTGTCTATCGAAGGATCGAATGTCTAGAACACACTGATGGGCTGCGCCGTGCGAATTGAAAATTGACCTGTGCTGTGTGGCTTTTTCTTTTAGCGGCTAAATTACCTGAGCTATGGTGATAACTCGCTAGAATATGGCGAACAGACTACTATTTGGTCTAGATCTTAGCTTGATGCTCATACAGTGTCCAAAAATGGTTTAGCACTGGGCAAGAGACCTGGCTGATGTGATAAAAAATTGACACGAATCTTCGTACGGTAGGAAAGTACAGTATAATTATTGGATGATGAATCGAATAATTACCTGAACACAGTCTGCAGAATACAACATGGTCCAGAATGTGGTCAGTGCTAGGTGTAAATTCAAGATCACCTGCAGTCTACCAGTGCGAGTATCCTAGGTACTCGGTGGATAACAAAGCTTTGACATAATTGAACCAATGAGAAATCGAGTCACTAGGTACCGACAGTATCAATTGAAAATGAAGCTGTATTAAACTTTTTTTTAGTGGGAAACTGACAGGAAAACATTTTTTTCTTCGAAGATGGAAGGTGCTGCCAGCAGATTTTGTCACCACACTGACCACCTTGGCCACCCAGATGGTACCTTGGATTTTACTATTTAACATTGGGGTTCCCAGTCCCAATCCTTTCTTTTTCCACTTCTCCCTCCATCAAGTCAAAGGATCTCAAGACCTCAGAGATCCAACTCCACTTCACCCACTCATACCAACTATCATAACAACCTTCATTCTACATTGATCCTTCATCAAGACATCCATCATTACAATGTCTCGGGTCAACATCACCAACTCTTCCTCAGTAGGCCTCTACTGTCACCATAAGTCACCTTGATCATCCATTCCATCATGTTACTCATTGCTTACATTCATCCACACAATCAGGCTAGCACATGACCAAGGTTGCCGGCTCTCATTACCATGAGCCATGTATCATTGAACTCTTTTCTTGCTTCTCAGCAACGCAAGGTAATCCGATTTAATTTTCCCAAATACCCAAAGCATTCTAGCTAACCATCCACAGTAAAAACAATTTGTCGCACAGCGACCACAAAGAATCAGAATATCCTACGCAACAGACCTAGTCTGGACTGGTGAGACTCGACCCTTCTATTGAATACTAATTATCTTCGTCGCCTAACATTCCCCTCCCCAGTCACCATCCCACCAAATGTCAACTCACTTATCATTGAGACAGCAGTCGCACTCCTTCACTTTACAACAGCATTCCCAGATCTCACTTGTCTTAGGAAGGCAAAATCATCATGGAGCCAGTACCTGTATAAGCTAGCAATTTGGTCTTGGACCATACAGAACCCCAGCTGTCCTTGTGATTGCCAATGGCTCTTCTGCTGCAGCGACTTCACCTCTTGTTCATAAGTCAAGCGTGTCCACGACTCTGCAATTTGCCGAACAATGTGATTTAATGTACGGAGGAAAACTTCATGGTGGCTTTGTTAGTACGGGTCAAATGTGAGATCGGGTTTGCTTACTGTCTAGTAAGGTAGTTGTGTCTGCTTGTCGACATGACTAGATGAGCACATAACCTAGTCCTTCGATAACTTTAGATCGAGTCGATGATCAAAAACCCTACCATGCTCCACCATTGAGCTTACCGAGGTCCTGGCCTTTCAGAGTGGCCATATTCTAAGAATCCGAGACGAACAAACAACAACAGAACATCGAAGATCATCACAAGACAACAAGACACCTGCGGACTAGGGCTCAGCACGAGGATATCACATGGTGGTGGCAGAGGATGAAGGATTGGAGTAGCCTTGGGCTCTAGGGAAGGGGGAGCGGGATAATGTCTTCACATGTATATAATAACCCTACATCACTTGCTCCAAGAAGCATCGCAGCAACAAACTGCAACGACTAACAAGAGAACATCCACTCTTGTATCACTCAATACATTACATCAGCTCCCCCATTTCTACAATTGGCTTTTTTGACTCTATGATAATGATATGGTGATGTTTCTTAACCGTCGCATAATAATGTCCTCGCCACTTATCCCAATATGGAACGGAAGCATTGCGACCCTTCCATTTCGAGTACAATCCTACTCTGCCTAATTTAATCTTGGCAAAACGTGACAATTCGTACGTTCTCATTACCGCCGTCTGCGAAATGTCGATTCTTCTGTCGGTTTAACACTGTCCTACGTCTGACATGTAGACAAAACACAATCCAATTGCTCGTCAGCGCAGCATCGTCCCATCATGAGCCATAGCAAGCAGGAACCCAAGATAGGGGAGGAGGAGCAAGCCTTCCTAGAACAGATACCCCTCCACGATGACGTCGCGTGGCCCCGCGAAAGACGCCACCGCGGGGCAACATGGTACCTAAGGCTAGCTCTCGAGATCGCGATGGCAATCGCGACAGTCGTCTTGCTGGTAAACCTTATCCACGAGCGTATCGAAGAAAGACGAACACCAATTCCAAAATGTACGTTCCATCCATGCTCCATCCCCAACTACCTTAATGGCCTAACTAACCACCAACCCAGTCCCCCGAAAATCCTACACCTTCCTCCCGAACGCAACCTACATCGAAGAAAACATGCTCTTCGACGAGCACGCCACCCTAAGCACCCTGCACAACTGGATCCCCCTAAGCGCCGAGGCACGCGGGTACATCCACGTACCGACCTACTCCTCCTACCCAACTCTCCCGGCTCCGTTCAACATGTCCATAGACCATACCTCCTACGGCCCCACGTATATGATGTCGGTATTCCACCAGCTACACTGTCTCTCGTATGTGATCTCCCATTTCCAGGCTGGGTACGCGGGGACTAAGTTGGAGGAGGAAGTCGCGCATCATTCGGCGCATTGCTTTGATTATCTGCGGCAGTCGATCATGTGTGCGGCGGACACCAATCTAGAAGGCGAGACGGAGACTGGGCCGGGGTGGGGTTCGCCGCACGAGTGCGTCGACTACGATGCCGTTCTAGCGTGGGCTAACGAACACGGGGCCGAGAGGTGGAGGAATGGGTTGTTGCCGGGCGAGTCGATATTGTGATGGGCCTGGAGTGGGGCGAATTTACCGCCAGATTAACGTCTAAGTGTGGTATCACTTAACCAAAGCATCGCTCCAGGATCCAAAGAAAAAAAAGTTATATTCATTTATATGTTTGTTCATACCTAACGCCGTAGGATGAACTTATATGTCCCGATAAATAACCCCAAATATTTGAGTATTTCTTGTATATACAAGTTTAGAGGGTTGGGTATGTGCCTTGGATCATCCAGAACCGAACCTATAATCGCCATCCACATAACGTCATCCATATATACTTAATGTCAGGTCCCCGGTACCTAAAAAGAATTATCATACAGCTACTGCCAAACAGTAGCTTGAGTAGGGTCGTGTAACGGCGCCTGATTCGCGTAGGCGCTCATTTGCGGCGTGGGGGCGACTCCCATAAAGCCACCATATTCCTGCAACAAGTAATTCCAGTCCATCTCCCCGCCGAAGTTTACATCCGGGAACGCGGTCGCGAATTGTCTGTTCATGTCTATTTGAGGCATGCCGGCACCAAACATGTCGCTATCCGGATATATGGGTACTGCTGTTGAAGGAGCTGCTTGCTGCTGCTGCTCGGGTGGTGTTTGTGGCGTTGCGGCGTAAGCGCCACTTACGACAGGAATCTTCGGTGAGGGTGTCGGTACCGGTGTCTTCTTCTTAGTCGTCTTAGGTAATCGAGCTGCAACTTGTCTCATGTGAGTAATGAGACGGGGTGGAGCTAGCGTACGCCCCAATGCAGCTTCTGCAGCTTCCCGCGCATCCCATGCTTTCACAAAGAGTGGGCTGAATGATAGGTGCATCGGGCTACGCATATGAGTTGTCATCTTCCTCCGGTCAGCATGCTCGCAGATAGTTTCCCACGCGCGTTCACATAGATCTCCAGTTGTCCGATGACGCAGATCGGTGAGGAGGCAAATATACGCCGGAAACGGAAAATGCATCTGTGTATACCAGAGGAAGCCCTTCAGATTTTCCCTTGCTTGCATCATACTATCGTATTCGATCATCTTGATCGCTTCGATGAAAAGATCTTCTCTCTCAACTAGTGGCAGAGGGGCAGGCGCAGTAAGTGCGACACGGAAAAATCCTGATACTATCTTCTGTTTGCAGATATTTGCCCGGGTCATAAGGAGCGTCATATAGTGAAGAGGAACTTTTGGATCGCAATATCTAAGATAAGTGTCTTCCATATACGTGGAGAAGCGCTCCAGGTAACTCGACAAGCGGTGGTCAGCAACGCTTGATATAGCTTGCGGGTTTGATTCTGACGCTTGACTCCTCATCTTGTCGTTTCCGGGAGCTTTAGCAAACTCGAGACGTGTAAGAGAAAACATCATCTCTGTTGCACCAGCATGGGGAGCAGGTGGATCCTTGGCGTGCAGATGCAGGTCGGCGTCGTTGATATTAAGCGGCAGCTTGCAGTTAGCACCGTTGGATATAGCAGTGATGATAGAACCGCAGAGCTCTCCGATTCGCCGATCAAATCCGGCGAGGGTCCACCACAACCTCCTTCTCTCTTCGACCTCGAATGGAGAAAGATTAAATTGGGCACCATCACGATGTAACCCTATCCGCTGAGCGAGACGGACGCCTATTCCTGTCAAGCAGAATAGGGACCGAGGATCGGAGTATTGTCGAATACCAATCTAGTACATGTTAGAACCATGTCCAAAATGGACGGGCCGAATCTATCTTACAAGGTAGAGTAAATATGCTTGCAGTAAGGTTAGGTCTGGATTGCGCATGAAGCCAGCGTTGAGAAGGGCCTGTTGAGCGGCATAGTAGTACTTGGCTAGCAAAGCGTTTCTCGAGTTGTTAAATGTGGTCTGGCATTCTTCTTCATCTACGCTTGTGATGGCCATAAGGTAAATTGAAAACATTAAGGCCTCAAGAGGCCGCGACACCTTATCGAGATTTGCGCCAGCCTCGATAATCCGCACTTGCAGCGTTGGCGTATGTGTTAATTTAAGGAGAGGATTGACATTATTTAGGTAGATCTGCCATAATTGGAATATTTGAATGGCTGATGGGTGCTGGTCGGTAACGGGCTCAAACTGGCCGCCAACTACAAAAGGAAAGCCGTCGGCTGTCTCAAACATCCTGTCGTATGCTTGATTAATCGACGATCCAACGTCCTCCTCATCAGAAGAATCTCTGACGGGTTCACCTATTGCTCGATACTACGCGGATATTAGTACTTGCAGATACATAGAGGAATAAGCAGGTACCCGCCTCTTTCTGGAACGGAAACCATTTGAAGGTCCTGTGAGCTTCGGTGTCAGTTTCGGCATTGAATCTCGGTAATGACTAGGGGGGGTTCCCCTCCGGACTTAGGGCTTCGCTTACCTGGGAACATGGGCAGCCTCTCCGGGGGATGAGATCAGATTGAGGTCCACACCGGCTGGAGACTCCTTACTTCGCTGTCTTATAAACTCCGGCTCTAGCTCGTCGCCGTCTTCAACGGAGCCGGGATCCACAATCTTGACGTCCGGCCCCAACGAGTCAAATTCGATGCCATTTTGGGACAATAGGGCTTCATACTTCCGCAAGCGCTCGACTAGGTCTCGTTCGGGGATGCGTTTCTTGCGCCGTCGAGGGGGTTGAGGTGGCACAACGCGGCACTCGACGCCGGCCTTTACGCAATTGGAACAGGGCTTGCTCTTGTCGCAGCGGACTTTGCGCTGTTGGCATAAGACGCAGCTATGGCCTCTTGTGACCTTGACCATGGAAGCATCTGGATTGGTGGGCGTGTGGCTAAGCGAGGAACCGGCAGGCGGCGTGGTGTCATTGTTTGCCGAGCCGTCGCCAAGTTGAGATTCTGGGGTCGCGGGCATGATGAGGTTTTTCAGTCGGTCCCGAAGGCTGGACGGGTCGACGGGTTCTTACACCGCTAGCGGCTGGCGTGCAGATGCTTGCCGACGTGCTAACGATCGATCAAGCTCAACTAGGAAACGGAGGCGACTCTGTTCTACATGAGACGAGAAGATTTGATACCGGGTGCGGCGTTGATTGGCAAGCTGGAGCGACAACTATGGTGTTTGATGCGGGAATTTCGGGACCGAGTGGGACTCAGCGACAGAAAAATTATGGTCAATTTGGGTCAATTTGAGTCTTGTGAGCGGGCTCGTGCAGGACTTTTGGCTGCTGTGACGCTTTGGAAAAATTAACAGATGGATTGGGGGGTTAAGGGGGGTGGGAGAGATAGGGCCGGATCAGACCGTCCCATCAAGCCATCCGGACTTAGATTCGAGAGGGGAAGAATATGCAGGTCAAATCAAACGGGAAAGATATGTGCGTCTTCTGTTACAGTCTATAAGGAGGCGAATAAACCCAAGGTGTGTGCGTATTTGTGTGTATCAGATTGATTGATATTGATGGATATTGGATATTGGATAATGAAATGGTTAGATTCCAAATTGAAGGTATGGTTCGCTTGAACGTTGACAAGAAGCAGAATTCATCACTCTCCATTCATTGCCTTCCCTTGTTTTCAGCGACTCGAGAGAGAACGAATACCGCCAAGATGTACCTATGTTACACATACATCGACCCCGGTGATCCTAGAATTGCGTAGACAGGTAAAGATAGAGCAGTAGGATGCGGCGGGGACGATCTTGGATTATCTGGGACAATCTAGGATGAGGAGTGTTTGCGTATAATGTAGGGGTAACCTATGTAAGTGTAGTAAGACAATTCTCTTTGATAGGCAGAGTGGCGACTGGCGACGAGTGGAATAAAAAATTGATAAAAAGTCGGCATCCTTCTCAGATCGTTCAATGCAACTCATGCATCATCACATCAACTTCGAGAATGATCCCAAGTTGACATCGGCGTCAGGCAGTTATCAAGCACCGAAAGGGCTTCTTGGGGTCCTAGGATCTTCTCTCAATCGAATCATGGACAATTGACTAGATTCCGACCACCGACGAGGCTGGACGAATCTGTCAGCTAATCCTATCAAAAGTCTTGACGGGATAGAAAGCTGTTGGTCGGTTGCGGACTAGTTCTCCCTTTGTTATTTTCGGGGATGAAAGAGAGAAGTTCGGGACCGAAAGAACTCTTGTGGCCCTTGCTTTTAAAACAAAGTGGATCCAATGGATAACCTCGGATGCTTCTGTAACTTGCTCCTACCGCACATAACACAAACCAAAGTAGCGCTTCCTTCCCTGAAAGTCCGACGAGAAACGACTCAAAAACCAACGCTAATCCCAGTTTAGGTTAAGCGTGTCCTATCGATATTCATCACGTGATACATAATCGTTTTTCTCATAATCGGAATTTAAAAGCGTCGGTCATCTCAGCTTCGTGTCGCGTCCGATTTTATACCCGTTTGTATGGTGTCGGGACTCCCCCAACTTCTCTGCCGACTCATATGCATAGTATTGCCAATAGCGAAATGGTTAGTACACACGAATTTTGCATGGTCCTGTGGCACAGATTTTTTTTATTGTATCCATAGATGTGTCCATAGATGACTCAACGTACGGCGCTATCTACCTGTCAAGTTGGGTATGGTGTAGGACGTTAAAAGGTCGTTAAAGAAGGCTGCCAATGTAAGATTTCGTATAAATCTATCGTAAGTATGTCTAGAGTACCTAGTACGCGTCTATATCTGTGTGATTATGGGTAATAGCTTGTAACTCGGGCAACGTTTAAAGTCAATATATACTCCTCATCCCTAGAAACTAACTTTAGAGAACTCTATGACCGCATGAAAGAAAGACGGACATCTCACTCTTAGCTTTGACTTTTCCTGATTGGTTTCGTCCTTTCTTGTATTTCCAATCTATCTTTATTACCACCCTCGTCCCATATCTTCCTCCCTCCACTAACCCCCAATGGCCGAATCGTCGCGGAGGACATCCGAGACGGGTGGCCCTCCTGCGACTGTGATGCCTGATGATGTGGAAAAGACGGCACAGGCACCACCAGAACTTGCTGATGAAGCCGAAAGGAACTTCCAGCCAAAGACGTTCAAATTCTGGTCTGTAATGCTCAGCATATACCTCGCCTTGTTCTTGGTAGCTCTCGACCGAACCATTATTGGTACCGCCATACCCCAGATAACGCAAGACTTCCACAGCCTAGGGGATATAGGCTGGTATGGCTCAGCGTATCAATTAACGACGGCGGCATCTCAGCTCGTATTTGGGAGAATTTACAAGTTTTATGAGGTAAAAAGGTACGTCGAAGATACTTCCCAATGACAGGTTTGGTGCGACACAACTGATCATGTTTCTGCTTACCAGGGTCTTCCTAATTGCGGTCGCGCTATTCGAAATCGGCTCCGTCATTTGTGGTGCGGCTCCAAATTCGATTGCTTTCATTCTCGGCCGTGCCATTGCCGGCCTTGGCGGCGCGGGTATTTTCTCGGGTGTCATGATCATCATGATTCCCTTAGTTCCACTCCGGAAAAGACCGATGTTCCAGGGTATTTTTGGAACTGTTTTCGGAGTCAGTTCGGTCATGGGTCCTCTCGTTGGAGGTGCCTTTACCGATCATGTCACTTGGAGGTAAATATTGTCGCCTTACCTACTCCCTAAGTTACACAGACTAACATCTCGACAATCAGATGGTGTTTCTACATCAATCTTCCTGTCGGCGCAGTTACGTTTCTGTGCCTTTTGATAGTAAAGCTTCCGAATAAGGCGCCAGTGCCCGCACCCTTTTGGGAACATTTTACTCGATTAGATCCTCTCGGAACCCTCTTCTTCGTCCCAAGTATAGTTTGCCTCTTGCTCGCATTACAATGGGGTGGCTCGACGTATGCGTGGCACAGTTGGCGCATCATCCTTCTGTTCGTGCTCTTTGGTGTTCTATTTATCGTCTTCGCGAGCATCCAGGTGTTGATGCCTAATACCGCAACGGTTCCGGTGAGAATCATTTCTCAACGCAGTATTGCGGCCGCAACTGTCTTCATGCTTGCAGTTACCGGCGCAATGCTAATGACTGTCTATTACCTACCTCTATGGTGTAAGTGCCGTATCTTCTTGGCCGTTCAATAACATCACATGCTTACAACAAGATATAGTCCAGGTAGTACAAGGTGTCAGCGCTGTGCAATCTGGTATTGATACACTGCCCCTCGTCCTCAGTCTAGTCGTGGCTAGTTTCGTATCCGGAGGTCTGACCCAGAAGCTAGGATACTACGTCCCGTCTATGATAATTTGTCCGACCATCATGTCGGTAGGACTAGGGTTACTAAGCACGTTCGATGTCGGCGAGAGTTCTGCTCACTGGATTGGGTATCAGTTCCTTGTAGGTTTTGGTTTGGGTATGGGAATGCAGTCAGCTGGTCTTGCCGCCCAAGCAGTTCTTCCCAAACCAGATATCCCAACTGGAATCTCTATTATATTCTTCGTTCAGCAACTTGGCGGGGCTGTCTTCACGTCAGTTGGCCAGAACCTCCTAAGCAGCTACATGGTCCAGCACGTGTCGGAAGTACCTGGTCTTAGTCCAGAGCAGATTACCAACGACGGTGCCACAGGTCTTGTGGAGAGTGTTCCACCTTCATCTCGACCTGCTGTGAGGAAACTTTATAACGATGCTCTCTCAAGGGTATTCCTTTGCGGTATGGGGGTAGCACTTGTCGCCTTCGTAGCGGCGTTCTTCATGGAGTGGAAAAACATTAAGAAGACAGGACCCAAAGCAAATGTCTCAGAAGAAGTAAAGGAGGATAGTACAACTACCACTGGCGAACAAAAGACATCAATTATACAACAAACGACAGCAAACGAAGAAAATTCAGAACGGCACTCTGTCTAGCTTGAAAAGGATCAACGGATATCCAATGAGCTGACCAAAGACATTTCCACTTCCACCTCTAAGGCCATCGAGCAACCGATTGCTCGTACGTTAGATTAAGGTTTTGGGAGGCTAATTACTATCGAGGTATGCATTGGCGCTGGCGATACGGCAATGATTCCAAGTCGGGAAGTCGTAGAGAATACATAGAAATGGAGGATTGTAACCTAGATAAATGAACTAAACTCTCCAATCAGGGTCATTTTAAGCTAGATAGAATTAGGCAAATGGTCTAGGTAATTAGATACTACCATTGTACATAATATTATTTTGTATATAATATCTAATCGAATGAGAAGAGGAGAAAATCTTCCGTGGTACGGATCCGTACATATAAGCTTATTGATGCACGTGTCCCAGGTATACACACTGTATTTCGACCCCTGGTCTGTGTAACGATCATGAAAAAGCCAATCTAAAAATAGACGACGGTTATTGATGCTTAGTAAAAAGACTTTAAAGTCTTGGCGCAACCTTCACCTCTACAACATCATTCTTCTGGAACGTCCAAACTTGCATAGGGCGCACGCTTTCTGCGGTGTTCTTTTGTAATAAATGATTAGTGAACAATTAATGCCGATATGCACATAAAGTTATAATTCGTCTCCTCTTTTGATATTTCCAAGATGGAATTCAAATCGTCTCTTGTGTTAGCAAGCCTAACAGTATAATAGTCATAGCTCTTCAACCTCCATTTCCAATATTTCTCTCTACATTGTCTCCTATTGGTCGATCCTCTACGAGAAAACCCCTACCCTAGCTTCCCGCATCTTTTCTGTTCTATTATTGGCTGATGTGTGGGTTTCTTGCTTGTCCAAAGACCGCTGATCTGAATGCCAACGATGTAGTCAGCCACTTATCATAATACGCTGACCATGGAGAAATAGATTTCAGGACTATCTCGATTGGGTCTGAGTCTGTGGAATCACAACAGCCTGATACTGGCTGTGGTTCTCTCTAATAGGGTCTCTTACTAGAAGGATCTAGCATACCTACCTGATTTTCACTAGCAGTCACCTTCTTTACATGCTAGATCCCTCCATCGAAGACTCCTTCGTTAACCCTGACCACCTTGACCAGCTGAAGTTCAAGGCGGATCAATTGGGTTTTCCTTGGCTGCAGAAGATGGTTCTATATACCCCACCTGTCTCTTCTAGAAGCTCTAAGACTAGCTTACTAGCAGAACTAACTGTATCGATGTGGATACTAATGCCTTTAAATACAGCTTTATTTGGAATTACACACCAATCATATCCAATTCACCGAGGTATAACGCCCTTTTAGCAACATCATGTATGTCGTCAACTTAGAATCTATACTCTAGCGCTGAATAAGTCGGTGGGTAACAAGCAGTAGCGGTGGGTGAGCAAGACTACTAACGAGGACTTCGGGCAAGGTCATGCCAACATATTCATACATGTAAAGCCCCATCTCCAAGCTGGGATTAGAAAGCGGCTTGCCTATTCGAATCTACTGCATTCTCAAGTGATACCAGGAAAGGTATCCAAGAGCTTACCTAGTTTACACCGCAATGCCATATTCCCCAATGGCAAAGGCAGCAATGGGATTCGTCTTTATCAGTCCACCAACATGCCTTAGTCTTGGCACATTAGTTGGCATACATGCTTCTAGAAGAACGCTACACGGGCTTACCACGGGGAAAGATCACCAGGGGATACCTGCCATTAGCCTGCTGAAGCTGTCAAGCTCCCCTCTCATCGCAATGCCACTAGAGCACATACCTAATGCAGCCCTGTAGCCGAATGCTTGGTAAAGCTGGAGATAAAAATGGAACAGCAGCATTAATCCCGCCTACTCAGACCCCGATGTACTTAGTAAGTATGGGCCCTTCATTGTTACCTTACCATTCAAGGCAAACTAGCCAAGGTAGCCCATCATCGCAGCACACAGTATGGTGCCAGCTTAATCTTACGAAGAACCACCTTACTTATCTAGGTGAATTCACAACTAAAATAAGCTAAAAGGCTATTTTCTGTATGAAAAGATGTTTCTAGGTCCCCTAGTGCCCCCAGTCCCAGGGGAAAGGGGCAGATAGGCGATCGACGCACGGGGCAGGGCCCGAGTAGGGCATGGGGATAGCTCGGCACCCTCATCTGCGGGACGCAATACGCGATGCGTATCATCAGATTATGATAGGTAGTATGGAAACTTCATGCTTCCGCGAGTGAGATCGTCCCACTTGAATGGGAATATGAAGGGAGGCCTGTAGAATGCGGTCATACGTATAATAAATATGACGAGGTTTTCGTGTTGACCTTGTCCCTCAACTTGAGCGTACGTAGGTACCTTATATGACATATCACCAATTCGAAGAACATTTAGAATTACCGACACCGAGGATCGACACTCTCCAACTTACAGAAAACAATACAGGAATCTTGTACAACCACGAATTAACGTATTATCATCCGCGTCGCTTCATCTTCCATAAGCAGTCGCTGACAATGGTTCATATGAAGAAACACGAATGGATGACAGGACCAACTTTCTCGGTCGACGATGTGATCGACCCGGCGCTATCAGGCGGCGACAGCCCTTCAGCCTCCTCAACGGCAACGAAACGTAAGAGGGCAAGCAGACCTAAGGTCCGAACAGGCTGTATCACTTGGTAAGTTCATCAACATAGAAGGGATTCCCTATCTATCTCCTATAACTAATTATTCTTGTATAGCAAGTAAGTGTAATTCAATATGTTTATATGTCGCGAGGCAGGATTCTGATACAGACCCCTTTCCACGCAATTCTACGCTTCTCCTGAAATCACGCATCGAATCACCGCCATCCATCGCCTCAACATATTGAAAATTTCTATGATATCATATTAACACATCCACTCACTATAGAATCCGACGCGTAAAATGCGACGAGACCAAACCCGCATGCACGCGCTGCACCAGCACAGGGCGCAAGTGTGATGGATACGGCGGCACCGCGCCGCCGCGTCCTAAGAAATCGCCGTCGGCACCATCCTCTTCCTTACAAGCAACAGTAACAGACCCGCTAGCCCCCAACTACGCCGCTACCATGCCATCGGACCCGTACCTAGCCAAGCGGCATGAGCTAGCGCGGCACAGCTTTGCAGCAGCCTGCAGGGGTAACTCTGCGCTGCGGATCCTACGACCACTAGCCGCCGACATCGAAGGCACGGAGCAGGAGCGGCAGTACTTCCACCGATTCAGGCGTGCGGCTGAAGCTGGGCTAGCTATGCACGCGAGTAGCCTGGGGGCCGGCTTCTGGCGCCGTTTAGTCCCGCTAGTAGGACAGTCCGACCCGGCGGTACGACACGCTCTCATCGCTCTAGGTGCCGCGCACGAGAGCGCGCAGTTACAGCAGGAACGGGCTCGGACTCATCCTATGACAGCGACGAGTAGCTCTACGACTACAATTACGAGGAGTAAAAGCCCAGAGCAGCAGCAGCAGCGACAACGATACCAACAACAGCAGCAGAAATCCTCCTACATCTCGACACCTCCACCAGAAGACAACAGCGCCTGTATAGACCAGCTAGAACTCTTCATGATCCAGCAATACAACCTCTCCATCTACCACCTCCAACAACACGTGCAACCCGGCTCACCACCAGAAAGCGTCGAGATAACACTAATCTGCTGTCTCGTATTCGTCTGCATCGAGACGTCCCGCGGCAACGAGGCCGCGGCCCTGGCACACGTCGCCAACGGCCTGCAGATCATCAAGGCCTTGCCCCCGGACTCGGAACTCGTACACTTCCCACCAGACTCAAGAGGAGACAGGAACAGATTTGGGGGTGGTGGTAGTAGTAGTAGTACGTCAACTAGCGGTTCATCGCCGCGAATATCCCGTTCCGACTGGCGACAGCTTCTCGATTTCTTCCTCGCCCTCGAGCCTAGCGCTGCTACGTACGGCTTCACCAGCAGCCAGCCCCCGACCCCGCCGTGTCCGACCATGAGTACGTGGGAAACGCCGCTGGAGTGTTTCGACGAGATGTTGCCGCAGTGGGAGATTGAGGGCGCCGACGTGGAGATATAGGCTCCATATTTTAAAAAAGGAAAATAAAGAAATGAGAAAATGTTTGAAAAGAAAGTTTACACGAATGTGCATGGGTATAGTCAACGAATATTATACGTAACGCATCGATTCATAGTATTTCTCAGGGGAACTAACCTAGTCCATATGCCACCGTATAGCGTGAGAAATGTCCGTGATCCTTCCACTATTCATCATCATCGGCTAGTAGACCAGTCTACCCACAAACGCCGTCATCCTACATAAATGGAAAGGGGTATTTTGCCAACGAAAATCAACCATCATCCACATCTCATGAGAAGTATCTGCCCTCTCCTATGCTACCATCAAATCCTTTTACCAATCCCCGAAGATGAATCAGAGGCGTCCACTCACGACCTCTTTCTTGAATATCCGAACGCCATAGATATCATAAAACGAATAGCCTTCATTCAATTCAAGCTTCGTCATGGGTGGTTGGTCATCTCCACCATCATCCTCACTTTCGCTTACCTCATCCCATTCTGTGGGTGCTACTGGGAATGATCCCCCAATGTTGTAGTCGATTAGGTTCGTAGCAGGCTGCTTTCCCTTTGTGGTGAATTTTGGTCGCTTTGGGGATTCTGCTTTTCGGACGACCCTCACAACTCGATCCTCATCGCCCAAAGCGAGCCATTCCAACTTGAGTTCTGGATGGTGCGAGAGAGCGTCAACTATAAATCGGCGTGTCTCGCGCATGACCGAAAGACATGTGTCTTCAGTTCTGAATGAAACAAGCTGGAGTGCTCTAAGATTCACAAGGCCAGCTATAAGCTGAAGAAAGGTGTGCTGGATGCTGTCAGCGATATTCATCTGTACTCTCCCATTAGTGGGTGGAAGAGAATTATACTTACAATTGCTGGCATTCCCATGATCACAGCTAACTCTTCTAGCACTTTTCCCCGTCTGCAAATGAGCTGCACTGTTTTGGGGTTTAGATCCCATGAGTTATCAGCTTGGTTTTTGATCATAAGACGCTTAATAGAGTGCATATCTATGGCGAAGTCAGTTATTATACTAAAATTAAAGGGTAAACTGATAAACGGCCTTAAGATAATATACATACGCTTCTTTAAGACAAACTTGCGGATCTGCTCGATGTTTGTTTCGGGATTTGGCGCAAAGCTCTCTGGTTTATACTTTTGCGATCGCTGCAGCATGAGTATCTCCTTAACGCATTCAAGTTCTGAAATCATTTGAAGGAACTGTAAGCTGACGTCGTCGGTAAAGACTTTTCGTAAGGGAAGAGGCTTTAATCTATTCTCTTTCATCATTAATACCCAGAATCTTTTCTGCTCGCCAACATTTAACAAGGTTACTCGAGTAAGTGTGCGGAGATCTATGGCTTTCCCCAAAATCGAAGCCTTGATCGGTATGAGATAGATGCTTAGAGATTGGAGGCTGATGCCCCTAGTATCTCTTGCATACTGGTTAGCGTCATAAGGTGGCTTCTCTTTCGTATTTGCAGTTGAGGCTGATTGACCATTAACGCCGTTGGGGAGTAGTTTCTCTTGCTTATCCGTTGTCGAGGCGAGCTGCTCGGTACTATCTTTAGCAGAAATATAGCGCTTAGCTATACTTTGTATATCCTAGGAGAGATTATTAGCATCTTAATTCAACTCTTGCATTTTCGATTGTAATTTTAAAGAATTGGTGCGACGGGACGCTGCTTTAAATTGATCAGAAAGAGCGCTTACATCTAGGGGCTCACTCGTTTCCTTTGACTGCGCTATATCCATTGTAGCTGCATCATTGCTTGGTTGCAGCTCAATGCCCAGCTGCTCTTCCGGAGCTGCCACATCAATATCATCAGGGTCAACGTCATATGACGTATCCTTTACTTTAGGTGGTCGGTCCTTTACTCCATTTTCGAGTAGTTGCGGCTGCTCTGAGTCGTTAGAAGAGGAATTCGGTTTGTGATTGGTAGTCTGCTCCTCTGTCGGGGAATTGCCCTTGTCCTTTTTCTCTGTCCATTCTACATATTTTGTTGCAGCTGCCGTTATTGTTTCCAGGGCATCAACTTGTTCCGGATAAGTAAATTCACTTGTGCCGTTGACGTGTTTCACTATGTTGCGGAAGACTTTGTTGACCCTGTTAATGAACTCCTCGCGCTCACTTGACTGAGGATTTTGTTCTTGAACCTCTTCTTCCTTTTTGTCTTCTATAGTCACGTTGGAGTTCTTTGCTTGGAGATGGTCCAAATCAAAGATGATACCTAATACAGCCTCTTGCGCTTTTCGTTCCTCTTGCGCCCGAAAAGCCTTTGCCGGCCCACTGCTATCATAATTAGCTGTTACTGATAGGGGTACAACTTGAAATTCGTCATCCTCAGATTCATCAAGTTCTGCTTCTGCGGATGGCTTTCTTGCTGACATTGCAAGGGAAGTCGAGAAGGAAAGCTTTAACTTTCGTAGCGTTGATGAAGAATTACGTATGCATGTTTGGATCTCCGTGATTACTTCGAGGCCGTCAATATCAAGAACACTGAGGCTTTCTAGGGCTCGAAACCCCGAGATTGTGGGTGGTTCTGTAATTTCAGGCAACTTCTTAGAAGTCTTACTCTTCCACGAGGGTTTGAAGACCGGAGATTGAGACGCTAAGGTAGGGGGAGGACCGTAGATCGCAGGATGTCCCCAAAAAGACGGCGATGATACTAAATCTGACAACTGCGGAGTGGTATAAGGGAGAGGCGGAGGGGTTTCAAAGAGTGAGGGACCAGCTTGTAAGCGGAGATGAATATGTCTTAGGGTTTTGATCTCGTGGAGCTGCTTATAGACAGGTCGGCTCAATTCGACTCGAATATTCCATCGGAAGGTATCTAGCGATTGAGCCTTTCGAAGAGTAAGGAGTAAAAGGGTGTTCAAGAACTTCCCGCAGCTGACGGTAGTAAGGTATGGCTTGTAGGCAGCTTCAGCCCTGTCGCCCACACTGAGTGTGTCGAGGGAGATTTCTCTCAGGTATTGCGCATAGTTGTAATCACTGGTGGCGAAGGTATTTAGACCACCCGCAAGACCATCAATGGGAGAATCGAAAAAGGGATCATCTTCGTCGGGAAATACGATGTGGAAGTTGCGATATAGTTGTGCGGCGGCGAAGTCACGAAAGCGTCGGCAGACGAGAGAAACGCAGATCAAGTCGGATTGGACGAGCTACAAGAGTTTGATTAGCCAGAATCTTTGTGAATATCAGGTAACATTAGCTATAACTCACATTAGCGCATATCTCTTTCAATATCTCATCGGGCAACTCGAGAACATTAGATATCTTGCGCGACGTGGTAATACGTGTGTTGGCTTCAAGGTCCATGATAGCGATCTGGTGAACCATGAATTCGATCGGTAGGTATCGCTAGATATAGGTAACACACAATAGGCAACAAAGGAGGTGTCTCGAGTCGTCAACAAATATTTATTATGGTACTAGGTAGGTCGTGCAGTCGCATAAGCCTTGTTCCGGATATAATCATGCGATGAGACCGATGGTAGACGAACCGCATCTACCATGAATTGACCGAGACAATAGGTTCTGAATTGTTTGAGTGTACCGGGCAAGAATCGTCGCGCCTGATGTAGCCGCCAACAGGATGCCGAGTTATGTACAGAATCATGTGTAGATATACTGAATCAAGAATGAGTTGACGTTTTGAAGGGAAGATGGGGGGTTAGTTCTGAGTAGTGGGTTAGAGAAGCTAGGTACGAGGTATGCAGGGATAAAGGGTAGGCGTTTAAGGTGGGTAGGTTGAAGAGGCAGGTACGTAAGAGGATCAAACCGGGCTTAATGCTTGTGAAATTGTACGAACGTTTAACGGCGGGCACTAAAGAAATACACGCTAAAGTGAACTTTTGGAACCCCACCAAATGCACAGGGCTAACGGGCAGACGGGGAGGCAGGTACGGCCGGAGAAACTTGCCGGGTTCCACGAGTAGGGGGTTTGTAGCTGGGGTTCAGTTGGTGGGGGAGATTCGGAATAGGTACCTAGTGGTAGATCTGATTTCCTACTACATATGACCTCGTGGTAGTAAGGATGATAAAAGAGCACTCAAGACTGGCTGATAGTGTTTAAATTGATATTAAACTCGATGAAGTTGAAAATAGAAGAGCCAGGGTTTTCCTCTAACTCTAGCATATTATCTATTGGCCATGTATATATTCGAATATATCTGCCACATAATAGGTGTATACTCATATGGATACAGGTAACTAAAGCCCAGTCGGCACATATTTAATAGGGGGTTTACACAATGTAGCGCGTTCTTGTATACCTAGTACCTACTAGGTAGCCTTGGAGGTACCTACAGTTCCCATGCAGGCTTGCTATTAGCACTCGAAGTGAGCCATCAGCACACCCTTAGTTGATACTCCGCAGCAATTGGTAACTTACGATCGGGCGGAGTAACGCTCCCAATGTACGCAATGTGCCAGGTACCTATTATGCAAGACTTATAGATGACATACATGATCAATCCATCGGTATAAACTAGCCCTAAACTAGAAGCTTCGGGCGAAGAACGTTTAATATTATCTCATGCTGTAGATGATCTTTAGAAGATTAAATATCCCAAATTCTAACATGATTTAATATTGAATTTTCGAGAACTCGTTTATACCTCCCTAGTACCTATCGAACATAAGCTCGTGAAGGTGGATAATCGATGCTTACCTCGAGTCTGATAAGAATCGGGTTTGCAACCAACATTTTTTCTATTAAAGGCCATCCTTTTCTTATAACTTCGCCACCTTTTACTGTTTAAGTATGAAAGCTGGAAGTCACTCAGGGAGTTCACAAGGCTGATATTTACTAATTTTATGTCGGGCCATCTATGAATCCATGAGTCAAAGAATATAGGGAAATCCAGAATCGCATTTCGAAATTTCATGTTTCCGATTGCTTGGGAACCCCAGAAGAGAATGACGAGCCTATTGGTAAAAGCTTATTGTTGTACTAGGATTATTCGAATTCCACGCTAGATCAGATGTTAAGTCGTTTCGAATAGCAACAGCGAGGGGCGGAAGGATCGCCAATTCCCCGCTTTAGCTGGGCTGTGCTAACGCTCCGCCTTCGTTTATCAATCGACAATTCCAGGTTATCAAATTATCATCAAACCACCCCGTATCATCACCAACTTCCAATGCTACCATTTCATTCATTGGTTTAGATCCGCATTGGTGGTTTTACCATCTACTCCATTCTTTTTTCCTATTGTTTTTGTAGTATTAATTTCAGATTGACCAACCTCTCGTTTCGATACTTCTACATTCGTCATCTTGCTAACATTAGCGACGTCGTCAATTTGTTTTCACGCGCTTGCATAGGTAGAAATTTCCTGTTCGAACTTGTCGCTTAAGGTAACATCGGGCTATACTCTTTTTCTCCCTTTTCAACATGGCCGACGTGGAAGAGCCGAAATTCAATTCCCTCGCCGATCGTATCGCAGCTTTGAACAAGCAGAAGAATTTCACTAGCCCTCCCACTTCTACCAAACGACCTCCTCCACCTCCGCCTCCTGGTGCTGGTAAGCCTTCGTCCAAGGCCCCAGCGCCAAATGTGAATAGACCAACTCCACCACCGACCCCTAATCTACCTGCTCGGCCACAGAAGTCAAATCCACCAAGTCTACCACGACGAACTAATACGTCTGGATCGGCTATTGAATCACCACCTGCCTTGCAGGGGCGCGACGCGCCGCCGCCACCTCTTCCAAACCGCAAGAATTCTACTCAACCATCGCCTGCTTTGCCAACTCGTAGGCCATCAGCGCAACCACTACACAGTAGAAGAGGCTCCAATTCGTCCGAAATATCCCACATCTCAAGTATTTCGAATCTCTCGTTGAATCCTGTATCCTCTCGCACAAGCACGACGTCCACCGAAACACAGCCTGCGCGGAGAGTACTCGCACCGACTTTAGACCTTGCGAAACTCCCACCCCTTCCACCATCGAGAAAAGAAAGGGAAGCCCAGGCGGCTAGGGAAGCTATAGAAAAGGAGCCTACGGAAGTCATTAAAGCTCCCTTACTCTCAGCAAGATCCGCTCCGGTAATACCCCAATCGCGGCCCGGTCTGCCACCAAGGCTACCCTCCAGGTCTAACAACTCAGCGGCGCATTCGCAAGCCGACGAAACCCCCCCTACAAACCCTCGCCGACTCCCACCTCCTCCCTCTGCGTTCGTGCGCCCATCGACTACCTTCGATTCAGGCAGGGCGCCTAGCGCGCCTGGTCCGAGACCCCGCGATGATGCGCCGCCTCCAGTCCCAGTTAGTTCACGACCAACATTTTCTCAAATCGATGCGGTCGCCGTCCGTACAAGCACTAGCTGTCTCATTTGTCGAGATTTTTCAGCCCCGGATAACGTAGCTGCGCAATATCCCAACCATTCTCTTCCAAGACATGACCCGGTCGGTTACCTAGCAAGCGTTCTTTGCGGCCCCTTTTCGTCGGCAACTGATAAAGCGAGAGCTATATTTACGTGGTGTCATCACAATATTGCTTACAATGTAGAAGAGTTTTTTGGGAAGTGCATCCAGCATAGAAATGTAGATGAGACCATTTTTCATGGGAAAGCTGTTTGTCAAGGTTATGCGGAAGTATACCAAGCCATTGCTCAGCGTGCTGGATTGCAATGCATCGTAGTCGGTGGTCATGGAAAAGGCTATGGCTACAAGCCTCTCACAAGGGGACAGCCGCCGCCTCCGAGGGACCCCTCAGGTCGTATGTACCATCCGAGCGTTTCCTTTTTTCTCCTCAATGCTTGAAATACCTGTCCAATATTTCGAAATTGTTCAATTTGAGTAGTTAACAGTCACTAACGTCCAAATCTACAGATGCTTGGAATGCGGTCTGCATAGATAATGGAGAATGGAAGTTGCTTGATGCATGTTGGGGTGCCGGCTCGGTTGGCGACCAACAGTATCATAAACAATTCAAGCCCCAGATGTTTTGCTTGAGTAATGATTTGTTCGGACTCAAGCATTTCCCATCGGACGAACGTTATTTCTTCAGAAACGACGGCCGCATCTTAACATGGGAAGAATATATCGTTGGTCCGGTTAAAGGTGAGAAGGCCGAGTTTTATGGCACGGCAACAGACGAGGGCGTCTCCGAGTTTACATTCAGCCCCGCTGAGAAACACATCTCCGTTTATAGCGGCGAGGTAGTGCGCTTCCAATTTTCCAAGGTTTGCGAACATTGGGATCCTGTGCGGCATGGGAAAGGTAAAAGTTACCTGCTCCTCATGAAGATATACGGAGTAGATGGTAGGAAAGAGGACTTAGTGCCGCTAGAAACAGATGGGTTTTGGTGGTGGACAGATGTCCCTGCGAGGGATCTGGGGGCTCCCGGCCAGACCATTTTCCTTTACGCACTTACAACCCTCAATAATAGGGATGCGAGAGGTGTTACTAAGGAAGAGTATTACCGGACGAAAAATGGCAATGGTTATAGCATGAGTTGGGCGATTTTTGCCAAGTGGGAACTAGTATAGAGTAATACTAGAGCAGATTTAGGATGGAAGAGCAAGGTCAATAGGTGGTATACCCGGTAATATTATAGACACTCATAAATGTACTATATGATGTTTTCGTGATCTCAATCAGCGTCACTGGGCTTTCTTTGTTGTCGGTGAAACCGAAGAATTAAATTTCTCAGCCCTACGAGTTGAATCATGTCAGCTAGCTACAACTCATTAGCTACCTAGAAACCTTGTGTACGGGATTATCCTGGTGATATATAAGATTTCGGAACTGTTTCCATTGACTCCCAACATATCGGTCTTAGGACTTGAGTGGGACTTAGATGCTTTCCCCGGATTTTCTAGAGCTGACTCGTGATTTAGACTAGTAGACTCTCCACAGGTCATCGTCTCACAAATATTGATATTAGACATATTACAATTGTCAATATCCATATGCCGGAGCTCGGGGGTAGCTGCCGGCATCCATGGGTCCTAATGCACCTGAATATTGTGGGCCTACACCGGATTGAGACGACGGCAGTGAAGCCAAAACGCGGGCATGAACTCCGAATCGAAAATTCAGGGAAACAATATCGAATTTGATCACAAGGTCGTGATTTCTGCAGAATTATCTAAATATTTTAGCATATCTGGCATATCGGGTTGGAATGGGCTTTCTCTATCTAAAATTGTGGGTATGCCGAATTCGGGGCACAGCTCTCAGCTCTGTTAGCCCTATTTGCTTAGAGGTCGCGTGTCTTGGCAATGTCGAACGCCTTCCTTCCACCTAACCGGACCTCACTTTTCTCCGAATTGAGCGCCTGCTTACGGTCCAAATAAACCAGAGAAAACCTTGATAAGTAGAGTATTATTTGATCTACTAGGTAGGTGTTTCAAAATGGGGGCATCACGGTTGAATTTCCGCAGCATATTGCTCTTAATCGGTCTTGCTTTCGTAGCCGGTGTCGCAGCTAGGGATAGCTCTGAACCCGCGTCGCGTGCGTCGTTGAGCTTGGATGAATTAGGCGAGAAGCTTCAGGTAAACCCTTCGTCAACGATTTTCTAGATATAATACTAATATTGGGTCTCAGACCTGTTCAATTGTGCAGGAACTTAACGCCGAAAAGTTCGAAAGCGCTTCGGAAACATCGACCCTGACCTCACAAATCTTCGCTGTCTTATTCCCCGGTAGCCCCGCCATCAACGCCCTCCTTGCAACACTCTATATTTCAGGACCACCCAACTTTCTATTGGCATTATGTCCTCCCAATATCGATCCATCTTCGCTGTCGGTTATGGTGGCGTTTGCTGTGGGAGGTTTACTCGGTGATACCCTCTTCCACCTACTACCGGAGATCTTTCTCGGAGAAGATAGCCCCGAACATGTCCGATTCGTTCTCGTCGAACCCAACCGTAACCTGCTCCTAGGTGTTGCTATCATGGTCGGTTTCATGACATTTGTGGCCATGGATAAGGGATTGCGAATAGCGACGGGAGGCGAAGGGCACGACCATAGTCATGGAAATCATTCTCATGACGTGCCGACGGAAGCTAAAGCCACTTCCAGCTCTGTAGATGTTTCCAAAGGAGAGGTTTCAAATCGCAAGAAGGGCGATAAAAGCACCGTCGAAGTTCCCAAGCAAGATGCCGAAAAGGAGATCAGCGCTAGCGTCAAATTGGGAGGCTATCTCAACCTGATGTGAGTCCAGAACCTCAAGAACTAATTTCCACTTTCAAGATCACTCATTCTTTCATAGCGCCGACTTCACACACAATATCACGGATGGGCTTGCTATGTCAGCTTCTTTCTATGCATCACCCACCATTGGCGCTACGACTACAGTAGCCGTATTTTTTCATGAGATTCCCCATGAAGGTGAGTAGATAGCCCTCAGTAGTCCCTAGTCGTTGAAGGCTTCCAGGACTCACCATTATCTAGTTGGCGATTTTGCTTTGCTCGTCCAATCTGGTTTTTCGAAAAAAGCTGCGATGGGCGCCCAATTTGTCACGGCTCTTGGAGCTCTCTTAGGAACGCTCATTGGCATTGCCGTGCAAGAGTTCGGTGGTGGCAGCAGCGTCGATGGCAAGGGAATCGGCATGACTGATGGTATCTGGGGCACTAGCCTAACGTACGGCGACCTCTTGTTGCCTTTCACCGCCGGAACGTTCCTATATGTGGGAACTGTGGCCGTGATCCCAGAGCTACTGGAGACCGGCCCTAACAAGGCCTTAGAGCTTCGGAAGATGCTTGTGCAGTTCGCGGCTATTGCATTGGGCGCCGGGATCATGCTTTATATTTCATGGGATTAATTCATCATATTTGGATGCATAGGTCGGTTGGTCATAGAAGGGCGTGGCATCTTACATTAGACGCGTAAGCTGGTTGGACTTATAGAATATACAGGCTTACTATGAGAGTTAGAAGTCAAGAAAAGGGATTACTAGGCTTACCTCTGGTTGTCGTCAGTTATCGACCCGCTATATGTAGAAGATGAGTCTGCTTTTTCGCTTCGCATTTCCGTTCGCGACGAGATTGCAAGACGCTACCAAGCTACGCGGAGGCGGAATGTCGACGCTCTAGTCGCCTACGATAGCCGTCGGAAGCCGTACCTAGTAGTGTAGTGGAGATGTACCCATCGAAAAGAAAATTGGTAACATTTAAACACGAAATGCCAAGACGATCTGGCATTGCAACCCGTTCCTGCATCTGCGAGTCCCGTTTCAACTTGATATAAAATGGTTCTCGACCTGGGAATTTACATAATATATAGATGTTTTATCAGATCATTTCACGTGGTATCGCAAACATCCGAAATGATCGAGAGATGATAGTACGTCTATCAACGTGGATATGCCCGAGACGAAGAAATATCGCCCTCCCCGACATCAGTTGTCAAACCACCAATATATAGCAGTACCTAATGAAAATAGGCTGGTAACAACAGACCTCTTCATTACGAGGAAATGAACTAACATAGCCAGCATACGAACCATCTCCACGTTCTCGCTACTTTTTGGTTGGTTGGCTAACAAGGTCACCAGGGGCTTACAAGGCTGGTTTATTAATCGTGGAAAGCCGAAGTCGGAGAATACATTACATAAACTTCGATGAACCCGTTTGATTTATTCTGCTATATTTCGTACAGTATGGTATCGTATATCGCGCACAGTAACACACTCTCCTACCTTCTACGATTATTTGCAGAATTCAACTTCCAGGATGCGTGTGACTCTTCGGCCTGGTGTCCATCCTGCAATAAGCCAACAACTAGGAATGTTCCACAGTTTATTCCTTCGTTAGGGAATTGTGGAATACTAGTGCTGCTTTAATTCGCCAATTGTTTACGTCGGTAAGCCCTACGGACATATCTAGATCACGTCTTCCTATTGCCAATTGTTGCCAGGAACAACATCATCAACCTGAACATCGCATCATGGGTTCGTTCCATGCCACCATCTAGAACGTCCCCATAAATTTCACATGTTGAAGGTCGGTTTCCTTATATAATCCCGAATATTAGGTACTCACGGAGCATTATCGAGCCTCGAAAACACGTGGGTACAATAGGTAGGCCGTTGCATTATTCAAACGATGATCCGGCTATGATCCAGCTATGACTCTTCGATCGGAAACAGAGAAAGTGCTATATTTTCCCAATTGAGTAATTGTCACAGCCCAAACTTGGACGCGATAGGTCGACGGATTAAGTTTTAGCGAGTGTTAGTGGATGTCAAAAAAATCTTCGAGCATTGAAGGGCGCGCTTTACAAGCTTTACAATGCTGGTTGGTGGATCTGGGTCCCAGTCGAGGGCTGAAGCGGTCAAATTTAGCTTAATAATATTGGGGCTGGGGGCCACATAAGCTACCTGCTACCCAGCTACCTAGCCGTACCCAAGCAGCTAAGGAGCTAGGGAAGCTACCGGTGATCGCCCCGGGAAGCGCTGGCCACACAGGACATAGGTGGGTCCCTTAGATCCATCCATGAATTTTTCTCAACCTTCTCCGTCTCTTCTCCGTTTACAATTCCCGTCGTCACCCTCACACAACCCTCGCACAGAGCACTAGGAGTAAGCCGAGAACGGTGTTTTTAGTGAGCCGCATGACAGCCAAAGTCAAATAATCGGGGGATCTGGGGATGATTCTCGTTCTGGGGATCTCTTATTCGACCACACGTGGTACTTTACCCAGCTACCTTCAGAAGTAATCTAAAATTCGATAGTCGATGGCGTGGACTCGAAAGGCGCAAGGTCGCAAAGTTCCAAGTGTTCTCGAAGACTCCGGACGCCCTAAAACGCCATCTTCTATCCATCCATATCATCCATAACCTATATCCATTATTTCCCCTGGCTCCACCACTCTTACCAGTTTTACGTACGACAATTGGACATTTCTTCCTTTGGAGGTAAAGCTTCGAGTTGGTCACCTTTAGAGGTCAAGCGTAACCAAAAAGTTTTTTTCCTGTAAGTCAACCACCCTCAAACTTGGACCCCAGACCCCTAGGATCCAAATAAAATAATGCAGTCCAACTTGACAAGTTGATTGCGCTTCTGCATGGCGCGATGACCCCTGCCTTGGGTAGATCCATTCCCAGGTCAGGCCACCAGGGTTTACATTTCTACATCCATCAGAAAAGACATGAAGGGCGGAACGATCCCAATACTCCTTACGTCAGAACGGAGGTCTTCTCGTCACCTCGTCACAACTAACTCTCTTAATAATACATCTATACATCCAAATCACAGCTTCAATAAAAATTTCTCCTTCTTTTCTAGATGACTCAATGACTAGCGTCAGAAACATTATAGATCGGTTAATTGTGGATTCTTTTGTTTCCTCGATCTATAAACTATAACTATATAAATCTTTAACTCCCAATCGCCGCCTCTATACATTGGGGGCTGAAGCAAGTTACTAATATCATCACGCCGTACCTCTTTTATTGCGACTACGACAGGCCTTCTATATTTATATATAGAAGGTTGCTGTCGACGTTGAATTTAGTGTCACCTTACCCTATAATTATCGTCAATTACCATATTGTTGCTGGTACTACTACAGCTAGTTACGGTTATATAAACAGCACTTATAGCCATCCATCCCCCTATTCCCGCTCGACCCCGCAGATTAGAATCCCAGGCATCAACTAGAACTCGAAAAAAACATACACCCTCTTTATTATTTAGTCACCAAATTACAGATCATCCGCCTCGGAATTTTCGCCGTTAATGTTGGGACGCCATACCAAAATGGCATCCATGGCGTCTTCGGAGCACAGCAAGGCCGCATCTTTAGGCGGCTATGCTCGCAAGCTATCTATTGCTCCTAAGTCTAGCATGACCATTCACATCAACAACCATTACCAGTCCAAAGTCTACACTACTGGGTCAGAGGTATCAGGATATGCGACCATTAACTCCCAGACCGACGTACGATTCGACACAATTCAAATTGTGCTTCTCGGAACCAGCAAAACCCGGATGGACGCCGTTAATATTCCACAGGCAACTTCTCACACATTCTTAAAACTCGTCATGCCCATTCCAGAGTCCACTTATCCAGTTCCGCGTATTTTCGAAGCAGGCCTATACTATACAGTACCGTTCACTTTCGTCATTCCCAGCACCTTAACGCTCAATGCGTGTAACCACAGTGTTGCCAACGACTCTGTCCAAGAGCACCACGTACGGTTACCACCTACTGTTGGTTCTTGGGAAAAGGATGATTTCGCACCAAATATGAGTCGTGTTCAATACGCGATCAAGGCACGTGCATACAAGGAAGATATGGCCAGCGGGCATAGCTTGAAAGTTATGGAGGGCGGACAAGAGATCAGAGTTCTGCCTGCGGTTCCGGAAGATGCTCCTTTAAATATCACTAAGCACGACGACTTGTACACTATGACCAAGAGCAAGAACCTTCGGAAGACGATCATATCGCCCAAGTCTGGGAAAGTTACTGTCACGGCTTCGCAGCCTCGTCCCGCTATGCTGAGTCCTGATGGACAAACGATGACACCGATAACCGTGCCACTTGATCTCGAATTTGTACCAGCTTCCACCGAAGTGCATCCGCCTAAAGTAACTGGAATAACTTCGAAAGTCACAGCAGTTACTTACTTCAGCGCCGGTGGCATCAACCACTTTCCCAATCTCAAAGATTGGCACCGAGCATTCGGCTGTGAAAGTCGCGGCTCATACTCAGGCACAACATCTGTCATCACGGGACGTTTTGGGCAGGTCGGGTGGACCCGACACCTAACGGCACAAGCGAGACGAGACTCGGGTTACGGTAGCGACGGCCTCACATCGTCGGACTTGGATCAACTCCCCAAACCCGTTCCTCAGAAATCAAAAAAGTCCCTGGCATCCCCGATCTATCACAAAGCGAGTATCCAGGTCCCAATCGAAATACCAACACACAAGAAGACGTTTATACCGACTTTCCATTCATGCATTACTTCCCGCGTATACATTTTATGGTTGACGGTTACATTGGTCTCCGGCGGCACCAGTGCACATGTTACTTTGGGAGTGCCGCTTCAAATCGGCGTAAGCTCCACGGAGTCCCCGCGCAGCTATGCAGAACTACCTCCAAGCTTTGAGGAAGCGGAAGGAGCAGATGTGGACGAGTACTTACGCCCACGCTTAATGAGCGCTCCTACGGTTGGTTTTCACCAGAACGAAGCATTACCAGGATATGCGGACATAGACCATTATAGGCGAACGTTGGCTGCACACTAAGCGAGTACCTATACGGCGGCAATTTTGTTTTTGTTTTTGGACTATATTTCTCTCTCCCAATGAGGCCCTTTGCACGAAATTTGATACCACATTCATTGGATACGATTCGCTCGGGCGAATATTTGGCTAGCGCGGCGTTTAGGATTAGAGGCAATCTGCTTCTACAAAAGAACATGCTGAAATTGGTATACAGCTTTGTGATCATCACCGGTGGCACTATCTTCATTTTCTTGGGTATAGCGATTCTTGAAATGGGTCTGGGGCTGGTTTTATGAATTAGCTTAATATTCAGCACGCACTTTCAGATCCAGTGCACCAAATTACGCATACATATTTATTGAGTAATGATATCTAATTCACAATATTTACGTATACCGGTGCATCTTTTCGCTCACTGTGAAAATATTGTAAAGCTGAAACGAATTGATTTGCCGTACAAAACTTGCCCAGTTTCTGCTGGTTTCCCCCTTTCCCCCACACATTGTTCATGCATAACTACTACCCAAAGCAAAGACGGGGAGACCCAAAGCAATGGATCGCTTATTAATTCAGGCGAATAGCTCTTCCGGACGCTTTTCACCACAGCTCGCTAAAGGCAAGGAACGTCTAGACTATCACTCGGGTACGCTACGGCATAGATCCGAGTCTAAGGTCAAAGAGTCATGAATAGGAGAGTGGAGACCGAGATCGGCACATAGCATATGTAGTCTACCAGACAACCAGAATTTTTTTCTCTTTCTCCAAGTCTTCACATGCTTCGATGTGTACCCACTTAGGCCGGGGTAGATGGCATGGGACTTACTCCGCGATCCTGGACTGTGATTGCTATTATAAATATGCGTGTGTAAGACCTCGTCGACGGCGGCGGGGTTTGGGTCCTAGTTTCTCCTGAAGGCTAGCTTCACTGATACCTCGCAGGGCGTAAATACGGCATGTGTAGGTACATATATTGAACGCTTATATATGCCGTATGAAGCTAGGGAGGCTGGAGAGGTAGAGATCGTCTACCGAATGACTCGATATGCTTACCAATTGATATATGTTTAGGAAATGGAAGTACCAATTATTGATGTTCCAAATTTATACGTTCCAGTTTACTCTAGTTAAAACAAGTTGAAACTGAGTTTGCTTCGCAGGAAGACTCTTATTATTCCTTCGTCTCTTCTATGTACGCAATTGCGTCTTTTACTCAACGAGAGTTTAATCAAACAAAGCTTCATGATATCGTCATCTGGAAACGTGCGTCGGTAATGCCAGAGGAAAGGATCATCGAAGAGATATACGAAAGGGCGCGTGATGACGACTTAACTATGCATTAAATCCGGCCGCAATTGTATCTCTGACATCTCGCAGGATGGTAATCCTAATTGTTAAGGTAATATGAACGTGATAATCAATATCGTTAAGTAGGTAGTTTTCAACAATTTCTTAAGTACTTCTTCCCAATTGATAATGAGTCGTTTGGGCATACATCAATCGAAGAATCACTCAGATAGTCTCACTGTCAACTTATTAATTCAATAAAACTCTCAAAGAAACCGATTTAAATCTAAAGCCAAACATCTACGAGTCATCCCCAAACTTGGGTTCTTAACGATACTAGGGTTATGTGTCTCACAAGTGCTTAATTGGTAGATATCGGCATAGGTCAAAGTGTCAAGAATCAATATCTTAAGCATATAATTAACCCATAGACTTACTTTAAGCTTTCGATCCTATAAATTTCCATAAAGGCTCATTCGAATGAAAAATGTGTGGTCATTGTCGTATCACTAACAGCATTCCATCCTCCCCCTATTACCCCTTTCCGACGTGCAATGTACCTAGCTAATCCATCGCGAACGGTATTCAATAGATAAAAATAGTTTCTACCTCCTGCAGTAGTTCAGAGGCTTCCTATTAGACTGAAAAGTTGATGAATTAGTAGAAATCCTTTTTGTAATAGTTGTAGAGGGAAATGAGTACCTGCATAAGGTATTAATTGAATCTTTATTCTGTGATGAATGACACTGAAATCCGGAAAAGCTCAGTGCCATCCCCCTCCCCTCATCACAGTCTAGAGATTCAAGCACGTAATTCAACACATTTAAAACACAACGCAACAAATTCCTTGAATGTGTAGGTAGTTTTGTATTCGCTCTCAGCAAGTATAACACCGTCTACCACACTGGATGCCCATCACATAGACCACATCTCTCATTCTCATTCATCCCTTGCCAAAATGCTCAAATGCGATTCCTAGACTCCTAGGCCTGAACCTCTCGATTCCATACGCGTGGGTATAGGCGATGCTTAATCCTCGTCCGCGAACACCATAAACCATGCACATCCCAAGCGTGGATAGGCTATGACTTAGCCTTTCTTCGCTTTCACGTAGTATACTCCTTCTGGAGCAACTTGGCAATTGTATTCAATCTGCAATCCCTAGTTAGCATCACCCTCCCCAAAGCCATTAATTCCCTCCACAGATAGATCGGGTCAAACTTACTGAATATTACTCGTGCCCTCATAAATAGCCCCAATCTTGCTATCGCGCCAATACTTCTCAGCCAACCCCTCCCTCACGAATCCCATTCCTCCCATCCACTCGACTGCCAACCCGCTCACGCGTCCCGCGACCTGGGAAGCGTACAGCTTCGCCATAGCAGCGTCCCTGACGAAATCCTCACCGGCCTCCTTCTTACGGGCGGCGTTATACACCAGCGCCCTCGCGGCCGCGATCTCCGTGTACGATTGCGCGATCTGGTGCTGCATGCCCTGGAACTCGCCGACCAGCTTGCCGAACTGCTTGCGGTCGTTCCACACGTACTTAACCGCGTTCTCCCACGCGCCGAGAGCTAGTCCCGTCATCTGCGCGGCGATGCCGATACGGCCCTCGTTTAGCAGGCCAATGGCGTACTTGTACCCTTCTCCTTTGTTTCCCAATAGGTTGGCTTTCGGGATCTCGACGTCGTCGAAGTTGATCGCGCACGTGCTGCTCGCCTTGATGCCTAGTTTCTTCTCCTTTTTCGCGATCGAGAACCCCTTCGCGTCCTTCTCTACCACGAAGGCCGTGATGCCCCGGTGTCCCTTACTCGGGTCGAGGTTCGCGAAGACGATGAAGAAGTTGGCTTCCATCGAGTTCGTGATCCACATCTTGCTGCCGGTAATACGGTACCCGTCATCCGTCTCAACCGCTCGGGTCGCTAGCGCAAAGGCGTCGGATCCCGAGACCGGTTCGGAAAGGCAGAAGCTGCCTACGGTGTTGGTGGCGAGGCGGGGGAGGAATCGACGCTTGAGATCGGGGCTGCCCCACTTGAGGATCGCGGTGTTGACGAGGGTGTTGTGGACGTCGACCATGACGCTGACGCTGGGGTCGACGCGCGCTAGCTCTTCGATGCCGACGATTGCGGCGGTGAAGTTCATTCCTGCGCCGCCGTACTCCTCGGGGATCTCTATCCCCATTAGCCCTTGCTCGAAGAGCTGCTCTACTAGTTCGGGGTCCATGTTCTCGGCCTCGTCCATGTCGCGGACCTTCGGTAGGATGATGTCATTGGCGAACTTTTGGACCGTTTCTTGCATCGCTGCCTCTGTCTCGGAGAGGTGTGATATGGGCGTGGGTGGGATGTCAGTGATGTCAGTCATGCGGCGGGGTGTGGAGGATAAGGGTCTTATTCTACGGAGTTATAATATTAATATGAGTTATTACAGCGAGGGGTTTCGCTTGAGACTCACTGCTGGGCGCCGAATTTCTGCGGCGATCTCCTTAAACATCTTGACGACAATGAGACCCTAGGAGCTACACCTGAACCCCGCCGTAAGGCTGGCCGAAGGAATCTTGCGATTGATGACATCGTAGAAGCAAGTAATTGACGGTTGAAGTTCACAAATACAAATTTACAGGCGAGGGGCAAACCCTTTTAGAATTATCGAACTAGTAAGTAAGGGAGGACGGAGAAGAGCGAAATAGATTACTCGTACACAAGAAAAAGGTAAGAATAAGAAAATGAAGAAGGAAATAAGATAAGAAAGTGTTTCCCCGTTTCAACATTCCCCGGATTTGAACCTGCCCAGACCGCCGACCGTGTTGGTTCTGCCGAGGATAGCCATGGACCCGTGGCCCGTGGCTGGCGAACAATGGATTGGCGATTGGGAATTGGGGAAGAGCGCTGACGTCGATCAGCTGAAGGAACCATCCGGGGAGGCGAAAAGGGCGAATCAGATCGTCGGGAAAGTCTCCGCCCGGCTGGGTGCCACTACCAACCGTTAGACATGTGAATGCTGAAAAGTCAAAATTGAAAAAGGTACAAAGGTACTTTGTAAATCTGTGCGACAAGAGACGGAGTGGGGGTAAGATTGGACCGATGTCACCTGACCTTGAATTTTCGAATCTCGTCAATTGACATTCTCTTGGTGATAGCTTCGTATCCGAAGCTTCCTACCGCGATTGAACTACTCGGCTTTAGTACAGTCGAGTCCGTTCCATCATGGCTGCGCCAATATTAAGATCCCTCTGGTCGCCCCTGGCGAGGCAATCAACCACGATATCGATATCCCTCCCCAGATTGACCTTGCGGTCATTCTCGACGACACCAGCGCCGAACGCGACTCTGAACCAAGTTTTGCGAGTATGTTTCCTCCATTCTTTGACGACAGTTGCGACGGATCACTAACCGGATAAAATAGGGATGTCGTAAACCCCAGCGCGCGCGCCACGCCGTCTCTCCAGCCCTGTCAGATATGAGCTGCCCGCAGCAAAAAGGCGTGTGCCTAAAAGTCGGCATAACGCGGCCCAAGAAACCTAACTCCGGCGAACGAAAGACGGCGCGTATTCGTCTTTCCAGCGGTCGCATGATCACAGCGTATATCCCCGGTGAGGGTCACAACATCCAACAGCATTCCGTCGTGCTTGTTCGAGGTGGTAGGAGTCAGGATTGTCCTGGTGTGCGGTATCATTTGGTTCGGGGAGCTTTAGATTTGGTACGTTGATCATGGACCTTCTATTCAATTTGGACAGAATGCGACTAAGGGATTTATGATGGATAAGCTCTGGTGTTTTTGCTAACAAGAAGTCTGTACAGGCCGGTGTTGCCAATCGCAAGACAAGTCGAAGTAAATACGGAACGAAGAAGCCGAAGAAGGCATCAGTGGGCGCATAGAGGGGGGACAAGCAAGCTTGGGAACTGCATCTGATTTACACAGATTCTTAAAGAGGATCTCAAATACCTCCAACCGATAGAGGTTTCAGGGCACTAGGTGCGGACTGTACATTTACATGACGTTATGCAAAATAACTCGGAGCATTTCCATTTCAGATGATGCCACCATAAACTTGTATCTACAGATGAAAAAGAAAAAGACTCCGATATCATCGTTGAATTGATGAATCCATGGACGCCAACCTCCTTTGCCGCCGTCAATACCCCCTGTTGTGATGCGTTATGGTAGACCGTCATTAAAGAACGATTAGTGTCTACTCTACAATCATGTTTTTCCTCGACCTGATTTTTATCTAGTCCTGTTGATTTTCATAACCTTGCGGCTTCTCGAGCCCGTTGACCTCAAAGTATCTTGAAGTGCCTGTATAATTAGGTTAGCGAGGATAATATCAAAGAGATGAAAGAGGCACCTACAAGAATATCCTTTCCAGTCAAAGTTGTCCTTAGGATTGCAGTGGCAGCGAAGATCTAGCCGCGTCTTCTCACCAGTCGGACAATGGGTAAAGGGGACGTGGTAGTATGCGATATCATTGAAGAAGTGGAGCTCTTCCTTCTTTAACAAAAGAGCAGCGGCAATGGAGTGGACAGGTGCATCTCCCCATCGCTCGTAGAAGAAGCCGCCGTCCATGTCGAGAGATTCGAAGAAGTCGACGTACGCCTTGGATCGAAGCCATTCAAGGTTACCGACCTCAAAGTTGGACCACTAAAAAGGGATTAGTCGAGTTAAAAATAGAGATTGGTATGTAACTTACGAAATGGCAGTGGTTATAGGTCTCACCGCCATCATCACTCAAGAAACCCATCGAGTTACCCTCGGCAATGTGCTCAGGATAATTCTTCATGAATTTCTTGACGCTGTCCCACAGTGTGGGGATGGTCTCAACATATTCGTACAAGCTAAGCACAAAACTGTATTTCTTCTTGTTCTCGGCCATGAAGCGGAAGGGATCGTAGTGGATGTCACAGAAAAGCTCAATGCTGGGTTCGACTCTCCAGTAGTATTCGTAGTTCAGCATCAGCGGCTGACGGAAGAAGAAGCCGGACTCGAAACGGCACATGTGTCGGTAACTGACGGAATCTCCGTAGATAATCTTGCGTTGCGCCATATCCTCACGGACCTTACGCGCTTTGTCCTGGTCGATATGGTCAGGGAATGACCAATGCTCGTGGGGAATTTCGCCATAGTACGTCTTTCCGGAAACGAGAGAGCTAGTGACCTTCTTGAATGTAGCATCAAATGGCTTATCATTCAGGAAGACCCAATCGTAGTTGTATCGGCGGTTGAAGCGATCTTCGACTTGACGAATGGAGCGAGCAATCTCCCATACGTCACTGTTACGAGCAAGACTGACAAAAGTAGCGTTCATACGGGGGCCAGGAGCAGTTCCTAGAAGTTCATCCCATCCTTGGTCAGAGGGTGTAAGGGCCATCGGGGCTTCAGCGAGATCCTCGAATTGCTTGGGAGTTCCAGTGGCCGGCTTCGATGTTGAACCTTTCGTGGAACCTGGCGTGCTCTTCGCCGAATCATCGGACTTGCTACTCCAACTAGAGGAAACTCCACCGACATCGCCTGCTTGCTTCTCGGGCTTTGTGGACTGTGGTGAACCTTTACCAACGCCGAACGTCGAGGGTTTCAATTGGGGTACTGCATCATATGATGAATGGGATACGAAGTAAAGGACTGCGAGAAACTATTTGCATTAAGATTGATATTAGCGACTTATACTCAACTATTTTATCTACTCTAGGATGATTTGCGAAGTTGTGGGATCGACTTACGAAGAATGCAAAGAGAATATATCTCACGATGCGCGCGCTGCCGGCGGCCATAATGCAGAATACCTACTGACGAATCTTCCACCGTCAATAAATAATGTCGTATTGAGTAAAAGTGTTGATGTTTTAAGAATTAGAAGGTTTCGCCAGCCGGGACGGTGGCGGGGACCTCCAAAGGGGAAAAGTTTCTTTGCGTATTGTTGTAAGACACAAAGGAGATCATTAGGTCATCACCGGAAAGCTCGATATTTGTGCCTGACTCGTCGTCGCATACACGAGCCCGGGTTTTTGACGACAATGACCAAAGTGAGCGCAAGAATTGAAAATGAAATGAGGAAAAGGTATAAAAAAAGAACAACAAGTCGTAGACGGATTAACGGATTAGTATACGTTAGGTTAGGTAAAAGTAGGATGCCCAGGTGTTGTGAATACGAAGTAGGAAGTACTAGGTAGTGTATTATAGTAGGCGTATGAAAAGTAAACGAGCTTTCCAGGTGGATTAGGGGTAATGTAGATGGATGTACAGGATAATGTACAAGTACAGGGCTGTACGCACTACGCTACAATGCTAGTGGCGTAATTGGATCCATGGATGTAATTGGGCAGTTGGGTTTAGACTTCGAAATGGAACAAAATGGGAAAACGGAAACGATGGATTTAAAATTTCGACTTGAACGGATCGACGCGTCAGTGTCAAAGTGGGCAGGACCCAACTACCACTCTTCCACTTCTTTCTCACCTTCACCCCTGGACTTGTACAAATCTGTACATGAGTACAACCTGTACAACCTGTACTTCCCCACTCTTTACAATATTAGGTGCATCTAGGCCTGTGGACCTGTGGACATTTCCGTATCAGCTTGTTCTTGGGTCTTGGCAAGGCCGTACCTGTCCGCCGCGAGCCCGTATCCAGATGGATCTCAACTTTTTAAAATCCCTTATCGATTCGCATTTAATGCTTCAATGCTTTATCGCACGATCTGGCACGTTACGTGGGATACATTAGCTGCTTAGCTGCGTTGCACCTGTGGTCCATCAAGATTAATAGACGCACGATTCTATATGCGACTATTCGACAAACGGTAGTGATCTGTAGAGGTAGAAGCCTATATGATTACACTTGCCGTGACATACTTTGAGAGACTGAGAGTATGTCTCAACAGTTTGAGTAACATTTGGATTGATTAGTTTGCTCGAAACGCTGGTCTCAATGCAGTTTGCCGTGCTATGCGTAATTATATCCTTATGCTGCCCAGGTAGCCTGCATGGATGGACGACACCTTCATACTATTAATTGAACTTGTATATTTGACCTGCCTATGAATGGACTGTGGGGGTTGTAGTATTGATTCTACAACTCAAGTCTATTCTGTTCACATACATCTCACTATGTGTGGTTATCTTCAAGAATTTCTTGACCTATCGTTCATCCGATGGAGCCGCTTAGATACTAACGCTGACGTACTTCGCTACGTACTTAATACGTATGCACTGAAAAAAATGAAGTGATATTCGTCGAGTATATCTATCATGAGCAACTTCTTTCTTTCTAAGCCTATAAATGGATTAATTAAAAATTGTTTCAGTTTTAAATATATCGTGGGAAAGTTGACCAAATTAGAAGTCAAGCATCTGCTCCTCCAGGCGGTTTCTTCTATTTCGACCCGAGCCACGTGATTAGACTTAGACATTGTGAAACTGGAATATAAACATGATCTGAGTAAGCTTCCAAGTTGTAGAAATTGCAGACAATGCTATTAAATATTTAATATCGTCGGTACGTAGGAATAGTGATATTTTTCACTGGTTAAAGTTAGATCAGAATGTTCAACTTTTAGAAGATATCTTAGTCGCGTATCTATGTATATACGTATATATGTACCGAGGTACTTCGACAGGATCTTTGAATGATGTCACGTGCACACGGATCGCATTAATATCTAACCGTAAATCTCATCCCCCTGTCATGGTGTTGATTGGCCCAATGATCTTCAGGTCGATGCCCATCCATGGAGATTCTCAATTCCACCAAATTGCTTGGGGAACAACTTCGTTGTCTCGTGTGTCAAATACATCTCGACAAAGTTGGTGACATTCTCTCTCCAAACTTGTTTCTGCGTATTTTCTTCGCCTTTATTATTTTACTATATCTCTATCGTCATCGTCGAAACTGGGAGGATCGCAGTGCGTTATTCGCTTCACTCGACGAAGCTGTAGTTATATTTGTCCAAATATTTCTATCGCATTCCCGATTTCGACCTTTCGCCCCTCCATCCCAGTTGATTTCACTTTCGCACCATGATCAAGCAAGCCTATTCACACATGATCTACCAAGTTTTCCAGTTCTCTTAGCTGTGAGTAATGTCCCAGTTTCTTCGCCTAGTCGTGGTACCTTCCCTTCACCTTCCAAAACATCCACACATCTGCTCTGCTACCTGATCGTCCCGCGCTCGCGCCCGCACTTGATACATTTTTTGCGCGTTCAGCCCTACCCGAAGCTCCACCTACCTACCTACTTAGGTATTGTATGTGGGAAGCTCTTCCTACTTTGTCTATGCACTTTTGATCCCTATTCTCTTCGTCCCCTTACCACTGCGATCACTTTCCGAGCACTTCCACCATGATCTAGTCCCAATTTCTTTTTTCATCGTCTACGTTCGATTCCTAGGTACTGCTAAGCAATCTTCCTAACCATCACTTGACTACTTTCCCAGACTAACTAGCCCTACTAGTTCCTTTTATTTAATTCAAGAACCGAGGGATTTGCCCTCCTTTTGTAGTCGGAACAAACCTGAGAAGTACTACAAAGCTTCCACTATACGTCATGTCCTACAACGCGAACCCTTCGCGCCATGACATGGCGGCTCCTGGCTTCGGCCAGTCCCATGATCCGTTCGCCGACCTTTCGCGAAATGCCGAAGACATCGATGAAGCCCTAGACTTTGAGGATACGTATGATGGATTGGGCGATCAGTTGGATGAGACAGATGACGCTTTTAACGACGACACTTTTGGTGGTGGTTCTGGTGGGGTTTCCCATGCGCCGGTTGGCAAGGATTTCGATTTCTTTGGTCAAACTGCCAAAGTTGCGAATGCTATCGAGGAGGAACATGTCCGTTTCAACCGTCAGCAGCCAACTCCGAAGCCGACTCAGGCTTCTTCGATGCAACACTACGGCCCGGGTTATTCGTATCAGCCCGCACCTGCTCCCAAGCCAGTTAGAAGCGGCTACGAGAAGTACAAGGAACCAGTGCCAGTCTCAGACCTTCAGGTTGACGCTTCGATATGGGGGGTTCAGCCGAAACGATCTGCCGGCCCACCAGCAGTTCAACCCCAACAGCAATCGCAGCCTCAAGCGCAACCTCCGCCAACAGCGGCGCCGACAGGTCGAAAGATGATGAGTCTAGAAGAAGTTGAAGCCGCAATGCGAGCCCAAGCGAAGGCGCCTGCTCAACCTCAGCAGCTGCCTCCACAACAGCCCCAACCCACGCATATGGCCGTCCCTGAATCTCAATTGCAATTTCAGCATGCTCAGCATGTCCAGTATTCCCGTCAAGAGTCAGGTGATTACCGCCAGCCACAGCTGGACAATCGTCAACCTCAGGGCTTTTATCCCACCGACAACCACCAAGGTGTTCAGGGGGTTAGCCATGGACATACTATCTCCATCTTGCAGCGTCCTTCCTCGAAGAACGCCCCTCCTGTAGGACCAAGTGTACCTAGTCCCTTACCCCAGCAATCCCAAGCGTCTCCGATGGGATTCCCGACCCAGATTCTCCAAAACCCTAATCGTTTACCCGGTGAAGCCAGTAGAATGAATGTGCCAACGCACCCGAATCATCGATCTCAAGGTTCGTTCGGTCGCCAGCCTCAGGTCAGCGCAAACCAGCCCCACCTCTCGCATTTGTCTGAACAGGAGAAAGCGGCCTTCCTTGAGGCCGAGGCGAGACGAGCAAAGCGGAACCATAAGATCCATGTCTTGTCGAAGGATAACGGCCTGATGACACCTCAGGACAAGAGTTTCATCACTAGGATCCAACTTCAACAGCTAGTTTCAGCTACTGGTGACCCCAGCGAACACGGAACAGATGCTGCTCTTGCAGAGGATTTCTATTACCAGGTCTTGAGTTCTCTACGAGCAGGCCAGAGGCCGAACCCGAATCAGCCATTGAACAATTTTGCGCAGACGTATCTTTTCCAGACGGGGAATCGCCACGGAGGTATGAGACGTCAAGGACGAGGCCCAGAGAATCACATGCAACGTATGGAACAACAGGTTCAGCGTGCTGTCGAAGCTGCCAAGAATAAGCCCAAGAATAAACAACTGGTTATTGAAGGCAGCTTAGGAAAGATCTCCTTCAGCAACGCCAAGACCCCTAAGCCTCTGCTGAATATCAAACGCACTGACAGCGGTGCTGACGCTAACCGACCTACCAGCAGCCATCGTTCACACCCGACAGCAAACGGCACTGACAAGAAGGAAACACTTAAGAATGTTGAGCAGGCCTATTTGACTGTCATGAAGATGGAAGATGTGAACCGCAACATGCCCCAGCCTCCTTCTAACGGTAATCCGGACCCAGACTTTGAGCGACGTGCCGAGCTACAACATCAGCTGCAGGTATTGAACGAGCAGCTTTGGAGCGAACTGAAGGTACACGAACCTATCGGTGCAACATCGACTCATCCGTTCATCGCTTTTCTATCCTATCCCAAGGGCAAGAAAATTATCAGTCGCGTGTTCACATTCCTCACTCTTGAACAGCAGACTACTATTCTGACTCTTATTGTCCTTCACCTTGATCAACTCGATGTGGTACGCGGCGCAATCATGCAGACCGGAGAACCCATTAACATCAACGCTGCTACTCGTGAAAATATCGAGCTGTTCAGCTCCTACGTCATGCCAAGTCTTCTTCATCTGCTGGGCAACTCGGAACTTCACATTGTTACTGGTGTGCTTGGTTTGATGACCCAGAATCTGAACTTGGACGTTGTATGCCGAACGCGTATTGGTTGCTCGATGTTGACCATGATACTTAGCCGTGCTGAGCTGGCTAAGCAAGCTGGGCAAGCTACTGAGCAGTCATGGCAGCAGTGGTAAGTACAGCAACAACCACTGAGTATATTTCGTAACTGACGTTATTTAGGGTCGGCACTTTTAACCAATTCTTCGACGCGTTGGAGCCCACGCTACCCCACATCTTCCCTGGTACCGTAGCGTCCGGAGAGGACATCTACGTGTGGCAGTTCTTAGCAGCCATCGGCATAGGTGCTAGTCTGGAGGAACAGCAACGCCTTGTCCTTGCTGTCAAGGATCGCGTCATGGATACCTACAGCCTTTCCAAGACTCTTCCCGCTGACATGGCGAAGACGCGCCTGGACAACGTGAACTTGTTCATGCGATCTATCGGTCTTGACGTCGAACTATTGGAGTAAATCTTGGTCAACAGGAATCCTTGAACACAACCATATCGCACAATACGCGGCTTGGGACACTGCTGTACTGTGCAATTTACTATTCGCCTATTGGCCTTGAAGATTAGAAGCAAAAGTTGGATGGCATGTCTAACGTCTCTTCTACGCGCGAACGAAGTCGCAAAATGAAAAAGAGCTATGCAAAGGGTGCGGGAGGAATACTGGAGCTTTTAGGACTCGACGTAGTTGCAGAAAAATATGGACGCGGGCGGAAAAGGAGCTTATCTGAACTCTCGCGAGTTCGCAGGATATTCGTATCCGGTTTGTTGGGATGAAGCCTAGAGAGGAAGCTGGCTGGATTTATGCTGGATGGTGCGGTGCTACGTACTACGGGAAGTACGTAGTACGTCTGCCATTGCTTAGCTTATTAACATGAGATGAGGCACCTGTTGCCCTATGGTTGACCCCACTGTGATTGTCGACTCTGATTTCTATTGTGACGGCCCTACTCTGGTTGCTGACATAAGTCTAGAAAGTTCATCAAGTGATTTGTATTGTGTGCAATTATCAGCAATTACCTATCAGGTTCATCGGCAAGTAGCCGCATGAACTATGTAAAGTACCTAAGAACGCCGAGCCATGCAATGATTTGCCATCCATCCCATAATCGTAAACCCCAACCAACCCCCTATTTCTCTTTCTATTTTCTTACTCCTTAAAAGCAACGGATTTACCCCTCGTAAGCTTCCTCGCAGCCGAATTCATGGCCGGTAAGGAGCCGGCTTTTCCCTTCCCCTTAAACGCACTAGCTGAGGGTTTTCTTGCTGATGATGCGCTACCCTGGTTAATCACCTCGGCCTTGATCTCGACGTCGTCGTCGAGGGGCTTGCCGTCGCCTTGCTGGTTGTCGCTTAGCCCGCTCACGGCTTTTAGAAAGTCGTCTTCGGCCCATTGGGCTTTGTATAGCGGTTTGTTCTTCTTCCTCTCTTCCTCTTCGTCGGCGTCTTTCGTGGTAGCTTTCTCTTTACCCTTACCATTACCCACGGCGCCGTCGGTCTTTTCGGCCTTCGCGTTCGGGGCCAAGGGCGCGGGGTTCGGGGAGGGAGCGTCGGCGTAGACTAGGCTGTTCGCGAACATGGACCATGCTTTGTCGCTATCTTCGTGCTCGTACTTTAGTTTGGTCCACGGCTCGGTCTGGACCTTGCGTAGACGCTCGACCATCGTGTCGACGCTGATGCCGCTATCGCCTTGGCCGGCGCTCTTGATCGTCATGTGGATTGCTTTGGCGGCGCCTGCTTGAGGGGTCTGGCCTTCCTTGCTGCCTCCTGCAGCGCCTGCTTGGCCGTTGGAGGGCCCGGGGCCGGAGGCGCCTTCGCGGGGACGGGATAGGCGTTCGAGTTCGGCGTAGGCGTCGAGGTGGTGGAATTGGGGGCGTAGGTGGATTAGGGATGTGGCGGGGGTGAGATGGAGTTGATCTGGAAGTTAGATGAGGTGTTAGTTACGACGATTCCACGAGATCCGTACATAGAGTATGTAGTATGTAGCATATGATGCCAGGCAACTTACCCCCTTTAAACACCCCAACCATCCACCGACAATTCGTCTCCTTCTCAATCGCAAACTGCCCTCCTAACGTCTGCGTCCGGATGACCTTATCCTGACGCACGGCCTCACTCCAATCCATCATGCTAATCTCATGCTGCCAATCATTCTGCCGTCCCCCTCCCCCCCCTCCTCCTCCAGCTCCCCGTCCCGCCCCGCCCGCAGCCGCTCGCGTAGGCACGCCGACGCCGAAACCGCCGGCCAATCCGTGTGTTCCCCCGTTCTTAGCCGCGGTGCTGCGCGCCAGCGCGCTACCCCACTTCATACCTTTGTCGCGGTCGTAGTCGACGTGGCCGTGGGCCATGGGCACGTCGACCTCCACGAAGCCGGACTTGGTTTTGACTCGCACTTCGCTGAACTGGGGGTACACGGAGCGCACGGGGCCTTGCTTATTTGGGTATTGCAGCACAAGCAGCTTGCGGTTGTCGGCTAGTGGGGCGTTGGTGTAGACGTCGTAGCTGGCGACGATGGGGTCGGGGTCTTCGGAGATGTTGGTGGAGGCGGTGGCGGTGGTTGAGGACGTGTTCTTGGAGGAGGAGGAGGCGAAGGGTGAGGGTATGGTGGAGGTGGTTTTGTCTTCGCCGCTAATTTCGGTGGCTCGTGGGTGCGGCTTCGAGGAGCTGCTGTCGATGTCCATTGTCGACATGGTGGCTAGTTTTGCCTCGTCGGAGATACGAGATTGAATTCAAAGGTAGACTTCGTGGACTCTAATTCGAATTGTGTTTGAAATGAACAAGGGAAAAAGTCAACTCATTTTTACGATTAGTGACCTTGACGTTGACCGAGATGAATGGGTCATTACTTGGTAGTAAAAGAAGTTGGATGTAAAGCTTCAGTGAGAACGACTTTTTTGGCGGGGCACTTGCTTATCGGATAGTGATCTTATCTGAACTTTTAGGTCCCCACCCGGATGTGCATAGGTACAAACAGGCACTAGCTCGTCAATTAAGTTTGGAAGCATGGACCACTAAATTCTGCCGCTCTTACCGCTCTAGCGCGTGTCGGAAAAGGCATAAATACATTGTTCTCTCGCAGTTTTTCAATCCTCTTTTTCTTCCTTTCTTCTTCATACTTACCTTGTTCCGCGCACCTCAGCTCAAGCATTGAGGTTCGCAAGAGGGGAGACCTGCATTGCACATCGCGGAGTCGACCCTTTTCTATTATCCCACGTGGATCGTAGGGAGCGCAATTTTTGCTTTCAAATCATTTTCGTTATGATCAATGCCTCGCTGCATTGCCATGAGGAAGATGCACGTCGGCGGGTCGGTGCATGTCTAGGTACCTAGTAGGCATGCAGCGCGCCCTATGAGGTACCTAAAGGTGCTCATTCGTCGCCTAATGCATCGCATCCACGGGTACCAATCTCACTAAAACTGAACTGGCAAGGAGCTGCATGATCAGCATGGGTGTATGAGTCCTGTCCCTCACCGTAGCAAGTTATTTGCAGAGTTACAAACCTCTGCTTAATATCAACCATGAAATAAAATAAAACCATGAATACCCTCCAAGATAATGAAATCCGCGTTCTAAAAATCTTACCAGGAGATACCAATACGCCAATTAAATGCGAGCGTCGCGTAGCTTCCCTACCGACAGTCTCTGATTTCGAAACGCTCTCGTATGTTTGGGGAGACTTCACCGACCTTGTCGATATCGAGCTCGATGGCTGCAAAGTCGGAGTGACAAAAAATTTGTACGCCTTGCTACATCGGTTACGTCTAAAGTCTGACGCTAGGTCTGTCTGGATCGATCAGCTTTGCATAGACCAGAATAATAACGAAGAAAAATCAACACAAGTTCGTTTGATGCGAGAAATTTACTCCAGGTGCTCGTCTGGACTTATTTGGTTTGGAGGGTTGCGAGACAACCTAACGTTGGAGGATGCTGAGATTGTCGTCGATTTCTTCCGATATATTGGTGCTTTCTTGAGAACAGGGTCCCAAGAAGAACACCCGAAACCAATTTTCACGAAGTCGAAGGCTTTATCTAAACGATTTCTCCTAGCGCTAAGGTCCATAAGCTATTATGAGTGTCCTTGGTGGCTACGGATATGGACGGTACAAGAAGCAGTCTTACCAAGGCAATCTACTATCATATGGGGTCCTTTTGAAATATCTTGGGATACATTTCTCCAAGGTGCACGTACCTTCACCTTTACATCTTTCTCAAAACTAGATATCATCTCCCATATGCGCCCGGAAGACCAATGGAGCGTCTTCAACATATTCCGACAAGTTAAAGCACTCGCAAACGCGAATAACCTAAAGCATGATCCTATAAGCGTTATGACCCGCTGGCGTGGTCGCCAGGCTACTGATCCCAGAGATCAGGTTTATGCCTTGACCGGCCTTAATGCGCCCGGCCTGTTACCAAACACTGAGAAATGCGATTATAGCATTCGGCCTCACGAAGTTTATGAGATAGTCACGAAGGACTTAATCCGATTTTACGGAAATTTACTGCCGATTTCGATGAATCCTCGCGTGGCACATCCATGCGCAACCCCTGGAATCCCTGGCTGGGCTCTCGACCTAGATACGCATCGCAATTATTGGACTCCGTGGACAATTGATCGCGACCTCTACGATAATTCCAATGTCAACAGAGGCATGGCGCCCAGTTCTATCAACCTAGATGTTGACAAGGTCCTGGGCCTTGATGGAGTACTTGTCGATGTCGTGAAGGTAGCGGATTACGAGGAGCATTGGATCAAGGATACCAATGCGATCGCGAAGATAATACGGCGGTGGTACTCTCTTGCGATGGGGAACGAGGATACACACGGACCCGAAAATAAACAGCCAAATCGACGGAAAGACTTCGGTTTACTTATGCTCAACAACATCCTAAGAGAAAGGGATTGGGAAACCACTTCGCCGGTAACCCAATATGACATCAACGCGGTCTTCAGATACTTGGACACTGGAAAGCCAAATCACACAATAGAGTCAATTGTCGCATCAACAATGCAGCAAAGTTTCTTCATAACGGAGACGGGCTTAATGGGTCTCGGCCACCTCGAAACACAACCCGGTGATGAAATATGGATTTTTAGCATGGGGAAAGTGCCATTCTCCGTAAGAAAGCGTTCAGATACCAAGGGATTCACATCAGACTATGAGTTTTTTGGGCCGTGCTACGTCCAAGGGATCATGCAGGGAGAGTTCCTCGAGGATGGTAAGGCAAAAAGCAAGCATCAAACTATTTGGTTACACTGAGCGCGTCACATAAAAACAATGACATAGTTCTATCATTATTCGGGTTAGAAAAAGCATCTCGTTTGGTGAGCTTGATGCTTTTTGATCACTAGTGGAAATTTTCAGGGGTGCATGGTTACACGAGAAAAGGGGTTGGGGTCAATCACAAAACAAATCAACGCAAAACAAAAACTCAATCAGCACAAGTGAAGTAAGTGAAATGGGGCTCAATTTTTGCTTAGAAGACTAGAAAGCTGATAGAACTATAAAAAAGGTATGTAAAAGACACCGATGCCAAAAAATATGTATATCGACCCGAGTTGGGCCGAGTACAAAGAACGATAACGAATTAAATGTGTCAGGCCGATCCCAAGTATAAATGGTATGTCCGAATCGGCAGACGTCTAATAGTTCTCCAAGCCGCGATATAAAAGAACTGATTAATAAATGAGCCATTTTTGTGTGTGTAGGTATGTGAAAAATCCATCATGTTCGTTACTCCTGAAAGAATGGGGCTGCTTAGACGGCGGTGCAGAGGAGGGCGTCGCCGAGGAGGGGGAGGACACAGCACTCGGCGGTTAAACCGTCCGCGGCACAGGCAGCGGTGAAGTCTTCGATGCTGTTTAAGTCGACGCCAGCTGTTTGAAAGTTAGTGAATGGAACTTGGTCACTCAGAATGGGGATGAAAACTTACGGCTGGCGCAGGTCAGGTCAAGGATACCGTCAACGTCGACTTGGCAGCAAAGAGGCTGCGGCAAGTCAGTAACCGTCATGCTAGATCGTTTTAGAAAAGGAGGATGAGTATAGACTAGGAAGTACGTACGGTGTTACCGCCAGGGCAGACCTTGGAAAGGCCACCCTCAGGCTCGGGCTCAGAGGTAGGCTCGGAAGCAGCGTAGCTGGAGGTGGTTGATGGGGTCTCTTCTGGGTACTTGGTGGTTGGGTAGTCTCCCCTCTTGGTCTTCTCGTGAGACTCCTTGTTCTTCTCGTGAGATTCCTTGGTCTTGGAGTGCTCCTCCTTAGTCTTGGTGTGGGCTTCCTTGGTTTTGGTGTGCTCTTCCTTGGTCTTGGTGTGCTTAGCCTTCTTGGTAGGCGTTGGTGTGTAGGTGGTCTCCTGAGAAGTGGTGGTGGGAGTGGTAGAGTGAATCTCGGGGGTGGAAGTAGGGTACCGCATCACGGGGGTTGATGTGGTGTAAAGCATCTCCGGTGTAGAGACCGGGTAGTGAGTCTCGGGAGTAGATGTTGTGTAGTGGGTTTCAGGAGCGGGTGTAGAAGTAGTGTAAGGAGTTTCTACAGTGGAGGTCGAGTGCTTCATCTTCTTCTCACTAGTCATCGAGTACTGTGCCACTGGAGTAGAGGTAGAGTACTTGGATTCCTTAGTAGTGGTAGAGTAGTGAGTCTCTGGGGTAGAAGCTGGGTAGCGAGCTTCCTCAGTGGTGGTCGGGTATTGTGCTTCCGGAGTGGAAGTCTTGTAGTTGGGCTTTGCCACCGGGCTGGCTGTAGCCACGGCTGCGAGAACAACAGGGAGAAGAGTCTTGATCTGCATCTTGATTGTTTGATTAAGTAGATATGTAGATGTAAAAGAGTGATGAAAAGAATGGGAATTATTTGAGAGATGAGGAGAGAAGAAGAGAAGATGTTGATGAGGCTGTGAGTGATGATGAGATGATCAAACAACGACGAACAATTGACTTCTTATAAGTTACCACGAGAATGGATTTTTTCATCGCCATGTGAAGCTCGGAGATCCGGTCAAGCAATAGGGAGCTAACTACTGCAAGACTGTAGATCTCACTTCAATACTTAGGCACCATTTTGCTTCCGCATCCTAAACAATAATTCTGATTCAGCCTTGTAGTTATTGTTTCAGTGAGATCTGGACCAGCCGCTCTTAGAGCTGCAAGTTACATAGAATTGTTTATTTACGTGATGCGAGTACCTACGTTGGGCGAACCATAGTTAAAAAGCAATTAACATTCGTAAAAGAAAGAAGATGCTCTCCTATTAACTGGTAACATGATATGATACCCACCGTTTAGATTCTAACCTTAGATGCTTGAATGACTAAAAGTCAATCGTATTGTTGCTTCGCTTTCCCGTGCTCGTATACATGGCTTAGCCAAAAGAATAGGTTGGCAATGGTGGCAATGATTAATATGAGGAAAGATCGACAAAATATTTGCGATGCCGTCAAATACGGCGGCGTCTAATAATCCAGAGGCTGTGTGGCTTGTGAGGCCATTTCCCAGCCGTCGGCCGCTGTTACGAGAAAAGACACGGATTAGAGACTAGCTTCAAGCCATAGTAGAGTACAAAAAGATCAAGGAAATTGACAATCCAATAGGGTCCTTCAACGGTTTCAATATGGGACTTACATAATAGAGCTAGGCTCGATTCCTAAGACACTTTTAAGAATGATCGACAAAATCGCATCCATTGGATAAAAGGGGTGATTTCCTATTTCGGCAACTATCTTATTGATACAAGCTACTAACGTCACGGAATCGCCATAGTGTATGAGTTTGCTTTTGTTATAAGCAAGACTTAACCTTTCTAAAAGTTGTTCCTGAAAGCCGCTAGGCTCGAATGACAAGGATCATGGTTGATTCTTCGACTTAAACTAGGTACCGAGGCCTCTAATAAACATCTGTAGAATATTCCCCATGTTAATACCGCGTTTGAAACACTGGAGATTATTCTCAAATTTGAAGTTTCAACTTACAGTAGCTGACCAGTGCTGCGACACGTCTCCCAGCTCGAGTATTTCATTAATTATCTTCCCATGAGTAGGTAGGTATAAACTGGCAACTCTCTTATGTTGCTTCAAAGAGGATTTATATAAATATCTAAGAATATTCGACGGCAACCGTCTCTTCATGGTATTTTCGCTTTCGTATTAGTTCCAGATGGTGTGACACAACGCGGCATGTCTTTGCATGAAAATTTGCACTGAACATGCATTTATTATTGTGTAAGCACCTGCGAAGCCATCTCATTCGCCGGGCTACTAAAGGACGGCTGCTTCATAAGTGAGGGGGTATAATTCTCTAACATCACATACGGGAGGGGTGACGACTTGGCGAAATTCTCATTAGGTACTTTAGAGAGGGTTGCTCCTCTCTTTTAAGATGCATATCGCCCACGCATCATGTTCTCGATGTGGATGAGGAGGAGATCGTACGGAATTCCCCTAGCTTCTGGATATCTAAAGAACCTACATCTATGATATTATATTTGATTAAATAAGCTATAACTGAGAACTATACACCACCCAAGTAAATACTCTGCATAAATTGTCGCCTACTGGTTAGGTATCTAAGTACCTAGGTATAATATATTATTATGGCTTGATGCGCCTCAGTCCAATAGAATCGTCAGATTTTGCTGAACGGGCAGAAATCCCGTACATCGAGATAACTCGAGTGTTAGGGATGACGTATGGTAATATCTATCTTAGAGAAGGAGTGTGTGCCTTTTTGAGAGGTGTCGTTGTATCTTCTCTTAGCCCGACCGTAGTACTGTATCGGAATGTGCAGCTCCAAGCTGGATATCTCCTTACCCGCCTATCTAAGTACTAGGCGCTAGGTACAGGTAGTCGATGCTGGCTGCGTAATATCCATGGGATAATCTCATTTACAGTGAGCTTAGCACATAGCTCACTTTTTCTAACTCCGTTCTGGACCAGATCTTCCGACCAGGCCTAGCCAATATTACTAATAATACAATGGATCATCTTTTGGACTAGAATGATAGATTAACTACGTCGCTTTTCGGTATCTACCTAGTAGTATTGACATTCTATTCGCGCATGCTGTATCTATTTGAACGCTACCCAGGTAGTATTGTGGCGTTTGCAAAACCTGACAAAACCTGATAAAACCTGACAGAATCTGATAGCAAGCCGGATGCGTTGGCCCAATAAGGTCATGCCGGTTCGACACCCTCACCGAAGCCGAGAATATATGCAGGCTATGCGAACTGACATTGGCAGCCTTACATAGAATTATTATCAGAATTTGCAAATCTCCGCATTGTTATAAGATGATATACTTACCTCTCCCCGAAGATAAATGTGTGAGATATTTCTTACATGCTACGGATTAAGTAGATTATTTGGGGTTGACTTGCTATGCCTAAATCATCAACAACTCGACGGATTCCGCCCAGGGAGTGGGAGAATCGGAAGCCTCGAATCCTTAAGCTATATATTGACGATGAACGTAAACTTACTGAGGTTATCGAGGAGATGACAAAAGAAGGATTCACTGCCACGTGAGTATCTTATGATCTTGAGTTTGGCTTGTTATCCATTAGACTAATTAATTTCATTCTAGGAGATCACAGTATGAACGCCAATTTAAAGCATGGGGAGTTCGCAAGAATATGACGCGGAGCGAATGGACCAGAGTTATTCAGGAACAGCAGCACGGAATAAGAAATGCTCGAGTCACTCTCTCAGGGAGAGCGATCTCAGATTCTAGGCAGGAGACGGCGCGGCGCCGCTATACACCTAGGAAGTCTCAGGCATTAGAGGCACTAGGTTCGTGATACATCTAGAAGATGCTATTTGACCCCCTCAAACTAACTCAATTTGAAATCGTATAGTTCTACATAATAATGATGCGGCAAATCCTATCGCAACCGGAGCTGAGTATGTGCCTATCGAAGAGTCCCTACCTCAAAATGCAATAAATACCGCATTCCATAGCCAAGCTAATAGCCCACCAATGGATATGACGGCCGATGTCTTCGACTTCGAGATGGCCGAAGACATAACGCTTCTTGATGTCACGGGCGCAACTATTGATTTGCCTTATCACCAAAACTATGGAGAGCTCGAATTACCTATAGACAATACCAATCTGATAAATTCAGCCAACCTGAGTCTTTCCAGACCAGAAGAAAATTTTCTTTCTCCTGTCGAGCTATCTACCATTAGCTTTTCATCTAATCAGTTCACGGATCTCGGCGAGCTATCGGCGCATGTGGAATGGCCTCTCTTTCCTATTACACCCCCTACCACCTCTCAACAACGCTCGCTTAGTGCCATTGATGGGCATTCGCAGATCCGGCTAAGAGCTCAATGGACAAAACCACTACCTTCCTCCCAGATAGTTGCTACGATTACAAAAGGAAACAAGAACTGGGCAGACTTCTCTCTAAACAATCCTGCTTCGTCGAGTCAAAATATAGTCTGGCGATTCTTGGCGGACATAAATGGGCCCAAACATACGACCACAACCATTCCACCAACTATCAGAAATCTGTTTTCAACTCAAGCACTCATTGGCGAAGGGCAGAGCCAGTTCTCTATAGTTTCGTGCGATATTTTGCCCGAAGTTCGCTTGAATACCAGGCTAATTGCGTTAACTATCAATGGGTTTCCCGGCCTTGAGGACATACCGGCCGGAGGTATTCTAAAGTTTCTCAACAGACATACAGCCATACAACTATCCATGGCAGAATTTATGCGCTCAAATAAAGGCCCGGTAGCAAGATCGCTCGCGGAGAATATCTTTCTAGCCGCTTTACAAGCCGATGACGTTGACGTCATCAAATTCTTGCTCGATCATACAAATTTTGTCAATGCAAATGACACTGTGTGTTATTATCGTGGAGAAAGACTCACCCCACTCGGAGTAGCTTCGATATCCCAGTCGCTCGGGATTATCAAGCTTTTCGTCAGTCGAAAGGTGGACGTAAACAAGGCTTATCCTGATACTCGTAACTGTAGTGGATTGGATAAGCTAGTTGTTTGCAATACGTCTTCTAGAGAAACATTCAATGACGACCTTTTAAGTACGGTCGATGCCTTTTTAGAGGCTGGAGCTGTCGTATCAGAATTTACTGTCAAGCATACACTCAACCGGTTTACTGACCCACGACTTACAATGAGACTCATCAGGAGTTCTGCTTCCCGAACTCCCAAGCTCTTCTTATCTGAACATGGCCTCCTCAGTGAGATTGTCAAGTATCTTAGCGGAGATGATAAGACCAATGCGATTCAATTTATCACAAAAAAATGCCAAGAATCGGGTTATGACGTTGGCCCTACTTTGTTAATAGTTGAACGCAGAGAGGCGCCAATGAATGCGCATCGGCACCCGGTACCTCCGGAAAGCACACCTGAAGAAGACGAGGAGATGACGCTTAATGAATCTTTAATCGCTGCTTTCGAGTCTGAGGATCCAAGTTGCCTTCACACCCTAGACGAAATTGGCGTGCTCAATCGTCTCCAAGACGAGAACAAGCTTGGTGAAGCATTCACTGAAGCTCTCAAAGCAGGATGCCACGAATATATAACCAAGATATTGGAAATCGACCCCGATTTGGAGTTTGCTAATGACCTACAGTATAAGTCGAGCCCCGATGGGCACCGGCACTACTTATGTGGCACTCTGAGTGCCGCCCTGTCTCATGGCTTCGATGATATTGCCTGGGATCTGATAGCCTTTATGGTCGCAACTGACTGGATGGATATGATACGCGATCTACTGAAAACTGTCCTCGAGGCAGAAAAACGAGATTTCGTGAAAGCTGTCATGGAATCGTGTGGAGTTTTAGACCTAGATTTACGATCAGCATATGGATCCAGCTATGATTCAGAATATTCAACCGACAAATTACCCACTTCCTTTACGGGTATGATACAGGCTGCTATTAATTGGGGCGACGAGTCGATCTTAAATAATTTTTGGAAAGACTGCGCTCATGAACCCCTACTCTCGAGAAGGGTTTTGGAAATCTCGCTAGAAAAAGAGCACTTGGACTTGTTCTGGGGTTTCCTGGGATCTTTTGATCTGAGTACCAGTATGTTGCAATAAAGTATCACAACTTTTGCTCAATAAACTAATTATTTTAGCTGTTATAATGATTGATGAGTGGATACTAGAAAAAGCTGTACAAGAGCACCCTTCAATAATTAAGCCGCTCTTGGAACGATACCGGAATGCGTATCCAGTGGGACATTCTGGATACGGCTGGAAAGCCATACAAAAAGCGATTAAGCTATACCCCGAATCCTCCGAAGCATTAGATATGTTCTTTGACTTTGGATTGATGACCCCTGATATTCCCCAGGGCAAGAGGGGTAAAACTTTTCTTGCCACAGCGATCAATTATCGCCATCATCGTAACAAGTCGACTTCTAGCGAGGATACTTGTGATATGTCCCTCGTCAAGAGGCTATTTGATCTCGGCAGCGACGTTAACATCGCTATAGGTCGGGATGAATATGAATATGAATTTGGATATGGAAATAGATATGGAAAGTCAACAGCTTTTCTAGATGCCATCAAACACGGAGATAAAGCGCTAACCGAGTTTCTCATTCAAAACCGTGCCGACACAAGCAAACCAGCATGCTTTGGGATAAGAAGGACCCCTCTTCAGTGTGCCGCTGAACAGAATAATATTGACATCGTCCAGTTACTATTAGATAACGGCGCCGATGTTAATGGTGCACCTGCAACATTCTTCGGGGCCACTGCACTCCAGTTCGCAGCTATGCGGGGCAACTGTGAGATGGTGAAATTATTGATGGAATACGGGGCTCAATTGAACACACCCCCTGTACGAGGGTTCAAGGGACGCTGGCCCCTCGAGGGCGCGGCCGAAAATGGCCGTCTAGACATGATACAACTCCTTTGGAATCTTAATGGCGGCCCTTTCGATGACAGACAGTGTAAAAAGGCTATGCGGCTTGCAGAGAAGAATGGGTACCTTGGCTGTAGGGATTGGATAAAAGAGCTGATGGCTAAGGGTTCATCGATTACTGGGCTTAGCTCTACATGGTAACTGCCATGTCAAGGTGACTGAGGTGAGTAAATACCTGGGTATACGGGTTACACCACCGCTTTCAATTGTTCTCTTACCTGAGGCTAATCTGAAAATAGAAGCTTGCGATTACCCACTGGATGGACAACCACCAACATGGCTGGGTTCTGGGATCCACAGCGGTGTTACATTCATTTGACGGGAAAGATAATTAGTCTTAGTAAATCAAATTGACTGTTGTTTTCAATAGAAAATAGAAAATAGAAAATAAAAAGCCAGTTACGTGCATTTGTGGAAAGGAATAAATTAAAACATCAAACAGCTACCCTAGGATCGAACCTGTCGTCAATGTTTTGCTATTGAAGGAATTATTTGAAAGGAAAGGGACAAAAAAGGACAGAAATTAAAAAATTTTGAACAATGTGTGGGTTCCCATACTAGGCGTATGGACTGCCTCACTAGGCGTGAGAACTGCCTGACATTCGTCAGAATCCTACTGCTTGTGGTCGTAGGGACGGAGGAGTAACGAATCTGATTTTATTGCTCGAGTGCCACTCGAACTCTCGACCTTGAAAGAGCCCCCAGAACCCGCCCCACACATCAGACCGTTACACCACGCTGCACCTTCAAGTGGCTTAACAGTTTAGATTGTAAGAATACTATTTAAGGATGTTGGAATTTTAGGATGGTCGGTGACGAGCTGCTACGAGTGACTCACGTGCAATCTGGTGATGGTATCTGGAAGCACGTGATTCCCCTTGATGCAATAGACACACTGTAGACTTTCTTGATGGGATCTTGATCGGAATTTCAGCTCTGCCATATGTTCGAATATTGTCTACCTGGGCACATATGTAAGATGGTCACTCAGAGACCCGGGAGGCTCGACATGTCGAATATGTTCCACGATCACCCAGGTATCTTCATATATCGCCATGAGATGATCCTATCACGTTCATGAAAGACGACTTCTGCAGCACTACGGGATAAAATCCGTTCTACGTAAGCCCATGGACGTAAAAGGGGTATTTCTCGGAGCAAGCCGGATACTAGAAAGTGGCGGGAAACCCAGGTACCTAGTAGCCTTTGGATTTCACCTTGTTTTTTCAATCGTATCACGCTTTAAAGGGGTCCAATACTCCCATCAAGGATTCACGAAGGCGTCAATATTACTGAGCATAGCCCAAGCAGGGTTTATGATCCCCTCTGATAGTTGGTCCAATAAGAGTAGCTAAACTGCTTAGTCTTTGCCTAATTCAGCCGAGTCTGGGATAGATTCTTGGCACTGATAGCTTACATAATAATAGGGGTTAGGGGCACCGGAGAGTGATTCACTACTCAAGGTTAGGACGAAGTATTGATACACCTTATAGTTATGGTCATTATTAATACCCCATAGACTATCTTCCCATCAGTAACCACGGCTGTGAACCAATAGACTCGTCCAACAAGTCATCAGTGTGATGTTTCCGAAATTCATTCGCTTCTTTCAGGAAATTCAGGAGATATCTGCGCTCCGCCTCCCCTCCGGCCAAGTACGACACGCGCACAGGGTCATTGAATGTCACCGCGCAAAGTGGCCTCAGCGATAGGGCGTATTGGCAAGTCCGCCAAATCCTACTGCTCCATTCGAAGCATTCCACTTCCAAGGTAGGATCATCAAAACCTCGCATCTTGTTTAGTGCCTGTCTCATCCGGTTTATCACGATATTAAACGAGTTCACGTTGGCGAAGTGCAGAGCCGTCGTGCCGTTGGGGAACTCGTATCTTGTTCCCCAGGGTGACTCGGGATCCAGTACCTCGGTAACTAGATTGTGCTGAAGAAGAGGCTCTATGGTAGAGTCATAGAATCCTCGGAAGTGCATACTGAGGTCGTCGACGGCTGCAGAAAGATCCTCGACTTCTTGTTCGTCCCGTAGGTATGATGGTACGTCCCAGGTCTTAGTAAATCGGTTCACGGTATCCGCAAGGTTCATTGCCTGGATGAGCAGCTTGGATATTTCAACTATCCACGGGGTTCGGGTCTTCCATTGAGAAAAGAAGTTCATTATCGCCTGCGCCCATTCGGGGTATACGTAGAAGTTGTCGATTTTACCTGCTATCACTAGACTGAACTACGGATTCAATCAGTTGATGGGTTATGAAGCGCCAGGGACACAGGCAAGTTACCATATAAGCAAAAGCGTCTAGCAAGAGCTGGGCCCCTAGTTGATCTCCATGTTTCGGTGGGCCCCTCTGTATTAGGACAGAGTAGATGCCATTGGCATGAGATATCTGGTTGACACTACCCGCGTAATCAAATATGTACTTTCAACGATTAGAAGGCACTTCTATATGCGCAACACGAGAAATTTACTTACTTCTGTTGTCTGGAGATAAATAGTCGCGGCTAGTGTGGCGTTGGAGGTCTGTTCGTGTGGATCATTGAGGACCTTCTGCAAACTTCGAAGAGCACGATTGTAAGATGCCAGATCAAACAACTCCCTCTTATCGACACCCTGGCAAAGTTTAAGCCAAGTAGATAGCAGAAGGTTGGTTGCATCGAATAAGGCTTCGTTTCTCTCGAGTAGGGGTGGTACGTATCCTAACGTACTAAGCCACGTGCTGAGGCTATATCCCGTTCCCTCGCTAGACTTCAAGTACATCACTACCTTGCCCCCTAATAGATCGAACCGGGTTCCGGGGGGTTTCTTCGGTATTTGTGGCTTCCGGGTGTATAGCCTCAGCTTCGAGAAGGTTGCGCCACTTGTCGTAGTTTTATTTCTCAGATTCAACAAACTGGTCTTCGGAGCAGTACTTGATATTAACACCGGTAACTCATCCGTTGAATCCGCATCGGTTTCGTCTTGAGCTATATCACCCCACTGGGCATTTCGCCGAGTGTGCTTCCCATTGTGCACAAACTTGACGTGTTTAGAGGGACCCGAACATTCCTTACCTGCTTTACTGCAGGTTCCACAGGTCGGCCAATTCTCGTCACACTAGATAGGAAAGTCAGAACGAACCAGCCAATTGACGAGTTAAACTTGAGAATTAGTGTGCTAACTGAGAAGTGTGACCGATCATTAAATAAATATGCGGGTGAGGTTATAACTTAAAGGTAACGACTCACCTTAGTCTTCCTTCGTCGGCAAAAGTCGCATCTGTTGCTTTTTGGTATGCCGACCATTTTTGACCTTTTCAGAAAGTTGTCGCGACTTCAAATTATCTCTCGGCATCTCTGAATTTTTGTGTCCGAGCAAGCGCTAGTGAAATTTTTATATGTTGAACAATCAGGCTATGCCCGGGTTGCCCGTCGTAGTCCTCTTCGTGCCAGTCATCGCGTTCGCAGCATGAGCCACAGTTTTGTTTAGTCCTTGATACCCTCAAGGGACACTATCGCTGTGGCAGTGCCGAATTGGCCAATTATTAGATTAACCTCTTAAATCGCATTCAGCTAGAACCCATATCGTCAGCCCTATATCGCACCATCATACCGAAAGCAGTAAAAGTGACGAGTCTTTATGGGGTTCGTATTCAATCCAGTAGGATCTTTATCATTACTGCTAATACTACACTGGATAGTGTTTGTGGTGCATACGTTGCAGGACAGGCTACTTATAGCTGAGCCGACTTTCTTATAACTTGCGCTCTATCAACGATATATGAGAAGCATTTCGTGATGTTACCTAATTTCACGCGATCTTTAGAGGCGTACGAAGTAGTTCAGAAAGAATCCCAAATGAATACGGTACACGAAATTGGTGAGGTAAAATGATGAAAAGTTGATGTTGCAATGAAATTTGGCCCTTGCAGTCCTTGGCAATGCATAATTCTATTCCTGCTTAGCTAATCAGGGGTATACAGCTAAAACCGGAAACCCCCTATTCGTAAGTACCCAGGTACCCTCAATGCTCATAACCACCCAAGCTCGACAACAGATCATTAACCTCTATTCCAAGTCTAAAAACTAAAATTACCTAAACCAAAAGACTAAGTCATTAGACATTAGCTCGCGTATATTCTGATATCATCGCACGTCCGGATATATATCATTCTCATCATCATGCTTATTATCTTCTATCGGGATGCCCCGTATTTCGGCGTCCGTGGGTGCGTCGTCGTTCGCCTCGCTCTTCCGAGCTTTCTCAAGAGCCCGCTCGGCCTTAAGTTGCTTCTCGGTATCTCCATGTTTCTTGCCTTTCTCGCGAATCTTGTCGAATGCCTCACGTGTTAGGTCTTGTCGGAACATGCGCTCTACAACGTCTTTCTTCCGCGTGCGCCGTCCGCCGATGCTAATCAAGATCCCTGCTGTAATGTTGACCGTGATAGAGCAGCTTAGAATTGTCGCCGTCAATGCCATTGGTCGTTTATTATAATCGATACCCCATGTTGTAGCGCCCAGAGAGATCTGGAGGCACGAATGAAGGTCTAACAGGGTCACAATCGCAACCAACCAATTTAGGGGAAAAGCGTAATGCGTTTTGGTTTCGTGCGGCTTGTAGAAGGTGTGCGACTTGGCGAATTTAGTCTGGTGGTGCACGAGCCGAGCCTGCTGTTGTGGGGTAAGAACCGAGATCTCATCGCGAGCCGCCTCGAGGTCCGCATTCGTTGGCAAATCATTTTTGTCGCGAAGTTTCCCCATACGCTTCTTCCTACGCAGCTTCCACGTCAAGCGATGATAATGTGCGATATAAATCATGTGGTAGGTATCGACTGCGCGAAATGGTGCCAAGCCATCACCTACGACAGCGAAGAGGGCAACTAAGACATAGTCGATGACGTTGATGGCGTAGACCTGCTCCTCACCGACATAGATCCAGCCAATCAAGAACAGCACCCAGGCCAGACCGAAAAGGGTAATGAGTGTTGCGTATAGCGTCACAAGGAATCCGAGCGGTTTGCTGACATATTGGCCGAATGCCTTCATGCTGCGTTTGAACTTGGATCGTCGCGAATGCAACATGTGTCGCACATAGTCATTTAATTCAGCCTTCTCCTCGTCGCTCCAACCTTCCAAGAATACACCATCAGGTAGAACGGCGTGTTCAAAATTGAACTCTTCTTCTTCGATCGTTTGTTCCCGAATGCTAGGTTCTCTATGTTCTCTGTGTTCTCTACGTTCTCCAGGAGTCATAGAAAGCCGGTAAGTCGGACGCCGATTGATCCATCTACCAAGGGATGGGATGAAAAGAGAGTTCTGGATGTTGGTAACGTTGTTCAACGTAGACACTTCGGGATCTAAAATGGACGCGTTGAGAAGTCAATACCATGTCCAAACAATCTATCGCTGCTTGATGGCAAACTCACCAATAACGTCGAGTATATCGGCCAGATTTGCATCCAGCTCCGTACGTCCATTCGGTCCGTGGAAGAGAGCGGTGCTGGTAGGTCTCGCGTTCTCGGGGATTGGAGGCATACCAGAAGGCATACTGGTGCCATCTGTGCCTCTACGAGGACGTATTATGGCCAAGCCTGGTCGCTGGCGACCCCGGCCTGTAGGATCGGAGCTAGAACGACGTCTGCCGGATTCCCCATCCTGTTGTTGTCTGGGTTGTTGCTGTAGCTGCTGTTGAGGAGTCGCCGTCGCTGGTTGCTGTAAGCCGTCAAATTGAGGAGGAGACTCATTAGACATCCTAGTCTAAGAAATAGCCGCGACGCGGACCAAAAAGTTTACTTACAAGAATCCGACTTAGCGGTTGACTCGGGACATATTCGACAATGGAGATGTTCTAGTATGGGCTATCTATCATAGTCTAGATTCTTATAGTGATGATGTCATTATTTAAACCTCGGGGCAGGGGTGGCCAGGGATGGCCAGGGATTAAAACTTGGATGCCACCCTAAAAAGCTTATCTAATGCACAAAAGCTCCCTTATGTCATACTCCTTTTACCAATTATCATCTTATAATTGCACATCCCACTATTAGTCATCTCATTTATGATTAATCGAGCGTTCAACTTTTCTAATTCCGAATCTCGTCTCGCACCAACCTCATCATTGATAATACAATCATTTCTTAGAACTGTCAATTGCATTCGATTTACTTCGCGTAACACTATTCAATAAGAGAATACGATGTACGAATACTATCCTGTTAGAGGACTGCTTCGCGGATGTTCCCAGTAATGTCGCTCTAATCTCAACGCGGTCCAGCTAGGATTTAGCTGATGGCCAACACCTAAGCACATACTCGGCAGAATGGGAAGTCCACCCATGCTGATTTTTGTAGACGCCGACATGCCTTTTGACCATTTAATCGCTATTGAATCATCTATCGCATTCGCTCTTCGCGCCCATCGAGCCAGCTGGTGCAATTCACGCACCGGATCGCCTAGATCAGTCAGACTCGCGAATAGCAAACATCATGGGAGCGAGAGCACGAACCTTCGAGCCAATCCGCTTTTTACAGTACCGACATTTCACTGTATGCTTGATGATGGGATCGTTCGACAGATACTGGTACAAGCTTGCCAAGCCATAGAGAGCCAGGCCGATGCCTAAGAAGTTGACGATTCGGTTGAGGAATACACTAGCATGCATCATGTCAATGTCCATGGACCATACTTGGTGATGAAAGACTTCAATTTATCATACCCATAAGCCAGAACGATAGCACCATCATTCTGTGCCTGGTCTAGGGTGTTGTAACCACCTTCGTTGTCATAGTTTGGCCCTGGTCTTAGCACCGCGAACTTCTCGTTCATGTTCCTCCGTAACGGAAGAATGATGGAAAGTGGCGGAAGTAGTATATCGCTTACGAGGGAAGTAGTAAGGGCGGTAAATGATGTCGCTAGACTATTGAGACCAATTGTCAATAGTTCATGTCCATATCCCTCAAGGAGGTAAGTCAATGCTTTTTACTGACATCAAGCCGAATGCAATTTCGAGAATGTTGCCAGAGAAAGCAAAGTCGATGAAGCTAGAAACGAGGCGTTGTGCTTTCTGTTCACTTTCTTCTAACAAGGTATGACGCTCCCCCTCCTCCTCGTCCCCGCCTTCATTGAACTCCCACGGCCTAGACATTGCTGGAAAACAGGTAATAGAATCCGATACGTAGGAATTTCGGAGGATATAACATGCAGCTTTCTGTAGGTTGCTTTGGAGGAATAGTTAACGGAAGTTTCAAGGTTCAAGTGTTGACCAGATGTACGCAACTCGGATTAAAATTACGAAGCTCTGTAGTACAGGGTCCTGTCATACCTGTCACGCCCATCACGCCTGTTCTACCTACCTTATCAATCGATCGCCAGCGCCATCCAACTCATGTGCTCTCTCGCGGAGACAGTAGCGACCATTAAGTTATGGGTTGGCGCGGAAAGCACCCAATAAGCGGGTAGATGAAACGGAGCTTAAGCGGTCTTATCTAGATTAGTTTAGACCCCAAAGACCCTGAAAGTTCCTATTGGAAGTCCCCCATTCAGCTAAATTTTTAGGGTGCGACCACGCCGCAATGGCACTTACACCACTAAAGCAGGGATTACATCATAGGCCCTCCCTCATTCTACACTGCTTGACCAAGTAAACAAAATCAACAACCAACTTCAGTCAATATCAACAAGTCTACATTTTAGACTCGTCTCCTAACAACTGTTGTTCAGACAGATTGACTGCACAATTAATTGAGTTCAAGGGCCGACAAATTAGCAATGTCAAGTTATACACAACATCGTTAAGTAATGAACCTCACCCCTCTCCTTTTTCACATGTTAATGCATGCGTGAGGCTCTCAGGAAGATCAAATCCGTTTAATAAACTAGTCAATAGGACCTGTCTCTTTTGATTCTCCAATGATAAGACTAGATCATTAATAGAAGAAAAGGAATTCGGCACTCAACTGTACATGGGGTTACGAGATCTAGATACGGTTAAGAACTGCCGACTATGTAACACTTCCGGCAGCGTGGTACATCGTTTCTAACGTTATTCAATATCGTTATGCAGTTTTGTTGATCATCATGATCAGGATCACGAATAACTGCAGGACTTGGCTCCGAAGTGGCCTAGTTTATCCAGGTTGCATCGATCCTTCGACCCCTAACTATGTGTCGATAGGGCTATACTTCTAAAACGATCCGAAGCTCGGTGAAAACGGAAATGTCGAAGCAATTAGGCCCCGGTCAGATCAGTATGCATCGATATGCCGTCGAAATATCCCCTTTCTGACCTTTACGTAGTAATGGGAAGCGCTTGGCTGCAATTAGGAACTGTGACAGTAAAAGCCCTTCAGAACCGAAAACTCCGTCATGTTATTTATATATCACGATTCTGGAAACACCAGAGCCGCAGGAAACATGTCAATCATTAGGCAACCTTGTCATATCATCTCGGTCCAGTTTGGAGAGTCGTCTAGTAGAATATGCCTCAAGGAAAAATCACGACTGAGATCACTGACAGGAGTTTATAAAAGCTATATGGAGATCTTGAATCATTCAATAGTTCCTTTCCATTATATCCGTACCATATTACTTATCACTTTTCAGGAGTCTGAGTCTTTCAGAAAATCGTCGCAACATGAAAAAACCCCAGCAGAACTTTTACGACATCCTGATCAAGGCGCAAGTTACAACACCGCTATACCTTAAGACGATATGGCTCTTCACGTACAGCGACATGAAGACGATCATGTTTCCTCAAAGTATATTCGGAGCCATAACAGCGTACGCTGCTTGTATGTTTGGCCAGCCTCATGTTTCTCATGGGACAATAGGCTGGCTGCTTGTTCGGTACCCACTAGCTCTCTTCTGGACATGGTCGAACCTGCTCCCTTTCAATATATTCAATCAATTTAGCGAGGAGGCGATCGAAGAGGACCGCATTAACAAACCGTGGAGGCCGTTACCTTCCGGCATGATAAGCAGAGAGCAAGCCGCATCTATTATGTGGAAACACTATGTTGCGGCTATCATCATCAGTAGTAACATCGGCGGGCTACGTCAGACGCTTTCACTCATCTTTCTCGGCACCTGGTACAATGCGTGTGGGGGTGCTGATAAAAGCTTCATTATCCGTAACCTCATTAACGCGGCCGGGATTCTGTCGTTCGCGACTGGCGCTATGGAAGTGGCATTGGGAAATACACTATTAATGAATGAACCCTCAATCCAATGGATGAGCATTCTAGCTTCCGTCATTTTTACCACGGTGCAGACTCAAGACCTTTACGATATGGAAGGCGACTCCATTCGGAACCGAAAGACGATGCCACTTGTTATCGGAGACTCGTGGACACGTTGGTACACGGCTCTTACGATTTCCATATTCAGTGTCGTATGTCCTGCATACTGGTCTATGAGATGGTATGGCTTCGTCACCCCATTGCTTTTGGGAGCATTTATAACCACTCGGACGTTGAAATGGCGTACCCCTAAAGCCGACAAAAGAACTTTCCAGATCTGGAATGCTTGGCTTGTGTCTATTTATTTTCTACCAGTGGTGCGATACTTAGACATAGGTTGCTTGACAACGAGGTCGAGTCACCCATGAGAACATATATAAACCTCGCAACCCCGAATCTACCAAGCTGGTTGCGATGAAGGCTTCAATAGTGGAGCAAGCTGGCCGCGCTATTTTTAATGCCCTTTTTCACTAATAAAGGGCAGCCCAGGGGCTACCTAATGGTAGGAAAAGAGGTCGAATGCTTTCCTGTATAAAAGAATCCTTGTAGAATTATTCACATAGACTTATAGACTTATAGACATATTAGACTATTTTAGATATGGCCGTCATATTAACACCTAATTATCGGCATGTAAACATCTAATCCCTTAACCGGAGATAGGCACTCAAGCCCCTAATCTAAGCAATAGCAATAGGGACTAGCCCCCTAATAATGGTATCATCTAACCCCTTCTACAAAAACTCCAGCTTATTCATAACCCATCAATCCCACCCCTCTTTTTCAAGCCCTCTCCCCTAATAATAAACGCCCCTAACGCTTCCACCTCAACATCCCCAATAACCCACGCCTACTTTCCCCACTAACCCTTCCCCCCGTCTTCTCCCCCTCCACCCCACGCACCCCCCTCCGCCTTCCCCGTCGCGGCATCCAACACGCCAAACTCCAAAACGCCGTCGCGACAAACATCACTGCGAACGAAACCCAACTCACAACCATCAATTTCTTCCCCTCAACCGCCGAGATCCCCACTTCATCCCCCGCGTCATTGATCTCACTAACCCCCTTCTTCGCAATCGCCGTGGTAATCGCGCTAGCCAATGCCAAAGCTAACGTCGACAGGGCCGTTAACGCGATATTCGCAATCGCAATACCGCTGGTGAGGGGGTTACGCCGGCGAAGGGTGAGTGTGAGGACCGCGATGCAGGAGAGGAAGGAGAGGGCCGCGAAGCCGGCGCCGAGGACGTAGAGGACGAAGGTTGCGAGGAGGAAGGAGTTGAGGTAGTCTACTGCCTCTTGGATTTTGGTGGGGATGGGGATGGTGGAGGCGTTGAGGTTGAGGGGGCCGGTGTCGAGTTCTTTTTGGAGGAGGGAGGTTAGGTTGAAGTGGACTAGGGTTTTTGGTGTTAGTATGTGGGTTTTCCTTTGTACTGGGTATGGGAAGGGGGGATAGGTGGATGGGGGAGAAGAGTGGGCGTACCTCCTGGAGATTGCGCGGTGCAGTTCGTCGTATTGTACCAAGCGCCCTGAGAAGTGGCATTTGGCGCGAAGTTGCCCTCGCAGGCGGTCATAACGTGTAAGCTGTACCATTGCGAAATGCCTAATTTCTGGGAGAGCTCGTCGGCGATGTCGCCAACGATATCGTTTAGCTCGTCTGTTATCGCGCCTTCGATGTCGTCCCAGATGGAGCTGGTGGATGTGGGCTGAGACCCGGAAGATGTTGAACTTGGTATGAGGTCGTGTCCGAAATCAGACATGTTTATCTAGCGCCTGGTTTAGTTTACAGTACATTGGAATACATTATATAGGTTAGTGACGCACGGCGATAAGGTGATAGTCTTCCAAAGCTTGCTGTTGCGGTCCGCTGCCAGCGAAGAGTGCTAGCATCGCTAAGACGAATCCCGCAATCGAAAGTATAAGTGGAACTATCACGGCCAGCGGCCGAATGCCGCCATCCTTCGTGATGGCCATGTTTTTCTTGTTTAATTTGAGAATATCAAAATGTAGTTGTCGCCTCGGCCTGCCCGGCGTAGTGAAAGCAGTAGTATTATATCAGCTTATAAAAGGGGGGTATCTTGGCGAGGTTTGGTTGGTAGGTCGCCTACTTATATCAAAGGCAACCTGCATGGAAAAACAAAGGAAGTTTGATGCGAGACCATGCAGTAATGGTAAGTACGAGAAGTTTTGACGATTGCTCAATACAGGCGTGGCTGCCATGATATAACAAACCTTGCATATCTACACTCACTAAACATGTCATCAGTCGTCAACCATTGGCTATAATTCCACATTCGATTGCAATGCCCTGGAAGACTACCTAATTCATCCAACTCATCTTTTCAACTCTGATAACGACCAGGTTTTTACCGCCTGCTGGGCATACGTATACGTACGATCTTCCCTGTCTAGATTATTCCAAGACATCATGGATGCGAAGACATGATATGTACGTACACTACTGCAAGTAGACGGCATTTGAGTGGACGGGAAATGCGTCACAGGTTGGTTTTGCCTCCTTTAGTCAATGTCTGCAACGATGATTGGTTCCTGACTAGCGTTGCGTCATAAAGGTCCATCTAGAAATGACCCCTGCCAAACCGGTTCGGCACCTCTGGGCCAGTCAACCCTAGTCCGTGGTATCGCTGTCGATCGAAACCCGGCAGTCTAAGAAATCTAAGCCTTCGTTGGCGTCTTTTGAGACTAATTAATAGCCACACAGCGATCTTCGTTGGCAAGTTCTCGAAACAAGCTCGTAGGGCCGAAGCGTTTAAAATCGTTAAAGAACTAACGAGGCTTTACGTGACTAAAATATAACAGGCTTCTCGAATATTTGAAATGTTGGTGTGTTTCTGAAGATAGTCTATTACATGGACGCGAATACTATCTATCACACAGAGGCAGCCAACAATTAGTGACATTGCAAATTTGTGGGCTAGCTACCCGCTAAGCAATGAGACCAAGGGACTAGGAGGTGTTCAAAAAGCTATATTCAAGAGTAGTATATATGTTGCATCTGGAGTTAGAGGCGACTTTTAAGCATACCTAGACTGGATCTCCCCAAGCAAATTCTCTCAGTTGCCGGGTCGTTAACATCACCTCGGCACTCTCCGAAAGAGTATCTTTATCCACCGTTATCCAACGCCCCTTTCCTGACCGCTGTGCCCTGATGTGCTTCTCTACCGCTGTTGCCGACGTTATCCATTCCGCAAATCGCGATATTTGGCCGTCGGTTGAATTGTCTGCGAGAGCGTAGCCAGAGTTGAGCCTTAGCCTTGTCATCTTTCCCCAGTCACCCACCCAGTCAACAAAGTCTATAGTGAAGTCCCCGTCGGACTGTTTCATCAGAGCAGGGAACCAATCTCCGCAGCCTGTCAGGTCGAGATATTCTAGGCCATATAAAGCCTTGCTCAGACGCCTCAATAGTAAGATAGCCTCTGTCCAGTCGTTATCTAGATTATGGCTATATGGTCCGGTACCGCCGTACTGGACACTTCTTCCGGTCACCGGGGATACAACCCTAGCGAGTTTGGCTCTCGGCGTCAGGGACGGTTCGGGCCATCCGGATAGATTAAGATGTGTGAGGGTTGGCAGCTTGCCAGCTAACAACAGAAGCTGTTTCCAAGACACGTTAGGCGCGTGTTCAGGGTCAATCGCGAGAGATAGTCGCGTTAGGTTTGGTAGTACTTTTAGCGGGCCGGAAATAGGCTCCGGGGCGTCCCACGACTCCTGGAGATCAGGCTCGACTACTACTTCGGGAGGAAAGAGGAATTCGTTTAACTCCTTCAACGTCAACGACCTGCCGACAGACCCGGCTACATCTAAGTAGAATACGTCCCCATTCAAAGTGTTTAGGTCGGGTTTGCTAATCTCATATTCAGCGAGCTTCTCGTCGGAAGGACCTGTAAGGACAAGTCGCAGATCTTTAATTGATAGCCCAGGCTCGTAAATTTCCGCGACGTAAGTCAATAACGCCACGCGCAAATGACTAGGAAGAGTATATAGGTAGAACTGATTCCAATGTCGCTGCTGCTCCCAATCCCGGGCCATTGTCCGGAGTAGCTGGTCTATAAAACTGCCGGCATCGGGGATATATGCATCTGGTAATGGCCAATGTTGAATATATCCCGCGATCTCTGAATTCAGTTCTTTGGGAGCATGTTGCGATAACGCTAGCGAAACCCAGCTTCGTGGAGGAGGTGGACCGGGTGGTATTCGTCGACCATTGGCGTCGCGGCGCTGAGGCCTTCTGGGTTGCGGGGCGGGTGTCTCGGGGATTTGGAGGATCTGTCGGATCGAAGGGGGAACGGTAGGAGTTGCTGCAGCTACATTGCTCTGCGCGCCATTTTGCCTCACACTACTCCGTCGCATTTCTGCGAGGAGCTGGTTGACTGAGCGCTCATGATGTTCTGCATGTTACACGTTACGCATCAATACCGTGCCATGCTACATCTATTGGAAATAGTGGCAGTGGGGCTTGGCTTACCAGTCGTCTGGGACGAAGAAGATAAGGCAAGTGACGGCGGAGCAACTGAAGGCGGCTTTGAGTATTTATTATTGTGCCTTTTCTTAGGCATAACAATTGAGGCTGGTAGAACCTGGCTCGACTGTTTAAAGAAAGGAGTAGGTTATAGAAAGTTTGAAGAATATTAACATAGAACAGAATTGAAGATATTAAATTGTAGGTACTTGGTAGAGTTATAGAGCTATTTCTGCCTGAGCAGGTAGGATGGGCTACTAGGTGAGTCAATAGGAATATTACGTAATGACGTAACTAGAAAGGGAAGCTGTCATAAGCACTAAACCCAATTTATCAATATTCTTGAATTGCTCTTGGATTGCTTCCCAGCTCAATGTCTTTCCAAGATACCATTCAAGACTAATATTACTCATAATAGAAGGCTAAAAATATTATGTTGCCTTATTTCGTATAGAGCTATGACTCTAGTTATTGATAGCACCCAAAGTCCCTTGGCTTTTACGTTATGACTCTTTCACGTCGTTAAAAACCACGCCCTCGATGGGGGCCGATAGTCGTAACATCCGCCATCCTGTCACCCCTAGAGTTATTATATTAGCGCTTGTTAGTCGCTAAGCTCTCTGCGATTATAAGGAGTTTAGGCGGTCGGTTACACGGTAAAAAAAAATGATCTGGCGGGATGGCCGATCTTATGACTATCGGCCAGCGTAAAAGATCCCCTCATCGTCCCGCAAGAACGTTCAGAACCCCTCCATCCACCGCGATGATCTCACCATTAACATACTGGTTCTTGGCAAGATACAGCACGGTCATCCCCATCTCTTCTTCCCGTCCTGCCCTCATGAGCGGGACATGCCCTTTGTCTTGAATCTTCTCTGGCGGTACGTGGCTTTTCTGTCTCTCATCACTGCCTTTTGCTGTCACTGTAACACGCTAAGTTAGTTATCCCCAATTAATAATATCATAAATGAAGCTTCTAAATCTTGAGGGTATCTTTTTGAGTACTTACTCTCACTGGGAAAGTACCCCGGCGCTATAGAGTTAACTCTAATCTCAGCCTTCTGGAACTCAGCGCTCATGAGCTTCGTCAATTGGATTGTTGCACCCTTGGCTGTATTGTAACTAAAATGGCCCTGGGCGTGTCGCATAATACCGGACATGGATGAAATCGTGATAACGGAGCTAGAGTACGGCTCCAGAGGCCCTTTGGGGCGAATACCAGCCTGTAGAAGAGGAAGGAATGCTACAGTCGTAAAGTACACTGCGGTAACATTGGTGTTGAAGTTGTCATGCCAATCAGCAGGGTCTTCATTGTTCCATAACTGAGCCTTAAGATCATCGGCCTCTCCGTGCTTAAGCTCAGCCTTCGGACCCGAGATGCCGGCGTTGCAGACTAAAAGGTTGATATACTTCTCTTGTTTGCTCAAGTCGACAACTAACTTCTCTACATCGTCCTTCTTGGTCACGTCACATGGACCGATTGGAATGATCTGGCCGTTCCCCTTGGTAGGTTGGTGACTCTTCGCCGCGTTTTCTAAAACTTCTTTTCGTCGACCGGTAATGTAGACCTTCGCGCCGTTCGCAGACAGAGCTTGCGCAGCCATGAGCCCAATTCCTGTGCCTCCCCCGGTGACCACTGCTACAAAGTCTTGAACCCCGAAGAGTTTATTCACATCGAATTGGTGTGTATCGGCCATGTTGAAGAATGAACTAGATATCTTTTCGAGATATCAAATAAATCAGAGCAGATAAGTCAGTGATGTTGTTCGTAGTATGCCTGAAGAGAATCTTGAACAATTTTACATTGAACAGACTTGATAATAAAGATCGAAGTATCAGTGGCAATGAGATCATATACACACAATTCAACTAGCTTATCTGATCACACAAAAGACGTACCTGCCTATAGATGCATTTTTCGACGAGTGGTGACGTAAAATATACCTTACACCACGTGTAGCAGGGATCTCGATAGGAAGTAACAAACAACAACATCGCCACTGCTTTCCAAAGGTAAACTTCAGCAGCTAATATCAAAATTCAAAATTTTTATGGCGGTTTCAATGGTCGTAAATTTGGAATGGCTAGATCAATTGGTATTTACTCTACGAAATAAAAATGCTCTTGATATTTATACACACATTGCACCTCTCATGCAACCCTGCGAAACTTCATCTATAGCTTTGCTGTCATCTTTTGGCCTTCGCTCAGCGCAGCCGCGGCATCTGTGATAAATTCATCCACAACCGCTTTCGCGCTCTTGTTCTCAGTCACCAGCGCAGCGCACTGTCCCATCAGGAACGGTCGGAACTGGTCCATTACGTCGTCTAGGTCTTCGCCAGCAGCTTCCTTAGCCTCTTTCGTTCCTGGGATATCGGTGATGCCGTTCGCGACCTTCTCCAGGTCGGACTCGTAAGGGAGAACACCCTTAGCGGTTAACTCCTTGATCTCGGACTGGCGCTCGGTCTCCCAGGTCTCGATGTACGGGTTCTTCCGTACTCGCAGCGGTCGCCCGGTGAAGATGAGGGTACGGATCGTGTCGTCGAAGCTAGCGGTTTGAACGGCCTCCTTGTGCGATTCCGGCGCGCCGGCTTCGTCGGTCAGGATGAATCGGGTGCCAACCCACACGGCGCTCGCACCCATCATCAACGAGGCAGCTAACAGCTGACCATTGTGAATACCACCAGCGGCGACAACTTGGACTTGCTTGCCTGAAACGGGACTCTTCTTCCCCTTGCAGATCTGAACACAAGCAGGAATTAGGACCGTGGTCGGGACGTGTCCGGTGTGACCGCCACCCTCGCCACCCTGCGCGCAGATGATATCGCAGCCGATGTCTAACGCCTTCTGGACATGCTTGGGGTGTCCGACCATGTTCATGTAGTAAATGCCGTGCTTGTGTAATTTGTCGACGACGGCCTTGGGTGGCACACCGACGGCGGAAACGAAGAGTTTGGCACCCGATTCGATGACGACGTCGACTAGTTCGTTAAGCTTGCCTTTCGTGTAATCGTAGCTGTGTTCATGCGGGATTAGCTCAGTGATCTGTTTGGTCCGCCACTCACCGAACAAATGGCGATGGCGATGTGTGTTGGGGATACGGGAACGTACTTTGTCTTCCTGGCGTTACCGCCAACCTGTGGGAGTAACAGGTCAATTCCGAACGGCGCATTCTTGTCATTCAAGTACGACTTGAGTTCGTCGATCTGCTCCTTCAACATGGCTGGGGTGTAGGACATGCCTCCGATGACACCGAGACCTCCGGCATTTGTAACAGCGGCTGCCAGTTTGGGACCAGCAGCAACGTTCATACCAGCCAGAAGGATAGGGTGGTTGATCTTGAACAGATCAGTTATGGGAGTTCGGATCTTCTCTGAATAGTCACATCTAGTTAGTCTTGTACTGGAGTCAGCGTAGATTGTTGCAATTGTAACGCACGTGGTGAGGCCATCTTGACTGTTAGACGTAAGCTGGAATTACAGGACAAGACGAATAAACAGAGGCGATGTCGCTTTTTTCTAACTTGTCCAAGTTCTACAACTATAAAAATAGAAAAATAATTAGAGTAGATTATGAATTAGAAAGATAAGATCAATTCAAGGTAGAAATACAAAGAGGATCGGTCTTTGATTATCGGCAAAATAGTCTAGACTTGGTGGAAATTGGAGTTGGACGGCTATTGAATCAGACGTGTGACCCAGTCGAAAGCTGGGGAACCGAGGCATCATAAGTGCCTGGTCGACGATGAACTAAGCTCGTTTAGGAATACTGCCTTTTTTAGAACTTGATGGAGTGCATTAACCCCTGGAGATGGGAATTAAGCCGAGGTTCGTCTAAGCCATTTTTGCATGCGATAGCTCTCCGTATTCGTGGATAGGTATGTTTTGCGTCGTGTTGAAGAATGCAGTGAATGTCGCCGCAAGTCATTGTGCATGAGTTTACCTACCTAGTAAGTATATGTTTACGTTTATGTATGTGAGAATCTTATGCTACTCGTCCCTATTATGATAAATCACAATCTACCCCAATGCGATGGAGTATTCCTATAGCGAGGTAAGTCATTTTAATGCCGTCGCCATCCGAAATCCTTAAAAGGAATAAATTTCATAAGCCGGAGTTACATAGTACCGTTGATAATTGATCGGAGATTAGATATGGTACGTACCTTTTTTGTAAGGTGGATTTCTAGAATTTGCTTCAACATTTTTCCCATCAGCTTCAAAGTTAAGGTGTAGTTATGATGTGTGATTAGCCAATGAGGCAATTGACTAAGCAGCTCAATCCTTCGTTTAGTCTCAATGAGTAGTTTCTCATCAGCATTTCGAGCATGGAGTTTTCCACTTCGCCGTACTCGAGCGCCATCTTATATTCAATTAAATACCTCCTTAAGTGATACAATATATTCTCCTTTTCCCTCCTATTTCAATACTATCGTCTTCCAAAGAAATAAAATGAATCGTCCAATCTCGTCTAGTCCGCCTAGAAAAGCATGCGGCTGTGCGAAGCGTCGCGGTAAGCAAACTGCTTATATCGCTCTAGGGAGTAATGTTGGCGATCGAGTGGCCATGATTGAGCAAGCATGTAAAGAGATGGATTCGAGAAATATTAAAGTCAAAAGGACGAGCAGCCTCTGGGAAACTGAGCCCATGTACGTTCTAGATCAAGATAGATTCGTAAATGGAGCGTGCGAGGTGTGTCTCAGAATCCCCACTCCCTACGTTCTGAGCTGAGTAGTCTTTAATTAGGTTGAAACCGATCTAGAACCATTGCCGTTACTAGACCAATTACAAGACATAGAAAAGTCTATGGGACGGCGGAAACTCATAGATAAAGGTCCTCGGAATATTGACCTAGACATTTTGCTTTATGAAAATGAAAAGGTCGATCATGAGAGACTCAAAATCCCTCATGTCGGTATCTCTGAACGTGAATTCGTTCTCCGCCCTCTCGCCGAACTCATCCCGCAAAAGTCAATAGACCCTTCCAAGCCATGGAAATTCATCCAAGACTACTTGAACGAATTACCCGAAACCCCTGAGCCCCTCTCGACCCTGACGCCGATATGTGCCTCAGTAGAACCTTTGAATGCCCTCAAGGCAACGCGGAAAACGCAGGTAATGGCCATTCTTAACATAACTCCCGATTCATTTTCGGATGGGGGAATCCATACCCCTGACTCGCTTAGAGATACGATCATGGCGTACGTCCGTGGCGGCGCCACGATTTTCGATATTGGCGGACAATCTACAGCTCCGGGAACGCTCGAAGTGAGCGCCCAAGAGGAAATGGACCGCGTCTTGCCCGTCATTGAGCTCATCCGCAGCCTTCCGGAAACACGAGATGTCGCTATTAGCATAGATACGTACCGAGCTTCAGTTGCTGAAGCAGCTGTCAAGGCTGGTGCAGATATCGTTAACGACGTATCTGCAGGTCTGATGGACCCGGATATGCTCCCTACGATGGCCCGCCTGGGCAAGACCGTATGCTTGATGCATATGAGGGGTAATCCTAGCACAATGAGCAAGTTAAATGAGTATCCCGACGGAATTATCCCGACCATTGCTCAGGAATTACTCGAACGAGTCGCGGCAGCCGAGGCGGCGGGTATCCGCAGGTGGCGCATTATCCTTGACCCAGGACTTGGATTCGCCAAAGTCGGCGAACAGAACTTACAATTGCTTCGCCATTTCGACGAGCTACGTAATTGGCCCGGATTAGAGGGTTTACCATGGCTCGTGGGATCCAGCCGCAAGAGCTTCATCGGCAAAGTCACCGGCGTGCCGAAACCCATGGACCGCGTTTTCGGCACGGCAGCGACTGTTACCGCGGCCGTACAGGGCGGCGCAGATATAGTGCGCGTTCACGACGTCGTAGAGATGGGGCAGGTAGTTAAGATGGCAGACGCCATTTGGAGATATTAAAGTAACACCTTGCATTTCATTTTGTGTTACTAAGCCTATGGAAATTACATGTGCGAGTGCTCCCCATTATCATAATCATGTAGAGCGTAAAGTTCATTCAGTCTTTTTCAAGTTTTCATTCCAGTAACTCCCCCATTCATTGCCGTTAGTCATCACCAATTTTCCGCACCCAACGCCCGCCAAATGATCATGTCGTAAGGTAAGCTTAGCCGCCAAACTCCTCAAAACTCCCAAGGTCATGCTTAAGAAAGAGAAATAGGAAGTTTAGTTTAAGCAGCAGGGTCTTCACCATCGCCAGAGCCCTCGTCCTTCTTCTCCTCAGCAACATCAACCGCCTCAACCGCCTTTCCTTTTCCCTTCATCTTACTCTCCTCCTCAGCCTTAGCCTCAGCCTTCCACTTCTCCACCAGAACAGCAGCCTTTCGGTTCTTCGTGGCCTCGGCACACCAAGCGATGTCAGCGTCAGAGATGCGCTCGATCTTCATCTCCATGTCGGAGATACGGCGGATCTTCGTCACTTGCGTGCGCACCATGTGCTGGCTGTCTGCGTTGTCGGCATGGGCGCATTCCTCGACGATGTCGTCTGCCATGCCTAGGATCGCTTCGGTAATGTATGCCGCGTGGACTTCGTCTTCTATGTGTTTGCGGACTTTGTTGAGGATGGGGGCGCGAGCGCTTAGGAGGGTCTGGTCGACTTGGTCGAGGGCCTTGTTCCAGAGCTCTAAGTCGGAAGTCTTCTTGTCGGTCTTGTCTTCGGCTTCCTTTTCGAGCTTCTCTTCGAGCTTTTCACCGACCTGTACCTCGATATGTTCTTCGGTCTGTTCTTCGACCTGTTTCTGCTCGCCCTCGGAAGGGTTCTCAGCTGGCTTGCCCTCGGTATCCAAGAGGGGCTCCTGCGCCTCGGTGGTCTCCTGCGGATGACCCTCCTCGACTACGGACAGACGCTTGCCCGGACTCATCTCCTTAAAGCGGGCCAGACCGCGACGAGCGTTAATATCGCTCTGGTGCGCCATCTCAGGAGGTCCAGCAAGAGGACTCAGGGGGTCCGAGACGCCGCGACGCGGGAATGCGCCCTTGGGCGTAAGGAGTCTGCTGTTCGTGCCGCCGGGGCTGCCGGGGCTGCCGAGGCTCATGTTCTTGTCACCTCGAAGGTGATTCATGCTCTTCACCTGGCGTGGCTGATGGATAGATGCCTACGACATAATTATTAGCTGATATACTTCGATACAATTAAGAGCATGAAAAGAAAGGGTGTGTTTTAAGGAAAAAGGAGTAAAGATTACTCACTGGACGTAAGCTCTGGCCACACAAGTCTCTAATCTGCTGAGCGTACGCCTTCGAAGGCACCCGAGCATACGTCGGGATGCCCATGCCAACCATTCCAGCATCATTGGCATGAATCTCGCCTTCGTCGTAGTACGGAACCATATACAAGTCGTTAGCAGGCTTCTTCTTGAGATTCTTTCGATACTGAGCATGCTCAGCTTTGCGGTGGAGGCTGAAGTCGACCTTGTCTAATTTCTTCTTGGCTGCTTTGATAATCTCAGCGTTCTTCTTGATGTAGTTGGCAACGGGGTCGTTGTCGAGCTCTGGAGAAGTTGCCGAGTGCTGGAGACCGGGGCTAGGAGGGGGAGTGTCGGGCATCTTGAAGGTGACTGAGCGATCGTTGGCAGTTGGTCTAGTCTCAACGATACGAGGGGGTCCGACACGGAGGATGGAAGTGCGTCGTACAGTCTGGATCTGAGCATTCTCTATACCAGTCTCCATCGAAGTGTCCTCGCTCTGCTGCTGGACATCACCGTCGGGACGAGCCGTCGCGCCACCGGCAGACGCATTATCAGGAGCAGTATTCTCTTCTCCATGTTCATGAGTTACCTCTACGACAGTAGACTGGATAGAGTCGTTGGAGTCATGGCCTTCTCCAGCAGGAAGCTGGATCTCGCCAGTGGGGAAAGCGGTCTCATCGCCGCCAGTAGGGGGTACGGGAGGATTGTGTACATTGTCCTTGCTACTAGTATGGTGCGCCATGACACCGAGAGGGATATCACCTTCGTGGGGATCTGAAGCGCGTCCGCATCCAAAGCAGCTACGAAGGGTGGATAGGATATTACCCATGGCAGAAGAGGAGCGCGTGTCGCGCAATGCTCAGAGAAGTATAAGAGGTGAATTGAATCAAAACGGGAGTCAGAAATGAGCGTGGTATCACAAAAGAAAATCAGTAGATGTGTAAGAACGAGTGACTAGGAGCTTTTAGAAGTCAGAGATTGACATTCGAAATGCGTTGCAGTGTGTGTAGTGATTTGAGGAAATGGGATGGGAGGATGAGCGTAAGGAAAAGAAGGAAAGAAAATGAAGCAATACAAAACACGTGGGAATTAGAAAGGTAGGAAACAAGTTTGTCCTAACTTGCGGCTGGGTATTCTGTCTCTTTTCGTGCGGTAGTGAAGCTATCACGACTAAGCGCGGCTTGTTCAGGGACATCGCCATTGTCCCGACTACGCGGGGGCGATGGAAGACGAAATCTACAGTTCACAGTGACAGTCATCACAATCCGTCTATGGAGCTCGAAACCGAAGTCAAGTTCGCTCGAGACTATCGTCGAGGGCATCGACTTGGCGAAACAGTCCTTGTTCACTCTCTCACCAGGCTCGACTCAACCAAGCTCGGCCAAGCTCAACCAAGCCTATCTTGCTACGTCTAGTATTGATTGCCTACAAAGCCTATTTTTATCACATGTCATTGATAAACAATAACTTCGATGAGTTTATGAGTGTCGGAACTTTCTCCAGTATATACTCTGTTGGAGTAAACAGATTCAGGGGCTACATTCAGGGGTAACATAAAGGATTGCAATCTCAACATCAACGACCCCTAACAACTTCAAATTACATTATTCATCATTCCAAAATAATAATTAGCACATATGGAATCAGTCACTATTACTATAATTGCCGAGTTGGATAGTTTACAGAGTTGGCTACCTATGTTCTATCCAGAAGTTTCTATGTTCTCCCTCTTAATAGGAATTTCACACAACACGAGGTACTTAGTCAACGATATCAGTCTTCACAATAATAAGGAATCGGCTCATAACTTCGATTCTCAATTTCTGTCTATCCCTAGTTTTAGGGGGGTCTAAGATACCTAGGTATACTCGTTGCTATTATTAAAACTGCCTCAAACTATACTAAGAGAAACATATCAACGTCACTAGAGCCTTACTAACAGAAACTACTATCCAATGTGTATATCTAACAGATTATCAATTCTACATGAAGACACTTTTGCTATCCTAACGCCACAGTTTCATCGGAACCGTTCAATTCACCACCCCCAAGAAGCATCTGGATGCTAACTACACCACCCTACGAGTAACCCAAGAACGTGGCTTCGGCATCTCCTGACGCCACAATGCACATATGTGGTTCTACGATCTGTGTGCCATTGTAGCACGCCGCCTTGTAAGGGTCTCTTACACTCGGTCCCCAGATTCAATGGCGTTACGGACTCCGGGTTCCCCCCCTCTCTCAGTTGTGGCACCCGCTACCTGAAACGAACGCCTCATTCTCCATCGGTCTAACGGCCTCTTGGCAGACGCTTCTTCCTCTCTGCCTACTGCGGCATGTAGAACCGTGAGGCTCTCTCCCTTCGCCGTCGTGGCGTTTTATCCTATAGTAGTCTAGAGCACGAGTTAGTGTGCAGGTATAGGTATAGGTAGGCCGGATACCCGCATCGTATATGCCGTACGCGTTAGTCAGCAGATCCATGGCTTGACCATAGCCTACGCCCCCATGTTTATATCCGCTCGCGAAAATTTTCTTACCCTAAACCGGACCTCGTCGAAACGCCTTCGGCGTTAATGATGTCACCTCCCACATTTCCCCCTTTTTTCAATCGGCGACCGCCGGTCGGCGATGGAAGAATTCCGTATCTTGGTAGGAGGGAAGGCTCTGGAGGCAGTACGATAGGAAGTGTCCGGCCCGCGGACTTATTTCCAAGGTTAGTGCACCAGTGTATACTAGTCTCTATACTAGCCGTTGAAATTTTCGTCTTCGGTGTGTGTGTGTCTTCCCAATTTACTTCGTAGGGCTGGGAATCCTTCGGTAACACAATTCAGTATGTAGTGCGCTGTTCATCAAGTAGCCCTATCCGTAGCTACTAAGGTATGCATTACTGGAGATCTTCATCGTGGTACCAGCAGGCTCCGTACTGATCATGTTTCACCTTTAGAGATTAGGGGTGGCTTCACATATGTAATAATCTCGGGAGAACGCATCAATGTGATTAAGTAACCGTCCCCATTCCTCGCACGGTGCGTCCTCGTTTGACATTAGTGGTGGCAGAAGCACACTATAACATGCCTTGATAATTACTACGATATCAAGCATTAACAAATTGCATACCTAATCAGTAAAAGCTTCGTGCATACCGCCCAATCCTATCCGTCGCAGCCCTACGTACCGTACCAATGGAAAAGGGGGCCAAATCAGCTGCCACGTAAAAGGGGGTAACCCTTCCAGGCTCCTTCCAAATCTGAAGGATACCCAGCGACTCCCACTCAACCCCCGACTTCCATCCCACGATCTCCTAGGACCCTCTTATTCCAAGGCTACGGAGGCAGCGACGCTCAGACGCGGGATCAGCACCCGTCGTCTCTTTCGGAACATATAACCGGTGGGCGTGTGTTACACCGCCGTTACACTAGATGCGGATGCTAGATTGCCCCAAGGCTCTGGGTGCCTGTGTATCCAAGGCCCTATGTATGGATGTATGTAGAGTTAGGTAGGTAAGACATTCATAGTCTACGGCTCACGGCATGAATGAACCTAGTTGGCAATACCTCGACGTGGCACGAACCCGAGCTGTCGTCTCTCCTAGATCTCCTGATCATCAGGAACAAGGGAGCAATTTTTTTAACCCACATAATGGAATTGAGCAAGTCAAGCCGAGTATCTGGGAGCCAGTACTGATGTTAGTCTGGTACGGGCTATCGCATCATTAAGACATCCAAACTATAGGTGAGTACATATGATCTGCAAGGACTTATTGGCGGATCCTAACATGAAGACATTATGAATAAGCCGAGCTGGAACCGGCAGCATATCTTACCCATGGATGTATATCGCCACTCGCGACAGGTGCTAGGTAGGCAATTTCGTTGAAGAACCTTGGGACTGGAACGAGATGAAGAATACAACCTCACTAAAGTCTTAATAACCAATTAGAATGCAAAGAATGATGAAAAATGATTTTAGATGAAAACTCTTCGGAGCGGAATGGAAAAAAAAGGAAAAGAAAAATAAAACCCTTGTCTACCACCATAAATTATTCGACCATCCAATGAGATCCGGTTTATGTTATGTCATTCGTAAGCCATTCTGATACATAATGATTGCCAATGATCTTCTGTAAATCTCACAGATCACAAAGACCCAGAGAACCCCCAAAGAAAGAAATCTCCAAAGCAGGTTTCGTGTTACCTCGCGCTTACTCGGCTTGATCTTACCGGCCAACTCCTATCTAGGGAAGAAGGGAATTGGAGGAAAGGCTCTCAAGTTACACAGGCGTTTGCAGGGTTACACCGCTCGGCTGACCTGGTCTTTTGTACCACATAAGCCATTTTAACAAGGTACAAGGTAATATTTCCTCGAAGTAACCTTAAGGCGGCGTGGCGATTGGGGAGCCACTCGACAACTGGCATAGTGGCATAGCGGCATAGTGGCATAGTGGCATACCTAAGCAGCTAAGCAATATACACCAAGTGGTGTGGATTCCAACACGGCATGCTTGTTAGATAAGTAAGTTCAGTGAGCTGACGACAGTGGTAGCGGATCCTTCTAACTGTATTCAAAACTTGGTGCATGGTCGGCAATAAGTTGCACATGGATCGGCAGTTCGCTTGTTACCTGAGGGGAATTCCCTGCTTCGCTTAAGCGACCATTTCTGTTCGATGGTACACTAGAGAAATGCCTCATTGGTTCTCCGCTCCCAAAACATGCTTCCTGTACATCCTTAGGAACGCGGACAAACGTACAAACGTACAGCGTCTGCGTCGCAAGAAGCGCGGCGCAGTAGTTTGTGTCACTGGCAAATGTCGCACACAACGACGCAGGAAGATAACCTTCCCGTCTGTACATGTACGGCGTAGTTTTGCTCGTACAACAGCCATTTACTTACCAGTGCGCTAGGCGTACATCGGTAACGCCCCCTCTCAGGCCCACGAGTGACCTGTCACATTTCACTCAGGACGTGAACACAGTGCAAAATTGAGACAGCGTCGGAGAGTGGGCGCCCAGAAATCGAAACGACCAGTCATTTTCATCGGTACTCTCGCCGGCAGCTCATGTTTTACAAGTACCGTTGTCTGACTCAGCCATGTCCACACGGGACCAAGCCGCGAACAAGTCGAGGACTCTCAATCGACGCAAGTGGCACGAAGTACTGCGTAGGGCTGAGCAGGAAACGGAAGTAGTGTAACGAAGGGCTGACGATGCACGTCAGGCACATCATCCGTACGTAGGTAGATGCTGCATAACGTAGAAGGGAGGGTACTCGGGGAAATCATGTCTGCTTACGGGTGATCCTTTAGTTGCGTAAGTGTGTAATTGTCGGTGGGTTGAAGTGACATCACAAAGTAAAACGGAACCCCGTAGTCCTGCCGCACGACTACGTCTAGTCCGGGTCCTGCTACGGTAACATCGCGTGGCTTGCTGAATGAGAAGCTGTTTGCGAATGGCAATATGATCCGAGCCTGTTGTCGACAAGCTACGACCTGGTCAAGCCTTTACAGCCACGGTACCGCGGGGAGATACAGCCCCCAACTTTTTGGTACAGCTTGACCGACTCGCCCTTGCTCAGGCTTGGTTTAGTCGACATTGGAAGGGATGCCGCGACGTGTTTGCCTGCGAGACCAGAGCAGTGAGAACGTAATTATTGGTTTGCGCAATCATGTTTGCCGCGTTAGGGCCAGCATGTACCCCTACAAGCGCAGCTTTTCGGGTTGAATTTGAAGGGCAAAAAAATTATTCCTCCAGCAGCCCAGGTACTTGGCACGGTAAAGAATTGGACTTTCTAAGGGAAAGGTGGAGGGGGTCAGATGGTAGGGGTGGGTAAGATTGAATCTCTCGGCACTTACCGGGCCTCGGCGAAGCAAATAATAGGAATCCCCGCCCTTCTAGAGCCAGTAGAAGTGATAGAAGGGAAATGAAGGGGCACGTAAGGAGGGAGTTGGTGAAAAGATAGCATTTAGCTTGAGGGAATTTGGGCACGCTCAGCGCGTCAGATATAGTAAGCTTTTTCCGGTGAGAATATACACATTCAATGCCAAGACCGGGAATGCAGGACGATAGCATTCAATGTCCACGCGTTGCGGGAGGGTTCACTCTTATTTTCGCCACTCGAGATCATTTTCCGCCGCGGAAACTCGGAGCTCGATGCGACGCAGCCCAGTGAGGCCAGACCTCGCAAATCGGATAGGAGGTAGCATGAATTATGGTGGTATATAGAAGCGCGATTGGGTAAGTTGGTTGCCTAGCTTCTCTTTTCGGAGCTCTCTCAACCATTCCCTCGTCGAGGGTGGAAGAGAAGACGGATACGCGGCCCCCAACCTTAACCATTCTCGACCAACGGCTGGTTGACAACGTGCGCCAAGGTCATATAGCCATCCTATCCTGCCCATCATGTGGTGGCGGGTCTGTCACTCATGCATTGGTAGGTTCCGGATCCGCGATGGCGGGTCTTGTTCAATGTCTTCATCCTTAGCATCGCGAGATTGCGACTATGAGTTGCAGGAAACGTCAACTTCCAATAGGTAACCGAGCGCATTTACCAATTAGACCTGCGAATTAGTGGGAGACGCAATAATTCGGGCTTCTCCCCCTCCTCCTTCGACGACCCTGACGAAGATCTGTAAAAGAAAAAGATCCACAAAAGCTTAATTGGACCGCGAACCAATTAGCATGAAGACAACCTTGGATGCTTTGTACCGTATCGGTAGATGTAGATGTAGATGTATCTTATTAGGAGGTGTGAGGTAGTAGGTAGAGGAAGAATGGAGAAGACCCGCGGGTGGCATCTTACCTGCATGTTATTGTAGAACACCACTCGTATGCAAGGCAATAATGAGAAGTTATTGCTTATCCCATAGCTCTTATTTTCGGCCGTACTGTCCGCCCGCTGATACCTGGCGTGTCTTTAAATCTGACAGCGACGAAAGAAGAGAGAAATTTTGTTGGACCTTCAACGACACGGCTAAAGTCACAAGGAGCTGACCGATGTTGTTGTCTCAACTGGCACGTAAGGATGTTTAGCTAGTTGGAGAAACCGACTTTGGGACCGGTGAACAGAATCTTGACTGGATTCGTGCACTTGCATTGTGATTCGATGCGACGGGAAACTTATAACCCACTCGAGCTTAGGTACGCATGAATTATGAGAAGATATACATATGCGAGTGTCAATATTAGAGGTCGGAAGAGGAACGCCATGACTTTTACTGACAGGCATTGTTTACGATGACCGGGATAAATTTCAACGATGAAGAATGGGCAAAAACGGGAAGAAAAGAAAAAGAAAAGAGAACAAGAGAGAAAATTAGCTCACTGTCTCGGACGCCGAGATCCATTAAGTGGTAGGTACACTAAACTAAGCCAATAAATAATAAGGCATCCGCTACTACCCGTCGATCGCCAACTTTAATTCTCCAAAGTGATAGGTAGGCTACATATACCTACCAAGTACCTAATAGTTAGGGAAGTACGATACCGCAGTGCGAATTGTTATATCAAACTCCCTGCGTACCTACCTGCCCTGCATCCATATTGTTGGCAACAGTAGCCTCATGTAAATGTCCCCGTTTCTGCGCAAGGTACCTACCCAAGTAGGTACATAAGAATTCCGTTTTCGACCGTATTCGAACAACCACATACCTAATTTAGTTATTAAATTTCGTAACCGATAATATCTCGCATACTTAAATAACATACTTACCATGGTATGCAATATACCCAATTAACTGCCTAAAAGTAGAAACACCGTTAGGATAAGCTACTGGAGTCGAAACTCAAAAGTTCTATTAGCTCTAGCCTTTCTAGCGCATGGTCTAGGCAGTCTAGGCAGGTACATCGAGTGTGGGGTTCCCATCTATTAAGTTCCACTGTTAGCTTAACACTGATACCAAGGATCTACCTCAAATCGCGTGCGGATGCTAGGACCCTAGCTCGCCCAGACTCCAGAACGACCACCCCTGCTCAGCTAACCTTGTACCACTGCAGCGCCTGAACCCCGGCTGAAAGCTGCCGCGACCTTGCTCTGTCTTGTCCGGTCTACATACCACGCTCCCTATCGTGGGTGTCATGCTTTTAGTGCAACCTAGCTCCCGTTGTGGGGCTTTGAGGCTTTGTAAGTCCAATTTGAACGACCTCCCAATCTGATCGAGATAAGTAATGAGTTGCTGTCCGTCAGGTGAAAATATGAATGAAAAAAAGAAAAAACGATCCATGCCGCATATCTAATCTATGCCAAGGCCTTCTTCAACCGCTGAACCCCGAACCGATGTAGGGATACTCATTGGCTCCGTGCGCGATCCCCTTCGTTTTTAAGTTTGCAGCTACCTACCTAAGTAGACCAAGTTCTTTTTCCCCGGTTCTAATTAATATCTATCTTCTATTGGTCATTACTTGTTAGTGGAGGCATGCGGGAAAAAAATGCTGATTTCCTTGCTTCGATGGTTGGGCATGCACTGATCGACTATCCGCTGTCCCGCAAGACAAGGGATCCCACTGCGATAGTCGAGAAGCAAAATAGAAAAAAAAGTTGAGTTTAATCTTTTGATCAAGAAGCTACGGGAAGGCAATTCCGAGCGCGTGAGCGCTGCCAGTAGGGAGATAGGACACCTCTATGCGTCCTTCGCCCTAAGCTGGATCCTGCCTTTCCACGTTTCGCACCAAAGACTATTCTTAGTCGACTCGCGAAGTTTGTAAACACACATTCCACCCGAAGCGTCCCTCAACCACATCGAGACAGGAGAAGGCGAGTTGCAGCAAGTTCGTCTCACCAGGAGGACTCGGACAACAAGCGAAAGCAGTTGCCGAGTTGGGGAAGATAAAACTCAGACACCCTTATAAACCCGTCTTTCCCAACGCCACCCATGATTTTTTTTTTTACGTAGTCTTCGTCAAGTTTCAAGGCAGATGAATGAAAGTCGCTTATCCTTCGTTTGTTGAACCCTCTCGAAAACACCGTAAAAGCATTCGCGCCAGGGTATCCTTTCCATTATCCCACCAGATAAAACCCATGTTTTGTAGTATATCCGGCAGCAACCACCAAGTCGTAGTTCATTCTTCGTATATTTCTCGCCCCCTTTCAGATTTCCCATGTAGACTCTTGCCCAGATATTCTTTCCCCGCCATATCCCCATACGCCGCTACCCCCCGCGTCCAACCTGGAGATACGGAGGATACCAAAAATCCAGAGAAAACAACAGATATGCTTTTCGTCTTTGATAGTCTTGTCAGATGTCGGTACAACTCGAGAACACGTAGCTAAAAGCTACCAAGTGGACATGTCATGTAGATGAGGCCAATATGTAGCCGGAGTAGGCCAATATGTGGCCGGAGTACAAGTATTATTTCGGTTGCGACTGCTCTCACCCAGATTGGGGAAGCATTGTCGGCATGGTTGGATAGTAGCCCGCGGAAGTCGGTTTTCCCTCAAAACGGCTACAGTTTCGAGAGTAGTAGTTACCCGGCGTGAAGAAGAGGCTCGGGAGAGGCCCGTCGTACTCGTGTTTCACCTTCGAAGTCGTCGAATCGACTGCCGCTGGCGCCGAATGCACTAGATTCTCCGGTTCGCTTCGGTGATGAGAAAACATCTCAACTCCTTGTCTCGCGTCGGTACCCTCGTAGATCGTTCCGGGGTAGTATTGGTATTCCTTCGTGCTTTCGATAGCCTTAGCCTCGTCTGCTGGGATAATCGGATCCATGGGCATCTCGTTGTGGCGTGTGGTCCCGTAGTGCCCCGACCGTGGATCGTATCCCCCACTTCCGCCGTAAGCGTTCGAGAGTAACGAAGATCCACCAGCGCCATAGTCGGAACCTAGAACCTGGGACCCCGAGTAACCTCCCATCCCGCTCGATCCGCCGGGCCCGCTGCTAGTGCTTCCACGTCGCTCCGTCTGATAATGTCCGGGAGAACGGCCGCGCACAATCATCTTCGCGGATTTGCGTTGCGCGATCTTCATGAATTGATCCTGCGCCTGATTCCCTACATCGGCGTACAACTCAACAACCAAATGATAGTATTGTTGCGCTGCGCGCCGCTTGCCATTGTTCGCAGTTGCCTGCTTAAACTGGATCCTTTCAAACGTATGCTCGCTCGGGTATGACCCCTGCGGGCTCTGTCCGTAGCCACCTTCGTACAAAGGTCTCGATCCACCGGGCATGTTGTGGTGTTCTTGGTAAAGCAACGGATGCGGTGGCTGCTGAGGCTGCTTAGGTGTAAGTCTCACCTTCTCCGGTTTCTGTACTGGTCCTTTGTCTCTCTTAGGCGTATGCTGCACCAAATCGATGGTATGAGAGTCGCTGTCAGATACCACCGCAGAGATGCTCATCGCGAATCCAAATACTTGGTAAGATGTTGACGACCCGTTAGGAGCGTACTGCATCGTCGTGTTAGGATAGTATGGCGTTAGGCTGTATGAACAGATGCATGAGAAATAATTCCTCCTGTAACATGTCCAATCCCCTTCTGACATGAAGAAGCCCTTGTCGATGGTCCCATGGATGTCGATTTTGATGGGCGTTCCCGAGTCTCCGTACACCAGTTGACCGTTTGTGGTCATCGGCATCAACGGGGGAATGTGCGTTCCCGCAGACTTGCCATACTGGCCGGCGTCCATCCTGACCGGACTCGTGAAGCTAATGCTAGGACTTGGAGTTGGCGACAAAGGGTGACGTCGCAAAGGCGCTGCGAAAGAAGGCGATCTCGTGTGCTCCGTTGCTCTTCCGAAGGACGGCCTCGGACCGGAGTAGAGATCTCTTACGTTGTATGCTGGATTTGGTAACGCAGCCGACCGGTTGGCATGTGCCATGCCCGTAGATGAAGTGCTACTATTACGGCAGTAAGTAGGGCAAGAGCTGGAGCAGTTGGATGCGGATGCATTATTACACACGAGTGCGTTTGGGATGGGTGTGCAACTTACCTAGAGTTCAGGCGCGGTGGCCTCACGTCGATCCCAGAGAAGATCTGTGAGGCTGGGGAATAGAATGATCCGGTATCAGGGGAGTACCCCGTGGTAGTGTTGTTGAGGAGAGGCGCAGAAAAGCCGCCGAGTACAGAAGGCGGCTGAGGAGGGGTTTCTATTGTTAGGGAAGAAATATTGGAATCTTGGGTATATCTGGACAAGGCGTCAGCAGGGGTTGTTTTTGGCAAATAGAACCTCGTGTGCGAGGCTCCAGACAAGCTAGCGAAAATTGCCAGGTGCTTGTATCGCAGGTCCATCCATACAAGACATGTCCAAGTGCGACCAAAAGGTTGTACTGACAACAACGTTCGCGTACCACAGGGGGGGGAGCGGATACAGGATCGGGAACTACAAAAAACCACGCCACATAGCGGCGAACAGCGGAAGAGTCACAGGCTTTTTGTGTAGCTACAACAGCCACCCATGCACTCTCCGCGCCTATGGCGAGCGAAAGAGATTTACAGGCGGTGCTAGCAGGTGCAGATTCTTAGGTAGGTAGGTTATCTTGGGGGGCACGCTAGCAGGGCGATCGAAGCAGCCTAACCGGCCTACCTCCATAAGTGCCCAAGTCTGTTGTCGTTTCGTTGAAGAAACGAAACGCGCGTGAAGTATGGAAAATCATGTGGTGATGAGACAAGACAGCAGAATAGAACAGAATAAGAAAAATTAAGTATCGGAAAGGTGAGACGAGGGGAAATTCTGCTTCGAAGACAATGTATTTTTTTTTCCTCTTTTCTTTTCTTTTCTTTTTTTTTCTTTTTGGTCCTTCTTAATAACAAAGGGTACGGGACGGTTGCTCACCTCATATCACCAGTAGCCGGGAGGTCGAGATATTCCAGCCCAGGACAGGAAGGCGGCGAAGGCTCAAAGTCCTGCTAGAAGGAGGAAAATTATCAGTAACGTAAGCTATGATGGCTGGGTATTATAGGTATTTTAGCATAGCGGTGACGGGTCTAATTAATAGAAGAGGAGAGGCCCATTGGGTGTGAGTTGCAGTCATTACCGGGCTTTGGGCATTGCCGGCGGGAAATTGAGAGGGCTCGAGAGTCTTGTGAGCAGTCCCTGTAGAGGATCGGAAGAACGTTAGCATACAATATTTTTCTGTACTGAATTGCTAACATGAAATTCTTGTTAGGACTTGGTGACTTGAGAACTGGAGAGAGACTCGCAAATAACATTAATGTAATGGCAAAGGAAGTAGTAAGTATGGAGGTACTTAAGTGCATGTGTATGCTAGCTGGTTGGGTACATGGGCAGACAGGTCGGTTAGGTAGATGGCTATGCGTGATGTAAGTAGTGGGTGTGTGTGTGAGCTGTGTGAGTTGCGTGAGTTGTGTTGAGTTGTGTGAGCGTGTGAGCAAGTGATTAGAATGATGCGTCAGTGAAGGTGGAAAGAATGGCACGGTGTTTGCTCCCCGGCTACTTCCAGCTCAAGTGCCAGGAAGGTACCTTGTCATTCCGTGCGTTGCACTGTGGTACCGCTGCCTAGCATGCGAGATACTTAGATGGGCTGACTGGGAAGGTACCTTAGGATTGAAGTACTTGCGCCAAGTACCTTCCAAGTTACCAGGGCCGCAGGGAAGTGGCTGTCGGGATCCAGAATCAGGGCTATGAGTGTGTTGTGGGTGTTGTGGGTAGGCAAGTACAGCGTACCAGCGTACCTGCTAGGTGGGAGGTATGGAAGGCACAGGTAAAAGAGATAGAGGGTAGAGATTTCCTTCCAGGGGGTACCACACTAGAAGACCCGACGGCGTTTTTTGTACGACGTAGGAAACCGGGGATGATTAATTCATTTTCATCCAATGTGACAAGCCCCTTCCGTTGATTTGCAGGACCATCGAGACAGCCATTCGAGGGGCAGTATTTAAGATGGACATCGAAGTACCATGACTTTCTAGTCCATTTTGCTTCCTCGAATCTTCCCTTCCTTTTGTTTTTTTCCCTTCATTTAATTTTATCATTTTCTCTGAGGCATAACTCAAAATAATGTATGGGCGAAGAGGAAGGGAAAGATAAAAATAAAATGAAAATTAAAAACATAACTTGCTGTATGGATTTACAAGGGGATGTGTGTAGGTGTAAGTCGGTATAGTGTGGCTTCAAAATGTATAAGTGTTCAAGGTACGTGTTGGGATAGATGAATGTGCTTGCGCGCGTTTATGTGTTTGTGTGCGCGGGCGCGTATGTGGTATGTGGCATGCGGGCTTGTGCTTGGTGCGCGTGCATATGAAAGAGGACGACATCATTGAAATTGAACTGACTGACCTTGAATGGCTAGGTTGCTTTTCTACTTCGACCTCAAGGCTTCAGCGAGCCTGCTGAAAGCTGCCTGGGGACGTATGTGTCCGACTCCCTTAGCATCGACGATGCATGGCCCATTTCATCCAATTGGCTTCTCTTAATTAAAAGCGCCCTGGCACAGACCGGTTCGGCGAAAGCGAATTTTCTCGATTGTTCTTTTACGTTTTCCGACGGGAGGTAAGATAGGAAATGTATAGGGAAACAATAAGAAAGGGCAAGATGATGCATGCATAAAATGTGATGGGCGGATTATAGATGTAATGCGATGTAATGTAATGTAATGAATGAATGAGATTAACGAGTATATGTGCATATCATGATAAATACCTTGGGGTTAAGTTGTTGATTCATTCGAGGAGCCTCTCTGTCTGAAGAGAGGCGTGGTTCATTCGGCCGAAAAGTGGCTGACGGTACCAATAGAGCTGGCGACGGGGGGTTCGAAGATGGGTCGCGAATTAGCTGTTGTAGCAACGGTCATTAGTTCCGTATTCTCTCTGCAGGGTTCCCGAAAAAGAGAAGAGACATTCTGAACAATGACTTGAATGTAACGGCCTGAACGGCTTCGCTCAAAGAGCCAAGTCAAAGTCTTATCCACTAATAAGGCTTTTCCCGTTATAAGACTGAACGTTTCTACGGCCCAGTTGGATACTGGAACCGGGTATGCTCTGAGACTTTGAGACTTTGGGACCTCGGTAGGTACCTCGAAAGTACCCCATAACCCATAAGAGATGCCATCTTAAGTAAGATGATCTGTAGGCGGGGGACCCCGTGTTCTTTTTTTTCTTTTTTTTTATAGGTCCTTAGGTATTGTTCTTTTTCTTCTGTTTTCCCTCCACTTTTTACATTTCAACTATACGTATCGACTACCCAGTTTCCGGTCTCGATCGGTAGTGGATATGTACCATGGTAGATGTTGGCGAGGTAAGTAATTGATGTATGTCAATCTCAAAAAAGTAGGGTATGGTTAGGGAGTGGGCTTGCTGCTTGCAGATGAGAGGTCCAGGGGGCCAGGATGTACACCGACCTTTGGATAGTCCACTGTAACCATAAGTGCCAAGCGATTAATGGCTCTGGAAATAATACATACGCCGTCATGCAGCGAATAATAATCCTAGACGGTTCGAATTTCTCTGTCAGCAGCTTTCAACCCTCAACAAGCAACAAGCAACAAGAACAACATGATTAATATTGTAAGAGTAAAAAAATCAAGAAAGTTACAAATGAAAAAAGCGAAGTAAAATGGGGAAAATCAATTAATTGTGCAGGGTTAGCCAGGACGTGGAAGCTCCAAGCTTCATCTCGCAGGACCAACAATGCAAAAGATAAATTGAGCCGCGCCGAGTTATGTCGAATTGGGCTGAGTAGGTAGTGTCGAGTCAAGTCGAATCAGGGCCAAGTACCTAAACACCCCAAGTATCGGACTCGTCGATAGGTCGAGCTGATTCAGCCGTATGCTACCTTTTGACACCGGTGAAATCGTCATCACCCTCCGTCCGCCTGTTTTTTTTTTTCTGCGTGTCTGCCTCCCCGTATGTGTAGGTATAAGTAATTCAAGGTCCGCGATCTGCTTGGCGCAGGCCGTTGGTCTCGTCTGAATCGCGATCTCGTGCGTGGCGCCTGCACAATATCCCGATAAGAGCAAAGAGAAACTAGGTACCTACTCTCCCTATCGGAAGGGGGCGCTAACATGCGTATTTCTATATTCTAAACGAATCGAAGGGAGACCCTGGATTTGTGTGTCAGCTATGCCTTCTTCGCTGCAGACTCTTGGAGCGATCTGATTGATCAACATGTGTGGAGGCTAAATGCACACCAACTTGCCTACCGCCATCTTGGGTCGATGGCGCCATGCCTATCAATTTGGAACAGAGCACGGAGTGGCAGTTGAATGAAACCGTGCCTATGGACGCCATCGAATGGTGCCATGGGACACTTCGTGATAATCAGCCTCCTAAAACGTGAATGATCCAGCATACCTTATTCTCTTATCTGCAGCAAGCCTTGCGTTGTCCCAGAATCAGTCTCTTTCCCGTCGTCTCCCAGGCATCGGATTCGTTGAACCGATTTGTAGAATACTGCCAGGGGGGTTTATCCTGGGTTGTCTTTCTTTTTCGAATCAGCGTAAAGGGGGGTCGTTTAGGTCATGCGAAGTCTCTAGGTGGGTGCCAAGCTAGGCGAATATCATGAGTACGGCAAGGCTTGAGATGGAAGAGAATCTATATACCCTCACAAAGCACGTCTTGAAACTTTGGCGAGGTGGCTTCGAATCGTACGATAGCTTATACTGTGCAGACTTAAAGGGGCTTGTAAGAAGAGACAAAAGGGTAGTGGCACAAGGTAGTGCATACGGGTGAAGTCAACTTCTCCAAACTCGCAGCATGAAATCCCATATATCGGTCTGACTGCGGTGCTTGAAGATTTAGGATTAGGAGGTGGTTTTTTGATAGGACTGGCAAATAGGCGAAGTGGGTATTGTCTATTCCCGCTTAGGATTGGGCAAGGTGATAGTGGTAGCAGTGGTAGCGCAAGCTGGGGGATTTTTGAGACAGCGACTATTAGGGTTATCTGAGGAATTTGCGGAGAGCTCGAGGCGCATTCGGTCTTTTTTATTATTAGCGGCTGGCTTGTAGCTCCTCTGATGACCGGCGGGCTGCGCGGTGATGTATGAGCTGGACAAGGTAGTTGGGTGTAGCCCTATGTGCCCAGCCAAAGAATTCAACAGATGAGTATCTACACGGGATAGGCAGTACAGGCTGTGCCTGACATCAGCGTTGGCATCGAGGTGGAGTGTGTCAAGCGAAGCAGGTCAAGTGAAGATTCTGCCAAATTAGACACAAGGCACCTGGGCAACTAAGCTCCATCTTTCCTCCATAACAATCAAGGCAAGAAGCCGTTCGAGTTGCAGGGCTTATGCTTCAAATTGTTTTAGTTCCTCCAGCCTCAAGCACCAAACAAGTCCTGGGGCGTGGCCACAGACCCCAACTCTGCTCGGTACTGTAATTAGTATTCCTGAAATTAGAACTGCCAGCCTCTTCCTAAAAGGAGTGACGGTATCACCTAAGCTACAGGCCGAAAATTACCTAGGTAGGCTCTACACTGCTAGCTAGGAAGATAGCTCCGCTCTCCTCTGCCAAGATCTGCCTCAAATAGCCCCGAGTAGCTCCTTGAAGATCATGAAAGACAAGACGAAAGTAAAATAGGAGCACCGAAGCTTTGGGAACTCGTTGAAGAGGAACTCCGTTCCCATATGCATCATTGCTGCACGTACCCTGCCGTAGGTGCCTCTACGAGACGCCACAAACACCTTCTGGTAATTGGTAAAGGACTTGCTTGGCCGAGTTGTGGTCTAGTCTTCGGGAAACTGCATGACAAGCCTACAACCGTTTGGTCGGCTCTGAGGTCAGTCCTCGCCACTTTCAGTTAGAGGGGCCTGATCATCAAGTACTAGGTATCGCTGCCGGGGTCCTTATTCATCTTATTGTAATAAAAAAATAGCCTCTAGCATCTGGTGCGTCTAAGTGATATTCCTATCTTTTTTTGGTGTAGGTCTACGATTCTTTCGCACCATGCAGAAAGCTATTGACTGTACCTATTGCCAAGCCTGTTTAAAACCCTCAGTAATCTTGAAACATCGTTATATGAACTCCAAGCTCTATTTTATAAGGCATGTCCATATATTTTAATGAGCGAAGTTTATTAGGACTTAGGGGTCTACGTGAGTGACTTGCCATGAGCTACAAATTCTATGATACATACGTAGCCTAGTTCTCGGCCCTACAATGTTAGTATATGGCCTTGCCCACGAGTTTGGCTGCACCGGTGGCCTTAATGAACCCTCGGCAGCATCCGACCAAGGGCGACAGGGCTCGCCCGCATGTTTCTGGTAGGTCAGCCTGACACACCTGCCGGGTTGGATGCGCAAGATACGTACGTAGCAGCAGATCATCTGAAGCCACGATCTTGAATGTTTCAGGCGAAAAATGACCCAACATTAAGCTAGGTGATAAAGAAAAGACACGTGAAGAATAAAGTTTCCGTCGACTAGGTCGACCGAACGTCTACGGCCCAGTAATATGCCGGTATCAAGATATGAGCTTGAAATTTTGATGCTCGGCCGAGACTAGGGGATTCCATAGACTTAGTTGTCCAGTTTCGTGATTGATTGCATTTCCAGACCGGAGACCGAACAACCGAATGCTACAGCTATGACCTGATTTAAAGCTTGACTTGAGAGTCTACCGGGATAACAAAGGGAAAGACGTATGTACCGTCAATATAACTTGGTCGGTGATTGTCTAGACGCCGTAAATCGATCGACCAATGATTTTCTCCTATTACCCGAGGTTTCTAATTAGGACCGGGAACGAAAATTGTTGGCCACGTCCAAGTGCCTAGATAATGAAGCTAAGGATATCCCCTAGCTAGCTGCTAGGTAGAAACGAGAATGAGTAGGATAAGGTTGTCTTCATCGTGTCTCTCCTCATGCAGAACTATTAATATACCTACATAGTCTTTGTGGAGAGCGGGCCTTATGCGCCTCTTTTGCCCTTCCCATCCATAATTGTAGATGCGGGTTCCCGTTGATTTGATAGACTGCATGTATCCTACCAAGATAACTTCCCCCACATACCAAGCTTGGGTGTGTAACACTACGAACTGTTTTAGATCGCGGCCCTGCTTTGGTCGTGACCAGACCCGCTATAGTTCCAAGGTAGGAAGTGAATGATACTTTCCTAATACTGAAGCCTTCTCGTTGAGAAGAAAGAGAAATATATCAAGTGGAACTACCAAGGTTATAACGTAAGGTAGAATACCGAGGCTGCCGTATATTGTACATGGTATGTTAAAAACAGCATGCCTCACATTGATGCAAATGAAATCACCAATGGCACCAAATGGCGAAAACTAACGTGGGTGGTTGATTAGGATATCAAGCTTATGTAAATCTTACCGTTACTATAATGCGTTTTGGGCTCCGTGCGTTGAGAATATCGGCATGCCGAAGTCAGCCTGGTGGATTGGGTCGTAATACTTAATTCCAGACACCATTTTATTGTTCATATTGTATCCGGATCGGGCCGCGAGCTCCAGTATAGCTCTGCTCGTCAATCTATAGTATCGCTGCAGCAATCTTTCTCTGTCATGTCAATGCACATCATGATCTACAAGACGCAGCCGTGACACGTTTGGCACACTTAGACATAGCAGTAGCGAGAAGCCATGCTCTGCCCAAAGCATCTTATTTCGAACCAAATAGGTACACAAAGGTTGCGCAAGCCGAACAAGTAGTGCCCACGCGGCGATTCTAGATCTTGTACGAGGTGAGTACTCACTGACAGCTTAAGGCGTCCAAGTAAACCACCAAGCTGTCGTCATATCTGGTCATAGGCGAGCATGTATGTACTGGTAGACATGTATGGTTTTCCCTCTTCTAAAGAAGGATAACTTGTTCTAATTACGTTATGTCTCTGGCTCATGAAGTCATCTTTAAACGGGTTAAGTACTTCAGTAACTTCTTGTTATTATTTAAGACAACAAGCAGAACCCGGATATCTCTGGAATGGCATAATCCAGATTAAGAACTACTTACCTACTAGAATTGTCTTTTTATCATGCATAGAGTCAGCCAGTGGCGGCATTTGATACACCCATAGTATGCATGTCACCAAGCAGCAGGGGTAACACATGGTAACGGGCAAGGTAACAAGAACATGGTTAGCTAACTTACAAGAGTTTCCGGGGTAAAAAGACCGCGTTGAAGCAGAATGCCCAATATGAGAAGCACAAGACGTTCTAGACGCAAGAACAGCCATTCTTCGGACAAGATCCATGAGTCCACGGCCCGGGGATGCTTACCTATGTAGGAAGATACCTATCTAGCAAACCGCCAGCTTGGCCTCCAAACTTGCTGCTTATTCAGGAAATCCCGAGAATTCGTGAGCAGATAAAAAGAAAAAGCAAACATAAGACCCCAACTTCGGGAAGGCCAGTAGAACTAAATCATGATGTGTGCATAGTTGATTAGGGGGTCGACACGTGTTTCGTGATTTGAAAGGGGAGGAGAGAAAAGAGTAAGAAAAAAATATTTACCTAAGGATTTTTAAGTAAGATGTAAGTACTTCTTAGCCCTTATTCGCACTGTCCGTTTGCTTCCAACGACCGGTGTAGAAGGGTACATGAAAATCTGACAGGGCAAGTGAGATTTCATGTAGGGATATACCGATCCCGCCAATTAGAAGCTTAAGGGCCAAAGATGACCCCAGTCGTACAAGGGGTTTCCCGCGAGGTAGGGGTGTGGATATGGGTACCCACTACTTAAAAGGGTGCATGACATGTATATAGTATGTCCTTTTTAGGAATTACTGTCGTATACTTACAATCTTTATGTATATATAGAGGTAACCGTATATTAAGTACTTATGAAGGTACGGAATATTTATTATTTTGGCCTTAAAGGTATTATGCTATTACGAAAATTGGAATAATCAATTAATATTTTCTTCATCATCGCTGAAAAAACGGGAAATAATAATGATCAAACAAAATGAAGGTACGTTAAAGCGAAAGAAATTCCTCACATAATGAGGACGTTTATGAGCAAGCAAATATAGGTAAACCATGAAGGGGGAAAAAGGGAAGGAAATGAAATTTCTGCACGCTCATTACTGGGTATATGGGAATAGCCTCGCGTTATGGTCTTGCTGTCGATATATAAATGTCAACGAGGCACTATGGTGGCCGTAACGCCACGACGAGGATCAATTACCTCCACGAAACCTTGGGTATCGCAAAGTAGACTCTCGCTGACTATTACTTTCATACAGCCATATACGTAGCTAAGAGTCAACCAATTTCCGATCTAGGAGCATTTAGACGAATACTTACGGATACCGGCCAAAATATGTATGAACCCCACGAGCTTTGGGACGACGGGCACCGTGCGAAGGAGACCTGCCCCTCGAAGCTTGCTTGCAGTGATTTTTTTTAGTATGCTGCGGTTAGGACCTGTACATATTTCTTGGTTCGGGGATTGTGGCCGGCTGGCTTGCTTAGACTATCTTGTTGATTGCATCCTTAAGTACCTTAAGAGGCAAATAAGTAGAAACCATAGCATAAATTAGTACACAATGTATTTATTCCAACTAGCCTCGAATATTCGGTGGTCATGTCACATACCTATAAAAGAGTAACTGTATCTAACCTGTTCAGTACATCAAGCTTATGATCACTCTTTTCAAAATTCCTATGACGCGATGCTTCCAGCTATTTTTACTTGGTTGTTGGTTAGGTATGTACTTGCTTGTATAGATGGTAGGTAGGTAAATGCGTATGGTTGGCCGTCCCAATGTCTGTCTACCATTGAGCCAATGCTGGCCGGTTATTGGAGCTATGGCTGAGGTTTACGGAACCCTAAGTAAGTAGATATGCGATACATATCATCCAAGAATGTTTTGGTATTGTTGGATCATGACGTGACATTGGTATTATTTGTTGACGTATTTTACCGAACAGGTTCTAGCTAAAATCAAATCGATCGCAATACCAATTCAGTCAGTGTTCATCCTTAAGAAGAATATATTCCGGGAGCAAGCAATTGAGACATTTAGACATCCAGACTATGCCTCTTCAGGACCATAACACTTCTAAGCTACTTCGTATCTTTAGAATTGTCTGCAAGGTATTTCGAAAAGGGGTGGCCCGCTCGACATGCGCGATTCTCATGCAGCCACCCACCGTTACATTCATATCCTTATCATATATGCTGAAGGGACCTAAATTTCCTTTTCTCTGTTCAGAAATTATCCATGCTTCATTTCTCTACTTTAATGCTTGGCTTGGAGATGTAGTGTCTGAGTAGGTACTTTCGGAGAATCTTCTCCACAGCATAAGTATCAGTCGCTTGAAAGAGGTGCTAGCATCTCGCACCTAAGTTTACAAGTACCATTACAAGCGTGTCTAGGGCTGCCTATGGATACAACAATACCAAAGTCCATTGTGGGGCTGAGTTAATTAGGTATGTCTCTGTTTTGCTGCAGGTTGATGGCAAGGCTTAGGTCATCACATCCCAGTCCTCAGCGGCGGAGGGTTTAGTGTCAACAGAACTTGTAACTACCTACAATGAAGCCTTGTCACATTTCAATATCGTTTGATGCAGACCAACTAATCCATCCAACCATCGGGACATCCAAGGAACAAGGACCAAGGGCCTGACCGAGGCTGCTTGATAAAGTGGCGCGTCTTGCATGAGAGCTGTCGTACAAAGGGGCCTTACCCGAAGCCTGTTCCTCCACTTACCAGCTTTCCTGCCCTCCCAAGTCTAGCCGGGCGTTCTGGAGCTTGGGTAAGTTGGATTATTACGCCAATTATATCACAAGAACTCGGTATTGTGATATTGCTCGCGAACTGTCAGCGGGTTGGCGCTTCGCTGGATTTTGATCGACAACAAGGATCATAGGATCCCAATGATATTATATTTTCTTGGTTAGCAAGTTCATCACTCTTCTAGTTACGTCTAAGCCGTGGGTGCTGGTGGTAATTATTGCACATCTTGAAAAATTCCTCTTTTTGGTCTCGTTCAAATTGTTAAAGCTGTGATGATGAAATAGTTCCAGTCTCAGTAGTATAGGAACAGTTGGAATCTCGAAATCCCGTCCCCCTTTCCAGCTGCCGACTATCGGACCCGCAATGGTTCAAGTACCCAGGTAGGTACTAGGTAAGTACTAGGTAAGTCGTTAATTTGAAGCAAAGCTTTGACGTCTCCTGTCTTCCTTCATGTTGCTCAAATTTTCTATCTGCATCATTACTAGCGTGTCTTCGAGTTTGACTTTCCGCATTTGTTCGCTTCCTATTTCCAGATCGGGGTGGTTTCTGTGAAATCATTTGTCAAACGCTTCTTCTACCCCTGAGGCAACGCTCCTCCACATTTCTACATTCTGCTGTGATCTTTTCGAACTTTTATAAACAATGAAGCTGTCTGTGGTATTCTAGAAGAGCCGGATGATGGTATGGGATTTATCATATCTGCGTTGCTCTACAGGTAGGGTTATGCCCGAAGTAGACGGCGCGGGTATAAGTGATTGACTCACAATCCATCTAGATACTTACCAGGTACCGAGGCAGATTATCTGTGAAAGAGTCAAATTAAAACAAATCATTCTGTCGATATCTAATAAACCCCGATGAACAGTTCCTAGAAAGGAGCAAATGCCGAATATAGTGGATATTCAGAAGTATGCATCTTTGTTTTGTAACGTGGTACAAGATCCCTCCTATCAGTTGAGGCGTATTTCTTTTAGTTCTGTACATACTGGACAACACGACGAACCCAACCATAGATAAGTTGGGCTTCAACCACCAAGTAAATTAATATCTACGATAAAATTCCATGAGGCTCTGCCAAACTACTATCTACGCTACTTCTACGAGTATTCGGCCCGGGAATCTTCAGATGACAATCGACTTACATGGATCCGGCTATGTACGCACCTTTCCGATGACTCAACAATGCTTACTACTTTGGATGGGTGGCAAGCTAACTCCAGGACCTTACAAGAGGTCTGCCCCCTCACGAAGGTACGGACATTTAAGCGATATATGACCGGAAATTATCTACATGCAATTCTAGGAATTCCCTGAAAGGTACATCTCCGGACTAGACCTTTGTATCAGCACATCCGTTACAATTCAATTGGGAGCAAAAAAAGTCAGGTTATGCAACTTCACCAATACCAGGTATCTAGGTGCTGAGATGCCTGCTTGAGTAGGTAGGTAGGTACCTACATAACTAATCACTGAAGCTATTAGTATCACCTGAATATATCGTAGGTGTTGGAGACCGGAATTCCATTTTAGCATCATCAACAGGACTATCTCTACGTGCGGATATAAATACAAATCTTTGCAATGCTTCTATCCCCTAAAGGAGTGTGATATCAACATCCCGGACTATTGGATTCCAGGGCTCCGGCCGCAGAGAAACCCCAGTGTCTATCTCCGGATACCAGTTCTGGTGTCCCTTTTCAGGGAGACGTCGGGACTTTATGAGCATTTTCAGTGCCTATACTTTGTTGATCGCTGTACAGCATCTGTAAGCCGCGAGAAAATATGGCTCGCTTTCCTACGTGACACTGCCATCATAATCCAACCCTGATAATATGTCGCATGAGGCACGATTTGAGTGAAATTTTTTATTGTTACCATCCATTATCCTGATGCTTTGTTTGAAGGTTTTCTGCGATCACCGAATGCCTATATTTTGTATTTTGTCCCTTGCTTTCCATGTCTCCCTTACTGCATTTTGACCCACCAAGTCGTAGTGTGTAGTAATTCTCTTTTAATTCTTGCTTGCCCTCCCCAGCCTTTTCAAGGATTTAATTATCGCAGAAACTAAACACCCCAGTACTTGTAAGGCCGTAACAACAAGCCTCCGTCAATCATCTCGAGATCTTTCGCAACGGAACATTAGCGATAGCCCTTGACGACTACGCTCAACGTGGGTACCTAATCAAAAAGCTTACTGTCCATTAGATTTTAGAAGCAACATGTCCCCGACAACTCAAACCATACCTAGAATAATCAACGACCACTCACCCCTGAATCTCGAGCGAAGTTAGCTACTGGCGACTTACGTCGACGAAAACGATCGGATGCGTTCAGAGAACATCCACATCGATTAGGATCACTCCCGCGGGATGCACGCTAGTCATGATGTTGGTGCCGCTTTCCCGCATGATACCCATCGAAGCTTGCGCGATATGCATTCCCACCCTAGAGTCGGATAGGTGTACTGGTTGGCAGACCGGTTTCCTTTACATCCTCCATCGATCGACACAAACACTCGATGAACTTAGCTTTAGTTGATGCAGAGTACCTCTTCCGTACTGTCGAATCTACCCTGAATGTTGGAACGATGCGATCTCTTGGAAATGCCGCGAACGCCGTGCCGATATCAAAGAACTTATTGAAGACTTGATATTGTAGCAAGAGTAGTATTATCCCCGCTGTCGACATAGACACGATATATGGACGATTCAAGATGTATACCTAGGTATATACACGCGGATAGACCGCTACGGTCTTCTGTATAATTTAATAGGAAACCCTTTACTCGTACAGGAAGGTTCGAGGAAACTTCTAGATGGTCATTGAAAAGACCGCAAGTAACTGGGAAATGCTGACGGCTTGTGTTATTGGATTGATTTTCTTTCTGAGGTTATGACTACCTAGGTGTTTTTATCTTAGTCCTATCGTCTTTCTATCTTGAAGGCTTGCGCGAATGTACCCGTACAAAGCTAGATAGGTCCCATATAGTTTTCCATACCCAGTATTGTCTTTAGAATTATTACGGAGAAATTCTTATGTTTGCAGATGTTCATGAAATTTCCCAGCCTAGCCTCGCGAAGAAGCAGAAGATTCCGAGATAAGAAAGCAAAGATACCTTATCCACCATTAAACTAAAGCTACTATTGTATTCGACCTTGCTTCATTCTCTCAAACCAGCAGTAGTTTATTTTAAGGGCAGATCGGTGAATGTGTATATTTCCAGCTCAGTCGCTGCAACTTTGGTGTAGAAAATAAAGGAGTTACGTATCAGTGTGTTGGTACTTTGTATTATTCTCGTTACTCATGTGATGTATATTTACTTATCTGGTCAAATATTCAAGTCCCATTACCCATAGACAATACGGAAGGTTAAAAGAGACATATGAAACGAAGTAAGTATTCCAGAATCTAAGTGCGTAGAGATCATAACTACCTGATATTTTATAAAGTAGATGTATTTGACTCTCTATAAGTTCCAACTATGTTAAATATTAGGAATTATATATCTCGTTCATGAACATATCTATTTGCATATATTATAAAGTATAGAACCTATTAATCTATTAACATGTTAAGTCTTAATAATTTGGGAAGTTGTTAAATAAACAACGAACTAACAAGTTTCATGATGTAGTTACGCTCCTATACGCAATTACTTTTATATATTACGCAGGTTAATTTAAAATAATTATCTACTTACTTAACTTATCAGTCAAAGTCTAACATCTAGTTAAATCGGATGAAACATAAACACAATGACAATACAGCTTACAAGTTATTCACATGCTGCTAACAGTTAAACTGGAATAATCATGAAAATAACCCGCCTATAATAGATTCCCGTAACGTTCGAAAGACCATATCTGGAACTATGGCAATTCACACCCTATTCAAGCCCTTAAATTGGGCTCTTCTATCAAATATTATCTTTAATCAAACTCGACCGCTCTAGGTACTTAATACTTATGACAGGGCTCGCGAAATACTATGTAACAACATATTCTTAAACTTACAACCTTAACACTCCTTAACTTTTAACATGCTTACATATATCAACTGACCAGATATTCAAACATATATGCCAAACTCATCCAAGTATACTATCGATGTCTACCTAGTTATCGAAGTTGTTTCTCTTGACGTTAGCTCCAACTACTTAGGTCAGTTCTAATAGGGGCCTGTATTCTAGACATTCCCCCTATTTGAGAAACATATTCCTCTATCTAGGGTCCAAACTAGTATTAACATAGTTACTTAGTTTCTCAACAGATTCCGGATCGTAACACAATCTCGGGTTGTTTCTGCAGCAGCTCCTCTAATGTCAACCCTCTTTCTCGTAACCAATATGGTCCAAAAATGTACGCACGGCAGACTCAACTCGATATTAGAAATTGTTAGTGTATATTAGACTTGAATACTTTAATTATCATATATTCCAGTACTTGTAATGTTATGTCACTACCCAGACATCCAGCGAGTCAAATTATAGCTGAGGAATGCGAAAAAAATTCCTTTATACGTGTATTACTGCTCTTAGCCAAGACGACTCAATTTCGGGATTGTTGGTATCTGTTTTTATAGTTTCTACCACTGATTCTCTAGAGCTATCTTCTAAAGTGGATACATATTGTCAACCTGAGTACCTGGTGCCTGGGAGTCAGTTGAGCTCCCTACCTATGTCAGCCTATCTCAAGTATTACTTCCTTGGTTTCTATCGTGTCTTTCTCCTTCAGTTAATTACGTACCCAATCAAGTTTGTAGGATTATATTCGGATAGATATTCTCTCTTTCGGATTTTGACTATCCCGCATTCAATTTTGCACAGCTCCGGGGTTCCCTGTCCACGTGTCGATCATGACATGATTCCCCAACCTTGTCGTCATCTGATTACCGATGGTCGACCAGTATATCGGGTAATGGCCGAATTAGGTGAGGTAAGAGAATGATTCGGGGAAAACTTATTTGACTTACATACCCTAGGCCACGTAAACCCTGTACAGTCGACGGCATTGAGCAGTTTCTGTGTCTCTCGGGGGAGCCTATGGAGGCCTAGATCAAGAAGATCTGCCACGGCTCAGTCCTTCCGGGACCCTTAGGGTGGACTATAGCTAAGTTTGTCCATACCTTACGGCCGAGCAAACGATAAGCGAATTCCTAGTGAATAGGCATCGAGCATTTAGTCCTAGAATTTTCTTACTAAGAAAGCTTTCTACCTAGTCTAATAGCTTGAAAGGACCGATAAGTCACCACAATTGAAACGGTTTGAAACACGTATAAGTCCTACCACTTTGCTGCGTCGTAAAGGGGGGAGCCCAGGCAGCCTGAGAAGCCCGACAGTCCCCAGATCGGTTCTCGAGTATCACGACACCATCGGGCATGACGAAACGAAACGAAACGAAATCGCTGTACCACCTCACATTTTGAAGAGCCCCGAGTTCTTGGTCATACCTACCCAAGTACCTGTTAGTGACATATGTACCCACATCCAGTTCGATATCAACAAGAGTACCTGTGTTTTGCTAACTTGTCTGTTTAGATACTAGCTACAATAGAGAGCAAAAAATAACAAACGAACTAGACTATCTTCGGTAATACCAACATTCTCCACACGCCCCTTACCATCAGGAAGTCTCCAGACCTTATATTCTGTCTTAGAGACTGAACCGGCACGTAAGTATACTGGGCAGCACAAATTGTACTTTTCGCTCTATACCTACATATAAACTACCTTGGCAGTCACCGGCTTCCGGGGATGATCCCGACTTGTTGTCACCCCGCCCAATAACAGCCCAACCAAGTACAATATCTGTAAAAATCCAAGCCTGTATGTTTGATCTTTAGGCTTGGGCTTGCATTAGTTTTCGACCCGGACCCTCAGGCACGGTTCCGGTCCAGCATGAAGGAATCCCCAGGTGACTTCCCGTTATGGACCATCTCTCTGGTCGTAAGATAAACTTAGCGATGCCCGTAGGTCCTACATGCAGCACATGAAGTAGGAGTTTGCGACAAAGACGTTTGGATTCTGCACCACCCATCTACCCGCTTCTAATTCGGCACATAATTTATTAATTTTTTTTCTTTAATTTGTACCTGTACGTCGTTCCGATTCCAGTATCTACTTTTCGCGATACTTAGATGCCTCCTTGGCAGAGTACTGTGAAAAGTACCTACCTAACTAACAGACACCAACACTTACCTGTAGAGTTAAATTCGGTGAATTACCAAAGACCTCATCTACCTAACCGTTGGAATGTGATCTTCCTTCACATGATAAGAGCAATCGAGTGTAGGCGAACAGTACACGGTCAGGTCTATTAGATTGAGAAAACCCCCCTCTACATGGACCCCTAATAGATACTTCATACAGCCCAATTAACCCGGGCTATGCTCCACAGTGTTTTAAATAGATCGTGCATTTAATCATCCCTGGAGACTCGTGAGACAATGTCATGCGAACAAGACACTTAGCCGAAGCCAAGGATCCTTATTCAACCCTTCCGCACAGGGGACTGCTTGTAATTGGAGAATGAAAGTGTTGGGATAACCATAAAGGAATGATTCGACTACACCAAAGCTTCAGATCTTTCAAGAGATTATTTAGTAGATTAGCTTAGAAATACTGGACTCGGTGTGATAAAGCTGAGTTGAGACCGGTTGAGACCATGTCTCTATCTCCACAAATAATATGAGAAAAATTTCGAGAGCTGATAGGGAAACTTACGTTTCCTAATGCTTTATTCAATTTCAGTCAATTATATAGGTTGTTGAAGCCCTTTCACTAATTGTTATTTGTACCTATACGTATAAGAGTGCCGGTGAATTCTACCGTCAAGGCCCACGACGTAAATACTTCGAATGAAGAGTGATATATAGGTAGGTAAGTACCAAGGTAAATATATACTACCTATTTGTTACCAATTATTATATTCATCTATTGAATTAACCCATACATCCCAGTAAAGTTAGGGAATTATAAGCCACTAACTACTTAGACATATGCTAATCTACAAATAGGGGGAAGAAGCAGGCAAGTAGGTATAAATCGAGTAAAATATTATATATAAACCGATGAATTCATATTATCAACAGTGTGCCTTCAGCTTGCAATACGCTAATGATGAGTAAAAATATATGTTCCAAGATATACTGACGATATTATGTTGAAAATCGAATTCGTCAGTGTATTATCTAACCACAGTGATAATATCAACTACATTAACAAAACCGTTATACCTTATCCCATAAAGTGATCCTTTTTACTGAGTAACAGAACTTGATTTGAACGTGAAATAGCCAGTTCGAACCACCGGGCGTATGCCAGCTACTCCTGGTACGTCAACAGCCACGGCCCTAGATACCTGACTGATCTCCCTTGCATTGAAAGCTCCACGCGCCTTAAAAATGGATCTTAGGTAGTTAATAAGGGAGTGGATTGCAATACCGCAGAATATTACTCATAACTTAAATACGAGCGTCATCATAGCCTATTTTCACTAGCAGTTCAGCTCATCCTCAATACCCAACGCCACTATGCCTAACGACATACATAGTAATAAACTTGACCGGGAAATAGGATACAGTCATCATTAGCTTCTTCTCCTCTTTAGGAAGTTCCGAGTGGATATCCCGTGGCTTCGGAGGCCCTGACTCATCAGCAAGATACAGCCAGCCACCTATCACGATGCAGCGGTGTAAAGGCGGCCCCAGAGGCGCGCTGGAACAACCGGAGTAGACCTTGTCGACGAAAGCTCATGTCGGAAACTTACGGCGTATTCAGCTACCTTCGCAGCGTGGAGGAACCCTGTCAAAGCTATTCACCGCCCCCCTCGGAACCGAATCATGCGATACTTTACAGTTCTTCTCATACTGTAGCCGATGAGAAATATACATAGCAAGATTTGGGGGTAAGTATCCGCGCGAAGGGTGGAGAGTAAGCCTTGTTATCATGTTTCTATGATGAGCCAAGAAGACGCTAGGGATCTGTATAGACCACGTTCAAACCCCTGAGGAGATGGCGTACAGCCGGCGGCCCGTCATTAGTCTCGCTAACTTGGATCCACAGCTTGCCGTCAAAGTCTCCGTCCCTTGCGCCGGGTCCAATGGTGCCATTGATCATCAGGTACCTCATAAGTCACCTACCAAGTTCTAAAGATTCGTCTTGTAAATCTTTCAAGTCGAGCCGAGCTCTGTGACTAGCTGTAACTAGCTGTCCGCCCTGTACTGCAGGTAGACTTTAACAATTTTCTTGAAACTGCAAATTCGTTTATGGGTCTCCTTTAATGTTACCGTCAAACGGAGCAAACAGGAAGGATGGGTAGCTTGAAATTTTTAACGGAGATTGCCCGTAATTAAGCGACTTCACTTCCCAATCAACTTGATGAGGTCGACTCACAACAGCCCAATGTAGACGTAAACATAAGAAAGCTCCTAGTAATACCATATATCGAACACATAGCATAATAGGACGTAGGGAATGATTATTTATTTATGTTTGAAATTTATAAATAATAGTTACCAAAGCTTTCTGTTACTGCGCATTAGTGACTGAAGATAAGATAAAATAGGGGTATGTGGTTTTTTGACTAACTACCTACTAGGTACTAAAGGAGGAATTTTGATGGCTTGACTAAGTAGGTAGGTAGTTTCTTTCCTTTATCAATAACTCAAGCGTTAGTTGAAAGCACAATGAGCCATTTCACTTGTCGACAGTTCGAGGCTGATTCGTAACAATTGAGTTTATCTCCTGTTTCAGACTATGATGAATTGTCATTAGATGACTGCTAGGCATAGTAGGGCTATCTAAATGGAATATACGTACTCACATGATATGAGGAATAATTCCTATCCTTATTGAACACAGCTGAATTATTCCGTAGACTTTCTAGGCCATGACAGCAGTAGGGTAGGAACCTCCTTTTTAGACCTAGCAGTTGTAAGTGTATCTCTCAACGCTCGATGAGAATACTAGAATAAGGATTCCAGTTCGAAACGGAACTATCTGTCTGACGAAACCACATCCTTATCAGTCAACAGTATTGGCCACGCGAAACTCCATGATATACCATATGCCCGGAAGTTTATCTGGAGCGGCCCTCGAATGCCTTGCTCTTCTTGTCATGTTCCTAACCGGATTAAAAGCATAATCTAGCACCCGACTAAACAAGGGGCTGTCCAAGGTAGACTTACGGGCATTGTAACAAGACCCAACTGGGTTACAATATGTGTAGGAATTATAGTATGTCAGAGACCTAGTCCGTTAAATGAGCGGCCATGGCTCATACGTACTGCACGATCCTACCTACTAGGTAGCTATGAGAAATCTGGAGCTCTCAATGAGAAAATGTGATTGTTTCTCTCCATTTAACAACCCTGTATTATCTTAATGTGTTTCGAATACATCCTTGAGTTTAATCGTAACGACGCCGTTCACTCTACCCTATTCAGAATGGAAAACTGTTTAGCCTCAAATAGGGGAAATATGGAGGGACTGAACAATGGTAATCGGGAAGGCCATAACCATATAAAGCAAAATATCTTAACGGTAATATGAGGGTAGAAGTAGCCAGAGAGGGGTTTTTACACAAAGTCAAGAGATGGGGGACTAATTGGTCATTAGACAATGGCGCTTACCCGTAGGACTAATTCATCCTTCACGGAACCATCCCATAGAACTAATTCCAACTAACTCCAAATAACTTATACTTCCCACGAGCTCCACTTGAAGGTTTAGTTTCCGCATTTTCGAGGTAAATCCTTTGGTGGCCTCTGACATCCACGAGGAGGTACTGATACTCGAACTCGTCGCGACCGGGGCGCTTGGTTAGATGCGCACTAACCGTGCCATTGTTGAGAGGTCCTTCAACCTAAAATAATAGATTAGATCTATGCTTTATATGAGCCAAAGAGACTCTGGATGATCGACCTAGACCTACATAGAAATTTAACCTTAAATGCTGGACACCTTGGGCATCCGTAGTCAGAGTCGATCTATTATCATTAGTACGGTAAGAAGGCTGTCATGTATTTACCATGCTACTAGAACATACGCAATTGGGCGAGCGCGACGCCATTTATTCATAGTCTCCTCTCCATGCGCAATAATTTTCTTGCTGTTGCCAAGAAGCGCCACACATTCCGGATCTTTCTTAACTCGATCGAAGGCTCGGCTAAAATATGCGGTCTTACTCTCCGGAGAGAAGACGTCTTGGAAAAGAAAGTAACCAACCCCTCCCTAGCAAATAGTATGTCTTAGCATATTTTCATGCCCACGCGACCAGTGGAAGAAGACGGAATCTTACAGTCAAGACCAGGCCGACTATGACAAGGCCAAAGTTAAAGGTCTGTTGTGTAGCGCGGGACGCTTTCTCGCCGATAGAAAGTTGATGCCATGGCACATTTCCATCATCGTTGAATGGTGTGATGGCTCTCCTCTTAGAGGCGGCTGAGTTATTCCCTAACCCATGCTGAGTGGCATAACCGCGGTAGGGAATAACGATTTGTAGCCGCGGAAGAATGGCGGAAGTACCTAACGGCCTGATTGGGAGTTTCATTACGACGGAAATAAGTCCATGGGAGCTGATTTTGCCGATCGAGGATCGTAAAGTGACAGTATTCGCAAGATTTTCGCAACGAAGGAGAATTTCAATGTTGGAGTGGGAGTTGGTTGAAGCTTCTGAAGCTTCGGTTGAAATGCAATTCAATGTGGGGAAGCGTTGTTATCAGTCTTATCTTAGCGTCTTAGATATGTACCTAAGTACAGAAGATAATGCACTAGTCCACTTGTAGGTTAGTTCTCTTTATTTAATAGCATGTGGGTCCGTGGGTCTACCTGTTATCCATTGAAGTGTCATTTTGGCGAAATCTGGCCGAACTCCTGATTTCGATTTCAACATTGACTTTCAGGCTTCATTCCTCCCCCTTTTTATTCTTCACGGAAAACGCACGTTACCCCTTATATCAAATATAGAGATTATTGCGTCCAAGTCAACAAGCAAAATGAGTGCGCTTGCAACCAAGCAGCAATCGCAGAAGATCTTCGAGAAATTGAAGACAAAGCCTGCGAATAGGGTGCGTGATAATAACATTCATCCATTCCTGAAGTCACTACCGCGTCCTCGTCTTTACCATATACTAATGTTTCTTGTTCGCGCGAATAGATATGTTTTGACTGTGGCCAAAATAACCCTACCTGGACCTCTGTGCCCTTTGGCATCTACCTATGCCTCGACTGTTCTTCTAACCACCGAAATCTCGGTGTCCACATCTCCTTTGTCCGTTCTACCAATCTTGACCGTACGCCACTCTCACCAACCTAAACAATCTAAACCCAACTACCACGCTAATCACCAATCTAGAATGGCAATGGGATCAACTTCGTGTCATGAAAGTTGGAGGCAACGAGTCCGCCACGAAATACTTCCGCGCAAATGGAGGAAGCGCTGCTCTCGCCAGCAAAGACCCCAAGACCAAGTACCAATCTAGCGCAGCAACCAAGTATAAGGAGGAGCTAAAGAAGCGAGCCGCTCGGGACGCTCTAGAGTACCCCGAAGAGGTCGTCGTCACTGATATAGTTGGAGACGCCGAGAGCTCCGCAACCCCTTCTAGCGAACCAAGCGACGACTTCTTTTCTTCATGGGATAAGCCATCTATTAAGAGACCTACACCGCCTATCTCGCGAACTAACACACCCCCTGTCGTCGGTCGAACTGCTTCCCCGTTCCTGAATGCGGGCTCTAACGGCAAAGAGATCTCGAGATCTTCGTCGCCCTTGTCTAAATCCGACTCCGCCACCGAAGCCAAACCCGCCGCCAGCCGAATCACCACCTCTGCTGCTCTTCGAAAGACCAACACAGGGCCTCGAAAGGCAAATGTGCTAGGCGCGAAGAAAACCACAACGAAGCTTGGAGCAAAGAAGGTCACGGGAGATATTATTGACTTCGATGAAGCCGAGAAGAAGGCTAAGGAGGAGGCTGAGCGAATTGCGAAGTTGGGTTACGATCCGGAAGCCGAAGAGGCCGAAGCAAAGCAGACCACCGTCTCCAAGACCGAAGCTACCAATGTTACTTCTCAAGCACCGTCGAACCCGCGTGGATATGGATCCGGTCATACCCGCGAGAAGTCGGCGGCTGAAGTTGAGCGGCTAGGAATGGGCTTCGGAAGACTAGGCTTTGGACAAGTCGGTGGTGGCAAAGCTGCTGCCAGCGCCGCACCCAAGAAGAATGCTGGTGGATTTGGATCCGTCGGTCCCGTCAAGGCTGCTACTGAAGGTAAGGTCTATCACTACAATCGATCGCTAAGCAAATAGGGCTAACAATATCATTCCAGACGATGACGAGCGCTACGCACGAAACAAGTTCGGTAACCAGAAGGGTATCTCCTCAGACGAGTTCTTCGGAAAAGGCTCATTCGACCCCAACGCCCAGGCTGAGGCAAAGACCCGTTTGCAAGGCTTCGAGGGTGCCACCGCCATTTCTTCAAACGCTTACTTTGGCCGACCTGAGGAAGAAGATCCCGTTGACGATTACGGTGATTTAGAGACCGCAGCGAAGGATTTCATCCGAAAGTTCGGTATCACCGCCGGCGACGATCTCGACAATTTGACAAGCGCATTAGGCGAAGGCGCCACCAGACTCCAGGGCGCTATCCGCAACTATCTGAACGGTTAAGTTAGGTCGGGTATAACAATACGAAGAGTAGCAAGCCTTTGAGGCAACTTCGTCCTAAAATAGCGGGAGATGAGAAGGGTATAGGCGAGACTCATGAAACCGACTCAGTTGGCAGCTGCCGGAAAAGCCTGACGCGGGTAATATCAAGTTGATACCGAGGATCACAAATGAGACAAGACGCGATGAACGGTGTCATGAACACAATGGCTGCATTGGCTTATGATTTTGACGTTATAGAGAAAGTGGCATGGTACGCATATGTAGTAATGAAAACTGATTATCTTGAAATCTCTTGAGGAGTTGAACTTTCTTGTTGCCTAAGGCCTATACGACATTCTATTCAGGTGCCTAATAATCAAGGGGGCAAAAAGTTAAGTGCGTAAACCATTCAGCCAGCCCTAACCAGCTACTTACATGGCTGTCCAGGCACCTGTATTTTAGCGACGCCCAGCGCTCCACCCAGCTACGGCATAAATAAGACATCTCCGGTCTATTCACGCTACACATACGATACTGTTGAAATTAAGTAGGTGCTAACAGACGAAAAAAAGATCAGACAGTCATGGATATTCATTTCTAATCTAGATAGTGGGCGTGGTCTCAAAAACTAAAAGAACCAAATTTCATACTCATACCCGCCGCTCTAAACCGTAAACCAGAAAAGAACCCGCCCGTTACCAGTTGCTGATAGTCTATAACCGTGTACCACGCGCCCGTCCAATTCTCGCGCACACTTTTATATGTTCGTATTCGTTAACTTACTCCCTTCTCCTACCCTTTCTTATATTCTTGTCTCGTGAATTGGTATTGGGTGTATAGAAGTAGGTACCTTTACTTTACTCTAACTAAAAGCGCTAAAAGCCAGCCTCGTCTTAAACTCTTCGAAGCGCTCTTGCACGATTACTCCATTCCACGTCTCGTTCCCTTCTTCATCCTTGCCCAGGACCGGGGTCCCGACTTGTTCGATAGCTAAGCTGGCTGCGATGCTGCCCCAAGCAGCGGCCTCTTCAAGGCTCTTTCCGCGTGCTAGTGCAACGGCCAGGCCGCCCAAGAACGTGTTGCCGCCACCGGTAGGGTCAACTACTTTCGAAGCATCAGTATGGTAAGCCGGGATCCAGCGTTCGACGCCCGGGTCAACCTCGATTTCCTCACGAGCGATAGTGCCTTCGGGATCTTGGAGTAAACCCGCGAATAAGGCCTCCATGTCAGTGTCTGGTTGTAAGCCGCCGTGTAACAGGGCAGATGCTTTTTTGGTGCGCTGACGTGGCTTGTCACTCCCCACTTTACGTTTCCGACCGCCGTTGCGAGCGAGGTAACACCCTTTCTCGCCGGCGCGGACCACGATAGCGAAGGATTGAAGGGGCATAGAGCCCAGCAACTGCTCGCAGGCACGCTCAACGGCTTTAGTACTGATCTCGCCGGTCTCAGGATCGAGCCCGGAATCCCCCATGAACCCGGCCAACTCCGAGTGATTTGGGCTGATAATGTCGATGAGCGGGAGCACGTTGGTACAGTTCAGCAATTCGTCCGGAGTGCACAGGTCCGGAACCGGCTCCCAGATAAAAATAGGCTTGGGTAAGGCGCAGCCATCGGGGCCGGAGAGTCCGCTCCGCCGTGCCTTAATCTCGGTCACGAGCTCACGGCATCGTGCAGGTGAGCAGATTAAGTGGAAGGAGCGTGCCGTAAGTAAGGTCGGGGTTAGGTCCTCGGCTGTCAGACGCTTCTTTTGTGTTGTGTAACGGAAGGCGCGGTTCTGATGCTCATCATAGCCGTTCCAGCCCCGCGTGGTGAGGCGCTCGGGTGTATGACGTATTAGTGCCGATGTCCCCCAAGTAGAGATGAGCTCCTCGACGGCCGATGGGAAGTCAGAGCCTTTATCGACGATCCACCCGACGGAGCTTGCGAGCGGCGGTGGGGAAAAAAGCCGCGCCCCTAAGGCCGAGTAAGCACCGGCGCCGCCGAGGATGTCCTTCACCGGGGGCGTCGGTGGCAGGAATTCGATTTCATCTTGGCAATGTTAGCTTACTAGACTTCGCATATTTGATGCATCTTCGTAAACCCGAAACCAGATTAAATGTGATGATAATAGTGGTGATATGAAGTATTGAATATCACATGTCCAAGACTTCAAGGCATAATATGACCAGATAGATCAAGGGCTGCTTTCAAAACTGTCCATTAATAACCATATCCCACCCACTTGGTCTAGACGCAGTCAACCAATCTAACTCTCACACACCGAAAATCATAAGGCTCTAGCCTTCATGATCGAAGGGCTGTGGGTGGTAAATATGATGGATAGGTCCAATGAGAAATGGGTACTTCGTAAGAAAATGCATCAGATTGCGAAGGCAAATGAAAATGTATCGTACCGATTATAAACATGCCCAAGGTGACGAAATCTATCTCGTGAGAAGCATTGTCGTCGTTCTCGGATTTGGGCACATGCTGGGCATCCATAACTTTTTAATTTGTTTCTCAAAAACTTCAACTCTTTAAAGCTCTCGTCGACGGACTGTTGAGCGTCATGTCATGTCATGTATCGTACGGTTGGTGTAGATTTTGGAGTGCATGAATGATTCCCCCCCTAGACCGCTGCTCTGGCTCTCTTGGGGTATTTTTTATGCAACAGTGTCGTATGGTTGTAGTTGAGAGGCTGCAGGTCTGAGATGGCCTTCGGTCCAGGGCCGAATTTTCGCTGCTATCTGATAGGCAGAAATTATCGATCAGGCTGAGCTACTGCAATGCAGCCTCACTTCCAAAAGGATCCAACTTTTTCTGAGTATTTTTCAAGGCAGAGTTCCAAGGTTCGTTAATATAGAATTGTGTTTTTTTGGTGGTTTATCTGTTGGCAAATGTTTAAACGATTCGTTAAGACGTTGGAGGTGTCATGCCTGTAATAAGGTTATGACCAATCAGAATGAAGAATGCACGGACCGACTTTCACTAAATGGGTTAAAGTAGGGACCCTATCGGTACCAAGTGTACCTACATCACAGCTACATGTAGGTAGGTGCCTCCTAGCTTATGTACGATAGTGGGTCTTAGGTACGACCTTGGTACTTGAAGCTTCCATTGTGGTTTCTTGGCGGCTGTCTGAAGTTTGAGATTCCTCCGTCGTACATCAAATTTCCTGGCCTCATCGTCTATCACATCGTACACTTTTCGTACATTGTTGCCTCGTCATCATAGTGGTAGTTTGCGTCTGCGCTAACGCTTATCTAGATAGGCACCAGCATTTATAAACCTATAAGTTACCAATCATAGACGAGGTTTCGTGTGCTCTTGTCCAACCCGAGCCAGAACCTTTCTTTCAGAGTTGGGTCTTGATTCGTTTCCCCCCTAATCGAAGCTGGAAGCTCCAAATACCGTCAAACCTGAACCTTCGAAAGGACCCAAGTTGCAACTGCCAATATGGCGCAAAATAACATGCATAATCTAGTAACACTAATTAAGCGGTAGGATTGTCCCCATCCCTAATGCCCCAGTTATTTCATTACTTGTCCAGATGGATTACCGATAAGAGTGCTTAACGTCGTATATGTTATGCTGCTCGGTTCATACACGCAGACAAGACATAGAGTATTCTAATTATAAGTTACAGGCTAGAAGCTGCTACAACTCGCCTAGAAGACATTGCTTCGTCGACAATAGAGCTGCCTCAAGCTGTTCCCGCCCTCACGGCTACCGTTGCAACACCCTCTGGCCCATCCAGCATTTCGAGTCCCATACCACACGCCGCTCTACCGCCCCCTCCCGTGTTGAAAGAGGTACCCGAGGAGCCTCTACCAGAGTCTATCGAAGAGTTCGATACCTTCATCAGTCAGTCGGTCGAGAAATATGTAGCGGCTAGCAATAAATTAGGCGGCTTGATCGCCGAACAAGCTTCCAAGGTGCTAGAGGGTTTCAAACAGCAGCGCCGCTTCCTTTTAATATCTACGAAGGCCAAGAAACCTGACATAACCGGGTCTGAGATGGTCGTCTATCAGGAGTTGTTAAAGCCTATTAACGAGGCGCTTATGGCTGTTGGTAGTATTAAGGAATCCAACCGCGGCTCTCCTGTCTTTACTCAGCTGAGCGCCGTAGCTGAGGGTATTATGGTCTTGGCTTGGGTTACGGTAGAGAACAAGCCGTTTAAACATGTCGAGGAGTCACTCGGGTCAGCACAATTTTTCGGAAACAGAGTACTAAAGGAACACAAGGACAAGTATGAGACATGCGATCTTTATTGTTAGGAATGGGACTAACCTCGGTCACAGAGAGCCCGATCATGTTGAATGGATTCACTCCTTTTACCAAGTATTCAAAGACCTCGTCGAGTATATCAAGGTGTATTTTCCCAACGGCATTCCCTGGAATGCAAAGGGGCAACCCGCTGCCGAAGTCGCGAAGACATTAACCTCCGCCCCGTCTGCTGCCGCCGCCGCTCCTCCACCTCCACCTCCTCCTGCCGCAGGTGGTGCGCCGCCTCCGCCGCCTCCGGGCCCACCCCCAGTCCTCCAAATTAAAGAGCAGGCGCCGGCCCCCTCCAAGCCGGATGGCATGGGTGCGGTATTCAGCGAACTGAACAAGGGCGAGAACGTGACTAAGGGTTTACGCAAGGTCGATAGGTCAGAAATGACTCACAAGAATCCAGCGCTGAGAGCCGGGTCCACTGTCTCGGACTCCTCATCTAGAGGCAAGAGTCCCGCACCCGGGAAGAAGCCAAAGCCGGAAAGCATGCGCCTTAAGAAGCCCCCGAAGAAGGAACTCGACGGGAATAAATGGACAATTGTAAGAAGCTCGCCGTCTATGGAGCGCACGATGATCAATGGTAGGAACTAATATTTTGAGTAGGAAAACTTCGACAAGCACCCAGAACCGATCGAGATTGAAGCCGAAATGTCGCACTCGATCCTTATCAGCCGCTGCAACCAGACGACTATCATCGTCAAGGGCAAGGCTAATGCTGTTACCATCGAAAACACGCAGCGCCTAAGCATCGTCGTCGATTCCCTCGTATCCACTGTCGACGTAGTCAAGTCCTCGAACTTCGCCCTACAAGTCTTAGGGACTCTACCTACCATCCTCCTTGATCAGCTCGACGGCGCTCAAGTCTATCTCGGTAAGGAGAGTACTTCTACCCGTATCTTCTCCAGCAAGTCTTCTGGCATCAACGTCAACGTCATCGCTGGCGATGATGAGGATTATAAGGAGATTCCCTTGCCTGGCCAAATCTGCTCCTATTTCGACGAGGGGAAGGGCGATATGGTTAATGAGATCGTCGATCACGCCGGTTAAAGCTAAAGCTATACTGTTATTCTCGGGAATATGTGATGTGTAAACCGGGCAGGGTGTAAATAAAAGGTAGCGGCGGATGTCAACGTTGAAATAAATATCTTGGAAGACTAGACGCTGCGTGATGTGGAGGCTCCGAACCAAACGTTCCACCTAGAGGGCGAGCGAGTAAGTGTTAGAAAACCAAGATACCTAGGTTTACTCGGTTTCCGTGGTTTATCGCATTACCTACCTAGGTATATAGCATTCGTACTATTCAAAGCATTTACAACTTCTATCCCATCTGTTCATATTTCTCACGTCTTCACAACACATAAAACATATTTCGAAGTCATTTACTCTTTGTTGAAAGCTACCTAGCTAGATAACCTGGGAAGCTACATATCCACCAACACCGGTCTCATGCTCTAGAAGAAAATCTAGTGAAATGATAGTTCCAAAATAATGAGGAATACGGCTTGCGCCATCATGGGTAGATCATAACAGGATAATGATATAGCAAGAGAAACCAAGGAATATCTACCCTTTAATCCCGTCTTCAAATCCTAGTGGCATATCTAGAGCAAAGCACAGACGAAACCCCTTTTATCCCATTCCCCTCTCTTCTCCTTATAGCTTCGCCTTCGGGGGTTCTAGGGTGGGCAGGAGCAGGTCACGGAGATCGTTCGCGGCTTCGTTGATGTAGTAGCTCATTTTCCGGCTACCGATGCCCTTGGATACGATGTTGAAGTTGAGACTATTGATTTTAATTAGCATATTTCTTTCGCACTTCACAATACGATAAAACAGAGGGGTGAGGTAGCTTACCTATTCTCATTAATCATATAAGCGATACCGAAGCCCGCATCGATAACCTGGCTCCAACCGTACCCATTGAAGAACTCGGAGCTCAGCTGGCTAGTAGACAGGTACCACGAGCTGCTGTACCCATAAGCGGGGTCCTTGTAAAGAGCCGGGACCTCCTCGCCGGGCTCGAGTAGCTTCTTAAGACCGAAGAGGTGGCGGTCAACGCCCTTTCCGTCGGACGCCGCGCTGATGTACTCGATGTGAGCGTTGACTGCCTTGCGGAAAAGATCCACTCGGTCCTTAGCCTCAATATCGGGGTCCGCCATCGAGTTGCAGAAGGCGACGCTCTCATCTGATACCGTGCGGCATGTCTCAGTACGGCCCTGTTGGAAGCGGCGCGTAGCGGCCGATTCGTAGGTGGGTCGGTTCTTGCCGTACATCTTGTGGTAGGCTAACTGAATAACCATTTGCACGTACGCGTCGGGCGAGCACTTGAACTTCTTGATGAGGCCCTTGCCGTAGGCTTGGTAGGCCTGGACCGCGAGCTCGTGCTGGCCGATCACCTCGTCGAAATCCTTAATCGCACGATCGATCTCGGCCTGCACCTCCTTTGTGACCACAAAGTTGACCTTAACTGGTTCCGGGAGGTTAGACCGCACAGTTGGGTCGCTAAAGTCAAGCTTGTTGGCGAAGATGACATCGTTGACGTAATCGTTAAGTCTGTGCGTGGGCGTGCCGTCCATCATGCTGTGCTCGCCTAGGAAACCAGATGTGCCATTGTCATTTACGACGAACTGCAGAGGCTTGTCGTACCATCTGTTCTGGCCGTCACCGTGCCAGTACTGGTGTGCGCGCTCCTCGAGAGTTACGGGGGCGGCATCGTCCAGACATACGAGGAAAGAAGCGGATTCAATGGCTTCAATAGCCGCCTTATTCTTAGGAGAGGCATCCAGAAGCACCTGGCGCGCTTCTGTCCAAATATCCCGGTTCTCGGAGGTGAGCGCACCTACGGCGGGGACTCGCTCAGCGAGGTCGTAGATGCGCGCAAATTGCGATTCGAGCTCGGTTGTGTTGAGCTGTTTACCGTCGATTTCGTGGTCGACCTTGAAGAACTGGTTCTTTCGGATCACGATGATATGTTTGTGCAACTTGGGATCGTACTTGATGGGATAGTCCGCCGGCTTAGCAGGTATTCTGCTTGCATTAAACATCCATTTGTAGCTGTCCATGCAGATGGGTAGCTTCTTCATGTACTCTGGTTCGAGAGAGCCGCTATCCACCTGTTTCTTAAACTCGAGCGCTGCGGTTGTCAAAGCGGCAGCGCGCTTGGCGGGGTTCCGCCGCCGCCGGTCGTCTCGATGCGAGTAGAAATAGCTGACATATGGGACTACGGGGTCTCGGTAGCTTAGATATGCCGCGTCGTTCCACCACTCATAAATCCAGTTCTTAATTTCTGGCTTTTCCCGCCGCGCAATCAACTTCTCTTGTAACTTTTGGCCGACGCCTCCAGGTTTTATAAATTCATCGACAGCTATTTTACTCGCAGCTAATTCGGAAGGGCTCAATAGAGGATGTAAAGATTTTAGGTAACGGGAGGTCGTCTCTTCGAGAGTCGGAACTGGTAACCGGGGAAGGGAATCTTGGAACCGGAGCATAGCGCCCTTGGATTTATCCTCGACATACCCTGTAACTACTTGTTAATTATTCCGATTACAACAAAATACTGGGCTTTTACGTTTGAGTACTTACCACTGGGAATGGAGCTATTGCTCCGTCTCGCTGCAGGTGCCATAAATATACTCTACAAAATCAGCGTCAGTTTTGCGCCACCACTCAAACCGTCCGAATCAGGATTGAAAGCGCACCTTTGGCGTTGCAGCTGGTCTTATCACCGGTATTCTAAGAGCGGTAGCCTGTGCCCGACTCTTTGCCAACGAACTTAACATCCCAATGGTGTTGTCGGAGAGTCGTATACTAAAGAAAAAGAAGAGGAAACGAAAGGCAAAACGCAATGCCTAGTACTAATCTACGAGCCGATAGCTAACCTCCCTGGCAATCAAAGGAACCGCGGTATGATGCAGTTTGTATGGGACACGTCCTTGTATTAAAGAGTGGAACCTAGGCTATTTTCTTACGGGACTCCGTTAATGGAGTCAATGGACGTCGCTACCCTGCCCCTTCTAATTAAGTCTGGGCATCTGGACACTTGAGCACACTGAGAAAGCGCTACCTAAACAGCCTAGGCTAGCCGTTAGCCGCTGGCCCGCTGCTACCATTATCCCTTAACAATTGAAAATCGGCAGTATGTCCGGTACAACATGTACCTAGGCAGGTACGTAACAAAGCTGCGCCTGCATTTGAGGATCTGGTGGGTTGATTCGGCTAGACCTCAGATCTCCGATGCCGAGGTAAACTGCGGGTCCCACTCTGTCAGGGATCATATCCTTACCCGCAGCTGCGGGAATTTAATATGTGGCTTGAATTGGTTGTATCTTGTGACCAAAGCCACATCTCTTTGCTTTTTCCCTTTCACATGCTATTCGAAGCTATTGGATCCCGCGTCTCATTACATCATTCGTGCCGCGTAGCAGCGAATGACCTCGAAGACTTCTAGAAGAATGCGACCCAGGAACTCGGTCTACAGGATATCATATGAAGATCATAGAGTCTTTAGACTTAGTTTCTATCAATTAACCTTCACTTGTCAAGGTCTTGGCAAAGAGTTAACACCGCAGCCTACCTACCTATCTCCTCGGGCGCCAGCTCGTCACAGAAAGGGACGGAGTTAACAAGATACCCAGAAAAGAATTCACCAATGAGAAGTATTGTGTTTTGGCTCATTTATGATTAGCTCTATCTCCATGGGGTATCTACGTGAAGCTATCCCACATCTCGGGGTAAACAGCCTGGAGAAATGACAATGACGAAGCATATGACCTCGATATATAATACCCCCACGTGTAGCGGGCAACCAGATCTGAAAACCTAATTAACATCATTATTATCAGATGATGCACTGACGCAACAGCTATCGAGAGGCTCTACAGTCTTAACTATGCCATTGTGTTTAGTAAGACTTGGAATGGAGATCCGCGCTTGACATGTGGAGCGATCTCACAACAGACTTAGCTTCGACGAAATTCTAACTATAGTCTTAAGTCATTTCAGCTTTTTGCAAGACCAGATGTTTATGATCAAGCTATGTCACCGTTCAAGATCGAGTCTATGGAAACATCCTCGTATGGCCAGGTATTCCGACTTCAATGCAATTTATCAATCGTTTTATGAGAAAAGTTGTCGAATACTGCAGATGGTATCTTATATTGGCGTGAGACTCTCTCCGCGTTGCCTGGGCGTCGATGTCTCACCCACATTGGCTCGAGCCTCAGCTGCAACTCCGGGTTTTATTAGCATTCTCCATCGGAAGGCCGCGTCTTGGTAAAAACATTCCACCAAGACCGCGATATTGTCAATATCAACAAATTATTTAAAATAGCAGTCGGAAGCCATGTAGAATTTCTATTAGCAGGCCAGGTCTCTCCTCAACTTTCATTCGCTACTACTAGCCCAGTCGCTCATTTACCATATGCTTCACTTCTAGTCATTCATTAAATTTATTTCGTCCTTTTTTTTAGAGTTCTCATTCCGTTGCCATAATGACTACGGGATATTCGCTTACAAACCATTATGGTGGCCAGGGGCTGCTCGATAGCTTCAATTTCTTCACGGGGATTGATCCTAGCCACGGCTTTGTTGAGTAAGCATATCAATTAAATACAGATACCTCTTAAGTCACATCTAATTTCAAATAGTTATCAAAGTAAAGAAGATGCTTTAGCAAAGAACCTAGTATACATCGATAATGATTTCAATAACGTTATACTCGGTGTCGATTCAAACAATACCTACTCAACTAGCGATAAGGGACGGCCAAGTGTGAGGCTTACTAGTCATGATACTTTCATCCATGGTCTTTTTATTGCGGATTTCCATCATATGCCTGCGTCAACGTGTGGCACATGGCCAGCTTGTCTGTCGATGCATCCCCTATCCCCAGGGGCCTCAAGCTAACATCCTTCCAGTTTGGGCTTTCAATAACCAACACGATGGAGAAGACTGGCCGGTAGGAGGCGAATTAGAGATTATTGAAGGCGCCAATACTGCCGAGAGAAATCTATTCTCAGCTCATACGTGAGTTTCCGTGTGGTCAATCTATAGTAGATTTACTAAACGAAGCAGGACCGGAGGATGTCATTCCCCAAGCACTGGGTTTTCAGGAGAGCAAGGCCCAACTAACTGCTCACCAAGTGTTAGTTGAACATTTGACCCCTTATAAACTATGACGCTGACAGGAGCCTATTAGCCCGAAAACGTTGGCTGCAATTATGCTTCTCCTCCTTCCGATACTACTTCTTACGGCGATTCGTTTAACGCGGAGGGAGGTGGTGTATACGCTCTAGAGTGGGATTCGGAAGACCTGAAATTATGGCATTTCCCACGTTCTACCATTCCCGATAACATCATATACGGTCACGTCGTAGGACCCGACCCTTCTTCTTGGGGTCCGCCACACGCGATTTTTGGCGGTTCTTCCTGCAAGCCTGAAAACTATTTCTTCAACATGAGTCTTGTCATTAACACCGTAGGTAATCTCTACCTATACTAGAGGCATTAACTAATATGAGCTGGCAGAACTTCTGTGGCGACTACGCGGGCAATATTTGGGGAAAAGCAGACCAATGTAACCAGCTGGCACCTACATGTGAGGAATTCGTCGCGAATAACCCACACAGCTTTCAAGAGGCATACTGGGATATAAACTATATCGACGTTTACCAATATGGGCCGTTGACGAATATGACGATCCCGCCCCTTTCCCCGAGCGCCTCATCCTCGGCTACCCCATCGATATCCAGCGCGACACCTGCCCCGAGTGGAGTGACTCCAACTTTTACTCGAACGATCACTTTATCTACGGTACTCCCCGTCGAGACCGATGGTAGCATGATAGACCCAGATACCATTAACGGCTACACACTTCTCGGCTGCTTTGAATCTGGCGCAAATCACGACTCCTTCTCGCAGGTTTCCTCACACCCGGGAATGGACAATGGAGCTTGTGTAGCTGCATGTGTCGGACGAAAGTATGCTGGTGTCCACGACGAGTACGTATCTGTTCTTGAACACGAATAGAATATGTACAATGCTGACCTGATTATAGTGTATGCTACTGTGCCGATACTCTAGGGCCATCCACCGCAGTTGAGAATGCCATGTGCGATACCCCATGTAAGGGGAATGGACGTGAAATCTGTGGCGGTTCCGTCGCAACTTCTGAGCAACTCAAGAGATCTAATTTCAAGATCAACTCTGCTCACAAAACCAGCTCCTCTGCCTCTCAAAATCATCGCCGGGGTACTCCGGCCGGCATCCTCCTCACAGTCTACTGCAATCTCGGAAACGAGCCTGCCCCTATTGGTGCTCCTGCTATGGGTGGTAAGCCAATAGATCCTCACCCTACGCCGGTCCACAACGTGGCTGTTACCACTGCCCTCACCGTGACCTACACAACCGTGTGTCCGACGAACCCGGCCACATTAGTCGAAGTCGAATACTCCACAACGGTCACGTACGAAGACTGCAGTTGCACCGCATCGAAACATAAAACTGGTTATCCCTCCATGAACTCTATAAATGTTACGGCAATGATTCCCACCACTCCCATAACAGCAGTGCCCATGACCACGCATATAGAATCATGCCGAGCATGCGGTCCACACGGCGAAAGCACGGTCACTCTCACTGTACCCGAGGCTGTAGTCACCGAAGTTGTTACCTCAATCGCAGTTCACACCGTCGTCCCTATAATCAGCAACGTCACATACACGGCCCCAATCATCGGAACGGTGGTACCGATTACCCCCAAGCCCAGTGCCAGTCCCAGCAATAACATGCCGGTAGTTGGCGCTGCTTCTCCCAGCAAATCATCCAGCATCCTCGAAATGATCGGTTGGGGCGTTGCGTTGTGGTTTGGGTTATTCGGGTTCATGCTTGTCCTATGATCATGACAGTATTCTTCTAACCTCACTTTACTCTCATGCCTTTCCTTTGTCTTATTTTCCTGGCTGTTTGGTGTTCTTATGCATTTTTGTCTTATCATTTGCTGCATTTTCTCGGTTCATGTACAACACATTTAGCATGGGAGTTAAGGGAGTAAACGGTGTTCTAAGGTGTCGAAGTGCATTCGCGAGGGGTTGGTAGGAGCATACTAACGATGATTATGAGATCTGGGAACAATTAGCATACGTTTGCATTCAATAACAATTATTCATAAAGACACTTGTGATCTTCGTAACTCGTATGAACGAGTACTTGAATCAAAACTCGTTAGCCCCATGTGACAAATTTCCATAAGGGCAAGTCGTCCGTATTATTCAGCATATATGTATCGACTTATTCGTATGTAACTCCCAATAGTAACCTTAAAATATACCCAACCAAATTTTCTTCTTCTCATATTTCAATCGTGAAAGGAGGTTTCTTAGTCAACTTTCCAGAAGTTCCCTGCTGCATCCCAGCATTGATCATAACACTTCCGTTGGCAACTCCGCCTAACATAAACCAATGCCATAGAACGCTGATAAATCCGTAATAGAAAACTTTCCACACGTCGAGCCAGCCGGCATTTGGGATCATATCTAAAATCAGCCCTCGCTTCGGGCGAGACATAGCCTTTTCATAGGTCTTCTGGCACTCGTCCCAGAATATAGGCTGAACACCCCGTCCACAATGAACGTGTCCGAATAAATGTACTTTCGGCTTCTTCTCCCATATCTCGCGTAGTAGATTCGGACAACCCAGGGAGAGGTCGAGATGATGTTTCTACGATAGAAAGATTAGTAAAAACTATTCGGAAGGATACGGCCATAAGATAAGTGACTTACCGGTGGGGTATGCGTGACAAGAATTTCCGTATCTAAAGGAATGGTGCCAGCCCACGGATTCTCTTGAGAAGTGTATTGAAACCTACACAGCATGTTAAACTCAAACCCAACCTCACCGAAAAGGAAAATATTCAACATACGCATGCTCCGAGCCTCCACACAGCGGAATATCCGGTGCCCCAAAGATATTCAACTTCCTCCCACCCTTAAAACCCAGCGTAACAGACCTGCGCTCCAGATAATGCAACGTCTTCATATCGACCGTCTTGTGCAATAACGTATCTTCCTCGGTCCTCGACCTTATATCAAACCAACTATCATGATTCCCGCACACGAGAACCTTGTGCTGGTGCGGCAGCGACACGAGCCAATCGATCTGCTTCTGGATGGAGGCGGCGGTGCCGTCGTTCGTCAGGTCGCCGCAGTGGATCAATAGGTCGCCGTCGGGCACGTCCGGGACAATAGACTCGTGGGTGTCGGACAGGCACACGATCTTGATCGGGGGACGGTTCCGCGGCGGCTTTACTGGGTTGCCGCGGAGCCGGAGAACGAGGAGGTAGAGGTGGAAGATGATCGCTTGTATGGGGGAGTCTAGCAGCCAGTCTAGTAGTGTTGGGGACTCCCATTGCATAGGGCGGCGCAGGCCTAGCTTGACGAGTAATCCCATTGTTGCCCTGTTGTTTTCTGAGGTACTTTTTAAAGCTGTTTGCTGCCCTACGGCCCTATGACGTAGCACACCGAAGCTCTTTCAAGCTACCCGAAAAAACGATAGGGGTTGGTTATACGGTTGGCTAGGCAGGGAGAGGATCGATCTTGTTCAGTAGAGAATCAAAGGATGAAAGAATCAGCTATGTGGGAGGCATAGCTTTTTATTAGACCTTTCGACATGATTATCTCATTGATTGAGGGATTGAGGTTCATTTTGAAGTTGGGAGCAACAGAAAGGTTTGTAGCTCCCCGCCGCCGCAAAATGCAACCTTGGTTCAGTAACAGGCCCCCCTAGCTCGCTGTCAGGAAGCTTCATTGCGCTTCTACAGGGATGCTAGGGTACCATTAGCAGACACGTTCCACTAGGGCTTGTGCCGAGTGGGCGACGAACAGGACCAAGCTGTAAGACTGTTTAGGGCAAATTACAGGGCACATCACTAAAGATTGGCGGGGTTCCAAGATCCCAGGAACCATTAAACTCCTCTAGGTAGCAAGGTTGCACTGGGTTGCACAGCAGGGAGCAGGGCAGCAGGGGTGTGCACAGACCATCTCTGCGTGCCGATTGATCCAGGTGGTCCCAATTGACGCCAATATTTCAGCTGCAAGTGTGCACTTTGTAGGTACCCATAAGTACCTAGAAATTAAGTGTGGGATGACGTTAATCAACTTCTTGATCTCATTGTCCAACTTTCTTCACCTTTTCCTCTACTCGTCAACTTCTCTTCCTTGATATTCCCTATTTAATATCTGGTTAAGACATCACACGTCTTCCTGCACATGGTGACGACCTCTTTTTTGTCTTTTATTCGTTAGTTTCCTCGTCATTTTTCCTATCATTTCTATACCCTTCTCTTGCATTATCTCTTACATGATACCTCACATTTCAATCTCCTGAGTCAATACTACCAAGACTTGCATGAGCACGAATCGAACTGAATTTTCAACCATCACACTTGGCCATGTCGAGTCTTCAGTACCTTTACGCCTCTAATGGCGACCGTCCTGAGCTCAAGACCAATATGGGCGTGGATTACGTAATTCACTACAAAGTCTCTGGCGATAGGCTTGAAGCTGAAGCTAGTTTCGTCCAACTAATCGAAGCTCTCACCAAGGTTGGACTAGCCTCCGAAGTGAGGCGTGGCGATGATACCTCCGTTCTAGTGTTCGTCAAAGTAGCATCCGAGAAATATCTCACCAACCACATCTATCGTGAACGAGTCCAGGATTGGCTGTATGGTGTTAGAATTACTGCTCCAGATAAGGACGTGGGCAAAGAATTCGCTAAGCAGCCAATTACCGAAGCTGAGCGACTGCGTACCGTCTACCTACTGATCGACAAGCCACAAAACGAAGGAGGTGCGGGTATCACTCCTAAGCTCGGTCAATGGAAGAACGTCTTGTCCATCTTCCCACTTCACAATCACGCATTCAACCGCCAATGGATTAAAGAATGGAGTAGTAGATACTTCCTCAGCGACAAGGACCTTGATCAGATTCGAGACAAGTTTGGCGAGAGCGTGGCCTTCTACTTCGCCTTCTTACAATCCTATTTCGCCTTCCTAATTTTCCCTGCTGCATTTGGATTTGGCGCCTGGCTTATTCTTGGACGCTACTCTTGGTTCTTTGGAATTGTCAACTCCCTTTGGACCATCATATTCTTCGAATGGTGGAAGAAGAAGGAAGTTGACCTCGCTGTTCAATGGGGTGTCCGTGGAGTCTCTCGCATCCAACGTCCTCGAACCCAATTCAGATGGGATCATGAAGCAGCGGACCCAATAACTGGCGAAGCTGTGAAGGTTTATTCTCCGATTAAGAGATTACAAACTCAGCTACTACAGATCCCATTCGCTCTAGGCTGCCTAGCACTCCTCGGGGCTCTTTACGTTTTCTGCTTTTCGATCGAGATCTTCCTCGGAGAAATCTACAACGGCCCTTTTAAGTCATACTTGGTTTGTATTTTCTTTCCGGCTCGGAAAATAGGTGATCTAATTTATTTCTAGACATTCACTCCGACAATCATCCTCACTGCGGGGTTACCTGCACTCTCAACCATCCTTGGAAATTTTGCAGAAACACTCACTGATAGAGAAAACTACGAGACGGTTGATAGTAAGCGAACCCCCGGTGTTGTTTATTAATTATTTTTTAACATCTTTATAGAACACCATTCTGCTTTGGTTCAGAAGTTATTCATTATTAACTTCATTACGTCTTACACTCCTCTTTTCCTGAGTGCATTTGTCTACATGCCCTTCGGAAACCTACTGGTGCCGTATCTCGACATTTTCAAGGCTACAGCCGAGAAATTTTCCAATGGGGACTCGATCAGCACCCAGAGCTTCCAAGTCAACCCCGATCGTCTAAGAAATCAGATGATCTACTTCACGGTCACGGCTCAGATCGTTAATTTCGCTCTCGAAGTCGTCGTACCCTACGTGAAGCGAAAGGCTTTCCAAGAAGTTGAGAAGGTCCAATCTAAGGGGAAGGCTCCGGCACCTAATGATGTGCCCGAGGAACACGCTTTTCTAGAGAGAGTCCGCAACGAAGCACAGCTTGACGTATACGATGTGACCGTTGACTACAGAGAAATGATCGTCCAGTTTGGTTACCTGTCGCTCTTCTCGGTGATCTGGCCACTTACTCCTCTTTGCTTCTTCGTTAATAACTGGGTTGAGCTTCGGTCTGACGCGATGAAAATCGCTGTCACTACTCAGAGACCCATTCCGTGGAGAGCTGATTCGATTGGGCCCTGGCTCAACTCATTAGGGTTCATATCATGGTTCGGAAGTCTTGTGAGCTCCGCTATTGTATATCTCTTTAGTGATGAGGCTGAGGGTCCTGGTGGTGATCCATCCAACATCGTTCTTTGGGGTCTCCTATTGAGCATCCTTCTCTCCGAACATGTCTATTTGGCCGCACAATTCATTGTCCGATACACATTGAGCCAGATGGACAGTCCTGGGTTGCAGATGGAGAGGGCTGAGCGATTTTCTATGAGAAAGCAAGTGCTGGAGGAGAGTCTAGGACCAGAAGTCACGGAGAAGCCGCTTCCCCCTACGCCAGCCGCTGGTGAGAAGATTACTCGCGAGTCGCTAGAGAATGTGGCTCGAAGGATATCTGTATCAGGTGGGGGAACTCCTGATCAACTGTATGAATAAATCCTTAACTCTAACTAAATGGTCATCTGCTAACATGTTCGCAGGTTTTGGCTGAGGCAACAAGGCATGGATGAGACAATCCAAATAGGCCGTGCTTTGATCTCCCAGACGAAGGTGGCTAAGAACTAGGTGTCTGAGCCGCTACGTGATATTTGGGGGTTTATACGAGAGCCTGCGTTGGCTTTGGTCTTGGCGATAGTGGTGGGAACGATAGTGGATTAGTTGAGCTTGGTCTATTCATCATGCATGAATAGGAATTGCTACAGCACTTGCGCCTTGATATTCTCTAAACAGATTTATAATCATCAAAGGCTGTGCTATGAACCCGTATTCATTAGGTGGCTGATAGTGTAGACCACAGGTCAGTACCTAACCTACCCAACATCCTTCCTCATAATAATTACGAAGTGTAATATTGTTACGCTAGTAGCTCATAAAATCTATATATATTCAACATGCATAAACTCAAGGACTGGTTGTATATATAAAATCGCGTTGACTTGGAGCAAGTAGGACTTTAATATCAGGTATTTAAAGTGGAAGTTGATATATTCTATCAAAGTTTTATTAACCATAATCCATACAAAACATACCCATACCAGTTAGCAAAAGGAAATGAAATCCGAGCTCGAGTTTTCAATCAAACGGCCGCTATGCAAGGAAGGTATCATCATCCTCACTTCTTATCTTGTCCCGCCCTATGCTATCATACCCTACTATACAAGGAAAATAGTAAAAAAACACGAGTAAAAAGGAGAATCTAGCACCGCCGCCATACATAACTCCAGCTTTCAGAAGCAGTGGTATCAGGGTCCTTGCCAAAGTACCCGTACTGAGCCCCCGCAGCTTGAAGCGCCACACGGAAGTTAACGTTGAGTAACCCGACGTCGCCCCCAGCACTCGTGCACGGCGAGTATACGACCTGGCCGTCTGGAACGGTACTCCGCGCCTCGATGTCCTGGTTCAGTTGTCCGCCGCCGTTATTAGCGAGCGAGCCCTTGATCGTAGTCTATTGCGTAATTCCCCATGTTAGCCAACATTTCTCAAAAGTACCTAAATATGACAGAGTAGAAGCAAAAACATACCGTCCTCCCAGCATCCTCACTCCAAAAGCTCGTAACATAATAATCCAAACTCGCCCCGGGATCCAGGACCAAATGTCCCTTCACATAAACATCCTTAACGCCGACCTGCCACCCAGCCGCGCCTCCCGCAATGGAAAGATGCGCCTGACAGTTCACGGAACTGTCTGCGGCGGTCGTGGTGCGCGCTTCGAAGGAGTTGAGGCGCAGTGATATGTCCTCAAAGCCGCCGGTGCGGTCGACGGCTGGCGAGGCGGATGGACAGCCGCTGCCGGAGTAGGAGACTGAGACGATGCGGGGAGAGGAGGGGGCGTCGCGAGCAGTTATGGGTGCTTGCGGTGTTGTTGGGACTGCGGCGGCAAGGCCGGAGAGGAAGAGGAGGGATGGAGTTCGCATTTTTGTTGGGTGTATTTTCGTGTGTAACGTGGAGGAGATAAAAGGGGGTTGAAGTTGTGAGGACCTTTTTTCCCAGTGTTAAGCCCAAATCAAAGTAAGATGATTTAGACAATGATTCAGATTAAATGGAGATGAAGATGGATAAGTTCAGAAATATGAATTAAGTAGCTAGATTAAGTACATATGTAGTCGTTGTGGCGAAAGAATAAACCTTCGATATATCCAGCCTCTAGAACGCGGGAGGCCTAAGGTTTTATACATGGGATTGTCTTGCTCATTCGATCCGCCACATGGGATTTTGATAACGGTATCCGAATTACGCCTTCTCCATATAGCCATTTGTAGCGAACCTAATCTCGAAGGCTATCGACACTGAGAAATCTGGCCCACGGTCTACGATCCTTCTCGATATTCGTCCTAGGTGAGAATCGTCGTCATCACAACCCAAAGATCCGTCAATGCATACGCCAAATCCATATCGTTCGTACCAGTACGCCACTATCTTAACAACAACGCAGCTTGTCATTTTGGCGAGGACCGCAACCAACAGGGCAGCTAGGTAGGCATTTTACCCATATTAACCAGCTGCCCATCGCGTACCCGGTAAAAAGGTCCTTGGAGCCCCGGGACCCTGAAATAGTCAAGCAAATCTCGCCACCGCCATCCGGCGTCCCGGATAATAGCAAAACAACACGATATGGTACCCGTGATAGCTGAGGTCTAGAATGCCTCGCCTAGTCCAGATGTCTAGCTTTTAATTTGCGTTTTGACAGATTGGAATGGATTAGTCTAGGTAGCTTTCTTAGATCCCAAACCCGAACCAATTCGTAAGTTGCGTAGGGGTCCATTTCATCATTCCGGTAACGAAACCGTCCCTAGGCCCGCTCCGACGTGATATGTCTAGGACGAAAAGCGTGGTTCATGTCGGCGCTGAGTCTAGATCATGCTCCGATGCTATTTATGGCACTCCATCGCAGTAGCTCTAATTTCCCCGTCGAAGAGTAGGATGAGCCCAGGCCACGTAATCGGTCCATTGTCGTCGAAATATGTTGCCTCAGAGGACCCGGGATTTAATGTAAAGCTCCCTAGATGACCGATGGACCCTTTTTGGAGACCTGTATCACCAGGAGATAGGATTGCTTGACAATTAGAAGACTCTAGATGACGACCATAGCTCGATGTAATAGAACAGGCCAATCTAGACAGTCGTCTCGCCTAATGAACCCTGATAATTGTACCTAGTTAGCTATTAATGAGTAACTCCAGAATAGGCCTGCCACATGGCGTGTAGCCCTTTTTTAGATGCTACCCCAGAACGCCAGTGCCTGACCCGATACCACATGCAGATGCAATATAACCTCGATCCCAAATCTCTATCAAACCATGATACGTCTTAGACCCTCCGTGCCGCCGAGGACCCGACGTCCTGTCACGGCACATCTACCCTGGCCGCTCTCCCACTTGCCCTCGCGGTCAGCCATGAACTCTTCTTGCCTCTGGTGCGAGCCTTCAAGCCACTTATGTATGCAGACGTAGCAGTACACGACACCAGTCTGGCAAGCCGTCGCCGTTGTAATCTCGTCCTCGCAGATAGGACATAGCTCGGAATCTTCAGGCGCAGGTACAGTCAAGATCGGAAGTAAAGACGGAGTAGCTATCGGCGCATCCTCCGCCAACGGTACCTTAGCCTGTTCCTCATCTTTCTCCTTACCCTCACCCTCACCCTGAGCCTTCTTCTGCAACGACTTGACCCCCAACGCAGACAACCCAGATACAATAGGCGGCGGCAACTCCAAGTTCTCAGCCGCTTTCCTCGACAACTGCTTCGCGAAATCCGACGCATACCACCACTCAAGGAACTTCAACGCAAAGATACTCGTCGGCAACAACAACGACAAGCTGCCCAACAGCCTCGGCCCCATCGTCCTCGGGTTAAAGATACTCGTAGCCGCCACCGGCGCCGCCGCACTCGCCCCTTTCGGTTTCCCTAAAGCCTCGATAGCCTTAAAATCCGCGGCGTTCATCCTGCGTATGCGGGTGCCGATGAGCCAGAGGAAAGGGTTATGGTACTTTGACCCGTCGAACAGGTAGGCGAGGTTAAACGCGATGATAGCGAAGTAGTAGGCCGCGTGCACGCTCGGGTAGACGTTCCGTATGAACCACTTGTAGTAGTGGAGGAACCTTTGCTTCAGCGTCGGGTTCGCGGGCATGCGCGTGTAGTTTGATCCTAGGAGGGCCCGCGGGGCCTCAATCTCGTGGCTTTCGTCGAGTTTTCGTTTTATGTACGGCAGGCCGACCATTACGGCTAGGTTCTTCCATATATCTGTCCCGCCTATCTTCAATTGTTCTCGTACCAGCTCCGGGGTCACGGTGGCGGCGCGCGGGATCTCGGCATGCAACGCCTTTTCCCGTTTGAGGCCATAGAAGTGCTCTGTGAAGCTGCCGCCGCGGGTTTTCAGGTAGTATCGCTCAACGATGAGCATTAAAACAGCGTAGAGTTCATCGAAGGAGTTGAGAGCACGTAGTAAGTAGCGTGGATATCGGTGGGTCGCGACTGTGAGGAGGTATCGTAATGTCGGTGGCAGAAGCGTGTTAAGCTGTTGCTCTGAAAGGAGCTCAAACAACGATGGCTTCTGATCGTCGAAGTTGCCCTGAAGGGCCGTGACGAACTCCATGGTTAAGCAGCTGTCCTATATTATCTAATTGGGTGATGGTTAGGGATAGAACATGTTTTGTATAGTTGAAAGCGGTAAACTATAGTTTACTTGTTTGTTCTTGTGACAAGATTGAGAATACGATAAACACGACCCAAATAAAAGTTCGGATGAGATTGGCAACGTGCCGAGGTCCCAAGCTTGACGTAAAATGAACTTTGGAACCTGGGGAGCTCGGACCACACCTGACTTACTATTTTCGGCGACCCCAGGCCACGCTATTATCCGTTTGTGTAACCGCAAAACGTTACCCCAAATGGTGTACATTGGTACATAGGTCTCCCGTTTGTAAATCAAGGCATGTGCATCCCGAATAGAAACCAGATATAACCCATTATAAACTTTCCAGGTTGATAGTAGATATTCGTTTGTTTTTAGTTTTATCATCGTGAAGTTACATATCGTAAGTTAGGCTAGGTAATTAACATAAAACATAAAGTCATAACTTCCAAAGACCAGTACAACATCAGCAATTCTCCCCAAATTGTTACAGGTACATAAGAAGAGAGAAAAGCCGGCGGGTAACGGCATCACACTAATCATCCGTCCAAGTAACAAACGAAATACCGGTAATCTCTAACTCGAGACCCGGCTCATCGGAGTCCTCCTCTTCCTCATCATCTACTATCTGGCCATTCTCAAAATCGGTCGTTTCGTCGGGTCCGTCCTGGATCAAAGGTAGGAAATCTTGCATCAGAGCTCTATAGCCCCCAGATTCCATTACCTTATCTGAGACCTTCCAGAACGCAGTAGGGCCAGCGGGGCCCCGCGGGTCGAAATCCCTAGAAACATCTGTTCAGCACAACTTTCTACAAATGTCTTATACCGTAAAAAAAAAATCTCAGTCAGAGCCGCTCGACTTACTTATCAAACCAATTCCCCAGCACCCCCTTCGCGCTCTTAACCCCGCCAACCTGCACACTCTCGCTCCTCCACCTCTCCACGCCATTAAACACCGAAAACGTAGTCCATCTCACCTCGCCCTCGCGCGTAAGCCTAACCGAGCCTTTCGCTCCAAACAAGCAATCATTAGCACGTCCAGATGTCCCGGCACTTAGGAAGAGAACACACCTTTCATACCTGTTAAGTCCGAGTTAGCGTTCTCGTCATAGCTATCATCCAACGACCTCGAAATGCCCTCGAAATGCACGACCGGCAACTCCTGCCCGTCGTCCGGGCCCGGCGGCTCGATGCGCGTGGCCCGGATCTTCATGAGGATGAGGCGCGTCGCCTCCCCGACATCGATGGGCGGGCGCGGCACGTCATCCGTCAGCTGATCCTCCGCCGTGAAGTTGTACGCGAAGAAGTCCGTGTAGTCCAGGAAGCAGACGACGCGGAGCCACGTCCCCGTGATCCCGTACGGGTCCCGCAGGTCCAGCGGCTCGGGCTCGTGCGCCACGGGCAGCGCCTTGTAGCTTCCCGGCCACGTACCCGCGAACGGAAGCTCCCAGAAATTCTTGCACACGGGAAACTTGGTGAGGCCTAGTTTTCGTAGGTTAGAGCCGATTACGATCATGATGGCTTCGACCTTTTCCCAGTCCACGCGGTCTGTCGTGTCGTCAAAAAAGGGCCCCCACTTCGTGTTCTCGGTATACTGTCGCAGGTCGTAGACTTTGGAGCATGCGTACGGGCTCATCTTACTATGTCTGGTCCGGTGTTGGGCTTCTGGGTGCGCGTACAGCATGGGCACTCCGTAGAGACAGTGTAAATGTGCGCTCTTTTGGTGGTCTGGCTGTGGCTCTGAGTAGCTCCCACTTCTATGTTCCTGTCGAGCACGTTCGTAAATGTAGGATCGGCATAGGAAGGCGGATTGGTTCGTCTCGTCCTTGAAAATAGAGCTTAGAAGCTTGGCGTTCCGGGAAGCCGGATGCGTCGTTTGTCGCACTCGCTCGGTATCCGTGGCGGCATTTTCGAGGAGCGCCTTGACGGTATCGTAGACGAAGGGGAGCTCGTGCTTCTGTACAAAATCATGTTAAGGATTGTGTAATTGGATATAAGAAGCTAGATTGGGTCGGTAAAGCGGTATATGGGATGTAGGTGAGTAAAGCTCGAGAGGCATCGCACCTTATTGTGGGCATCTTCTTGACGACATATAACTTGCAGGCGAACAGCATTCTTCAGGGCCTGCTCCCAATCTATATCGGACTTGCTCGGATTGTCGTAATGGTTCAGATAGACAGCTCTAAAGAGCGATGCGTTGCCTTTAACGGTATGATAGAAGCTCTTACAAATGCGGGGGATCCACGCCAAATCGGGCGGGTCGACATAGCCTAAGACGTGTTGGACAATCTCCGGTGGAAGTTCTGTTAAGAACACCATGATTTCTGATATAGTATTATCGGAATATAAAACAAGCTTCTCATATGTGTCCTGAGTAAGTCGCGGTGATGGGCCCACACGGAGTGCAGGATGAGGTCACAGTGGACAGGACAGTAATGTTGCTCGAAGGGACAGAATGGAAGAGCGGTAGTTCGTGAGGCCGAAGGAGGGGTGGAGAGACTTCGATCTGGGTTCGATCGTCCTAGGTCGGTCTTAAGTCCAAATATTCGGAGTTAATGTGGAAGCGGCCAATGTCATAATATATAATTGAATAAGTAATCAATGCGCCATTTCCCTGGTCCAATTCTGATGAAAGTCCGATCCTTCAAGGTTCTGTGCCTTTCCTACGGGACCACACAATTAGATGGGTCGTTATTACCTTTGATATAGCTTCACAAGCTACCCTCCTGTACCTGCTTAGGTACTGTACATAAACCGCCTATATGTAGCCACAGCCATATGTATGTACAACATGAAGTCAGATCGGAGCCCCCACCAGACTAATAATCATCTCTCAATTAGACTTCTGGGTCCTTCTCCGACTAAATCTACCTTATGTACATTTCTCCAGATATCGTGAACAACAAGGAAGAACCATACAAGCAATCTTGAGCTAAGGGCGGATCGAACGGGGTACAAAAGCCCCCCACGTTTCCGATTACCCCAGCTAGTGTCTCTGGAAACACCACTAAAAACCAGATAGAGCATCCCGTGTCTTGGCGACGATATCGCAGGCATAAATTCAACCGTTGAACGTTGGCTAGGTAGGGATTCTTCAAATCGATACTAACATACTACATACTGGTAATCCTCGAAGGATTCCAATCCAACAAATCCATCATCATGATCTGTCCGTCCCCTCAGCACTAATGCTCACCCCACCCCATTAACACTCTCACTGAAGAATATTAAGGAGAGAACCAAGATCGAGAAGTATATCGTAACACTGAATAACTTCGCCAATTTTTGATAGCTCGTTGTGAAAATCGTATATGTATAAACTTCGAACAGCACCAAATATTACACAAATATGTGTGGGTGTGTTCCTGTGGTATGCGTCGTTGTGGGTATATAGCGAGATCGCGGTTTTTAGTTACAATAGTAAAAAAAATGTCAAGGTTCCAGACTCCCCTTGGTAGATACTCTGGTAGATATAATCAAGAAAATTTTCGATGTCGCTTGTCCATAAATCCATTCCTCAGCCCTCATACATCAACTTCATCTTCAAATACTCATTCATCGTATTTTCATATATTCCATAATTCTTCGTTCTGTTTGGGCTAAACCACGGTTGCGCCACTGTTTAGCTGAATGCAATTGCTCAGTAATGTCGCTCCTTCGTGTAGTAATTCCCATCGTGTCGACTCGAACGAGTCTTTCAGAACAACAAGAAGAGCGCTGTTGTTGTTAACACCCCTCATGCCTTTCAGATCTTCTGGTGACGAGACCGACCCGACTCTCAATAGGTACTCGCGCATCTGGCTCATTTTTTCGTGTGGGTTACTCGGGATCGGAACTCCGGCGCAAGGTCCCTCTAGCGCGAAGCCATAACACCACACAACCAGGGCCGCAAAATAGAGCACCCAAGGCCGATTTAATAGAACGTCGTCTCTAGCTAGATACGTGATAACTCCGGCCTGGCGATTATACTCATCCGTAGACGGAGTCATGCTTTCGTGAAGTAATACCGAACATAGAAACTTGGCCGCATAAAACGTGGCATCGCGAGCTTTCGCTGAAGGCGCCCAGAGATCTTTCATCCTGCGTTGCGCGCTGCTCAGATCCTGCGATCCAATGGCCCTACCAAGCAAACGTTTTGCTCGAGCAAAAATCTGGCAGTCGACAATATCCACATGCATCGCCATATGCGCCAGATGGTGTAAGACGGTTCGGCTTTCGAATACTATATTAGGATCATTTCGCTTGTCGTAGCTGTACGGGTCGACCATCGTATCAGCACGCTGCAACGACTTATCGAAGTCCGTCTTCCATGAGTCAAACGCCTTTGTGAGCGTTGACCGCCATTTGTCCCGTCCGCCAAGAGCTTGCTGCACGCCGCCACCGAGCGAGCTCACTTGGAGATCCCGTTGGTTCATATGCCAACTGACACTCAATAAGCCCGCCATAAGGATCTGCCGGCCAAAAGGATTCGTTTGGACTTCCTGTCCAGCGAGCGTTCGCTTAAGCCCTTCGAGAAATGAGATAGGTTTGATTCCATTAGACATGAGATTCGCCTCTATCCGACCAACTTCGGCCCCGCTCGTAGCCTTCCATAATGAATCATCGCAAGGGAGGGGTAAGCGCATTTCATGCGCCACCATCACAGTTGAGTGACCAAACATCGTAGCATGAATTGAATCGATAAGAAACGCCGCAAATGCAGCACGTCGTGTCGTCTCGTTCGTGATCCAGTGGTTCCACCATTCGTCCGGAGTATGCGCAAGTCCTGATGTAGAAGAATGTCGAGAACTATTTGCCTTTTCGTCTCGTGGATTCGGTGGCGAATCAAGAGCAGACTTCCCTATTAGTGACCTTCCTCTTCGCATGAGTGTAATCGTAGTCGCGTGGTGGATATGGGCGCGTTCGTGAAGCTCCCTGGTCGAGTACATTTTCTCGTAAAGCTCCAACAGGAGTAACGTCTGGAAAGCCCAGATTTTCGCCGGCGGCCGGCAATTCACGTCCATGAATATTTCCCATCTTAGATGCCATGCTAGGAAGTTAGATAGTTGGGATCCAGCTCTAATAACCTTTGGACCATGTGTCCTGTCCAAACAGGCAGCGCCTATCGCCATCACAGCTATTAGTAACAAATTCGGCGTCTTATCTGGCGAGAACGTCGGTTTATGAAGGATAGGTATTTGATCGCTGAAGTGAACCCAGTAAGAACCTATATACTGCTGCATCATCTTTCGACTCAGCATATGGTTCTCATCACTTCTGTCGCCATCCAGAATACTCTCGCGTTGACGTTCAACCGGCGCATGGTCGTTCTCGTGAAATCTTTCCTTAATAAAGTCGAAAATCTCCTGGCTCTTTTCTTCAGATAAAAGAGACTCCGGAAGATTCGGGTCAAGCAGATTTGTTACAGCCATGACCTGTTGATTAGACGGCGGGAAGTATCCGAGAGATGCACTGTCAGCCCCGTAATACGACATGCTGCCGTATTGGTGCTCTGCATAACTATATTCATACGTATTAGCTGAGACATGTCACCCTACTCATGTATAATCGATACATACTTTGCATATTGATTTTGAGGCATCACATGGCCTACCTGAGGTGAGCCATTAGGATCGTTAGTATTAAATAAATAGGCGAAGAAGTCCTCCGGTATGGCAACGTATGGTGACTTATTTAAAACTCCATCGCTGCCGAAAACTGGAAGCGTAGTTTGCGTTGTCATCTGATCCAGTAAGACCATCTCACCATTCGACTGAGCATGGGCATGGTCATTATAATCATTAGGATTTTGCGGTGCGTAGGCTTGCCCAGGTTCCCTTGGTATGCTAGCAGATGTGGGGAAATCTGAGGGTGGTAAATTGAAGGGCGCCAGGTTTTGTTGAGAGACGTACGGTATTGTTGAGGCAGATTGAGGGGTGCTGGTGAGTTGGCCATGATAATTCCCATGTTGCGTCGAAACCGGCGATAAAACACCATAAGGAGCGCCTACACTAGTATGAACTGAGGGCCGCGGAGGACCAGAAGGGGAGTGATGTGGGAGCCGCGTAGTATGGGGGGCGGCATAAGGTGAATCTTGATGAATATAACCATCAACACCATTTGGAGCGCCACCATGAGAAAAGGTGGTCGGTGGCGTGTTTGCTATCGGGGTGTAGGGTGTGCCGATGGAATCTTTTGGGGACTGGTATTCATAGTGAGCTCCGCGTCCTTGAGTATAAGGGCTTGGACCAAGCCTATCGGAATCGGGAGAAACGGCACTAGGCGTAGGGTACGGAGCTCTTACGTTGTCGACGGGGGAAGTCTGGCTGATCAAAGAATCTTTTCTATTTAGCGCAGACCCTTTTGCAGTATGGCGGTCCTTATGACGGTTGCACAAATCGAGTCGGACGAACTGGCGCTTGCAATCCTGAAAGTCGCATCTGTATATCTGTTTCGGGGAATGGTTCAATTGATGTCGGTAGCTTCGAGTTTCACCTAGTTAGTAGAGAACTTCAATAGCACTTCAAACCGAGCGCAAACGGTTTTAGATTTAATAGAAAAAAGGCTCACAGGTGCTCAGCTCTCGAATAACTCTTGCCACATCCTTCAGTAGGGCACTCGAATTTCTTATCCAGACCCTTGCGACTCCTCCTCCGCTTCCTCACGGGCCCATCCGAGTTTGACGAGTTTCCATTCTTCGTGTCACCATCGCCGGCCTGGTCACTATCGTTGCCATCGATATCCTTGTCGACAGAACGGCTCCGACGACGACCTCGCTGCGGGTCATCCTCTTGAAGAGGGTTCTGGGGCGGCGTTGGTTCCTGGACCTCGGTCATGATTGGGCTCGATCGCGCGTAAGGCAAGGCGGAGGAGTTGACGTCTATGATCGGTGCGGGGAGAACAGAAGTCATGTTCCATTAAAGCGTCATGATCTTGCGAGAAATCGTGGCGCTTCAATTCCGGGCCGCTTTACGGCCAGTGGTCGCACCCCTCGTGGGGAGGCTCCTGTTGTACCTTTGGATTGGACAATAATTGGCCAGCAACGGCTTGGCCACACGCGCACACACGTATCCTCTTTCTCCTTCTCTGTTTTCTCTAGTTTGAGTAAACGGATTAGACCCAGAGACTGACCGAGGAAACACGTTGGTGCCACAGTCTGCCACAGTCCGTCGATCTATGCGTGTTACAACAGAACAGCCCTAACCAGGTACTGGTACTGGCACTGAAGAGGCGCAAACGGCACAGGAGAAGCAAATGAAATGCGGCTAGCTTCCCGAACAATCAGTTGCGACGGGACCGGACGGGTAGAACGATGAACCTAGGTAAGTAGAGGTAGGTATTGGTACAGCGTATTGTTTTTTTTAGAAAAACAAAATGGAAATGCCCTCGAAACAAACAACCTCGCCCGAACCAGGGAAATACTATATGATGCGGCTACCACATTACGGGCCAAATCAAGGAATGCCCAGGCGCTATATCTTAAGTTGCTTGGTAACTTGATAGAATCGATCACCAGGTGTACGGGGTCCGTCTCTATGTACTGCGTAAGCGAATAAATCGGAGGTGAGCTGATTCGATGTGAGTAATGGGATATGGGACACGCGATAGTCGTGCTAAAAAAGGTTCGAAAGATCCAAAAAATCCAGAAGTCCAAAAGACCAAAGACCAAGAACCAAGAGACCAAACTTAAGTTTGCCTAGACCGAGTGGGAAGTTGATTAGTTCTTCTAGTTCTGGGGTCCCACGTCTAGAGACGGGTAAGAAGCACTTGGTTCGAATTTGTAAATGCCGCCCATTGCGGTAAATTGCCCATGGAACGGAATGCCTTTTTTAAGGAGCAGATACACACCTAGCGTACCCAAAGGTGCCTACCCTTTCCTACCCTTCGTGTACCTCGTAGCCTAGGTAGGTATTGGTAGTTACCACAACGAAGCTAGCGCGGCTGGGCGGGGTTCAAGGTGCAATGCAATTAAGTGGGACAGAATTTGAGGAAGGATGCGACATCGAAAACTAGACTAAAGTACCCGGTTAGGCATAAGTCGAGTGGGAAAGTACATGGGGATATCGCGAGATGTACCTGGGTACAACGAGTATCCATGGATGTACTACTGTACATTCGATGTTCAGATTTGGGGGGAAGAGGGGAGACCCGGAGAGAAGTCCAGCGACATTTGAACCTAAGACATGGGGAACTCTGATATATACATTGATGTATAAATTCTACGCTGCCTGTATGGATTCAAACAGGAGTACGTACCTTAAGTATATAGTAATATATATTGATATAACACCACGGAACAGAATTACATATACGATCTGGATTGGTTAGGTGTTAGAAGTAGGAATTAGTCGGACAGAACGGAACTACCTACGTACATAGGTATATATGTAGGTAGTAACTAATGAACGAATGATCTACAAAAAAGTTCCCTTAGATCTATATGTACCTAGATTTCTAGGCGTGTATGTATGTAAGTAAATCGAGAATAGATGTACGCGTATAGTTATATAAACATTCAAGGTAAGGTCGGTAGATAGGTCAAGCTAGGAAGATTTGAAGATTCTTATACATTAAGCAGATGGAGAACCGAGAGTCTACCCGTCCACATCTATGCACTTACTTACCTAGGGTTTCATTGCAGACGAGAAAACCGTCGGAATGCACGTTGTTGCGAAAACATGACACTCAAACAAGGGGGGTTGACTGGTCCGCCTAATGACAAGACAAGGGGAAGGTTATTGTCGGAGAGAAAAGATTGTTGTGTTAAAATAGTCGGCGAGGTTAATAAACGGCATCAGAACATGGTCCGAAGCTAAACCAAGTCGCAGGCGAAGCCAATTGATGGTAGAAAAATGTGGGAAGTCTTTTAAGTACAAGTAGAGCTACTGATAGACATACCTGAAACATACATACCTACCTAACAGAATAGCAACTATGATGCTCGTGAAGCTGCATACGATCTTCAACGAGGTCATCAAATATTGATTGGTGATCCATCGTCTAAGCCCTACCCCGAGTGACCCGCATCTGACCGGTTTTGCAACTGCTACAGCCAGCGGTTAAAGTCAATTGAGGATAAGTACGAATTCGTACCTACCTACAACTCGCGATGAATCGGACGAAGCGGCTGAAAAGGGAGTTGTAGTATAGTAGCAGTGGGTGACCGGATCGCTGAAATAACAACTTTGAGTACCCAGGGAATGGGATGAAGAAGTGGGAGGAAAAAGAGTCGGAGTGGGGGTCTCAAGTTGTTGTTCACACCTGGACTATAAAATCCCTAGTAGTATACTGGGATGATGATGGCTCGCCCGAATTGTGGAGTGCGCTTCCCTGTACGAAGCCAAGGAAACCACCTGCATCTAATAAACGCATGGAGGGTTATATGAGTATTATATGTGCACCTAATGTATAATACGCCGAGTCCAGTTCGCTCGTGTTTGGGGGGCAGTGGCATACGATAGTCAGGAGAATATAGCATGTACACGTACGTAGTCTAACTCCGTCGTGACAACCTTCAGTTGCATCTTTTCTTACTACAGCATACACCCATACCACAATTGAGCTTTAGCTATTCGTTGCTGACGTTCCCGGCTACCAGGGGTTTCGTCATGCGTATTAGTCAAATTAGTCAAGCAAGACATTGTCGTAACTTGATGATATCCCGTCTCCATCAACCCATTGGGGAATTCTACTAGTTACTTCCAGTTACTTACATGGCTAGAAATACAGCCATTGAATAAATAGCACAGCACCTAGCATTGATTGATAGGGCTGGTTATTATTGGGCTGTATGGGGCTTGGTTACCAAGTTCAGCAAGCGAAGTGAGACGGCCCTTCGACTCCGTTCGGGTGGGATAGTTCCAGGTTTAGCAAGCTCAGAATACAACTAGCACTCATTCAGTTATACCCACCACGACTATCATACAAGATAGGTACCGTTGACATCTAAGACTGATCTGTAAGTATGTATTTACGTCCAAATTATTACTACCATACCACAACGCTTACGACACTTACGAGATCATTGCTTGCTTAGTTTGAGTATAATCATTATTTCCGCAACCCGAACTTGGACAACGCCACGAGTCTATGATTACGGATAATGTATTAGAAGTGTGATCCAGTCGCGTGGGTCGCTCCATTCGGAAAACATAACCAAACTATTAGCGCCGATGGTTACGAGTCGGCCGGACACCAAGGGACGGGGTAAATGCGCTTTGGTCCCTTACTGCCCATGTCATCTTACTTGCCCATCCAGCCCGTTTGGTAGTATTACATAGACCTTTTTCCCGTTGGCGATCCCCGCAGTTTGATGTACACCTACAAAAATATAAGGATGGATGTACTTACAATACAGCAACTCCAAATGTAAGGTACCGGATAGCCTTGCTATTGTACATACTTGTATGCAAGGATGTTTCTTTAAGGCTTTAACTTAATACATATGAGTTAGAAACTGTTGCATATCATTGACAAAATTTATTGTCATTCACATACGTAACAATTCGCCTCAACGGACAGGTCCGAAAACGCAGCTATGTATGCACGTACCATGGATACCTAGATGCTTATGCACTTAATAGTAAAGACATACATATGTACCTAGGTATCGACAAGGAGTTCGTGGCTGAGAAGTTAGTGAGGCCGCAGGGTCTTCAGAGCTAGGGAACCTTGAACCCCAGAGCAATTCAACGGAAACGATTCGATTTGAGAGGGAAAGGTTTGTGGGGACTGGGGTCAAGCCGACTGATTGGTCGATTTCTCCAAATCTTGGCAGATTTAGGCTAGGAACCACTACATGCATAAGCGTATGTGACTTATGTATTCTGTACATATCCCACAATATGTTTAAGACTTTCAACTTTTTAAGTCAGCTATGCAGTTTGAAAACCCACGGACGTGTTCGTCGTATAATTGGGGATTTTCAAGTTGTGCATAAGGTAGATTACATAACCCACTTCTAAGTACAGGTAGGAAACATTTGACTTTTCAGGTTGTAACTTATTTCATCCTTTCTTTCAACTTCAAGAAACAGGGAACAATTGAATTGTATATATGATACAAAATATCAGAACTGATAATCAAACAGTAAAAGGATAGTATACCACACCCCTTGAGAAGTTTCGTAACAACTAGTGTCAGAGTAGATCGACATAGTGGCATATTATCGCCCCCTCCAGTTGGAGTCCAAGACTCCCTAACTCTTCTCGGTCAAGGGCATCTTCAGCTGGTTTACACTAGAACGAAATCTTGAGGACTACTGACAACCCTAAGCTGACGAGCCAGCAGCTGACATCTCAGGAATTATCTATTCATTGGCAATGGACAATGGCTCTTTTCTCCCTGCCCCCCGCGCCCCCATTTTTAAGAATCCTTACCTAGGTTAATGAAGACGAAACCCCCGACAATAGATCACTGTCGTCATCAATAGGACGGCGTGCCGCGGGCTCGGTAAGCTCAGGGTCCAGCCTAGTGGGACGTGTGTGATCACGTCTATCGCATCCATTATCTACTATCTATCATCTATTTCAAGAAATCAGGCGAGGTGTAAGATGTCCCCGTGAGTTACTCTAATCCGCTGGCACCTCAATAACTGCATTATTCTTTTCGAGTTGTCCAGGCTTTATCACGTCGCGAGTTGTACGCAAAGGCCCTAGTCGACATGTCTACATCGTTACCTACCCAATTGGGGAAAATTCAGGAACTCCAGGGTAAAGAAAAATTTTACTCTGGTTCAGAACCAAGCTACTAATCTGCCAGTGAAAATGAAGGCCCGCACCCACCCTTACATATAGACGGATAGATCGATGATCACCAATGAGGCGAGTGCCAATGCAGCAACTATGTACATACGCGCATCCTCAAGCATAGGTGTTTGCGGTGTTGCGTCCATATAAACCATGACATAAAACGGGCATAATAATCTGCAGGCAACCCCACAAACGTTCACTTGAACGAGAAAGCAAAAATAACGCCGTGGATACCTTCATACAAGTTATGTCGCAGTGGACGCCTTTGAGAAAGCTTCTGGAAGCTGACAAAAGATGCGGAAGCCTCGGACTTCCTCGTCCAGCTCAGTCAGATTTAATTCTAATGGCAAAGTACATCTCGGTCTCGACAGGGTCCAAGGTCGGCCTGCCGGACTCCCGCGCTGCCCCCATGACCTATTCGGATCCATCGCCCGAAGCAGTCATTTTGGCAGCTGATCAATTAATAGCAAGGTGATTTGTCGACGTCCTCAAGGAATGTGAAAAGAGGAAGGAAAAGGCAAAGACTTCAGCCACAGGCGAGTTAGCAGGGTGTGTGTATGCAGGTCGACGAAAAGGGATAGTCGGGGAAGAAAACGAGTCGCACAGGAAAAAAACTGGAGTGCATGATAGACAGCTCACCACACCAATATGGTAGTGACTTATTATTCGAGGTGGGCAGGTCGGAATCGTGAAGCCTAAAAAGATACGACAGGTTTCTGCAATTCGTTTTCGGTGTAAAAAAATCATCGGACAATTCGCGATGGAGGGTGAGTTCGCTCACCTATGTGGCTCATCGCTGTAAGTCGCCCATTTCTTTTCTCCGGTAATTTTTATTTAATAAGACTTGCAACGCCAGGAACCACGAGCAACTCAACGTCGCTATCACCTACTGTAACCAGTTTTATCCCCATTAAAGGCAGCATTATACCATGGTCCGTCTGCGGTTCCATCGCATCCGTCTCCCAGCAAGGAGGGTAACTGATGAAAGCTAACAAACCACACAACGTAGACAAATTTATGCAACTCCACGTGCCCGACTTACGTCGAAGTACGGCTTGGGAACTGATTTACACGGTAGAGTCTAGAGTGAGGCTCATGATCGACATCCCGACAGACGTCTTCCCTTCCTACCATCTCACAGCCCAAACGGATGAGATCTCGGAGGCTATCCGTCCACGGCAGTAAATAGCTTTCCCCTGTCGTTCTTGTCTCCTGCATGAAAATCCCAACAAGGAAGCAATGACGAACACCAGGGGAAACTAGTGACGCCAGCAACACTTCCCGCCATGCAATACAAGGTCCCCTTCCAATATCTCTTCGTGTATGTAAGTACGTATAAAATGCTGAGACGTCGCGACTTAAATAAACCTCTTCCTGGAAATGATACGCCAAATGTTTAAGTATTTTTCCTGGCAGAGACGCATCACCGAACCGGATTCTGCTCCTCCTGTCCGCTCCAGTCACATCCCGTACGGCCGGCGCAAGACCGGCATACACTGCCGCAGCCGGATGCCGGTCATAACTTATCAAGTTTCTTTACATATTCTATTACTAAGATGCATATAATTACTAGGTATACATCCATAGGTCTCTATCTTTAGCTGTAATCACAGCGCCATATCCAGGGATTGAGTTATTTTATAGCAACCCTCTTGGTGGATCAACGTTATTTCATCGAACCATTATGGTCCAGGTAGGGTTGAATATAACATGAAGCTAAACTGGAAAGAAAGAAAAATGCAGTTAAAGTATGATAATGCTGAGCGCCTCAACCAAAATGTTCCTTTCCTCTTCCCAACATGCGGAGTTACTATTTGACTTACTCCCCACGTGGTCTGGAATCAACTGATGAACGGCCTGTCGAGACTGAAGTATAATCAAGGGATCAAACTATTTTTTAATATAAACCATCACTATATTCGATAATCAAAACTAATATACCGAACATACATCTGCGTTTAACATGAAACGAGGGAAATGTGTTCCGCAATAGGTAGGTGGTTGATTTTGGGACTAGGCATGTGGAGATGAAAACTCAAAGCATAAACTTCTTCCTATACTAGAAACATTCCACCCCAGAATCACACTCTCCCTTAGATATGGGGCTGCTTTCTACGGGGTTACATTATCGACATCACTTCTAAGATATTCAAGCAGCGAGTGAACAGGGGCTGCCAACGTTAGATCTTAGGTAGCTATTCATAAAGTAACTAGCTCCTCTGGGACCATCGCTAACTGTGACTAGAGTAAAAAGATGCTATAATTGTTGATATAAAAACTTAGGAGAGCAACAAATCACATGCCTCCATGGTTACCCCCCAAGGGGCTATGAGTGGTGACACCCGTTCTGCACCTACGTGATCCTGATCTATGGCGTATCATGACATCTCATAAGACACAAGAATCCATACAATAGGATTTAACTCATATAGTCACAAGTACTCCTACATTACTTAGACGTATCATGTTCAACAGAGATCTAAACGCTCTCCACCACTGAGATATAAACTACCTGGTCGCAAGACTGTTGCACCACATCGTCAAATTACATGCAGGGCTATCAGAACTGCATGAATCCCGTACTGTGGCGAATTTTATCTCGGTAGACAACTAGGGATAGGATGGTAGTCGAATAAGGCATAGCCCGACAACCCCTTTCTCCCCTCTGCGTTTCCCCCACGCCAGAAGAAGGTAGGCTTCAGATATATAATACCTTTTAATCAAGCAATATCGTAAAGTGAAAAATCCTCGTCATTTATTGTCTAATGACTATGCAGGGTCTCTAGGGCGGTGAGTCCGATTACCTAAAAGATCAAATAGGGGGGCTCGCAAGGGACGTCGAGCATGCATGGTGAGATCTACACGACATCACAACTTCCTGTCGCCTGAGCAAATATTATTTCACAACCTTGTTGAAAGTGTTCCTCTTATGCCACACCGTACAGAGATGATTGAAATTGAACAATAAAAATCTACGAATATGACTTTAGTGTAACTACCTGAACGAAGCCGGAAGCGTGTCGCTTGGCATAGCATCTCGTACGGAGTTATGATGTAAGTAGTACATCGAACACCACGTTGATGACAACCTCTCACCGAAGTCGCAGAGCTGTACCAACAATTAATTCAAAACATATCCAACCGTAAGGCTTGGTGTAATGTTTAGTTAAACGAATAACCCTCACTAGGGAGAGTTTGAAGATCCTGTAACGCTGCCCCGGTCCCGAATCATCTACTATCCCTGACGATATTCAACACCAAGTGGACCAAGACCCATTCCCGCCCTACTTCAGCCTCACGAGGGTCTCGGTAAAGGAAACAGTCATAGGAATCCAAAGCTGATGCGGGCCCGCCGTGCTCCGCCGTCCCACGCTCTAATCAGAAGCGCGACAGGTCTTATCCGCAGCCCGCCGCCTCGGGAAGTCATTTCGGAGCCCGCCGATGACGGCTACAGCATCATTCACGAGGCATCGCGTATACGTAGCTATGGTAGATAGTTACCGTACAAGGGGCTTTAGTCGACGGTTACATGACTCCTAAACAGGTTGTCGACTCACCGACATAATCGCCGACAAACAGAGCGGGGAGCTTCATAACGAAGGAAGAAAATAAACACTTTTACATGGAAACCTTCTAGGACAGCACCTGTATTCTCCTTGCCCTTAGATTACTGTCCCGTCCAATAGGAAAGAGGCCAGACGAGGTTTTAATCTAGCTGCGCTCGTTTTGGAAAACAAAAACACAACTAGTCCTCAACTTTCAATAATGAGTACCCGTAGAGCGCCTTTCTACTGGCATCAGCGACGACAACCCCTTTAAAACTCCTAATCCTTCCACCAATCTACGATGTAAGCTTACCTTACATCGGAAACACTTAAGATGAATGTAAACTACCTAAATAAGGGATTAGATGCATACTTCTCTCATACTCCCATTCATCGTATATCCTGCTTCAAGAGAGTAGGAGGGACAACGTACGTAAAGTACACACGATATCCAAAGAAATCTACTTTAAAGTCTCATCAAGGTACCATGAACGAAGGCTGAAAACAACATAGGTAGACCGACGTGCTGACCTGATCAGCTCGTCGATAGTGTTTAATTTGTCAAACATCTAATCCTCGACAACCGGCCAAGAATCCGCCAAGGGAAGCGATCCAGATATCCTACGAAGAACCCACAAACCAGACAACGAGAAGTCACGATCTAGCAGACGAGACAATAAGCAATACCTCGGCGCAAAAGCTGTCTATTAAAGTTTTTTTTCTTACAACTCCAAACCTGGACTCTATTCAACCTTGTATAGGAAGGAAGCCGGTCTCTGTTTTTAGGCACTTCTGCTGCTGCAGCCAGACTTTCTGGGCATTTGCCTCTCGTGCCCTTGATAAAACCATCGAGTACCTTCTTTGTTTCACGACGATAGAATCGAATGGGTTTTTGTACCGTCAGCTTGCGCAATTCCCATGCCTGTTTCGAGAAATGAGAATATCCTAAACTAGCGTGCGCGTCCGCCCTCCTCCCATGTTACGCTTTATATTACCGTCGCGTAACCCTCGCCGCCGTCACTGACCATCAGCAACTTGAATGCAATTCCTCATGTATTCCCCGTTTCTCTTGTACTCCAGGCTGATGACAAATCCCCCATCTCCGTTTAAGGAAATCGTGCAAAATGCAGTCCAAGCCATAACCCTTTCTCGAAACGCCCGGGCATGATTCAAGTCTGGGGATTGTAGCATATTCCCGTTATTCCTGGTATCGTCGCCGTACATTATGCTTGCCGTCTGCAAAACCGGTCTAAGAACTACACCACTTCTACTGGCCGTTGAAATCCTCAATTCCGGCCACGTTTGATTCCCGATTGTGATAATCAAGAATCTCCGAGTACCTGTTGCCTCGAATGTGTTAGTAATCGTTGCCTTATGAGGAATCCCCTTCAGAGACGCCCATCTAGAAGCCATAGAAGTACTCACATCATGATCTTCCACGTATCGACAGGTAGATCAGCATCGTTGAAACTCCAATCGAACTTCTCCTCAGCAACGGGCTCATCAGTAGGGTCGTGGTAAGGAGCAAGGTAATCATGCGCTAATGCCTCAGTGGCAGTAATCCGCTTCTTGGGATCGAACACAAGCATGCTTTCGAGCAGATCGACAGCTGGAAATTGTTAACTTTTGCTATAGACTCGGGGACTTGTTTTGAATACGAACCTGCTGGATCAGCGTTCTTAAACTTGTTTTTAAGCGGCTGTCGTTCTCGTTTCGGTAAGGACTTAACGAATCTCAGAGTCTACATGGTCCCGAGTTAGCAGAAAGGACCTCGTAAGAGATAGTGTTAACATACGTTCTCACTGGCAATTGTGTTGATAACATCGTCAGGCGGTGTGCCAAGAAGCTCAGTGATGATGGAGAATTGGTTGACGTGGTCCTTTCCGGGGAATAAGGGTTTCCCTTCGAGCATTTCAGCAAAGATGCATCCAGCGCTCCAAATATCGACTTCCACGTCGTATTTTTGCCATGTGAGCATAATCTCAGGAGCGCGGTAATATCTCGTCGAGACATATCCAGTCATTTGGGGGTCCTGAATTCTAGCAAGGCCGAAATCGCAAATCTTCAGATCGCAGTTTTCGTTGACCAGAATATTGCTGGGTTTGAGGTCACGATGGACAACACCGGCAGAGTGCACATACTTTAGGCCTCGCTATACACCAAATATATCAGCCTCCTGTTTTTCTCCGTTTCTCAATCATGGCAAGGGCACGCACCATGATTTGGTAAAGGAAGTATTGAATAAATTGCTTTTCCAGAGGTCTCGAGGTGAGTAATCGGTGCAGGTCTGTTCCAAGGAGCTCTGTTACGAAGTAACTGGCGAAATGGTTAGCGTGATGCAGGGCGGGCTGAGGCTTTGTTCGGGATATGCGTACATGTCTTCGAGGGGGGAGATGAAGATATCGCTGAGCGAGATGACCTAAAATTGGGTATGAGCGATGCCTAAAAGCTACTCTTGGGCGAGCAGATGCAACCAACATTTTCGTGTTTGAGATGTTTCAGTAACTTCAGTTCTCGATATGTCCTCTTGGCCAAGACCGGTGTGCTGAAAGGCTTCATAATCTTCTTTACGGCAACATTCTGGTTCGTGAGTTGATCTTTCGCGGAACTGTGCAGCAGAAATTTGCCCTGATTAGTTATTGTGTCGATGATCGAAGGAAGTTGGATGTAGCAGGTGAACGAGCGACATACCAGACAAGGCCAAAAGCACCCATGCCCACGGGTTGCAGATCCGAGTATCTATTAAAATCATTGCGTCAATTCGGGCGCCCATGCTAGGCAGCGTCGCAAACAGCCATACCTAGACGTGATCTCGAACGTCGTTCCGAAGATCTGTGCTCGCACGAATTCGGCCATGGCGAATAACGAGCTGTATTTGGAGGCGGGGTGCGAGAAGTTTGGAGGATGATCGAGGAAAAAGGGCGTAAGAAGAGGGATGGATTGTTGTCAGCTATCGAACGAGGGGGCGGAAAACGAGGGGCAGAGACCCAGGAACGATAAAATCCGCGTACAGATAGGTACGGTACCGCTATCGTTAAAAAAAAGCCAGGTTAGTTCTAGTTTGAATAGGGCCGTAAGGTATAAGTTGATTCCGTCTATTGTTATTTTTATTTTTTCTTCTTCTCTCTCTTTTCTTTTCTTTTTTTTCCGACTTCAGTCCAGAGAGGAAATAAAAAAACAAAGACAACTTAAAAATGAATGGCAATCTTGAAATGCCGTTCAGTTAAGCAGATGGGAAAAAGTGGGAAGAAAGAACAGGATTTTCGAACTTCGAAGTTGGGCTGTGCTGTGGATAAGGTTTTGGAAACACGCACCGGAACGGCGATTCGAATGTGCCTGCCTTCTCAAGCGGTGGCGATCGCGATCGAGGTTTTCTATGTAAAACCACTGGAAGTTACTTTTTAGTACTTAGCTAGGCACGCTAGGCATGTATGCTATGCTAGGTATGTGCGATATAATACGCTATGCACCTATCAAGGACTTTCTGGGTCTTCCCTGGACAATGCGGCGTTGCGACCGACCGTGACAAGTGGCTGATGCTATCCGATGGAAAGAGCAGCTACTTACATCTGCAACCCTTGAAGTACTTCTCAGAAGTACTGTACATATAGCCTCTCTATTGGTAGCTGCAAGACTTGCGTGTTAAGTGAGTACTTATACCAAAAAAACTATCACTTTCTAGGGGCAGTAGGGGCTACTTACTGGGCAGACTTGAGTCTCTAGTATGAAGAGAGACCCACTTATGAAGGACTCCCCTAAACTCCCTAAACAACTTTTGGAACAGGTGTCGTTTATATGTCAGTTTTCGAAAAAGATCAAATGTCTCCGATAATAAAAGTGCGTTATTAAATTCGAGCCGTTTTGTTGTCCTTGTGTTGCAGTCTCGGGGGGAGAATATAGGCTGGACTAACACGCCCAGAACGCAAACATAATGGATCAAAAGCATCAATCATACGAAGAAACGAGTCCATTTCGCCTAGCTCGATGCAGAGTTATCTGATGTTTCCCATTTCTGTCACCTACCTTGGTAGCTTGCAGTCGGTTCCCCAAGATGGCAGCTGTTATTTACTTCCTACCTATGCAATAGCAAGGTCTTCCCAGGTATGAGAATACAGGTAGGCGGGTTGACACATCTATGAATAGCGACGGAGACGGCAGAACGACAAGATTAGGCGCTTACCCGTAAGACATCCGTACAGGGTCTACGGGAAGAGGATGGGAATCTACAAAAATGCCGTCCTGAACATTCCAAGAATCTTAATGCGAACTTAATAGCACGTGGTGTGAAGAATTAGGGTGTCGATCTCTGTTGGCAGCCGTTGATAGGCGATGTAGACAATATAAACAGACCCAAGCCGTGATCGAATTGGTGGGAAGAATGAGCACCCGGCCATGTATGTTGCACGAGGATCGGCCCGTCGAAGCTACCATAGACTTGTTACCTTGACACCTGTTGTTTTGTCTATGGTCCTGAACCTCTTCCTGAGAGAGGGTCGGGTCTCAGAGGTTGCCAAGACTCAGGATACTACGACATTACATTATAGACTAGTGAAGCCATCATACTTTGTCACTATTCCGCGGTCTTGTGCCCCCTCAGAGATAAAGAGCAAAAACTCGAGAGTAGTCATTATTGGGAATGACATGACATGGGGCTCTTAATTCCATGGGTTACATTTGTGACTAACGTACAGGTCGAGCTGTGGTGTCGTCTCTAGTGCCGCCGAGCTCACCAGTCACTGTCGAGTTGTGGCTGCGCCTAGTGCACGTTTGGTTCACCACCTCACCTGAGTCCCACAACCCAGCACGTAGGTGCTACATACAGTACCAATCTTGCAGGTAGCCAACTGCTATGCTCGAAGGTTTGTTGAGTTGACAAGTAGAACAGTGTGCCAGCTTTGACTGGTGAGTGTGACCCTAATGGTAGGCTAATAGCGCCGAAGAGTCTGGGTTTTTCGGCAGAGTTTCTCATTTTCGACTCTGTGTTTCTGTTAATATTCTACTACTTTACTACTTCCGAAGACGGCCAGCCAAGTATGCCCAGGTGAATATGTGATAGTCATTAGGCGAAGGAATTATCACACGCATAACATCTTACGAACTATAATAGATACCTGCGTGTGGGATATTCATGGATTGGAGATTTAAAGGTTCGAAATGCAACTGAGATATACCTAGCAATACTAGCATCGAAGCCAGTACGAGAAAGGTAAAATGCTTTACTATAGTGAGACTAAGAGCCAATCAGATCGAAGGAGTTTCTTCTTAAAGAAATATGACGTCACCTCATAGGTGTTCCTCCTAGCTCGGCCCTCTGGTTCTCTCTGCCCCTCCTTTTCTAAGTATAGGTACCTCTAGGTAAGTATCATCCCAAATCTTCATCTAGTATCGCGCAAGCCGCGCGGGTTGATTACTGATAGTGATACTGCAATAGACGAGGCTCTTAAGAAAAAAACCGTGCTAATAAACGCCTTGCTTCTAGATCAAGCCACCTAGGTACTAGGGCGAAGAAATGGGACGATATAGAGGGGTACCTATGTTGGCGAGTTGGTAGAGATTTAGCAGATTTAGCTTAGGATCCCGACCGCATAACCGGCATTCCCTCGCAAGACATCCGACAATCGAATTCTTAGTGTGCCATCGCCGATGCTCATAATCAGTCAGCTTCCACCTCCGCATATCAAGTTGACCCGAAACGAAAAGGGGGCTCGTGACTACCTAAGCAGCCTAAGCAGCCCAAGTCTCTTCCTAAGATTTAACGAAGCGGTCTGCAAAAAAAAAAACAAAAGCCAGTAATATCGTTAGACCTCGTTATAGGTGTTAAAGAGTTAAAAAGATACTTGATAATTCGGCGCAAAAGCAGCTCGGTCCACGATTACCTAATTGGGTATGTTAGCCATCAGGAGTCCTGGTTTGTCCTTGTTGTCCCTGGTAAGCCGCATTAGGGGCCACATGAGAAGAGTCGTAAAGCAGGGCTACATATCATGACGTAGCCAGAATATTCTCCTCGCAATCGGGAAAAAAACCTAGAACCAAGGCCATCTAGAGGAAGGTATTCCAAGGGTTCGGAGTGGTCGTAGATTTGTCTGTCGGATATTAATTCTGCACATAAATTAATCCGGAGCTTTCTCTCCTTGGGTAATGCCGTGGAACCTCACATTAGATGAACATTAAACGTTCAATGGTGACCAGGAATATGGATTGTATCGGATTATTTCAAATTATATAATCATACCTTCCAAAGTTAAAGATTCATTCCCCTCCCTTCCTTAGGTAAGCGGTGAGGTACGCGGATTTACTCCACAGCTCCGACATCTTCAAAACCCATTGACGTCATCTTTCCAAAAACCAGAAAGTAGAACCTATCTTCATAATGGGGCAATAAATGACGAATAGAACGAACTTTTCAATGTAGTCCAATATCTCGTCAATATTCAATCATTTTGCGCGACACGTAACATTGAACCCCACTAAAAAAGAGTATTATCAAATCTTTTCTTTTTCTTTTTTTTTCAGATTTGCCCCTGGAGACGACTCCGAGCAAGGTTTTGTTCAGAAATAAACAACTGGACCCTGACGATCATTCACTTGCGAGGTTAGAGATCGCCCGGAGATCTTTAAACATGTCAATAAACCTGGCCTGCTGGCATATGCTAAAATTCGCCTCCTTCAGCATATCATCGTCGCTGCTTCTGTCAACTAGGTCAGCCATTTTTATGTCGGTTGGCTCAAAAGAGCCGTGCCGAAGCTGGTGATACGAGTTTGCATATATGTATGCCTCTAGTAACCCAACCCAGACGGATGAAAGCCATGCTCAGTGACATCATTGCATATTTGCCTTCGCGGGGTGCAGACGAACATTCTAGGCCTCTGGCTTCTTAGTATCAGATATTTGGGCAGCTATTCACCCTTGAGATGAGGGGATCACGGTTTCACGAAGATGATGCCATAGCGCAGGTAAGAATTAAATCTAGACTTCGTAGGTAGTCAGGGGAGATTATGGAGCTAGGGCGTATACCCATCATACCTTAGTAAGTACCTAGGCAGGTATACAATTTCAATTGTCTATCCCGAAAGCAGAAACTCCCCTTTATTTCACGTCCCCAGCTCCAAGTTACGGGCCCAAGCTAATGAATGACTCCATACAACGACGTAATTGTGTGTAGACAAGATATATTGTAGACTTGATACTTAGGTAGGGTACTATTCAAGACTAATCCTCCCATACTCATAATCGTAGCCCATCCCAAAACCAACATTGTCTATTCCTATTTAAGGCTCATCCATTCCGTCTCGGTATTTACCAGGCGGCTAACCTCAATCCCTTCATGCACGCACTCCAGTCGGGGTTGAGGAGCTATCGCTATATAGCGTACCCAAGTATCTAGGCACTTACGGCAATACACCCTTTAATTGCTGCCAACGGCTAGGGGTTCCACGTTCCAGATACCCTCCGCGTACTCGTTGATACACCTATCAGAGCTGAAGAATCCCATTCTGGCGACGCTGCGGATACACTTGGATACCCATTCGTCCTGATTACGGTATTCCTCGTCCACCATCTTCTGGGTGTCGAGGTATGACTGGAAGTCGTCCGATACCAAATAGTAATCGCCGTGGTCGCGGACCGCTGAAATGAGCGCGTTGAAGTCGTTCGAGTCACCAAACTTGCCGCTCTTGATCGCTTCAAACACTTGGTTAAGGCCAGCATCAATGGCATGCGAGCCATAGGTATGCGCGTGTCGCAGGTCCTCGACATCCTCGGAAAGTGTGCCGAAAAGGAAGATGTTTTCCTGGCCAATTTCACGAGTAATTTCAATCTAAAATTTGTGAGTAATCTGCTTTTATATAGGGAAATAGGTGGTGGCTTACGTTGGCGCCATCGCAAGTTCCGATAATCAAACCACCATTTAGCACGAACTTCATGTTGCTAGTTCCGGATGCCCTATTTTGATATTAGCCTCCGATCTGCACCAAGAGGTATCATATTACTTACTCGGTACCAGCAGTCGAAATATGTTCGCTGAGATCAGAGGCGGGGGTTATCATCTCCGCCTTGCTGACATTGTAGTCTTCTAAGAAAACAACCTTCAGGAGATCGCCAATATCGGGATCATTATTGACAACAGCTCCGACGCTGTTGACGAGGTGGATGATTTGCTTGGCCATCCAGTAGCCAGGTGCTGCCTTTCCACCGAAGATCGAGACACGAGGCAATTGCTTCTTCCTCTCTTCGGGGCTTAATTCCTTGAGCTTTAGATATCGGTAAATGACACCGAAGATATTTAGTTGTTGTCGCTTGTACTCGTGAATTCTCTTGACCTGTACGTCGAATAGGGACGATGGATTGACCGTAATGTCCGTAGTGTTCTTGATATACTTCGCAAGCCGGACTTTGTTGGCATACTTGATCTCCGCCCACTCCTTCCTGAATGCCTTATCATCAACAAACTCCTCTAGCTTGTTGAGAAGGGTGAGGTCTTTGAGGAAATCGTAACCACCAGTCTTGCTGGCGATGAGCTCTGAAAGTCTGGGGTTCGCCTGGTGTAACCATCTTCGTGGTGTAATTCCATTGGTAACATTGGTGAACTTGTCAGCTCCAAAAATAGTGACAAAGTCCTTGAAAATAGTTGTCTGGATGAGATCTGAGTGCAGCTCAGCGACACCGTTAACCTTGTGAGAACCAACAACTGCTAGGAACGCCATTCGGACCATCTTTGGCTGGGATTCTTCAATAATGGAAACCCGGCGTAGCATGTCCCGATCGTTGGGAAACTTCTTCTCTACAGTTTGTAGGAAGAATAGGTTAATATCGTAAATGATTTGGAGATGACGGGGCAGGAGATGCTGCACCAAACCGACGGGCCACTTCTCAAGCGCCTCGGGCAAAACAGTGTGATTGGTATAACCAAACTAAAGTCATGTTAGTAAAGAAACCCCTTAATAAAATAACATATTAGCACTCACGGTTGCTGTGACTATTCTCCATGCCTCGTCCCATTCGAGACTTTCTACGTCTACCAAAATTCGCTGAAGCTCCACGATAGCTAATGTCGGATGAGTATCGTTCAGCTGAATTGCAACCTGGTCGGGGAATTCGCTCCAAGCACGCTTCGTCTTCTTGAATCGACGGACGATATCGTAAAGCGAAGCGGCAACCCAGAAGTATTGTTGCTTGAGACGCAACTCCTTTCCACGGTCAAGGTTATCATTTGGGTATAGAACGGCGCTAATGGTCTCAGCTCGTTGCTGGTCTGCTACTGAGCTCTCATATTCTCCACTATTGAACTTTTGGAAGTCAAACTCGCCGCTGGCAGCCTTGCTGGACCACAATCGCAGGTTATTGGTAGATGGTGTGTCATAACCAGGAATTGGCACATCGTAAGCTACAGCGGTGACAATTTCGCCGCCTTCCCAAAATGCCACCGTCTTCCCGTTCTCGTCTTGACTCTTGCGAACATTACCATAGAATTGAATCTGCAAATGATGTTAAAATAACATTCTGTGCGCATTAGAATGGATTTTAAGTAGCATCTCACATCGACCGTGATGTCATGTCTTGGAAATTCCCAGGGGTTAAAGTCAAGCCAGTAGTCGGGTACTTCGACTTGGTATCCATCAATTATCTCCTGCTTGAAAATACCATAACGGTATCTCAAACCATAGCCCCAGGCGGGGAAGTTTAAGGACGCGAGACTGTCGAGGAAACAAGCTGCAAGTCGTCCAAGTCCACCATTTCCTAACGCAGCATCGTGTTCTTGGCCGATGATGTCCTCAATGCGAAATCCGAGTTCGGAAAGACCCTCTACAGCAAAGTTAGATCAATGAATTAGACGATCAAACTTGTGGTGTTGTTTGGTCTATACCTTTAGCAGTGCTTTTCGCGCCAACATTGAGCATAGCATTATCTAAGGCACGTCCCATCAGGAATTCTAAGCTGAGATAGTAGACGCGCTTGCTATCAGTAAAGGTCTGACGCTGCTGGGTCTTATTCCACTCTTTAATTAGGCGATCACGGAGCGCCAAGCTGGTAGCAGAATAGGCGGCTGACTCGTCGCAGTTAAACATGCTACGAGCCAAAGTTGTCTCAACATGGCGAACAACCTCCTTCTCAAACTCGTCCTTTGTCTTGAAGCCTTCGAATTGATACTTGGTCCATACATGACGTTGAGGTTCGGGGATCGCCGCTATAAGATGATCGTCGGGTCAATAAGTGGTTCGGTATAAGAATAGTACGAATTTAGAAGTGATCTACGGCTATAGAGAGAGAGGCACGAAGACTTATACGGACCTTCTACGCTTTTGATTTCGCTAGCTCCGAAACCCGTAAAGGTTCGCTTGTGTTTGGGACGAGAAATGCCCGCGGGGCTCACGGAACCGACGATATCGACGATAGGTGCCGCCGTCGAAGGGCGACGTTCCCTAGTTGGTAGACGTTCCGTTGAAGCCATTTTGAAATCTGGAACTTATAGTTCGAAGCTACCTCTAAGGACAGGACGAGCTAATTGGGACAGAGAAAAGCTGAAGAGCTTTTAGCTAGGAAGAAAGGAATTGGCATTGCGATTTATTATAAGGACCTCAAAGGGCCTAAAAACGACCAAGGAAGCATGCAAGACTAGTTGGCGCACGATGATTACTTACATAGTTGGATCCTAACAGCCAATGATAAGGTAAGAAGCAAGGGTAGAATCGAGGGGGCGGGGTTGTCGACGGAGTTGAATTGATAGAGCTAGCAGGGTGAGCTTGTCAGGAGAGGAGATAGAGCTCCGGTTCCTTGTCGAACAACGATCACCGCGGGGCAACTGAAGCTGCTTCTCTACCAACACGATCAACCTTCTTTTCCGCAGATCAAGGTTTAGAGTATAGTGGTTGGAGAGAATAGGAGAGGAGGGGATGGATAAGAAATATCAAAGAGAGAGAAAAAAACAAACAAAGGACGCCCTGCAAATAACGAGTTATAAAAGAGGTGATGTTGATGAGTTAGGTACCCATTCTTTTATAATTGGAATCGACCCCTCAGGATAGCAAGTAGATAGTGGGGCCTTTCAAGGGGGGTTTAGAAAGTTGGGAAGGCTCAGGTGCTGTTCAAGAGAAAAACATGCGATGGCTTAAGCATGATGACGACTTTTTCGAAGCTTGTGAGAGCTGCAAGCGCTATCCTCATGTATAATGAAACGTGATCAAGGGCAGGAATGGTGATCGTAGAACGCAACCTCCCTGTCTAACTAATACAATCACCACATGCTTGCATGCATGCCCAGTATGTATAATGTTACTCGATGCCTACTTCCTATCAACTCACACAACATCAAGTATGCGAGTGATGAAAATGCGAGAATGGATGGCGGAAGAGATGGATGAGTGCGGGGTAGTAGGTATACAATAACTGGTAGGTACTAGGTAAGACGAACTGAACGGGCTAGTTCTCGTATAAGGGCAGTTATAGTAGCCCTCTCTTTACCCAAGCCACAGCTAATTAAATACCTAGGCGCCTACAACGCCTAGACCAAACCTAAGAAGCCTAACATCTAAAGTTGCCATTCTCTTCAAGAATCAAATTAGTCAAACCGGACCAACAACACATTGTGAACGCAAAGCTATAAAATTTAAGAGATATATCTCAAAGAGACTACTCTTGAAATATATTGGATCCATAATCGGTAAATACCTGGCTGGCTACCTAAGTTGGTGCTGTGGGGAGATATCTTTGGTCTAGTCTTCGATGTCAATGTTCTGATAGGAGCCTAGAACTTGAATTTTTAATAATAGCATTAGCTCTTAGCTATTAGCACTTGGCAACCGAACGCCTTCATCATCTGAGACGCGCAGACGGCGGTTATTAGAGTATCAATGCATATATGTATACCTTGCTATCTGCAGCTTGCTTGTTACACATATGTCATTGCACTTCTCGATACTACTTCTCATCTGTCAACATGGTCGCCTGACAGAGCTTGACTATCTGCATGTCCAGCAAACAGAATTAATCAATCTATTGCATTTCTTTCCTACTTTTAGCGCTAGGATACGGTCCCGAGAAAACATCTCATCAACATCGTCGGTCTTAAGTATGCCCCGAATTGCAAGCAGGCTACAGCCTACAGACAGATACCCGTATGGCTGGCTTGTAGTTCGGAATATCGGCACGATCCCAAAGCACTTCGTCTTATATGGTGAAGTTTCACTAGAATGAGGCACCCCTATTAGAAATGTCATCTTCCAACTCGAAAACATAAAATGTTTTTACAACAAACATCTTTGACATGTCTACATCATTAGGTATATTTAATCGTATTCTCATAGCTATCATTCAAAAGCTCAACAACGACATACCGGCAAGTATGGATATAAGTCGGTCTGTCGACGCCTTAGAAAGTGGGCAATCGACTTATCTTTTCTAAAATATTGACTAAGGTAGGAACTCTTACCCATGATATAGCTTCTGCTCGGCCTACAATATAAAGACGAGCCGATATAATCTCCGAAATCGATTCACCAATCAGCAAGAGACCTAAACATATACGGACGGCCGCTCAAGTCATAGGCGAAGTATGCGACTTGAATCTGGAGATGAATCTAGTAGGTACTGTATTCAATGAGAACGACTCCGTCTCAAAAATTAGAAAAATTATCAATGCCCTCGTCTGTCACCTGCTACATCTACGACGCCACAACCTCCACGGACACCCGAAACTTGGCGATACCCCAAAGTGGTCTACCAATCCCATCTGTGGAATATCAATGGTGGCTGAAAATACTTCCCCAAACTCGATTATCTATTCTTAAATAAGTAATCAGTGGCTGACACCAATATAATAAATGGGATTTCCCTACCCGCCATACTAACGTAACAATTTTCTCCAAAGTTACTTGGTTCTACAAGTATCTATAAGAGCAAAATGGCCTCATTCGTGTCTACGGTAAGTGATTCGCGTACCGGTAATTACCTAGGTAACTCCTAGGTACTCTTAGTTGATACACAAGGTGATGGCTCTTCGAATCATTTGTAGAACCAATGAGGAAAAAGGACAGGTATCTACCTCCCACAGAGATGATGCAAGACCGACGTTGGGTAACTACATACCGTAGGTACACGCACATTTGAAATAACTAATAAGTAGTGCTTATTCATGATCTTTATTATCTCCAATGTCCCCACGTCTTATAGACGCGTGAGACGTTCGCTTATAGGCTTTACATCATGAATGAGGTACCCTATTGTAAGCAGGCCTAACTACTAAGCCTCACGGTAGCTATCTCGCGGGATATGTGGTCCCGACTACGAGCTACCTACCTACTCGGTTAGGTACCCGTCACACTCAAGATACGTTTCTCTGCCAGTATATCTAGCGTCGTCCTCTTCCTCTGCTTTCCGTCATCGCTTTCGTATCGAAATTGCTACATGTGATAGAGTGGCGCTCTCCATTTCCCTCTTCCACTTTCTCTTGCTCTCCGGCGTTGGGCAGTAACCATCTAAGTAGGAACGAAACACATTAAACCGTCTCTCTCTCTCGCCCGAAAATTCTTCTTCTCCGGCAAGTTATAAATTTTTCTTGTCACCGTTCCGCGCCTCATTTCCATATGTCTCGAAACATATCAAAAAGCCTTTGCGCAAAAAATAGTCGAGTCCATGACGCCTTGCGAAAACAAAACAGATAAAAAAACGAGAACGAAAAAATTTGTGTCAGGTTTCCTGCCCAAAACTCCTTGCCAATGCTTTTGTGGTCCTCGCCTTCGCATGAGACGGGATGAAGCCTCGATGAGCCATGAACGTTAGAAGACACGAAATCACAAGATGCCCGAATCCTTAAGTGCATTATTGAGTATCGTTTCCTTTACAGCCGCAAAAACCAGGCGGATGTTGGAGGTATCTGTTGCTTGCGTCAAACTAGATGATTTATGTTAGCCAATAGAATAATGAAATCCACTTTCGGGTCAAAACGTACTGAGGATACAAATTTAAATGAGCTCTGTTGACTTGGTTGAATCTCCAGAGCAGATATTTCGCAGCCTTATTGACATCGTTGCCACCAGAGTAATCTGGGAAGTAATTTCCTAGAGGTGATCTAGGAAGCTTGACTTTGAATATGTCGACTTTGTTCAGGAACAATATTATACTCGTCCTCATGAACCACCTCGAGTTAACGACTGAGTCGAATAGTAGCAGACTTTCCATCATTCGATTCTGATACAATGTTAGTCAGGCTAGCCATATTTCTGACGGTCCCTTGGAAAATACCTGGCTGCTTTCTTCGAGCAATACTTGATCATACTCGCTCAATGCCACGCAGAATATGATAGAGGTAACGTTTTCGAAACAATGAATCCACTTCTTCCGTTCACTTCGTTGCCCACCAACGTCAAACATGCTAAACGCCGGAGGTTAGAAATCGGATCCTTCGGGAGTTTGCCATTTTCAACCACTTACTGAATGCTGAGGGCCCCCATCTGAAATCGCGTCTCGTAAATACCCGTAGTTTTCGTTCGCGCGCGGAGGACGTCCATCTCGTTCGGCATATAATCTGGAGCACATATTCGCGCTACCTCGTCGAAGAAACTAGTGTAGTGTGAATAAGATATAGCCAGCCATAAAATAGACATATTCTACTCACTATTCGGCAGAATCCATCAAGTAGAACTCGGTGGAGTGTTGCATGAGCCGCTCTATGCAAGGGTCATGCCATAAGGCGTGTACGGCCGTAGCTACCTTCTGCTCGATATGTGCTGACGGACCTGATTCGACGGTGTACCCTAACAAATAATCGCAGTATTCTTTATTTTCCTGGTTGCTCGCCTCGATATCGAACTGGTCCATCGCAATGATGATGGCTTTGGCGCATTCGATCAGGTTCTTGAAGACCGTCGCGCGATAATTGTAAAGCTCATCTTCCGAGTAACCTTTCAGATGAATGATCTTCATCTGCTTAACAATTGTTGACTTTCCGCTCTCGCCGGATCCTAGTCGAGGACCGTGGTTAGTGGCCAAGCTACACGACCCAATGGCTGAGCCTTTAGAAACCTACCAAGAAGAAGTATCTTGCATTCTCTCCGCAACCTCTTGGAGTCCTCGTCAAGCGCGCGATCGATAGCCTGACTTCGCTTTTTTTGTTCCTCCTCTTCCTTATTCGAACTCATACAAGCGCCCATCATGTAGAATAGCGGTGTTGGCTACCGAGCCAACGCGACGGATAAGTGGGAGAATGGGGCAGATGTTGGTGTTTGTGGCGCTCGAGATTCTGACAAAGCGCCCCGACGATCAATGATGATAGGTAATACTGTCTATTGGCGCATCCTGGGGTATCTCGGGATTCGTATACTGTGACCCCGCTGCTGGTTACGGAACCTCGGAATTGAAAGGTGGCTGGTGAAGCTGGTTTGAGGTTGGGGTTGGTGATGGTGATGATGCGCTAATTGTTCACGCAACTCGATGATGAGATTTCTTTGTTCGGCAAAGTCAATTAGTCGAATCCAGGAAAATTTGGGAAGAATCAAGCTTCGATGGATAGCTCGGTAACTTTTGGGTTTGGATTGATTCTATGGAGATCGGAAGGGTTTAACGGGAGTCGAGGAAAATATGACGAAATGGATTGTCAAGAAATATCTAAAGTAGGGAGGTGGTTAGCGTTAGCTCTGTCCCCAGTCTTATTAAACTCGGAACTGTAAGTAGAAGCACATTAGACGGTTGATCGGCTAGAGTCAACCTTGAAGTCAGGCGGTGCTGATATGCTGGTATGATGTAGTTAAGATGCATCCATGGATATAATGGGGTTGGGTTGGGTAGTAGGCTAAGTAAGAAACTAGAGGAAGAAATGATATGTATAGATAAAAATAATATTAGATTATATAAGTCATAAGTCATACGTTTTGACTGATGGCTACCTCAAATAATCAACTTGGAATTGTTCGAGAAGGAATTAGAAGGATTCAGTTTCCTTTTGCCGTCCAGCTGGGCTCACTCTCACACAGCTCAATGGAACTTGAAGATTGGAGGGTTTCAAGGTTACATACCAGATTGGTCACCAAGCATACGAGAATCAAGCATCAGGCATATACCTTACCTACACACATTAGGTAGGTAAAGATCTGTGTATGATGTCGATATCTATGTCTGGACAACCCTCTGTCGCTTGACGTATGTGCAACGACAAAATGGGGAAATCCATAAACCCGCGCGGGCGTACAATGCGATAGTCGGGAAGGTCTCGACGATATGACGGGACGGGTCGGGTCGGCTGTGAACTCAAGGGGGTAACGGGAAGTGGGTGAAGAGTAATAGGCGACAGGCGACGGTAGTGTACACACAAACACACGATAGGCACCCCTTCTCAGTTGTGGGAAGATACGTGAAGGAGGCGTGGTAGTGCGTCGTATGTAGTGTGTAGTGTAGTGAAGTGAAGTGAAGAGAAAGAGTGAGGAGAAAACTGACCGAGCGTCGCAATAGTGTAGTAATCGGACAGTTAGGAAGAATGCGAAAGCGTGGGCAGATGTTTATGCACACATATGTATACACATTATACACATACAAATACAATTACAGTGTATGTCCGGTGTGTCCAGTGTATGGGATGTGATGATGGTACGTGATACGTGACTGTCTTGGACAAAGAGGAGGAAGGGTAAGAGAAAAGAAAAAAAATAGCAAATGATAAATTGATAATGCTCAGATGATACTCTGGATATGAAATTAATGTAACACTTACCAAGAAGTAGAAGCGAGTAATAACCAGCACGCAATTCCAATTTGTCCTACTTAGATATCGTGATCACGGTGAGAAATTATCGACGGCGGCAATGGTGACGATAACAGTGGGTTCTCTTCAAGAGCTCTTATGAATTTTTGAAATTTGGAAGGGTAAGTTGTTCTAGAATTTGTCGAAAGTGAGGAGAGAAAGCTTGGGAGATCGTTAAAATCGTAGGCGGTCACGGCAATCGGTGGAAAGGTAACAAGATAGCGGGATAACAGGATATACAAACGAGGCTTCAGAGCTTTTAGATGTGACACTCTTCTCGTTAAGGAAGAGAAACAATATAATAAAGAAAAACGGTGAACAATAATAAGCCAATTGCCTATCAAGGATTCAATCAATCATATGCATAGCACTTCTCGAATTGGTCGAATTACTTGCGTTCTTTCGATTTTATTGCTCTTCCACCTTTCCACCTTTTTCCCTTTTGACTTTGTCACCTCCAAAATTCTCCAGTCCAGTTCCAGTCCTCTAAAAAAGTCTCCAGAATCCCGAAGGGCTGAACATTAGATACCTAGTAGGCAGGTTCGATGGGGAGACTCGTCCGGTGATTGGGCGGTATGCATCTGCTGCATTGGTTGCTATTGTTGTAGACCCTTGCAACCACGCTTTCTTCTACGCTTTAGCGTGTGCCTGTCAGCGAAACGACCAGGGTCATCCCTTCGTATTGTACCGGTACATCGACATGTACGGTAGAAGAGGGATGTCAGTGCCCAGGCTGCCAGGTACTATTCTCGATTTGAGGTATGAAATGTTGGAGTAGACTTCTACTAAACTTTTTAGTAGACTTTACATGTGCGTAACTCGGCGCTCGAGGCAATTTGCGATACTTGCCATGGTCGGGTAATGCCGCATAACCCATATATATCTACACATAGCTACATTGAAATTGGATTACTCATGTGTTCTCGTTTAAGATGGGTACTTGAGATACACATGGTGAACATACTAATAGGAAAGTACCATGTGATAGATGAGCTCTTACTCGGAGATTTAGCCAGTGTAACTCTATCACTTTAACTTTTCAACCACAAAAGCGGGTCACAATGATCACAATAATACTGGATCCCTCACTGCTCGAAATCGCCTTAGGAAATGACCCACATAAGCTTCATTGGCAGATTGGATTGGCCCTAGCATTTAAAATAGAGCTTCAGGGATCTATCAAGGATTGCACTAGGTATCATGTACCTTGTATTCTGAGAAGCCTGGGGCCTAGACAGCCTATAGGTACAGCGTAAGTAGGGGCGGGTAGGGATCATGCTTCCTCCGTTATCTCCACGAGCAGCGCGAGTTCAGAACCTCAGACAAACATCTTCCTAGCAGGTACTCTTCTATTTTCTAAGGGGGGTAAATGATACGAATCTCGAGTCAGGAACCCGGAAAAAGCATCTAAGGTTATGTGATGTATGCATTTGGTATTCGATTTCACCAATTCTTCACATCTTCACAACCTCAATTCTAAGCTTACCCGAATCAGGCAGTTGTTTTTGTGACTGAGAATCGCCGACATTGGGGATATCATTGGCCCGGTTATCATTCATATCGTGTTTCTCATCACCTGCAGGGAGACAAAAGGCAGGCGGGCGGCAGGCAGGCAGACTCAGTGCACCTACAGTTGCATCGTAGGTCCAAGTTGACAGCTACCACTTTCCGAACTCATTCAATCTGACTATGCCCTATGCGTCCCGGACACCACATTTAGTATTAAGTCCGAAAGACAATTGAGAAAGAGGCAGAAGAGGCGAGATCCGACTTCGTTTTCAGTCTATTAGACTATGAAAATACAGGCAGCTCTAGGCGCTCCAGGTGTGAAGCCACCATCTTGACTTATCGATCTGCTTTTTTTTCTAGGTAGGTATAGCCAACCCCCTTCGTCATCTTACATGTATGTAGCTCTACCTGGTACCTAGGCATGATCCGCCACTCTATAATTAGAGGAACGGACCAAGACCATTCGGTGGCTTCGGCTTTCCGAACAGGGGATAATTGGCACTGCAACGCTTTATTATTTTGGTTATAGTGGTAGCCTCTATAACGGCCACTCATACTATATTCGGTTATCTAAGTCAAATCCAAAGCGAGACGTCGCTCTCGAAGTGGGTTTATACTTAAGAATACCTAGGAATGGCTAGGTATAGCATATTAACTTAAGAACAGCCTTGATCTTATAAGCTAGAGGTTTGCCTTTTCGGACTTTAGTCCTGGCTATCACAAGTTTCCTCGTTTACTCTTTCTCGAGTTCTGACGAAATGCTCATTGACCGCCCCCTGCAACTGCAACTCACTCCTCGTCGTTAGCATGGAGCAATAACGCGGGTAAAGAGAATCGTACCTTTGATTGATTAAACTCGACGAGGGCGGGGTTTCACGCCGTCCAATAGTTTCAACTATTCTCGCTCAATGGTTGATTAGTCTTACTCATCTATTTATTCCTATGTGCTGCTCGAAGTCTGTCCAATCGCGAGATTCCAAGGTTTCAGGGGGTTGGTAGACTGAGTAAGCTCATAAGCTAACCCTTAGCTTTAGGGGCCATTCAGCTGGTCCAGCATATTCGATTCGAGCTACTAGGCGTTAGATGTTTACCGATTATCTCGCTACTAGTCACCACCGCCTCTCCTCACCTCACTCTTGCAGATGACACTACATATTACTGGTTCCCCTCGTCAGACGGTTATTGCCCACGTGTTTGATGCGCGCCGGAACGAGACCCCTTGATGTATGTAAGATGCGTATTTTGGAGTATCTGTACCCGGCGTCTCTTGTCATCAAATCCCGCGGCTAAGAAAACGTCATACCTCTATTGAATCTTTCGGGACTACTATTTAAATATATCTCCAAAGGATTCAATGTTGGTTGAATGTACATGTGAGTTTAGTCATAGTATTATACCAAGACTTCAAGTAATATACTGGTACGTAAATTAGGTATATCTTACGAACTGTTCAAAGTAAAGATTCATGATAATAATGAATCATTTCGTTCTTTTTTTCGCCTAGTGCCTCTCTTATGCAAGACTTCGCACGTACACTAACGTGCGTTGCCTTTCCGCCAATATCAAAGTTTAAGACGAATCTCATTCCCCCTCTCCTAGCATTACTGGATACGGGAGCCTGTGCATGAGCCACATCCCATCCGCATCTCTTTACTCGCCCTAGGTCCCAGGGTTCTAGGGAACGGAGATACGCGAAAAGAAGAATTGTGTTTTTCACCATTGAGAGGAATGCGGGCCATTAATGTCTTGCGGGAGAACTGGTGTTTCATACATCCTCAGAAGTTCGTGAGATCGAGCCAGGTTCCCGGTAAAGGGGGTTTCTTGTTTGTATCGTATCGCATTGGATACCACTATGTAATCCGTTTTCTACCAATCCATGGCCTACCTGGTATGCTTATAATCAGCATAGCCCTGCGGCATGAACATTCTTGAATGAGTTCTCCATTCCTTCCAGAAGGTCTCCCAATGCTGACCCGCTTCATCCGGGTTCTTACTTTTCGTTTCTCGCATTCTTTTGCCCTAGACCCAACATTTAATCATTTAGGGCAGACGGGATTGCTTGTATGTACTGTACCTTGGAAAGAAAACCCCCCTGCTGGAGTTTTATTTTCATCCGCGACAGAAGGATTCCTGCGGCTGATGAAAGGGAACCAAACCAACTGCAGGCTTCACACGTGGCAATTTATCTCGTCCGTGCTTTCATTTGGCGAGGCAAGGAACCATGGAGCAAGCCACGTGTTGGGCCAATTGAAGCTGGAATTTTCAATTAATGATGTTACATAAGTCCTACTTCATCGGTGAAGCAAATCCGAAAAGCGCTTCCGATTACCCTAACTTCTAGGCGATGATAGAGACGACTCGGACGAGAATATGGACACCTATGGGATGATAATTAATGCTCTCCGAACAGGGTCGTCCTACCATAAAATCTAAAGGGTTCTCGTTAATATGCCCGCCACCCAGGTAGGTAACTAAATATCTCCTTGCAGATTTATTCTTCCGGGCACAAATTAAATATCAAGTTCAACGTGCGTGCATATCGAACTCCGTCCTCGTCACAATTTTTCATAGGAGGAATTCGTCGTTTTAATAGTCGGTCAGTCGAGTCTCGCGTTCCACGGCGTGTTTGCCTTGCATCCGCGATGCGGGTGGTATATCGGGACGATCGTAATTTCGACATCGGGATCGTCGAGTGGATATATAAAGCAAGCAACCTAAACCCGGTCTCGATAGGAACCGTTCGATATCGTGAGGTCCGTATACAGTGTGCGGAGCCTATAACCACTTCCTCCAGAACGACGGCCAAGAGCAAACAAAGGTGGCCGACGATGGTGGATACAAATGTTGACGAGGTGACGTTTTTTTTACTTGAATTTTTTTCTTTACTCTCCACCAGTTCTCTAGGTTTCCCATTGTAACGCGACGACTCGACAACCTTCCCTTGCATAACAGCCTCGTATCTCCGCACCGTAGAACTATCGCCAATAACGACGTCTCCATGTGCAGTTACTCAGGACCATCACGCGCCGTCGCGTTTTCTGCATTACAGGTCTAACCTGCCTTCGCTACTCGTCTATCTCTAACGCGTCCCACTCGTGTGTCCACAATGTAATCGACGAGCGACATGTTTTGCGGCGGCCGCTTCCGCGCTCCGCTTCTCACCGCTATATGCGACAAAACGCCGCTGTCTATACACGAAACACTTATGCCACTAGATGCGACAGCGGCTCCCCATTCTCCAAGGTGCCAATATATTCTTAGTCATCAGGGTGTGCTAAGGGTGTTCTCGAAGCGACGTTCTTCGACTACACGTCACCTATAGGCTTAGACGTGTTCCCTATATCGAAGAGAGATGTGTATGGCTTCTCGACCTAGGTCTACCAGTATTATAATTGGCCAACTGCATCAATTATTCGTTCGGAAGGCATGCGCGAGAGTGCGATCTCGATCTCATGATCAAGCTTTAACTTGCGGTCAGGAATTGGAGGCGTTAGGTACAGTTAAGTTGTGCGCTGTCGCCCAGCGAGCTGATAACATACTGCAGTAATAGTGATATAGCGGCGACGTGAATTGCGACTATCCGAGTCCCGAGACTGAATCCATTTGGTTCATATTGATAACTATCTGTACAATCTGAGAGTTAAGTATAGGTACTAGGTCAATTAGGTGGGTATTGCCTCTACGGCATGCATACACGGCAGAGTATAGAGATTTTTGAGGTATGTTTTAGACAGCTGGTGCTGCAATATGTGGAAGAAGCTTCACCGCAATTGCAGTTTCTACCAATCACCTAGCTAGCAAAAGTGTATACCCCTGGATTTGGATGGTATAATACTCAACAACTCATTGCATTACGAATCTTTCTACCTACTTCATGTTCGTGTATGCGTTAGGTCGACCCTTAATATATCACGAGTTTCAATATATCATTATACATATAACTAAAAGTTTATGATTTGTAACAGCTCACATTGCATCGGTATTATGTCTTTGATTCAAACTCACATGTCTCACTCTGAAACCTGACGTTTCTCTTCCACCGGGTCCAGCAACAAGTTGGTATACTGCCATACGCACATCCCCGAGCCCTTAAGATTGTCAAGAAACTCGAAACTCTCTAGGATTACATAGTAAAAGAGATGCAAATTAACGAAAAGTGTGACATTGATTGTCGAATACCTCGACACTAGGTACCCATATAAGGCCTACTACGCTGGCGGCGTTAAAAATACGAGTATAAGCAAGCCGCGATCCCAGATTCCATCCCTAATCCATACAAGATTTCCCAACAACGGAACACCCTAAAGTCTTCTCAAGTCATATCGACTTTAGTTCAATGTCGTCCAAACACCAATAACAACACCAATAGCTCAAACCAACCCACAATAAGGCTCAAGCGGAAAAGAAAAAACGCCTTCCTATACGTCCCCGGTTTCCACTCAGGAACAACCTATATCCCCTTCCTCCCAAATCCGTACAAGGGCACCAACTAACTAAGTGACTACGTAAAAACAAGCCAAAGGGGGTATATGCAAAAGTAATATATCGATCGTCCCATGCCAACCGTAACATCATTAAATTTCAAAGTGGTTCAGCTCATCCGCGCATACCTACCTCGTATGTAGATAATTTTTTTTAGAATCTTCGAAAGAGAGGGAAGAAGATAGAAGAAGAGACGACGATGGTAGTGCGCGAGGTATGTAAGGTAGTATCGCGATCTTGTGATTTCGCCAACTGTTAGCTTCCTATTTCGGAGTGGGCGCGCTTGAAGGTACCTACCGAAAACAACCCAAGCGCCATGCTTCCTGCGTAAGGAACCCGCGTGGGGGTCCGGATTTCACTTTTTTTTTTCGGCCGCATAGGTAAGTTTTTTAATGATCGTCGTTCTGCAGAAAAGCCAGGGTAGAAAAGCCAGGGTAGAAAAATGTGCAGCTACTAGACCAGACCCTAGTAGACACCCGCTCTGCTAGGAGGGAGAGGCGGCGTCTCGCTTGTGGGAGTGACCGAGCTGAACGGCGTCAGCTTCCGGTCTGAGTTCTTTCGAAGCGAGAGCTGGAAGCGTAGCGGTCCCTTCTTCTCCCAGCTCGACACGCTAGCGGTGTCGCCTGGTTGAACCGTCCTGATCGTGTTGGGATCGAGATGGGACTGAGGGAATATCCCCCAGGCCTTGGATGTGGTTCCTGACCAGCACCAGTGGTCGGTATAGGCCCCTAGAAAGGTATGTTAGTACGTTGTCTAGAAAGAAGGATGCATCGTCAATAAGTTAGGCGGAGGAAGAACTTACAAGCGATATTTTTAATCACGTCTCCTTTGTCAAATTTCAGCCATCTATCATCACCCTTTTGATTCCACTTCCAGCGCGCCATGGCCTGTACATTACTCGTATTCTGCATCTTAATCTCGTGTTTGGCCGGGGAGTCGATCTGGACAGAATCGATTTCGAATGCGGCGCGTACCCCGTCGTGCCAACCAATACCCCATTTACCTTCGTATTTCGCGGGGAACTCGATTCCGATTATCTTGGCTCCTATGGCGTAGTGTAGCACTGGATCTCGGCCAGGGGGTGAGCGCATGACGCCATTTTGTATCTTTCGCGTTTCCGTCGCAACGGCCGATGGTAATCTAGAAAGTTCACGGGAGAGGCCGGTCATGACGGACTGCATCGGCGGGTGCGGGAAGTGAAGGTCGAAGTTGTCCTTGAAAGCTGGTGGTATATCGGGGGCCTCAACTACGGTAACGCCAGGGATGACAGGGAGTGGACGGGGATGGCGAGCCATGTGGGCAAATAATTGGCTCTGGTTGAAGAAGACTGTAGCGTCACTCTCTTCGACAGTCCTTCCTTGTTGAATACAGAACAAGCACCCGTACAGCTGTTCCTCGACATGCCTTATTTGTAAATGGCTCTTTTGGAGTATACGTAGTCGAAATCCAATGGAGTTGGAAGTAAAGCTACCAGAAGCTAGATAATATATGAGATACAAATAACGTGTGATTGGATGAAGGGATATTTCTTACAGTCATTGTTGAGATCTTGCTCGACCGATTTGAAGTCGATTTCAAATAGACAATGGTTGCACTTTGCTACGACAGCCATGGAGAAACCCTGTGCCTATTGTTAACAACCTGCGATAAATAGAATATGAGGTAGAATAGATATGTAGCAACTTACACCAACAGGTCGCTTTATTTTCTTGAATCCAAGTCGACCTGCCATGACTTCTTCAGCACCTTTGCAGAACCCCTTAAGCTTGTAGAAAGAGCTGTGAGGCCCTATACTAAGATCAGGTATCCGTGAGGGTACCATTTGGCCGTCTGACCTGGGGCTTTCCATGTCAACGGGGATCAAGCCCTCATCTACGCCCGATGGTAATTGACCTGTTATTAAAGCAGGACGAGCCGTCAGGGTGGATGAAGAGTGGTTGGTAATCGTCCCCACGCCGGAGGGTATACTAGGGTTCGTCGCTGTACGCTGATACACGGGGGGATGTCCCATATACTCTGGAGGTTGTGCTCCCGGACTAAGAGGTTCCACAGACATGATAGAACTCCTATGTGTAGCCACTGGAGGGGGTGCGGGAGCACCAGGGGTCGTAGGGCTCATACATTCCACAATATCAAAGACGGAACTGTTAATTGATTCAGTAGACGGATGACGAGTCGAACGACGACTGCCGGTAGGCTTCGCCAAGGAATGTCCCCTTGGTGGGAAGTTAGGGATGGGAGGGAGACTAGTTTTGGGAGCTTGTGAGTGAATAGCACTGTTCTCAGGGATGGATTGCCCCATAACAGAAGATGTGTCAGAAGGTGAACGGCTAGATGAGGGATCGGGAAGTTGACCCGGCCATCCAGAGCCTTCATTAGCAGGAGAGCGGTTAGCAGATGAAAATCCGCTATAAGACTTATGGGTCGAGCCCTGTGTTGAGTTAGTCCAACGTTTGCTCTTCCTAGGCGACCGTGACCCATCACTAGCCGTCCCCAGGCTACGCGAAGCCGCGCGCATTCGTCGGTCCTCGTCGTCTCTCTGGGACAGGTTGATAGGTTCGTCGGTCCTGCGGCGAAGTCGTAAGGGGCTCGAAAGGCTTCCGTGAGGACTAACCGGTTGTGCGTGGGGGATGGTCGGGGAGTCGCTCGGAACTGGAGGGCGACGCTCCCATCGGTCTCCTTCCCCTGGATGTTGTTCTACCGGACTGACCGGCGGGGCCGAACCGACTTGCCATGGGTCAGTAGAGGGCGGTCTTGGCGGAGGGTCCGAGGTGACATCGGAGACTACAGAGCGGTGCGAGTTGCTTCGGTCGAGGTCGCTCACTGATCGTGGGGGTAGGTCCGCGTCTAGACCTTCGTCGGGTCCCGCCACCGCTCCCATCATGCTGCTCAGCTGCAGCTCTGTCTCTTCCATCAGTTTTTCTGTCGAGCTGGACGCCGGAGGGTCGACAACAATACTTGTTGGGATTTGCTCATAATGAGAGTTGTGATCAGGGGCGACTGATGCACCCCTTGATGATGATCTCGCCGACGTTGGCGCGGGAGCAGCTAGCTTCATCCGCTTAAGGATATCCACGATCTTCGGCGCGGCTTTTCTCGAAGCCTTCTGTAATTCCTCGAACTTGCCGGCATCGAACTCGTCAGGTTCGACATAATCGTCGAAATCCCATAATAAGTCCTCTAATTCGGATCGGTATTGCGCGATTTCGTCTAATATGTACAAAATGGTCAACTTGCAACTCTTGATTGACCATAGGATCACGGCTTACGAGGCCGGGCGCAACAGAGTCATGTAGAGAGCCTTACCGTTTTCCTTAATCGCGTCAACAAAGTTTACACCATACTCGTCGAAGTTCTTAGTGCATAGCGGCTCGATCCGCTTCAGTGCCCGCTCTCCTTCTCTTAGTAGGTTTTGCGCTGCCTTGAGCATAAGCGGCGACGTCTCTTCGTCGGCATTCGGCGCATTTCCAATTGCTACATTGCCCTTCTCCACGATTTCCCTAAAAGGCGCAATCGCGAGTCGCTCGACTTCGTCCGCCATGGCGACTAGTAAGTTAGATAAAATAATTGGTAAAAATCGTCCAACATTCACCGCGACGTATATTTGTCCGTCGAGACCGGTAAGAGAGTCGAGAGCTTCTAATCTGACACCTAGGATTGGGGAATGAGTGGAGCAGGGAACGAGTCAGCATGGAAGTTCTCGCGGCTCAGCCCTCTCGGAGGTTTTATGTCGAGGTTTCGTAACAACGTGGGCGGATGCAGCAATGCATAGTTCGAGTTAAGCTAAATTGAAGTTCAAGAAGAGGAAAAAAGAGACGAAAGAGGAATATGAGAATGGAAATTCGACCCCACGGCACGGAAAGGCTGAACTAGATAGAGTCTACGCCAGTAGGAATGGTAACCCGAGTTCGCTACAGCGTGCATCGATAGCTTACATAGTACAGTCCAAGTCCCAAAGTATCATCAACCGTCCCCCGGGGCATAACGGAACGGTCAAGGGTCCGAGGAGGGTCAAGAGTGGCGTCTTTTGGGCCAATGCAGAACACAGTAGGTCCTGACCCTGGCTTGCGTGGACTTTCAGGGTATCTGTACTCCATACAACTCCATACCCGCGTTAGCTATCGAAGTCTAGCGTCACCGGGTCTGTCAAGGCTTTGATTGGCTCCGCCGCTTACGGTGTCGACACTGACAGGGGCAATGCATACGTTCCACTGGCGGGCACTTTAGCGCTCCCCTACCTCCAGTACCCACGGCGAGGGATTCCTACCTGCGAATCTGATGTCTTAGATGGCCCCTGCTACGATCACTATCACAATTGAATCTATTTTCCCGGTTTGACTACGACGATGTACGACGAATGGAATAACATAGTTGGGTAGGAGATGTTGATAACCAGATTGGTAGGCCCGCTAGGTTTAATGACTTCAAAAAAGGCAAAAGGGGGCTTCGCTTTTACGGGCAGACATAGGCAGACTCGAGCAGGCCCAAGCCTACTACAGACATACGCTATATTCAGCCGATGGGGCGGTGCTATATGGAACTACGACATAGTAATAATACAATGCCCACCTTACTTACCTACATACATTAACTGGAACCCAAGTCGAAATCGCTCAATCTGTCAACCTAGTTCGAAAGTACCGTGAAGTTGCGATTGATCTTCAGGTTGACAGTGTCACCTACTCCATATGTACACATCTCCTATTAGTAACACGACCGTTTCTTCGGGTTGGGGTAAAGAGCGGGATGAACGTCTTTACCTCGGCCGTACTCTTCCGTAGCATAGGCCAATAGCGGTAACGGCTACAAGGATGTGTCGAGTCGTTTTTGGTATGAGCTCCTAGAAAGGTAAGCATCCGAACGGTTGAGATTCGGTTTGTCGAGTGATGCCCAGCCGATTTCCGGCAGGCTGGAAATGAGTTTTGTGTGGTGTATATGTCGCGTATAGCCCAAGGGTGCATTGAATGAAGACAGACTGGCAAGATACAGTCAGTACAGGTTACAGTAGGGTAGGGCAGTAAGGGTTCCGCGATGGATCTGAGTCAACCCACCATCGGCAAATGCATCTCCACCGAATCCTGGAGTATTGGGACGAATCAACACCCAATGTTTTCTTCAGGGAGGTTTCGTTGCTGACTGATTTGTTACCATCGTCTCGTTACCTCAAACTCATGGATCCAAAAGACTCCCTACATACATGCACTGTAAAGAGATGAGACATGCATACCACGATTGATAAAGGCCCGGGCATTTAAATTGCTGAAATAATATAAATATACAACTGTAATATGCATATACCATGAATAGCACGAGGGATTCAGCCTACGTCATGCGTGATATTATACTAGAGAAAGCTGCAAACAACGACTGTTGTTGTGAGACCACATTTTCGGGACTAGAAATCCGACAGGATATTGTCATTGTCAGTAGCATGCGTAAGGACACATCAAAAAAGAGAATGAAAACTCTTTCCTGTTCACATTTTCAGTTAGTACTGTAGGTGCTAGAGATATTCGGGTTACTCAACCAGTCCTATCCTACCCAACCTAACCAGCCTATGCTACTCTACCATAGTCATGTAGGTACCTAATCCAACTAGTCGGTGGGATATTCACCCCCCGGACATGCAGCTAATAACTGCGCCATGCCACATACGTGATACCTTAGTCTACACGACAGCTCTTGGCATCAGGGCTGACGTCCAGGACTCCTGCATAGCTGGACTATGCGTACAGTGGACATATGTATCGCCTGGCTGCATGGCTTCAGCGCTCTAAAGACTCAAACAAGACGCCAAGCCCAGAGGCAAACCGAGGCTTTTATTTCAAGGCAGAATTTATAAAAGCTCACTCGCCAGCCAAGTTGCAATCTCTCAGCTGTAAAATAGCCTCATTTTATATATGGGGACCGTTTACCTACTAGGTACCGAAAAAGCGGCTGAGACTTTGCCTTCACTGTCATGGATCAATATGCGCAAAATCAGAGAATACATTGAGGCTACCTATCTATCACGGCCCCATCTTACACCTACTTACCGTCTTACTAACCCGAACAGCCCGAATAGCGCTTCATTACGATTATTAGCAAGCAAATCGAGACCGGCAAACATCAATGGGTCTCCAGAATCCCCACCAAAGCTTTCACTTTTACAATGTAGTGTACCGCAAATACGGACAACCCCAGACATAGAGACACTCTCCGGTCATTTCGGTCCTTTAGCAAATCATCAGCGCGCCATTTACAGCTCTCTCCGATGTTGTGTTAATCTCGCAACTTCGCTCTTATGCATTGATGAGGCTCGATGTACGACGTGAGTTGATCCTTCAATGAGAGAGTGTGGGAGTTGCGTAGGAATTGCGTAGGCGGTCATTACGGTAGGGCAGAACTTGGACGCGGATGAAACCTTGTCGGCCCTCCAGAGCTCGGCTCGGCTCTTAAGCTTCTCTATCCAGTACCCTAATGCCTAGGGGAAGATGAATGTTCCATCCTTCCCGTGGACCGAGTGGACGGAATCTCAACCTCCATCTTGTTTTGAGACAGGCGAGACAGGCAGGACAGGACAGTGCAAATATCTCCAGGGCTACCTAATCGCAATAACGATCCATAGGTCCATAAGTCCCCCCAGACAGGTTTGTTCACCTTGCAAATCAGCAGCTAGTACGCAGTACCCAGTACGACCATCCTTTAACGGAGCCATCCGGCTAACATGGTTCCCCACTGGTGGCTTCCACCTTAACAGATTGTTTGGGTCTGCTGTTCAGGGGTCGTGCAGTCTCACCCTATCGTCTTCACCTTGATAAGTTCACATGTAAAAACGGTCCAGGCTCCATACCCATACATACCAACATCCCACCTACGCCTAGCAACATAATAAATACAATCAGCATCTTAATGCTAGGTTCCCCCTCCCCCTCTCATCGATACTACCGTTGCAGCCATGAAACGCTGCTCTAAAGCTCCCCTTGCATTCTCTCAATCAGATGTGGCGCGGATTTTCGAGACCATTCAGCAAGAATTCAACGTAACATGCAACACTGGCATTATTGTGTGTTGCTTATTGTTGAGTTGTTTCCAACGACATCTATAGATAGGTATACTATCATGTGCCGCTTCGGAGGGGACCGACAGATCTCGCATCAAGGGTAGGTGAGTTCATGAGATAAGAACCCATGATCGTTCACCAGAAGAAAAGGAAGGTCTGAGGGACCGTGGTCACAACAACTCCAGCCGTACCTTGGCTAGCTTGTCAGGCTCGTCCACTAAATCATAAGCAAGCACCTGGCTGGCAAGCTTAGACGAGAGATCTTACAGTGGGTCACTATGTCTTTCTGCAAGTCTTAATTAACCTAAGGTAAATAGCGACGCTTTTACCACCAATCAAAAATTATGGGCATATACTGTGCGCTACGGAGGTAGGTAAAACGTCTTGGCATGTCGATTTACATATTGCGTAGTATGTGGTAGGTAATTAGTCCCAACGGCGCCGGATCTAACAGCACTCTTTCACTAAACTCCGACACGTGGGATACATATTAACATGTATTAGTAGATCTGTAACTTGTTCCACTTCGTACGAAAGCAAACCTGGACCACGTGGGAATCGTAGATGGAATCTCCTTGCAGCAATAACTCGTAACTATTGTTTTCTAGGAGATCTAAGTTTTCATAGGTACGATGAGTTGCCTCATTTCACTATACGAATAGTTGTATATGCTGTAGAACCAGCAAACAACCCTGGATACATGCGGTTTCCATCGTCTTGGGTTTCCTGGAAACATTTGAACGTTTCCGCGGGTAACAAAGCAGATCATCTGTATGACAGACAAACCACAATCAAATCTACACCTCCATATATCTTCCGAAATATCACCAGCTCCCCTACATATACCCATTTAATACGTGCGACTTCAACGACCTCATCTATATTACATTGCATTAGTACCTAAAGCCCACTCCTAAAAATAACTAAAAAACCGTTTCAAAGTGCAAAGAATCTAGAACATCACGCCCCGTAGTACAATAATAACAATAATAATAACAATAATGCCCGAGACCATCCATCTCCCCCACAAACCCGATTCCCCGCTCTCGTATCAATTCATACCGGGACAAGGTTCCTCCTCCACAAGCCACCTAGTCGTCTTCCTCAACGGCCTCATCCTAACGCAGGAGGGCTGGAAACCCAGCATAGAGGACCTGCAGCGGAGGTGGTCCGAAAAGAACGTGACCAACCACCCGCCTCTACTAACTTATGACCGCTTCGGCCAGGGCAAATCGGCCCGCGACCCAACTGACCCCGAGCACGACGACAGCCATTCTATCAGCGAAGTCGTTAACGACCTCTACGTCCTCGTGCGCGAGGTGTGGCGGCACAAGATACTCGCGGGGCTCGGCCAAAACGGGGTAAAGCCGGATAGTCCGCCGGTGACCCCAAGCTTGGTGTTCGTCAGCAACAGCATCGGCTGCGTGATCGCGCGCTTGTTCGCAGACACGTACCCGCGGACCGTGGAGGCGCTGTTAATGCTCGACAGCAACATCGCGAACAGCGATCTCGTGTCCATCTTCCCAGACCCGGATTCGCCCTCCTTCGATCCGTCCGCTCTTCCCGCGGACATGACGATCGAGGACTTACGGCGCACGCGGACGAATTACTGTAAACTATTCCACCCCTCAGCGCGGAACCTAGAAGGTTTAGATCGCCGGAATATAGCTGATTTACTACCGGAGTCGGACGCGCCGAAACTGGTTGGACCTGATGGAGAGAGTCCGTGGATTACGGTTGTGGGACATGATTGGAACACCTTCGCTGACGAGGGGGAGCGGGGGTCGATGAATGTCCCGAAGAGCTTGACGAATATGTACATGAACCCGGCTTGGACGCGGTATAACGAGGGTCTGGTATGTCTGACGGATGAGCCGAAGGCGCGGGGTCCCGTGACGGCGGTTGGCTGTGGGCATTTCATCCAGAGGGATGATCCGATATTGGTTGCGGAGCTTGTGGAGGGGATGCTGGAGAAACTGGTACGTCAGTCGTGGTGGTAGTGGTAGTATCCATGTTGTGATGGTATGTGTTGTCGTCTGTTATCTTGGAGTTTACTTGCACCTTGGCCTCATCATAGCGTTTAGCGACTACATTTCCAGTCACCGTTCACTTTGTGTATTACATCTGATAGAGCTTCACGAGCAACGTTTCTAGTCAAGAGAAGTAGCGTTTTGTCTATTCATTGAGTAAGTACCTACCTAGCTAGGATAGAAGTTACACAAATGTAGTTTATATGATAGATCAAAAAGGCCGGTTTCAGCATCAAGGGGACGTCATCCAAAATGAACCTAGTTACAACGTTGCCGTTGCACGCCATGTAGTATTGAGGAATTGCCCTATCGGAGTGTATCCCCGGACTAGTTGTGCCTCCCCCTATCATCAGAGCTTCACACCGTTTGTTTATTTCCATACCTAAATAAACCTAGGATGCTACCCCATCACAACAACCGATAATGAAGGGGTTGATGTCAAAAAAGGAGATATGGACCTAGAACATATCAACGCCGGATACTTGTGTTACATAACCAAGTAGAGAGACTAGCTGTGTTTTGTACAAAAGACGCGAGATGACGGATGATTCCGAATTAATAATCTTGGGGTGCAGTAGGGGTAATTGATAAAGCATTACTCCTATTCCCCTAAAAGTTAGCTGGTACACCTTAGGTACCTTAGTAGGTAGGTACCTAGATGGTTGGTAAAGTTGTTGAAGGTCGATCTATCGGCGATATTTCCACGACGCTAATATAAACAGACTCTAGGTTCGCATATAGCCCCAGATGGTGAGATCGAGGTAGTATGGAACACTAAAACCTATGTACTTCAACCACGCTATCGCTTAGCTTCTTGTTAGTTTTCTCAAGTCTGATGCTACAGTAAGTTGTTGAGACTAGGTCTATGAAGGCTAGGATGACACCTGCACCTCCGTTCTGGAATTATCTAGCCAGAGTGTTAGTCGGTGGGTACTGCCGACATAACCTTCTCAGCGATGATACAGATCGTCCGCTTTGGGCACGTGTTTCTGCTTTAGACTACGCGATGTTCCTATTGGTTAAGCACATCACAACGGGTTTCCCAGTACGTTGGCTTGATGCGTGTACCATGTCTTGCGGCTGAATGTGACTACGACTAGAAGCATACGCAATACGTAAATTGCTTCTAGTGACCGAGCGTATGCTAACCGAGTATAGTAGTACATCACCCGACTCAAAGTCCAGAAGATGGTATACGAAGGCCACGAGGTGATTGAAAGTCGTTCGAGAAACTAGAAAGGAATCAACGCCGAGACTATTGAGATATGCATATTGTTGAATAGGCCGAGCAAGTGGTCAATGAAAGAGGGGAAGGCCACTGGCGTTGATGTGTATAGATACTTAGAATGATAGTCTTTATAAATCCGTATACATTCTGAGGTTGATTAGCGCAATGTCTTAGTCGAACAGCTTGCCGCTGTCAACGGCATCTTAGTTGAAGCTGATCTCTGCTCATCCATGTACGAAACAGCGCCTAAGTAATTATTCCTATCGTTCTTGTGGACTTACGTTAATCTTATTAGAGTTTCCTAAATAATTTATCGTTAGATAGAATATTAGTTCTGCTTCGGAGCTTCTACTGGCATACGTAGAGAAACGGTACGCAGTGACTGAACCTCTCCTATTGAGAAGGTGGCCATGAACCTTGCTAGGAGTAGTTTGTAATAGGAAATTAGATGAAGAGGATGCTGAGACGTTCACTTGAAGATACCCAATGATGGTTCCTAGCTTATACGCTTCTCCAGATACTGGCCGGGCAAGATCCTGTTATGTTCCAAAGTGTACCGAGTCACTTTCGGATCGCTTTTATCTTGAGCTCCTGTATTTATGAGACGACTCGTCGTTAATGATTCGATGAAAATTATTCTCAAGTAACACCTCCTTATATCACATCCCTGAATTATAGGTCCTACACGACTGTCCTTTGAATGAAGTATGTGTCCGGGGGTAGACGAGCCGTCAAACGGACTGGTGGTCGTCTAAAAGTCAGGGCTTCCTCTACCTGCCCTTCCTTTTCGTCAATGCTGGAAACAGTGTGCTTGGCTGTTGCTAGGAGGTGATTGGGAACGGGTTGATGGATTCGGCCTCGTTGTACGTTCGTAACAGCTGCAGCTTTCAAATGCATTTGGTTCTTCTGTGCCATACTATACCCCCAACAGTTTGGCTATTGGTTATTCAGTACCTTAACCTCAAATCTATCCAAGCATTATCTCTTCTATTTCCTAAGTGTGATACCAACTCGCGATGGAAGAGGTATCAGCACGTTGCCAAAGCGGAACGGGCTTATAGAGTTTAGCATTCTTGTCGTTTGCTGGAGGCAATAAAATCTCGAGGAAATAGTTGCGTGCCGCCAGCATACCTAGGAGGCAGGTAGTTTCATAAGTTTGGATTGGATAGTCGTTGATGATGTTTTGAAGAAGATATAAATGAATAAATTCGAAAAGAGGCAGATAGACTGTTGAGCTCCGAGGTCAGTGGCCTACTTCCACATACCGGGCCAACAACCGATTCTTAGCATAAAGCTAACAGCCTCTTATTTTGTTGTTTTCGGAACACAGAGTTTGATCGTATATCGTTACAGATTCAATATGGTCTGACACGAGGCCGTTCTAGGCGCGCCGTTCACACACCTAGTTCTCTACGAGATGTCTCCGCCTCACAGGATTTCGTCCTCGGACAGTATATTAATCGAAGTGTCATTCGCACATAAAACCGTCCCTGAGGCCCCGTTGGAATCTTCGATTTACAACCCAAGGTCGACTGGCCAGGAATGTGTACATATCTGTGTAGTTAGATCTTGAGTATTGTTAGAGGCCCGCTAGGATAGAAGTTAGACCTATAGGATCTGTTGGAGATAGAGCTTAGAGCAAAGCAGAAACAGGGCTTTCCCATATGTATACCACATTCTCTGGGTAAGGGTGGCTTAGGTAGTTTAGAGCTTCTCAAGAAACGTTTTTATTCCCTATTCGTCAACCCCGTATCGTGGTATTGTTGTATAATCTTTGTCGTGAATGTTTGTCTTTCTGATAATTAGGTGGGTACCTAGAGTACTTGAAAAGAGTGTGAGTCTCTAAGCCCCATGGAATAACGATGAAGTGACTGGCTCATTGGCCTTAAAAATATCTCAATGGCGCTTGTCGTTTCGAGATATGCTTCAACGGTAGACTCGGATAAAGGCTGCGACGTTGCTTTCCAAGGATTCAAAGGTATCCTAACCTATAAAGCCCGGAAAAAGTTTTAGTAACTGCCTTGAAACTTCGAGTAACCATTCTTCTTTTTTGGTTCAACCAAATGGATATTCTCTAATTCACGCCTCAATACGATAGTTTCGAACATCCCCTAAGTACGCGTGAAGACGGATGGGCAATATCAGAAACTTGGGCGAAATGAAGTAGGATCTTAGAGGTCCATGATGTGTCTTCAGTGGCTTGTCTAAGTCGTCCTTTCGGCGACTTCAGTGACTTGGTATATCGAATTGTGAGGATTCTCGGTTGTTGTACAGATCGAGATTCATCCAATAAGTTGTCTTTCCCATTTAAATGCTTGGAATTGCCGTTTACAGTTTGACGCATGGACCACCCCGCAAAACCTTAAGAGTCCCTAGTGCCTGGTTTCTCCACTTTACGGGAGAGCTTTCCCAAATGCAGGGTCCGATGCTCGGTAAGTGGCTCGATTCGGATCCACTGTCGTCATTGGTGGCTGACCCGTGAGCCTAGCTAAGGACGAAGGAAAATAGCATGGGATCCCTAAAAAAAATATGACAATTCTAATAATGTGGGCGGTCTGCCGAAGTGGTCTCTGCTCTACTCTCCAGTCTCCTCTCCTCCCCTTGCCTCTCTCACACCACCAATGCGTCGATACGAAATCATTCAATTCCGTTTTTACTACTTGCTTCTTCATTTTTATTCTACTCCTTTTCGCATTCGCACGCGTGTACCTGCAATCCCAGGCATGAAACTTTTGAGTCCAAGTATATCCTCCTCCTTGCTTTCAGTTCTTTGATCCAAAAACCAAAATGCCCCCGGCCAAGTCGAAAGCGAACCACGACGATGCAAAGTCGGAGACCACGAGCGTCAAGGAACGAAATGGCCACGGACCCAACCATCACCAATCGAACGGAAAGCTTCGACGGGTGGCCAGTTCCACCGGTACACAATTGCGAGATGGGGCAGCCGTCAACGGCAACTCGTCGACCGCACCAGCGCCAACGTCACAGCCGGCTCACGCTCAAGGGGTAAGACCAAATCTACCATTCTGTGTGCTATTATTTACAGGTCGGCTTACAATTAAACTCTCGCAGCTTCAATGGCCATCATTCGATCGAGATGTCCTACACGATTACCGTCGCAAATACCTCCTTCACACCCCGACCGCTTTCGCCAATCCATACCACCACTGGGTGCTCTCGCGACCAGGCATCGGCCTACGCTCACCCACCATGGCACGAAAACAAGAATACCGGCGCCAGAGCAAAGAAGAACTTACGAAAGTCGTCCGAAAACATTTCAATTCGATCGGTGTCCAAGAAACCGATGTCATCGTCGACTTTGTTCACAGGGTCAGAAATCCGGGCGTCGTAAAAATCAAGAGAAACAAAGATCTACCACATTCATCTCCATTACCCTAATTGGATCCACATATAGATACCCCCAAAAGCAAGGATAGCTGTGCGTCTGGTTTTTGGCATTATTGCATACTAGGTATTATAGACATCGCCATGCCGCAAGACTCGTTTTGAGTCCTTTGAATACCTCATTTGGGTTCCTCGCATTTTTGCATTGTATGGGAGTTTTAGCGCTGGCCAGCGCTGGGCGGGACTTGACCGCGGAGGAACAAGGACCGACGACTATAACGAATTCAATAGGGGCACTATGAGAATTTCTAGGGTATGGGCATAGGTATATACGGTCTGTTTTTGAATTCATACTTCGACATTGTATTATACAATAGGGATTTATCTTATACTAAATACCAAATACTTATATTGTAACTGCTGTTTATTTACTTTGAGCTTTCCAAAATTTCATTTCGTGGATGCTCTTGGCTCGGGATTGCCACTTTTTTGAGTTTCGCGGTTCTACTAAAAGGCGTTAAGCCGAACCCCTCACGCGGGACGCGCCTCTCCAATTTCCTTTTACTAATGGATTTAGATTAGCTGCGCCATTCGTGTGGCACCGCATCTGCTTTGTAAACTCCGATCTCTCAACCGTAGTACATACTAAAATGGAAAGACCAATTATCAATTGTATATGGCTCTATGAAGGAAAGAACAGTTATTTGCATATGTAGTTGGTGATTGCGTCATAAAATAAACATATACAAGGAGGTAGGTAATTTAATATCCATCAATGCTTCATACAGCAGAAAAACCTGCTGTTTGGTGAAGATCATTTGTCTTAAAGTATGGCATCTAAGACAGTGACTGATGCTAGGTGGATAATTGGAGAAACCTTCTGAAAAGTCCACGCGACCCAAGTCTTAGAAACATAATACATGCCTTGGCACCTACTAAGTTGACACCAATTGACTTAAGCTTATTTTTCTTAGGTCCCAGAAGTGAACTTGGCGAAACAATTCCTCGTTTCTTTGAAATGGCCCATGTCTATTATATATATCTAAGTAGCTGTTATCAAAATGGCTCAGTATAGCGCCTACTAGGAGAGAGTGCTCGTCATCAACTAGCAAGCTTGCTAATTTAACATACTGGTATTTCATTATCAAAGTAAAGTGCTTGGGAGAAGCAATTGAAAGTCAGAAGACAACATCCATAATAGCAGCGAGGTCCCAAAGCTCAAGATATCCATATGTATCTAGGTACCTCGGATAAGGATGTGGCTGGTGCTAATGCTGGTTGTGGCGTTATCCATGTCAAAATCCAGCCAGTGGGGTTAGAGAGAATCGAGAATCTTCCCGTTTGCTCGGCATCAAGTCTTAGCGCAGAAAAAAAAGTTCGAGCGTCATTGCGACCAGCTTCAACTTTTGCTGTTACCCACCTTCCCAGACATTATATTTTCAATTCTGTCTCTATGCTCTACTTATAAGGCATTGATTATACATATCATGAGGAATAGCAAGAATAGGACTTGATTTTATGTTCGACCAGGAGAATTTAAGATGAATTCCACTCTTTTCACAAAAGCTGCGATACCGTCGCGCATATTTTCTCCAACTCAAATATATCGGAGGCAAAGGTTACGAGACAGCTTACGGAGGCGCGCACAAAGTAATACCATAACTTCGTTGTCGAAGAGGCCAAATAATACAGTAAAGCGACCAATCTGTCAAGCTGCAACATACAGACGAGTTAGTTACCCCTCCTAAAGTTGAGTTGAGTTTTATGTCCTTACTAATTATCTTTGATCCAGTCCTTCCATGCCACTCCCCGCTCTCTCGCCGTCAAAGACCCATACAATGCTCTAGGAGTGGGAAGATCAGCTTCGGCATCAGATATTAAGAAGGCATACTATGGATTAGCCAAGAAATACCATCCAGATACGAATAAGGACCCATCGGCGAAAGATAAATTTGGGGAAATCCAATCTGCGTACGAGATTCTTTCCGATCCGAAAAAGAAGGAACAGTATGATCAATTTGGAGCCGCCGGTTTTGATCCTAACGCCGGACCTGCACCAGGGGGTGATCCTTTCGGAGGAGGAAATCCATTCGCCGGTTTTGGTGGACAAGGAGGCTTCGGTGCTAACTTCAACTTTGACGACCTCTTTTCTGCGTTCACCGGTAAACGTGGGGGGCCTTTTGCGGGAGGAAACCCCTTTGGGGGTGGAGCGCACCCTGGTCAGAGGGGGAGCCCGTACGAAGAAGTCTGCGTTGGAGATAACATTGAAGTACAAACGAGCATATCATTTATGGAAGCGGCTAGAGGAACGAAGCAAACGATTACGATACATCCATTTATACAATGCAATACATGCAGCGGAAGTGGCCTAAAGCCAGGCACCAAAAAGGCACAATGCAAGTCTTGTGGTGGAACGGGCACACAGGTGCATTTCATGACGGGCGGTTTCCAAATGGCTTCTACCTGTAGAACTTGCAATGGTACCGGCACAACAGCTCCTAAAGGGTCGGATTGTCATACTTGTGCCGGGAACGGTGCTGTCAGGGAGCGCAAGACTATTACTGTGGACATCCCAGCTGGTGTTGAAGACGGAATGAGGTTACGATTAGATGGAGAGGGAGACGCACCCGTCACTGCTGGGGAGGCGCCCCCCGGTTCTAGGATGGTTCGGGGAGATCTCTACGTTTTCATTCGCGTCGCTCCGGATCCGAAGTTCAAGCGAGCAGGATCTGACATCCTGTACACGGCAACCATCCCATTAACTACAGCGATACTAGGTGGTGAGGTGGCGATCCCAACGCTGGATGGCCAAGTCAATGTGAAGGTTGCGACAGGCACAAACACCGGCGACAAATTAACGCTGGCAGGATTGGGTATGAAGAAGCTAGGTGCTCGCCGTAGCAACTCAGGAGACCTAAAGGTGGAATTCCGAGTCGCGATGCCAAAATACCTCTCCGCCAACCAGAGGACAATTGTGGAGATGTTGGCAAATGAGCTAGGCGACAAGACGGCCAAGCGTATTATGAACGTCAACATGCCTGGGTAAGATAAAATATGTTATAATTTCATTCGAAGGCGTATCTAACTCGCAAAACTTATAGATCCCCTGGAAGGGAAGCAACAAAGGGTGAAGATCCCGAGTCTCACAGAAACGAAGGTTTTCTGAAGTCGATGTGGCATAACCTGACAAATAACCCAGGTCATCAAAAACCAGGAGACCAAACGTCCGATGGCCAGAAGAAGCCTGATGGAGAAAATAAGAAAGATTCAGGCTCCAGCTCCGGTTGAGCCCACAACCTTACCTTGAGGCTGTCCTCGAACGAGCGGGTGGTGAACCACTCCCAAAGCATGTACCATACTCGCACGAATGAAAGAAATGACACGGAGGCGATCGCCTGGAATATAGATATAGAGAGATTGGGATTGCATGGATGGTGTTTGATGATGGATCAATGATGCTTGGGTGTCTTAAGTGGGATCAACTCACCGGCGGGAGCATCTTTGCGCGCCTTGATATCCATAACATACTCGCTAGGTGTGTATTTGAATCTGTATACTACTAATAGGTACAGGTCACATGATCAGATAATGCGAGGCCACTCTCCTCAATTCAAGATATGTACATGATGTGTCGGATTCTAGATGATTTACCTCGTTCGCGTCAAGCCCCACGATGTCTTAATTCTTTACATACCTAGTACCTAACGTGCGTACTTCATTCTTCATGCACGTGAGAAGCTAGGATATGCATGTATGTGTAGACGGAGCATGATAATGTAAGGCAGTTAGGTATGGATAACGTATGGAGTTCGATCTCACAGGCGGTTGCAGAACTGGCCTCGGTTGGGTGAGCCGTGAGGAGAGAATAGCAGCCCTACTGAGTTAAGGTCGCAGCGACGGCCCGCTAGGCGCTGGTGATCCTTGTTTTCTTCACCAAGGTCTTAGAGTTAACCGCCACAAGGGCCAATCACGACGAAGTTGGAGTAGGAGAGGGTTAGGAGCTGTAGCCAATGACGTACGATAGAGGGGTTATTTGCCCTGCTTGACGCTCTCGTCACCCGCATAAGTGTGTTATATCGCGGTGACTATTGTTTAAAGTAGCGGAGAGATTGTCTTATATCAGATTATTCCGCATCTGTGTTTGGAGAGGGGAAAGAGATCGGAAGATTCATAATGGATTGAAATTCAAGGCTGTTGACGATCTCACTTTTGACTGAGAAGCTTAAATGTTCACTTTTGAGTTGTACAGCATCCATGGATAGCTGCACTTAGCCTATGATCTCATTAGCATGGGCTACACAATAACTTTGGTTAATGCATCTCGTATTAAGCGTACGTTACACTTCAAGAACCCAGTGACCAGATATACATAGCAGGAACTAGGTACCTAGTAATTCAGTACTTAATTCTGCAGTAGATCTAGGTAGAATTGAGAAGTATTTCTTCGTTATATCGTAGCTGCCTATATTCGTAGGCAGAGACTTAAAAGGTTGACCGCTGCTGACGACCACCAACGTTTCCCCCACTGACCCACTATAGCCGGGTAGGTGCTAGGTACCATCAATTTATGGAAGGCGTCCCGGCTACCAGTAGTGGTGCATCCAGCGGTGCATCCACTTAAAAGACCAGACCCCACTTGAGTACCGTACTACATATGCAGTAAGTGGAAAGATACCTGGCTTAAGACCTTCCTCGGCGGCTATCATTCTTTAGACGCCAGTCCCAGCGGTCCCAAACAACTTCAAACGTTTTGTCGTCCAATTTACATTGCTTGATTCCTTTATTCGTAAATTCGCATGGCCACTTATATGCGCCTCATTGCATTGACAAACGCGCCGCGTGTTACCTTACTCATGCGTCATCTTAGTTGACCAACTCAACATCGACCATATCCTCAACTCTTAACCCTCAACCATCGTAGTCGGGATCATTGGGCTACTCCCACCAAATCCGACTAAGCCGTTTACGACATTGCTTTTTGGCGACAGCATGTTGGCGTGTTCATCGATTTTCACTACGAAACAGTTTCTCGAGAACTAACTCAGATCGATAACCTTGCGACAGACTTCAGCGACCAATCTGTTCTATTCAATTTCCAATCTGCTTTACCGATCATAATCAGCGAAGCTTCAAGCACCATCGACCCCACATCCTCTTGACACTTCGAGCCCACGGCGTTAGACTCCCTGCGACAACCATAACTACCTACCCATATGAGAAACAAAGCTTGATACCTTCAGAAAGGCTAAAATCACTGGGTAGACATACTCTACCGCAGTTCTCATCGTCCATCATGACGCAGACTCCCATGCTCTCGGTGCCCTTAAAGGCTACCAACGAGATCGACTGGATTACCCCGCTGAAAACGTATATCAGAGATACTTATGGTGACGACCCTGAAAGATATGCGGAGGAATGCGCAACACTCAACCGCCTGCGCCAGGACATGAGAGGTGCTGGCAAAGACAGTACTGCTGGGAGGGACTTGCTCTACAGATACTACGGCCAACTCGAGTTATTAGACCTTCGTTTCCCGGTCGATGAGCAGCACATCAAAATCTCCTTTACATGGTATGGACATTCCTTAAGAGATGGATAAATGGCATAAAACTAGCGATCTAACTTGAAGATGACAGGTTCGATGCGTTTACTCACAAATCTACATCCCAATTCTCACTTGCTTTCGAGAAAGCTTCCATAATCTTCAATATATCCGCCGTTCTATCCTGTCATGCCGCCAACCAACCCCGATCCGAAGAAACCGGTCTTAAGACTGCATACCACTCCTTCCAAGCTTCCGCCGGCATGTTCACTTACATCAATGAAAATTTCTTGCATGCGCCGTCATCCGACCTGAGCAGAGAGACCGTTAAGACTTTGATCCAAATAATGCTTGCGCAAGCGCAAGAAATCTTTCTCGAGAAACAAGTTGCCGACCAAAAGAAGGTAGGTCTGCTAGCGAAATTGTCTAGTCAGGCCGCCTATCTGTACCAACAAGCACTGGAAGGTGTCCAAGAAAATGTCACCAAGGCTATCTTTGAGAAAGTTTGGCTCCTATTTACCCAAGTAGGTATTCCATTTTTGGAAGAGTAGTGTACATAACTAACTTTTATCTAGATCAAAGCCAGTTTGATGACCTCGAATGCGCAATATTATCAAGCACTTGCTGATGAGGATGCTAATTCATATGGCGTCGCTGTAGCAAGGTTAACGACTGCTGAAACTCATGCTAAAGAAGCTAACAAGATAGCTAATAACTTCCCCAACACTATGCCTCCCAGCGCAAATCTGAGCGCTGATACCGGGACATTATTAGCAGAAATCACGAAGAGGAACTTGACTACAATCCAGGAGAAGTTGAAGGAATTGATAAAGGACAATGATTATATCTACCACCAGACTGTCCCCGCAGAGGCTAGTCTCATCCCAGTACCGAAACTGCCTGCGGCCAAGCCAATACCGGTGAACGAGCTCTATGCTGGCCAGGACATCCAACGTATAACTGGTCCAGATTTATTCTCAAAGATCGTCCCCTTCACTGTGACTGAGTCTGCTAGCTTGTATGATGAGGAGAAGGCAAAACTGGTGCGTGCTGAGGCACAGAGAGTCGATATGGCTGACGTTGAGATGGCAACGAGCTTGGATTACCTGAAGCTTCCAGGTTCTTTGAACGTACTGAAAGGGGGTATTGATCAAGATATACGGCCGGATCCAGAGTTTCAGACTTGGTGCGATGACGTTGCAGGACACGAGAACCCAATATCGATATTCGACACGTTACGTATAGATAAGGATGCGATAGTGACAGTCTTGGATAGGTGCTCGAAACAACTCGATATGGAAGAGAGTGTTTGTGAGAAGATGAGGTCGAAGTACGAAAGTGAATGGACGCAACAGCCCAGTTCGCGGCTCACTACTACGCTGCGAGGAAATATCCGGAATTATAGGGAAGCCTTAGACGAAGCAGCGAAAAGCGACGGTCAGCTATACGCTAAATTCCGTCAAAATGAAGTAGACTTCGAGGAGATGCGAAATGCTGCACAAACAGGCGAAGTCGATTCATTATTCCAGATGGCCGTCAACAAAGTTAGGGGAAAGTCCAGTAATGCAAGCAGTCCAGCGAGTGGCGAGCCGAATTTACTAGATGCCGATTTTGAGGACGACAGTCCAAGTGTCGCGGAACAGATTGCTAGGGTCGAGGGTATTCTTAAAAAACTGGAGTTGGTCAAGAGGGAACGAAACCAAGTACTAAAAGATCTCAAGGAAAAGGTGAGTGTGAAAATCTCTTAACATTTGGGTACAATTTGACTAACTAATTAGGTTCACAATGATGATATCTCGCAAATTCTGATTCTAAACAAGAAATCTATACCAAACTTCGAGAAAGAATTGTTCCAGTCCGAACTGGAGAAGTTCCGCCCTCGCCAGGAGCGGATTTTACAGGCAAACTACAAGCAAGCCTCACTCATGAAGGAGTTGCAAGTAACGTTCAGCCATCTTCTTCAGGACAAGCGCGTACGTTCGGAACGGAGCAAGTATGAAGGTCTGCAGCGACAAAGAAATTCAGTGGTCAACAAATATAAGAGGGCCTATCAGGAATTTCTCGACCTTGAATCTGGCTTACAGGGTGCAAAGAATTGGTACACCGAAATGAAAGAGACGGTTGACAGTCTTGAGAAGAATGTCGAGACATTCGTCAACAACAGGAGGTCCGAAGGTGCCCAATTACTTAATCAGATTGAACAAGAGATAGCCGCAAACAAGAGCAATCAGGCTGAAGCCGAGCGAGAAAGACTTCGCGGTCTGATGGAACGTATGTCTATGGATCCTAACGCATCGCCACCACCGAAGCCAGGCTCGACGCGGCCTGTGCCAACACCACTCTCCTTTTCCAGCACCCCACGTTATCCTCAAACCAGTATCGCTGGTCAATATCAGATGCCAACATCTCCGCCGCCAAATCAGATCAACTATCCTAGTTATTCTAACCCTCCACCAAGCACTACTTTCACATCTACGCCACAACAATCATATACTCCTAATCCACAACAAAACAACCAACCATATGGTCAGGCAGCATACAATCCTAGTAGTTGGGGCCGGAATCCTGGACCTGCTTCGCCACCACCGAACCAGGCTACTTTTGGGCTTGGTGTAGGTGGTCGAGGTCCAGCCTCACCTCCACCAAACCAGGCCTCCTTCGCGCAGAATCAATATAGTACCTACGGAAACCCGCAAGTCCAAGCGTCACAACAGTACATGCCTCCCGGCTTCGTGCCACCTCCACCTCCTCCCGGACCTCCGCCGTTAGGGCCGCAGCAAACCATTCATTACCCCCAGCAACCGCAGGACTATGCATACGGGCAACCTCAAGGCTCGGCTCACCGATCGTCGCAATCGCAAAATGATCCGTGGGCGGGGTTAAATGCTTGGAAATAGAGAAAGAAAAAGGGTCACGACGTGATGAGGGAAATGCGAGTGATGATGATACTCTTAGACTTTAGGAAGCCAACTAACTGTTCATGGGAAAAGTGCCGAGATAGCAAGTCTAGAAATACTAGTAACCTACCAGGGTTTTGGTCGACCGTTCTTCCTAGGTGGGATGTGTAATTAATAACTGCTAAACCTACCCGGCTTCCAAGATGTTCATCCTTTAATCGAATTGAATACTCAGGTATCAAATTTGATACAAATTTGACGCTGTTACGTCTGTATTATCTAAAAATGACGGCCCGTAAGGACTAAGCCGGCTACGTTGATATCGACTAGCACTTGAGGTCATGTTGATACAATTAAATGAGCTACGGCCCCGTGATCGAAGCCGGCCTCGGGTTCACGTACAGCTTGTCTCGGCAACCCGCATGTTGGAAGGAAGCAGGCAGAGGAACCTTGACACTTTGATCGGGTCTAGCAAACATCGTCGAACTTGGAGAAGTTTTTCTAGGTATGCAGATCTTGTCCCATTGGCACGGATGGGCGAATATGCAAGTCGGTCTTTTATAGTAACTACTCGCCGAAAGTTATAGGGATTTCCATACTTGCATATATACATGTAGGTGTTTTAAAATTGCCGGCCGGTGATCAACTGGGTGGGAGGTAACATACATACATATAACATCCATTACCTGCTTAGCTTAGTACCTTACCTATACCTCCCTATATACGCGAATACAGAACAGGTGGGATTCTCCGTGTCGAGCTTGCAGGGTCGGTAGGTGGTTTCGGAGAAAGACAGACGTGGGAATTGGAAGGGAAAAAGAAGGAAAAGAAGGAATGAAAAAGAACGGTTGGGGCCTTGGCGGACGAGTCGATGTCGCGATGCGGGAAGGGCTATGATAAGTTGAGGTCGTTTATGCAATGCAAGACAGTTGGCATGGCATATCGCCACATCTTGTAGCACTCTAAACCGACCTAGGCAGCTTAGACGAGGGGGGAGAACGCGGTTGCGGGAAAACTAAAGATAGATTGTTTTTGTTTTGATATGAGGGATGATATTAAGAAGATAATGATTTTGTAGTTGTTCTCATGGTTGGTGTTTTTAAGGTAGACTCGACATTGAATTCTGGAAATCTTCGATTTCCCATAATGCCTTTATCAAAGTCCTAGTACATAGTATTTATCGATAAACGATAAATGATAAATGATTTAATTCAAGGTTGCTAAAGAAACTTTGTCGCTAAGCCTCGACGGACACACGTGATTGGAGGGTCCTGTAGCTTTGTCTAGGCTAGTACAAACAAAGTAATAGGTAGGACTCTAGTGCTACTACATTTCCGTCGGCGTCAAAGAAGATGATTCACCGATGATTAAACAGAGGGCAAGTGGGATCTCCCTAAGTGGTACTGGTCGTACTGTAAGGTAGCGCTTGACTATCGCTAATTCATTGGCGTGGAAGCTGCGTGGGACCACCTAAAAAGATTCGATATTATCCAATCCATTGATCTTTTTAAGAATTTCTCCCATTTCCCACGAACAATAATAAACATTGCCGTCTAGCCATCGACATTGATATACATATTTCTCTCTCCCTACCTCTCTGATAGTTACATGACGATATCTCGATGCCGCAAGAGGCATTGAAGATCATGTATATTACTCCACCAATGGCACTTGTGTGACGCTAACCTCGACTACTTTGATCTATCTGATCTCTTATTTTCCTTGTCATCGTTACTGGAATTACGGAACTACGAGGTACTTTCCTGCTAACTTTCTTGGCCGTCGTGGGTGGGAAAAAATCATAATCACCACTGTCAGGGTCAGACTTCTGGAGCCAGGCTTACACTTGGACCGGATAACGGCCATTGGCATCAACATCTTTCCTCTGCTGGTCTGATTTCGACTTCGACTTGATTTTAACTCGTCTCTGGTCTTTTAGTTGTTCAGGTATCTTTATGTTACCTCTTTATTAAAACGCCGGGGTCTTGTCCTATACCAGCGTCTCGTTGGCTAGCGTACTTTCGTCTCGATCTGCCTCCCGGCAACTCTGTATTGCTACCAAGAAGTTCACCGCCTCTGCCGTCCCGCCCGAGCTTCTAGACTAGGTCGGTTATTAGCTATATGGAAATCTTCAATCCCGTTGGATAGATTGCCGCTTTGCCGTTCTTTTACTCCACTTACGGTTGGAAACGAGTGTTGTCACCAACTCAGCATCTATCCACGATCCACCCCTCCGTATTTACCGCCGACAGTAGTGCCACTTTCGAGTTTATACGTACGCGATCCTCCTTCCATAATATTGCCTGTCTCTAGGCGTGCGAAGTTTCGTAATGGCCGCCCCGGGTTCTAACAGCACTGGGGAGGGCGGAGATGCGAGTAAGGCGACCGGCTTTATACCGCTGGTGACGGTTGTAGACTTCCACCATCATAGAGGCCCCGAGGTTGAGAGATGGTTTGGCGTAGCCGAAGGACAAGACCCAGCAGCCGACTATGACTGGACGTTGCTTCCGTTCATGGCCTTGAGCGACGGGGCTCACGCGTAAGTTAGGTTTTTATATGATATGTATACCAAGGTATCTAGCACTAACGTAAGACAATTTGCATACACAGGTCGACGGAAGACTTCTCGTATTTCACCCTTCTACGGCCGGCTACCGACGATTCCCCCGCAACGTCGCTCTTCGGTATTTCATGTACAAGACAATTAGACGCCTCGCAATTGCTGGTTCGACCGGCCGATGTAACGCGTTCGACGGTTCAGAAGGCTGTCGTGGTGATAGCGGACAGCCCACAATTCTTTGGCATGCTTAGGGAACGACTGTCAATTGTTACAAGTGCTTGGTTTGCTCAACGCGAGTTCAGTGATACCGAAATATTGCGGAGATTCCAAGAGAGCCTTGCGGATGAAAAGACACGCGGCCAGATGAACGAGGATGTGGATAGGGATCAGTACCTGGGCATGAGCCTTCGAGAACTAGTAAGGGAGTTCCGCTGGCAAACTCTAGTACTGCTGAAATGCTGTCTCCTGCAGCCGAAGGTGAGTTGCCTGGTATAATACGATTGTATCCCGACTTAGAGCTTACAAGCCGCTTAGATGCTCTTTTTCGGCTCGCGATGCGAGCGACTATGCATGATGCAGTTCTCGCTCATCTCCTTAATACCCGGTTTACTTAGAAACCTTCAAGACTGCGCAGGTCCAGACCTGAACAACTACGAGAAAAACATGAGTCGGCCGACGAGTTTCAAGTCTAGTGACCGAAATTCGCTACTTTCGTACATGGGATTACCGCTACAAATATTTGGCAAAGTAAGTTGATTCAATCCCTTCATTGAGAGCACTCATTGATCAGACACAGGGAAGTCTGTTTGGACCGTACACGCCCTTGCAACAATTAGATATCTTGGCGGACTTCGGCACAAAATCATATATAGTTGGGAGCACAAATTCATTACTGTTACAGCAAAGGGACCGGTATAGCGATATACTAATCAACCTCGACGAGAATACGATCAACATCACCTCTACCTCGCTACGCACCGCATTGGCACTTTCCCATTCTGATAGACGATGGATCGATTTTATCACGCAAGAGGTTAATGACACATGGGACGAAGCAAATCCAGGTCGGCCGAAGACAATGGGGTACCGTGGCAGCGAAGAATTTATTCGACTTCAATTTGAAGAATACCTCCTCTCACTCATCTCTTCCGTCAAATATCACAATTACCTCGCCCAAAACGCCCACAACCCCAAGGCACTTCTTCCACATATTGAGGGAGACCCATCCGTGGATTTCAGTATCGAGTGGGTTGAATATTGGATGAGGACGGAGAATTATCGCATGTGGAATACATATACGGATTCGCACCTGTTTGACATTGTTGAACCAAAGCACCCTTGCGCTGGGGGGCTTACCGTCGACGATGTTCAGCGGCGGATCCAACAGCAGGTTCAAGACCTCCATCTGGACGAAAGGTTCGCAGTTGGCAAGGAGGTTCTGGGGAGGAACTTAGCTGCAGGACGCGATAAAGCAAGCACTATGTTTAACAAGTTGTATGCCGATATGGAAGCTCTCCGTGAAGCACAAAGGAAACGCGCCGAAGAATCCCAGGCAGCCGAAAAGAACGGCTCAGTGATAAGTGATGCAGACTCTGTCAAGGCGCAGCAAACAGGGAGTTCAGTCAGCGCGAGAGCTGGCGCATATATCGGAAGTTGGACTTCGTGGGCGGATCAGAAACGGAAGCAAGGTTGGGGTCGATCAAGCGGAAGCGCTAGCACTGGATGGGGATTTGGTAGCAAACGGCTGTCGAGAGGGTTTAACACGGATTCAAGCAACGAAAAGAACGTCACGCCCCTTAGCAGCCCGGCACTCTCGTCCCCTGGATTTACCTCTGCCGAAAAGATACAGATGTCGGATGTGCAACACCGGGCCAGCGAAGGTACCGATAGGAGGCCACTTACTCAAGATAGTTTTGGTGAGAGCATGCTCGATGCTGCAGGTTCGACGGAGAGCGGAGCTTCTAGTCCGGCTAGTGTCCGGAAAACTGCTCCGGTTCCGGAACATGATGACAAGCTCAACGGCACGAAGGTAGAAGAAGTGGATGAGCATAGTGAAGCTGTGGAGATACCGGCAAAAGAGAAGAGTAAGAAGGTTGAGGTGAAAGACGAGGAAAAAAGTGAAGAGAAGAGTGAGGCTAAGACAGAAGAACCGAAAGTAGCTGTGGAGACGACTGCATAACGGCGAATAGATGATGTCTGCTTATAAAAGATATGACTGCAAGGGATGATCGTAGGAAGGGAGACAACAGGTACTCGGAGCATCGATTGGATAAGAAAGCAGGCGCACTAAAGAAGCAACAAATGGATGAAGAGTCGAATAGGAAGGGGAATAGCAAGACTTGGATATGGCTTCTTGGTGCGGCTATGGCCACCAGCACTTGGCGGGATGACTACGGGAGAGCAAGACGCATGGATGAGATGAGATGAGATGAGGGATGGATGTTGCAGTGCCTGACTACTATATTATATACATGTCTCCCTCCCTGGGTAAACGTCCTTAGGGACAGAATAGGGGAAAGACGATGATGGCCCACAGCCGAATTAGGTAGGATGAAATGAAATGAATTGGAATGAATTAAAACTCGATAAATTACGAATCATGAATTACGATGGAAGGAGTAATGTTGAATAGTTGTTTCTGTTCGGGATTTAATATGTGACTTACTGTGGTTTTTCAACTACGAACCACTATCCTAAACGGTAATTTATGGGTTACACAATCACTACCTAGTAGAATTTGGAAGGGGTATATGTAACTAGTTTCATGTACAGTCAAAAAACGGGAAATATTCACGGGGAAAATGCCGAGTCTTATCTAGCGAATTTATTCGTTCATATCTATGGACCTTGCAATTTTTGCATTGACACCCATAGACATAACAAGAGATACACACCGGAAATTTTGCTTGATTAGACTTGCGATCGCTCGTTGAGCGAACTTGGGTTTGCGGGCAAGACTAAAAGCAACGGTAATCGTGGGGTAAGAGCAATGTGTTCATCAATGTGGGATCCGGAGGTTCTATGATCAAAGGGGGAACGGAACTGATTACACCTCCCCCATAAATGCGTGCCACCAATTTCTGGGCTGTCAAACGTCGTTACGTCGTCAACGTAGGCAGCCATGCCTATTATTCCGTCATCTGCCTCCTAGTACCGAGAGTCGAGGGGCTTGACAATTGTCTAACCCTCATCGTATGCGTGAGATAGGAATCGCCCGTGTTGCCCGCCTCAAATAATCTTCCGACCAACCAGCCCCATCCGAGTTTCCGGGGACCAACCCCAAATTTTGATTTCAGACCCTCGGAATATGTGATGACGAGCATCACGTCGACGCCGGGAAATAAATGCCGGAAGAGGAAAATACCAGAGATATATGCGGAGGATTAATGCAAATTTTCTTTCGGGGCGGAAAATTTCGTATCTCCCAGCTTATGCGAGATAACCAAGCTCGTCATCATCCAATCGTTCCAGATATTCCTTGTCAAGAAGAATTTCGATACACTTCTTGATATCGCTAACTTTGGGGACGAAGCGGGACTTGATCTGGTTGATCGTGTCACCAACGAGTTGAGCATGCTTCAGCTTCTTTCGTGCCTTCATGATTCGGACAATAGAAGACTAAATAATGATTAGCATTAGAGGCTCAATAAATAAAAAGTAATAGCATTCTTTCCAGAACTGAAAGATGCAAACGAAAAAGAAAAGTGGAGTCAACATACTTGTAACACTAATTGTCGGTCCTCCTCAATAGTCTTGTTAGTGTCTGCTTCCTCTTGTTTCTGCTCGGACTTAGTGGCAACGTTTAAGTTGACTCGGATCTTTTTGCTCTTGAAATCGTAGTTAAGATGGAACGTCTTTCCTGGGCCGGGCTTTTCGCCGTCGGGCTTCATAAGTAGAACCTTGGCCTTGAGAAGGATTCCGATGCCAGGGTCTAGTGCCTCGCTACTTAATTGGGTGACTGACGCGATATCTTCGTACGAATGGGCATCCTTAGAATTAAACATCAAGAGAACCGCCATCTGGTACACGCTAACTTGGAATGTAAAAGGTGTCTTCGAGGATCTGCAGTATCCAGTCTTAAGCTCTCCTTTGCACAGCTGCCATAGCCAAGTAAGCTTACGTCCCTCGTGCTTATTTCTGTAGAAGAGCGTGAACCGGTCAATATCCGTATGGATCTCAGCCGGTGGGCTGAACGTCGTGTTAGGAGGTGTCAGCGGCCAAAAGCTCGTTCCTAAGATCGAGTACGTAGAGTCGAGTGGCGGTTTCTCTAATTGGAGACCCTTGGTATGTTCCTTGAATCCGGTATTTAGATCCTTAGAAATTTGCATGTCCTGGAACATGCGTTGAAGCTTGTTCGTATATTCGAAACCACAGGCCTCCTTGAGCTTGCTAATCATGCTAGTCTCGGCATCATCTGAAGAAGAGCTGCTATGTACGAGACGCCGAGCTAACATTCTCGAGTAGAATTTCTGGAAAACGTCTTTGTCCTCGATATACTTGAAGACAGTCATGATCTGCGTCAAGGTGGTGTCGAGTTCAGCCTCCTCCACACCAGTTCCGCTCTTGCGTAATAATACATCGGTATATTTGGCGAGAAGCTCAGGAGATTTGCTGCTGCCTGCTTTGCAAATATCGTTGCGGTTCACGAACTCTCTGCATGCATTATCCAGAGACCGAGTAAATTCTGGCTCATCCGCGAAGGCACGTTTGACTAAACCTTGGTACCGCGTATGTGTCTCCAATAAAGCTTCGACATAGACCTTGGGCTCGACCTTCTCGGCGTCCGAAGCCACCTTAGCAACCGCATTCAGGCCAGCATTCCGAACGTGCGTCTCGAACTTCTGTCGAAGAGGCTCCAATCCGTCTGGAATTCTGGAAAGAAGATTGTACATGCGAGCCATATCCTCCTCCCGGTCATTGTCTAACAGGATTTGGAATTCATCTCGTAACATTGCCGAGTGATCTTGGATCAGAGCCTTATTGCATGTCTTCTTCAGAGGTATCGCTATGTCGTTATGGAGGTACATGCGCACACGCTCCTCCTCCTCAGCTAACCGAGCCTCTGCCTTCTTCATGTACTCGACAACGCTGTTCTCTGCAACGAACTGCTTAGACTCAGCTTTGTAAAATTCCTCGGTAGCGGCGAGGAAGGGCTTCTCGAAATGGAAGCGATAGGTATCGAGGGTCGACTTAGTGGCATCGTGCTCATCAAGGCCGAGGGATACGAAAGAATCGACGACCTGCTTGATTTGTCGGTGCTCTATGGTCTCACCGTTTCTCTGCTTCTCGACCAACATGAGTACGGCATCCATGACTTTCTTATTGACAAGGGTGAAGAACTCAGTGCGCCACTGGTACAGATGCAGTGTGTACACATCATAGGTATTTTTTTTCCCTTCGTCCATCTCCCTCTTAACCCAGTGCCGGTTGAGATAACGGAAGAGATGGTGGATATACTTTGCGGCTACAGTGTACCTGTTCCACTCTCGAATGTAGAAAGTCAGCAGTGCCTCGTCGGTATGCGCCTTGGATTGTTCGTAGAGGCCGTTTAGGTGATCGGTTAAGTACTCCTTCAGTTTTTTGTAAAGGTCTTCGCCGAGGAGATGAGCTATAGTAGGATTGTCAGCGAGAGCAAATTGGATAGGGAAGCTCGAGTTATTACCTCCTCTATGAGCTTGGCCTACAGCGTTAGAGCTTCCCAGGCCAACAGCTTTCTGTGATGTGCAGAAGTTATGGACGGCACTATTTCGTCAGCTTAAAGCAAGAAGTTGAGGGGCGATAGGCTCACGTGTAAATGCCCATATACTAGAATGAAGGGTCAGCTACAGAATGGAAAGCATCAGGGGTTTCTTGAAACATACCGTTGTCATATCCATGCCATCTTGCAAATTAATCATGATCTTAGAAATACCGGCCTGAAGGTATTCCCATGTTTGTACGATATCCTCCCGGTTCGGTACCGGAGGCATAGCTCGAGTCGCCGTCACAGACATGATGGCGAAGGGATTGGAAGAGCTTTCCTCCGAGGAGGATTTCAGGTGGAAATAATGAGCAAGTCGAAGTCGGCCTTGATGTTTATGGTGTTATGAGGAGGGATGGGTTTTCTAGATAGACTGGTATTGAGGAGTCGAGTTAGCGAAGGTTGGGAGAAACGAATGAGAGGAAAGAGTGAATAAAGTGGAGGGGCAAGGATTTGTAGACTTCGGAGAAAAGTAAGGAAGACAGGAATGAAGGCAGGCGCAAGTTATGTTACTTGTATGATTTTCAAAGTAACAGTGTGAAAAGAAGGGAAGGTAGAAGCAATTTTCCGAGTTGGAAAGACCACCCAAGACTTACAGGTGTCTGCCAGGTTGGCAGCCTGGTGTGAATCTTCCAGGCCTGTGACCCGAGTCAAAAGACGATTCACAGGTCCGTAAACCGTCAAACGGCGGGATTCTAGAGAAAAGTCAGAAAATTGCGGGCTGAGAAATGACGTGACGCGACGCGACCGTATAAAATACAAATATCCGATGAAACTTGGGCAAAGTCGAAAATTGATGTGAGGTCACTTGCCGTAGATGAATGAATGAATGGAGTTAGATTTCAGGTCGCCGCAATAGACGAATCGAATGGATTACTAGGAGTTAAGACCTGGGAGTTAAGGCAGACAAGAATACAGTACTATGTAGCGAGACGCCAAAAATGGTTAGTGTGTTCTTACCTACTAGGTAGTCTCCGCCCCCACCATCAACTAAAGTCGAAAGTATTTAGGTACCCATGGCATTTCAACGACGTGATTGCCCCTCCAAAAGACTGGCTTACATAATCGTTGGTTTTCATTACTGCATATATCCTTCAACTTACTATGATCATATGCTTTAAGAAATATTTATTCATCTGCTTGTCCGATTCATTTTTCATGTACATTATCTATCCCACCGAGCTTCTCTGCCAGTCTGAACACATTGATAGTGAAATTCAGAATCCAGGCGATCAGCCCTACTAGCGTCAGCGCTGCAAGCCCCCTAGCCAAATGCAGAGACACATCCTCCATTCCCGCCCATTCAGCGTTCGTTGACAGGCCATCGCCACTATGATACACCAATGCTTCGAACGCCAGCGCCGTACTAGAAGACTTCAACACGATGAAGACAAGGTCCAGGAGTGTGAGCGACACCTTTTGCGCCGGGGGCCGGAGTCCCAAAGGCTTCCCTGTGTATTCATCCCACGTCATATAAAGAGTGTAAGGTATGGCGACAACATCGATTATTATAGCGACAATCGCCTGTGACGTCTCTGGAGTGTTTTCAGCCGAAATGTTCGGATCCTTGTTTCTCTGGAAAATATTGCACGCAAGTGCAAGAGCCGCAATCGAAGTGATGAGGACTATGAGACGGAAGATAAGTGGCGCGATGGGGTGCCTCAGTACGAAATTGGAAATTTTCATGATCCATGTCTGTTTCCTAGACCTACCCTTGGTCTTAGGATCTAACGGATGAAATGGACTCCGTACCGGCTTATCGAGGCCTGGCATTTGTTGCTCCAAAGTCTCGTATGGTACCACCTCAAACTCATCATCGAGGTTCCGGCCATAGGAAGAGGATTGAATGAAATCCCTCCATCTCTCGTATGGGTCTTCATTAGGCGCTCGGTAGCCAAGCCCCATAATCACGGGTTCCGCCGTGCGTAAATGATCCCATCGTCGTCCTGGCCTGTCGGCTCGTTTCCTTAGGAACACGGGAAGTTTGGATACCCGGTCATGTTTCTCGTCAACCCAATCGACGTAGCCATCTTTTGATACTCTCCTCCTTAACGGTCGATTCCCCTTACTCTGCTCCGGGTGGACACTCGGCTTGGGAGGTTTGAGATGTTTATCCTGCTTGGGGCCGTGTGCATCTTCGTCGTATAACTCTACCCAAGCAGGTACAGTAATCCTTAAAGGATTCCGGGTCATCTCAATGTTTGAAACGACAAATTCATAGGGATGTGGGATTCTTGTAAGAATAAAGTTGAGGGAGGCCCACGGTCATAGATTAGACAGACGGAATTACTAGTCATCCTCTCATATAGCTGGGAGCTTTATTGTCGTTCGGAACTCGGAAGAGGTGGGGAATTAGCGCTCAGTAGAAAGCCGCCACTAAGAGATACGTAGTGCTGTGCACGTTTCCGTAGGCGCCGCGCCGACTGCCACCAAGCTTTTCAAAAACCAACGCGTGCCAAAGTATGGAGGTATAGAGGTAAGGAACAAAGCGTAAAAACCACCCAGGTAGTCGAACAGAAGAACGTAAGTAATTATCTATTAATCGGCCGTGAAAGAAGAGATGAGACGTTTCGAGAGCACGGGAACGTGGAAGTAGGGGCGGAAGGATTATTTAAACAATGTCATAGACAATACGACCCTCTCATGACGTGTTTTGACAGGAACAACGAAGATGGAGAAACCAATGGAGACGGAAAAGGAAATATGGAATAGTATAGTACAAGGCACAAGGCGCAGAGGGCTTTTTCGAGCATACCATATAGGTACGATGAGAATGGCAAGATAGAATTATGTATGCTGGAGAAAAGATGACAAACTTTATGTGATCACAAAAAGCGCCAGATAATTAAATTAAGTCAACTCAAGCACTCCAGCAGATTGGGCGCGTTGGCCGGGGAGAGGTATTCTTGGCAGGGATACAAGGATATAGCAAGATCATATGGTCGATGGGAGGTCATAGCTTTCAAGCTAAGAAAGATAAATTATGTTTCGTTTCAAAAGTGGGACAAATAATGTATATCTGTATATCTGAATATGGCTATTGTACCTGTCGTTCAGCCACAGAAATGTGCAAGTCTCAATAAGTTCTTCATAATTCATTCTATTTACATACCTATTTACTGGCTGAGGTTTTCTCCGTCCATGATATTGTGTGCTATATATACCTATCAATCTGACGTTCATAAACGTTATCTCTACTAGCCCACGTGGGCAGTTGTCGTGTTCTGGTACCGCCGCATATAAAATGTACAAACCTGGGGTATTTGCAGGTACCTAGGTAGCGAGCCATAAGGTTCGAAATACGCAACCTGGAAAGTGCAAGCCACAGCACGATCCTGGTTCACATGCGTCACCAGCGCATCTTCATTTGCTACCTTAAGAGCACTCTTTTGACAAGGGTTAAGAAAAAAAAGCTACAATTTCAACGTCATACAACTAGTCGATTGCTACCATGCAACAACAATGATTTCTATTGAAATTTTCAAGGCATGAAGTAATAGGTGTATTTGTGCGACATAACCTCCCCAGCTGATCCCGTCGCACCCGCGATCTATCGAATATTCGCCCTCTACTGCAATAATGAGGTTCTTCCTCTTGCCTATTTCGACCCGGCGAACGTTGCTATATTGCCAGAAGATTCAAGTTTTACCGAAAAGCAAACAGACCATAGTCGATAAGGCCACGGTTCGTGCCGCAAAACTCTGGTCTGGCTGGGAGAAGAAGGAAGAAGGCTGGCAAAAGAAGGTTGTCGTCTATGGAAACTCCTTGCTAAGAAGGATCCATTTCGAAGAATGGGGTTTGAAATCGGTGCCTCCCTTGTCTACTAAGCGAAGGGAGGAAGAAATACTAGGAAAGGATAAGAACCTTCTTATTTACCCCGAGGATATCATCCCTACGAAACAAGCTGTAAATGTATTACGAGCGCTAGGCACAGACCGGGAGCCGTTGCATAGATCCAGATTAATATGGTGCCTCATTGGAATGCCTATCAGTGCACCATTCGCTCTTGTCCCAGTGTAAGTTTTATCCTAAGTATTCATTCCAAACGTATATCCTTTTAACAGTTGATTCTTTAGAATACCTAACCTTCCTTTCTTCTACCTAATGTACCGAGCTTGGTCTCATTGGCGCGCCCTTGCTGGTGGAAAGCACATTCGATTCCTCTGCGACAACAACCTCTTGTCACTATCGCCCTCTCCAGTCCTCAACTCAATATATACACCGCTTCTGGATCGTTACGCCACCTCAAAAGATTCGAAGGAAGATATAGGGGAAGCAAAACCACTGCCCGACAATAAGTCGAAGGTGTCCGAAGAGGAGACTCTACTCCTTTCGCAAGAGAACGGGCGGCAACTTGTTAAGGGACTAGAAATTCCTGAGCTCGAAGTTGAGCTCGAGAGGGCGATATGGCAAGTCGAGGATGCGATTCGGAAGGAAAAAGAACAAAACGCTAAACCTCCAGATACGACCAAAACGAAGTGATGAATTGGTAAAAATAGATCGCTGGTGATGTGTGACGATAGGGATGGTGTTTAATGATGATACGATCATGAGCATATAGAAGGGATGCCTGGACCGGTATTGGGGATAGATAAACGGGCCTGGTTCTTCGTTCCGTGGTGATATGGATATACCTAGGGAGGTAAGCAGCAGAACAAAGCTACTCATTCGCATGAGCAAGAGGTATAATTATCGTGTTCGCCAAGCCTGGATTCTGCCGATCGCGACTATAGTACGCATTGCCGATAAGATTCCAACAATACATAAAATCACTATGATTATTATTAAACGCTTCGTCGTTAACGAACGAAAAGGAATATTCGTCTCTGGTGGCCATTCTTCCCGATATATTTCCTCGGCAAGTGTTTGCTTCTCCATATCAATTTGCCGTATATTTGGGGTGTTGTCCTGGTAGTTGCTTTCTAAGCAATGTTTTATACGAGTGTGGGCGGAATAGGACTTGTCCATTTGCTTCTCCGATATCTCATTAACATCATCATTAGGGGTAGCTCGGTCGTTATTTGCACAGGTAGAGTCCCGAGAAGACATCGTCTTCCATGCCACTGCAGCCTTCTGGCGCATCAACCTCTGAGTGGGACTCAACTCGTGCTTTACGGTTCGGCTCTGTTCATTTCGTTTTTGCCGCCTCGATGATGTCTCGGGGTTTGACGGATTTAAAGGTGAAGATGTATGTGGCATATACGTTTGTTCTCGCGGGGGTATTCCCCAGGCAATTGTTGCCATGTTATCGAGTCGAGCGAGTGTATTATAGGAAAATGTAAAGACTCGAGCTTCGCCGAAGCTCAGAGAGATGAATATCCTTTGAAATCCCAAACAAAGAGACCAGAAATCGAAGCTGACGAGTATTCGAAGACGGTTACTTTTAATCGTCGTACCAGTCCTAGTTAGATTAAATCCTTCTCAGGATGTCTTATCCGCCTCCCTTGCGTCCGTCTTCAGGCCACGGCGGATTCCCATCCAGATGGTACGCCTTAGACCCTGGGAAGATAAGTACGGCTGAACTAATAGGATATATACGCCAATCATTGGAATAGATTATGACTTAGAGGAGAATCCAATTTGTTGGTAATGGGAGTGCATTGGTTGTTTAGCCGCCGCGTCGCTGTCACCTTCATAGTCTTTTGCTTGCCTCTATTGACATTTTGTTACCTAAGTCCTACTTGAGAGAGAATCTGTCAGACCTCCTATAATCCTTTGAGCTGTAACACTTCGATGGCTGATCCAGATTTGTGAAACAATGACAACATACCGCACACATTTAAATAAAAGAGCTTTACTCTGGACTTGATGTACTTACAACATCTTAGTCAGGGTCTCTTCTTCCCAGGCTCTAATAGAAAATGCCTGCCTCCTCGAGATTTCCTTTAGTACCATCATACTATGTATATATGAGTCTCCTCGCAAAGAAATCATTTATCAAACATGTTCATCTAATTACCCTCATATCAATGTCACATGTAGATAAGTCAGCAATAAATACCCAATTTGAGCCATTGATTAGGATTTAACTTGGTCGTGTGACCAACAATCTTCCAACGCCAAATATAGATGATCTAGAAACACTGTGACTCCATGCGTAGATGCAAACTGCCTCAACCTATACCCGCAGCGATCATTCATTCATGATCGATCATGAATCGAGTACCTGAAAATAGAACCCATGAATTCCGAAGTAACAAACTGTTAATTGTTTTGATCCGTTGATCTTCTCAAGGCCATCTGTCAATCCGAAGGCATAATTCAATCGCGATAAAAGAAAATGCTAACATTGCGTGGAAAGCAGGCCTGCGAACATCAAGATCCTCAAGATCTCCCTATATTCCAATGATAGAACATAGGTCTAGGGTTAGGTTGATTAACAAAAGTTGATGAAGGTAAGAACATTTTGTAGGATTCGATATTAGGACATCATGATATAGTCTAGCCTCCTAGCATGGGTGGTGTATACGAAGATTCTATTGGATGAAGCTTCGGGATGGCGATCTTGCGGTTTTGCAGTGTCAGAATACCCAGGCTCAGGAGGTAAACGGTCAGAGCACAATGCCCAGCCGGAATAGGCTTCTTAGCGTGGCGGCAGCCCCTGTCTGCCATCCCATCACGTCTAGACATACATATAATAAAGCTCCGTATTGGAGTGCTATGAAACAATATCCAAGAGATTTAACAAGATAAACTCGTCCCTTGACAGCTACCCCAGATGGCACCATCCCAAGTCTGCTTTCTACGTACCTACGGTTTGGTCTGAAAATAAAGCCGCCAACACGGCTTCCGAGAGGATCAGGAGGCTTGGCAAAATCGCCTCAACATCTCGGGGTTGCTCCGTCTCTTCGTAGACATACGCGGCATCTCATGCTGCCCGTCTTTTGGTAGCGAAATACCAACTGCCAAGCTATGTGGGGTTTCAATAGTAGAGTCAAAGTGGTGAAGCCATTATGAAGCCATGATTAGGTAGAAAGAAGATATGCCATAGTGATCGAGAAGATGTTGGTATGATCGCCGTCTCTCAGAGTGAAGATATAATGTGCCCATTTCCCAGGCAAAAAAGAAGCTATTACACTCTTTCTCATCCAGGCAGATTGCTAGACATCCCTCGTTCACTATTTCGTATCTAATTTGAGCTGCGCTCCTTTACTTCTTATCCTCTCTTTAATATTCCCCGTTTGAAACGGTACATTTTTGTAATTCACTTACCTAATTTACGAAGTCAAAATGAAGTTCACGTCAGGCCCCCTTTTCGCTACTTTGGCGTTGACCGCCTACCTCCCCAGCATCCTTGCCGCTGAGGGATTTGCTCCCAGCCAGCGCTCGGTTGCCGTCTTCAGTCGTGGCGAGCTAGCCAACAATGGCACTGCCGCTGCCAACGGTACCGATGTTGCTGATGCAGGCAACGCCGAGGAAGAGAACCAGGATGGCGAGAACGCCGATGAGAACGCCGACGAGAATGCCAACGAGGACCAGAACGCCGAGGACCAGAATGCCGAGGACCAACAAAATGCCGAGGACCAGCAGAATGCCGACGAGCAGAACCAAGATGACAACCAGAACAACGACGAGAACCTCCAGCAGGAGCTCGATAACCTCAATGGAATCAACATTGACCCCAACAACCTAGAGGGCAGTCTCCAACAGAACATCGGCAACCTCATGCTCGGCCTCGGTATCTGCAACTTCGACCTTGGTAGCATCGGTGGCATCGGCATCGGCAACCAGATCCAGCTCCTCCTTCAGCTACAACAGCTCCAGCAACTCCAGCAGCTCGGCCTCGTCAACAACTTCTCCATCCAGCAACTCCTGCAACAGGAGCTTCTCCTTGGCCAGTTCAACTTGAGTAAGTTACCCCCGGAAGCCAAGTCTCTTATTACGGGTCAACTAACGATATCCGTCTAGACATCTTCAAGCGCACCATCAGCGCAACCGTCAAGCAGGCCGCTCGCGCGAACAAGCGCACTGTGATGACCAAGAGGGAGTGCAAGGGCAAGGGTAACTAAGAAGTAACCATGAGTCCAAGAAACACATAGTATTTCGAGGGATCGTCAGGTAGTATATGTCGAGTATGCTTCAGGTATAATAGGTCATTATCGGGAGTTTGTCCGGGCCTGCAATTTGCAGTCTGCTGTAATTTAGGTATATACCAGTGATAGCTATTCCATGCCAAGGAAGCAGCACAGGTAGAAAAATCAAGGGATTTATCTGGTCAACAATATGATTTGCTCTTTTTGGATATTTTGGTGACCGTGCTTTTTCGCCGTGACTCTTTGTTAGAATCTTCCAGCCCTTGGATGGGGGGCTTTTAAGATGAGATGAAGTTTTGACCTTGGATAGTTACATCGTTCACGATACGCCCACTTAATAGACTAAGCGACCTGGATGTTAGCTAGGAGCCCTGTTGTTTGTCTGTAATGAGGTTAGATCGATTTGTTTCCGAGTCAAAAGGAAACAAGCTACGATAGAGTCTAATTCACGATACGTAGATTGCCTACGTGGACGTGAATCATCCAAACGTATGGTTAATTATAGTAGTATTCTCACCGCCAAAGGGTTACCGCATGATGACTCGGGCATCCGCATCCAGTAACAGATCAAGTGAGACCAACAAACAAGTTTGTTTGAGCCGAACAGGTTCGGACGAACTCAGATCCCATTAGAAGACCGCCGTATATCACGCTCGGATGCATCGACTTCCAGAGTGACTTTAGGTATGACTTAAGCTTATTGACGATACTTAATCGAGAATTATAGTCATGCCCTAGGTCTGTGTGTGTCGCATCTGTAACACATCCGATATCTAGGAATGGTAATTTGGGGTACATGCGAAACCCCGGGTTGTCAATCGAATGGACCCATTCTAGGCTTTGCTAGTTGCCGTGCTGGGGAGATCTCTCAAAAGTGACAGAGACCCTGGTTGATCCGGGGTCCGATTGGACACTTGAAGGCGTCAAGATGAGAAATATGACGGTATGATTGGCTAGCCCATTTCATCATTGTAGAGCTGACAGACATTAGCCGTGCTGAGATCATATCCCTTCCCATATCCCTTCCGAATATCTGAGCGGATGATGAGTAGTAGATCCTGAATATCCTTCACAGTAGAGCTGAAAGATGAGAGAAAATCATTGTTTACGGGACAGTCAAATTCGAGAACCCGAACCCACTCTCCACCTGCGTAATGGGCGTTGCCGACTAGCCGGTGCTTCCGGGGGGTTGATATCCTGCATTTGACCCCTGTCCAGTTAAGACTTTGCCAAGAGGTTGACGGCGCTTTGGCCAAGAAGACCTCTCAACTTCAACTCTATCGCAATAGAGATGGGGCTTACAGTAGTCCTATGGCTTATGTTCGGCGAATGCCTCGTAGGTGCAGGTGCAAGGTCAGATCATCTTAGTCACGGCAGGAAACGTCCCTTCTCCTTTCTAGGCTATTAAGTTATGCTATATCCCGTTTGGTAGTACGAGTAAACGCTATAAGATGGTACGGCGACCCTGGACGGCGATCAAGCAAGTTGATAGACTAGCCTGATGTAACAAAGTCAAAGAGGCACAGGACTTACGCGGGAGAAACCATGGCAACTGAGGTATATTTCGAGATATAGTACATGCTAGGCTCTGGCATAGTCAGATCCCGTTCCACTAAAGCTATTTAGACTATTATAACCCTTGAGATGCGCTCTTGATCCCCGCTATGGCCTCGGGCCAGAGGTCTTCCGTGCGTGATCAGTGCCACCCGCGCAGCCTACCCCGTTATACGGGACGGCAGAGACTGGCATGAGATGAGCCGCGATGGGACCTCTTACTACCTCTTAGTCTCTTTTCCCTTGGTTCTCTACCATGCAACGGTGCATCCAGGGGTCTTCAGCTATTGGCGTTTGCCTCCACGCGAGGTCATAGTCACTAAGTCGTCGCCCAAAGCTATCTTTGCCAAGATATTCCAGCCTGAGGTTAAGCATCTCCTTCCTCGATATCCCCCTGGACACGGGTCGTTTTACCATCCACACATCCGCCTAATGATGCCTACCTCCTGACACGCACCGGAACCCTCCTTCAACCACGTTCCGAATTATTATTGTCTTCTGAAAATCTTGGCGTTGTTTCTGGGACTCATGCCATCCGATCAACATGGCGTGCCATTCGATATATAAGATGATGTTCACTTCGTCCAAATATGTCTCTTTTTTCTAACCATTCCACTCACCAATCCAAAGACATCTTCAGATCTCTCAACCCATTCTTTCATTCATTCCTTCAGAGGTAAGCCAGCAGCTTATATCTACAGCCTCACCTAGCAATCTCAGCTAACATTGAAACAGCTGTGCTCGTTGTTCGCTTCACTCTTTACATATATACACTCATTAGAACTGTCGAGGTAAGCTAAGCAACAATGGCAACTGGATCCGATTCAGTACCATCATCAACATCATCATCAACAGTATAACTAACTAGCTCACTTAGCTGTGCTCATATTATATTCTAATTTTTTAATTATTCATCACTCTCTCTACACCAACAATCAAAATGAAGGCCTCTACCATCTTCACCAGCGCTCTTGCCGCTTTCGCCACCGCTGCTCCTACCAGCACCACCCCTGAGAAGCGTGCCAACGTTGACCTCGCCGCTTTCAACAACTTCGGCTTCGCCAACCAGGACCTCCAGTACCTTCTCGCGGTCAACGGATTCAACCTCCAGGCCTTCGCCCAGCTCTCCGCCTTCAACAACCTCAACATCGGCGGCTTCCAGAGCCTGTTCTCCGGCAACTCCTTCGACATCAACGCGCTCCTCCAGCTCCAGCAGATCGCTCTCCTCTCTCAGCTCGGTGGCCTCGGTGTCTTCGGCAACTTCGACCTTAGCGCCCTCCAGCTCAACGTTTTCGACCTTGGCCTCCTTGGCGGCATCGGCGGCTTCGATGTCTCTTCTCTCATCCAACAGAGCCTTGTTCCTCAGCTGCAGACTGTTATCCAACAGACCCGTGAGTAACCCCCCAATGATCTACGGAAACATCACTCAAGCTAACCCGCATCATAGAAATAAACACTGTTGTCCTATAAACGGTCTTATGATCTACCGGTGCACATCTCACTCCAGGGCTACTGTTTAATGGAGTGAGCATGTCTCTACCATACCAGGACACGATTCAGTGCAAAGGGGACGAGCTTAGAAAAGAGGGAAAGCAGATTGGGAAATATCCCTGTATTTTTTATTCATATTTTTCATGTCAGACTGCCGTTGGTTTCCTCGCCGGCCAGATAATTAATATGCGGATTCATTGGGGCTCATCTCTCGATAAATTCTACCTAAACAGATGCTATACAAAGCCGGTTGCGGGTCTTCGGTCAGAGTGGAAGGGGGGACACAGAGCATAGCAAAGGGTAGAGTGAATGAGAATGGGATTCATTGGGTTTTCTGGAGATGATTCTTATCAAGTTTACCTCTCATTGGGATAATTTATTTGGTCTTAAACAAACTACTTCGAGTCTTTTTCATATTTTGGTGACTTTCATGTTTTCTTCTCATAGAAATTACACGAACTGCCTGGTAAAAATTTGATCGGAATTCTAATTTATGGTAATATCAAAAATAAGTTGGAAATGCCAAGCAATAGGAATGAATGTTGCCCGCGTTTGATCGCTTGGTCGTGAAACTTCGGATGCGCCCATCAAACATAAAACAACAAGTTCTTAATCCAACTGGAGTGATCATGCTATGCGCTTTTCAAAGATCTGGTGATGACAGGAGATATTAATAGGATTCAATATTACCTAAAGTTTAGCCGCATTTCTCTTACTGCTCTGGCAAAAATACACATGACGGGCTATGTGTTTCGTAGAGGACTTTTTGACCAGCTCTTATAAGGGATGAATGACTGAAACCGGCAATGAGTAGAACCATCTTGGAGATAATCAAGTAAGCTAGATCAAAGCCTTTACTATCTTTAATAAGTGATATATACGGAGGTGTCGTGGATTTAGGAAAGCTGATTTGAAGCTGCACTTGATATTCTCTGGAGATAATTCTTGTAATAGGGGAAGTAGGGGAAGGAGACCCCCCGCCATCGTTAAGATCGGGAGCTAGGCGGTTAGTTAGTGGGGTTACCCGATATAGCGGGGTCATCGACCCCAACTACGAGGGCTCCTCCAAGCTGTCGGTAGCTGTACCTACTACCTGCCTAAATAGGCACCTAACTGGTAGAGAATTTCTACAGCTATCCCTCAATCTTTCAGGGTTAAGGTTCACTTCAATGCTAGCCCAGATTGTGTATGTCGACTTAAAATTAGGGTAGCAATTGGGGTACTTACCTTATCTTTAACTATTAGGAAAAAGATAATTTTGGTCGTCCATTATCTCTAGGTAACAGTTATCAAGTATCATCATGGAACATCTCATCAAATCGTTCATCAGAGTACACCGTCAAATAGACAATGTCGAGGACCTCATTAAGTCTTTTCCCGACTTAGAGGCGTTAGCCCTATCCAACCCGTCATCGATCGCCGATGAGGACAAGCGACGCATTCTCGACTTCCCGGACCCCGAGACGCAAGCCACGAACATCGCAGCCACCACATCACTATCAAAACAGGAGTTACTGCAGCGGGCGTCGGAGTCGCCAGATCAGTTTACCCAGGCTGAGGTGGACCTGCTGAAGGACCGCTACTGGCTCAATCTCACCTCTGTTGAATCAGGCGCCCGTTCGAAGGCTGGAGCGGCGCTCGTCGCTATCTCTCAGGAACATTTCGATGAGATTACGGCACGTCTGAGTAAAATGCGAGAGCCCCTATACGAGGAGAACGAAGCCCAGGCCATCGCGAATGCTGAGAACCAGGCCTGGCAACGTCTAGTGGCGCTTGCGATGGGACCGCAGGATGCTGCTCAGTCTGCACTTGCGAAGGCAAGGCCCTGGGTGAGGAAGCTATGGGATGAAATAAAGGATGAGCCGTGGAAGAGGTGGGGTTATCCCGTCTTCCTTGAGCCGGGTTACGAGAATATGGAGGACTATCTCTCGCGCAGAGATGCGGTGTTGTTCCACGCGAGAGGGGCAATTTGCTGCGGGGATGCACTGGGTGCGAGATGGAAGCTGCAAAAGTTAGATTGGCCAACCGCCACGAACGAGGGGAACCGGAGTTTGGAGGCTAGGTTTGATATATTAAGGGAAGAATTTAAAGCTGCAGTCGATCGCGCCCCCCAAAAGCAAAGAGTAAGCCACGAGACGAAAGCGCGAAATGGCGGGTTAGATGACGGTATACTAGATAATGTATTCTTGGTCATTGACCGGGAATCAATCGACATCGTCATGTCGGATACGGGCTTCGTTGATGATATGTGGGTGTGGGCAGTGGATCCGGACTTTGAAAGTGAATCACCATCGGAAGAGAGCACGAAGGAGGAAGCGAAAGAAGAATTTGGAGGATACATGCGGGTCCGACTGCAACAGCTAGTCAATAATTTCTTTGAGCTGCGGTACTTTCACGCCGAGGAGCAGCCACTATCTAGCTTGTGGAAGGCTGCTGCAAAAAGCAAAAACAGGGCATTTGTATCTGTTAAGGAAAACGAGACCGGCCTCTGGAGTGGTAGCAGGAGTATCGGAAGTGGCTTGAAGCCTTGAGAGGTCAGCAAGGAATAAGTTAAGGGCTTCGCTGACACTTCCGGGCAAGATCAATTGTATCGCCACTTTTAGGTGAAATCATAATAATAAAATTAATGAAACCGGTAGTGATGAGGCACAAAGCATCATCCGCGAAGAAGAAGAAATGAAGGGGGGGGAAGAGGAAGGTGATAGCTTATGAGGAAATCGTAGAAGGAGATCGGGTATCACAGACACGCTAAGTTACCTACTGTAGGTGCTAGGAAACTGCAAAGGATGCCGGGTACTAGGTAGGTACCTAGGTATCTAGGGTATCTCGGAGCTCCACACAATATCATATTCTTTCCTTATGTCAATCTATTGATGTTTGTAAGAAATTAATATCAACATTATATTTCCAAGGCCTTGACAGTTTTACAATATCATAGCTTGTCTGCAAACTTGGATATGACGTATATATTATCCATATAATATCACCAATGTTTCTTGTTACAAATGCAGCTCGTTCTGTATTCGATTCCTCATCCTTACTACAGCTCCTAGGACATCGACCGCCAATTGTTGGTTTGGGTTGCCAGGCTGTGCTAGTGGCGTGTAAGTGTTTACCATGCTATTGAGCCGACTGGTTACATAACGCTGCACGAAATTGGTAACGCGGATCTCCCACTGCGGCTGGAACTCATCTATGAGATCGGCGAGCCGCTCCGGTCGGTTCGGAAAAGTCTACCATTTTTGCTTGCGTCAGAACTAGCCCGTCAAAGTTGAGGAAGTCAGAATGAAAGAAAAAATAGATCACAACACAACGAACTACAAGTATCAAAGATGTTCTCCGGGTGGTGGAGTGATACACGTACCCTACCATACAGGTCGTCAAACTGCGCCAGCGCTGCTCGTCTGCCGTCGTAGACCAACGTCCTAAAAGTGCTAATGGCTCTGATATAGTTCATCACACCAAAAACAGCTCTCAGCGACGATAACGCAGCCTGCGCTGTTCCTTGGCCTGGAAGTCGCATCCATTCATCCCATATGTCATCGGCCGTCGGGAGGCCTTGGGTCGTGTACATGCGTCCCTTCAGGATCTAGCATACTAGAGTTAGATACCAGAACATTCTCTTACGACAATTTTTCCCTTTCTATCAATTTCGAATCAAAGAGCAACATACATTCAAATATCTCTCCAAATTGACCATCGGTGATGGGTTATTGGTAGACCCCATCGCATCTGCCACGTCGCTTGCAGCTGATCCTGGTGGGGGGTTTGGCTCGACGTTTATCGGTACCCAAGTACGATAATCGGCAGCGAAGTAGTCCAGCAAGTCAGCAAAGCGGAACAGAGGCAGTTGGGTCCGATACGTGCTGCCTTGATCATCGGCTAGATCAATCTCTCCTGGAAGATGTAGGGGGTAGATGTCAGCAATACAGATTCGAATCTTGCCCAGATATGTTTATACACAGACAACTCACCACTTTGGGCGAAGTTGCCGAAGTTGGTTGAAAAGATGGATGCATCGTCTGGGTGATCAGAGTTTATCTCATCCCAGTTTTGGCCCTGAACACCGTTTGCTGTGATAGACGTATCTTCACAGTCACCGGGATTCTGGAGAGAATAACGTTCATTTCTTCCTGCACACGATCAGTTGCAAGACTCATCATCAGAAAGAGAAAGGGGACAGAAAATTCTGGAGTAAGATCTAGTTCTATAATTACCTGTTTCCTGGTCCAGCGCGTCGCCGTCGTCTCCGGCTGGGTAGGTTGGCGTTACGAACGCGAACGCGTTTGTGTTTCCATTCGGATCCTCCGGATACTCGTATATGAGATAGGTTCTTGAGCTCCCAGAACTTGGGCCGGCACGCGGCTCTATTGCTGCAAAATATTGCTTCTCTAGCTCACTTAGTGGTTCTAGATACTCGCGCTTGAATTTGGATGGCGGGTTAGGTTCGTTAAGGCTTGTATCATTGGTACTAATGTTATAAAAACAGACGAGCTGGCCGCTGTATGAGCCCCCAGAACATGATATGAAGTCACTGATTCCGAATACAGGATAGCCACTGATATGTGGTACTTCTCGGATTGACGGTTCGTTTCCGCCAGACAGTACGACGCGTGGATTCGGTTGGCTTCCGATCGCATGAGTGACACCGTCATCCCAACCGTTCATCACAGTGCCGATTTGAATTACGTCGGAAGAACCTTGTTGAGGTGCGTCAAGGACGCCGGCATCTCCGGTCCCCGTATTGCTCACCACGCGAATAGCATGTGGTGATCGAGACGTAAACCGAGCGCCAGCATCTTGAAGAGAGGTCTGATATCCGAAAATCTTCACATTCATAGTCGCTTCTAAGTTAAGGTTTACAGCGAAGACGGTATTGAGGTCTGCCGAGTCCGTTTTAACGAATCCGTCAGCTGCATTGCTAATTGTATCTTTGAGTATGTCGCCGTCGAATGTAGCGAGACCGGGCGGCGCGTGCGTTCTCATGGTCTTCGACGAGCCTGCTTCAAAGCTCACCGTGAACTTACCATCAATCTCACCAGATCCGATGATAGAAACCTCTGGGTTGAGTTCCGGGGAGAACGACACGATGCCGGGATGGGAGGCTTGAAATTTCGTAATTGGGCTAGGAAATAAGTTTCTTTGTGCACCGCCGCCGCCGTTGATGTTTAGGATACCCTTACCGTCGAACTCAAGCTGCCCTGACATGTAGATATCGGAATCGAAGTAGCCATAAGCTTCCTCCAGAGCAAAAGGCTGTATGGTTCCCACCAGAGTAAACCCGAATCTCATGGTGTTCCGCATGGACCCGGCAAGATTTACCTTTAGGAACCCATCCGGACCATTGCAACCCTTGTTGTTTCCATCATCTCCAAGTATAAGAGTGTTGAAGTGGTCTGTACTAACTCTGGCCGGGGTATATGGGAATTGGCCTCGAATTTGATCCAAGATGGTCTTCCAGACAGAGCTAAGTTCACTCCAAAATCTGGGTCTTATATCTCGTTTCTGATGTGCAGCTTGAACGACATCATTATAGTATTTATGGTTGTCTGAATAGTCCACTCGAAGGTAAATATCACCGGAATCCCGCCTTACTCTCGAGAAGTTGTAACTATATTCTAGCTCCCAAATTTTGGCATTGGGAGGCGCCCGTTTTCTGAGATGGCTGGGGATGGTAAGATTGGACTCTCTCACCGAATGCGCAACTGACCATTGAGCAAAGCCCATATCTTCTGGCATACGAAGGATGGTTCCCTCAATACCTCCCTCATGCATATCATCGCAATTACTGTCAATAGAATCGTCCATGCAAATGAAATGAGCCACTTGAGACTCTTGGCCGTCATGGACACCCCTAGTAATAAATTCCACATCAGAACCATCACGACGATTCAGAGTATTCACTGCCGAGGACGGACCATCTATAACGACGAAAAAGAAAGCGTTTGGATTTGGATTTTCGTCTACTAGTGAAGGATTGTAATTGAGATATTGTTGATCAAATGCTGGCAGGTAGCCGGTTGGTGGCAATGTGGGAAATAAGTTTGCAAGAGAGACTGGGAGGAAAGGATTCAGGTCTTTGGGTGTGTTGCAACACAACACCTTTTTACGATGATTGAACATCTCGCCGGTGCAGGACCACTGGTCTTGTCCGAAGACATCTAATCCCACCTCGACATCCGTGGCCGAGCACTCGTTGTCGTCGCAGGTGCCCTTACCCACCCAATGGCAATTTTCAAATGGGTAAGGGCAGCAGAAGTTCTGGTCGCAACTTGAGAAAATGCCTCCCTTCCTCCGCGTGCTAACAGGATACTGCCTGTCAGATGGACAATCGCCGCAGTCATCCAGCCAACCACATTTGTCAGTGTAGCTCGCCCAAGTGTTACTCACGCAGCAGAAAGCCTGTTGTCCTGGTTTTAGACAGCTTTTACTACCGTGGGGGGAGTGTGCGAGCGTGACTTCGCCGGCGTGACATTGGCCATGACATGACCCAGAGCCTCGCCATTCACATTGCTGGGGCATGGCATCTGTTGGGCACAATATATACTTGGATTTACCACCACCGCAACGATCGGGGAATTTGCCGTTAGGGGCGGTTGAGAACCCACTGGGCGGGTTGTAGGGTTCGCTTTCACAGTCGCTCACTTTGCAAGCTTGCCCATTTACCGAAGACCAGTGATCCCCATCTGCAACTGCTGTGCGTTTAAGGTTTTCTGCGAAAGATGGCAGCGGCTCGCCGATCAGACCCTCGAGCGCAGAGAACTCGTCGTCATCTTGATCAACACTCCAGATCATGACACCGCCCAAACCTACTTCGTTAGCCCAGTCGACCTTTTGTTTAAGGGTTTTTGCGTCATCGTAGCTGATCCATTGGTCACTCTTGTCGCCGTATGTTATATAGTTTGCTGCCGCCTCCTCGTCGTAGACAACTTTGGGTTTGTGTTCGTTAATGATATCCATAATCTCAAAATACGCGAGCGTTCCAGCAGATTTCGTACATTCGCCCCCATCTGCCGGTCCCTTGAACTGGCAACCGGGGATATTGCATTTACTATCCCTGAGCTGGAACGATCGACCGTAGAACCCGACTCCAAGAACCACCTTTCCAGGGGGGACATTATTTCTCCAGAGCAGGTTTGCTGCCAGCTTAATCTCCGTCAAATTTGTATGGCTCTGTACGATTGAGCCGATGGGATTGTGCTCGTCCCATACGCCCTGCGGCTTAATTAGTAATGTCCATAAGATATTTTGATATCACTTACATGAAGGTCGTAAGACATCATGTTTGCCCAGTCTGCATATTCAAGGAGTCCTGGAACATCGAACCTTCGACATGTAGTGTCAGCGATACCAGATTATTGTCTAGGTATGTATGTGGATATTATGGAACACACCATCTTAAATACCAATATGACGTCGGAATTGTGAATGTCAAACCGTAGTTACCCCTCGCTGATGCCTGGAAAGTTTTTCGAAGGGTCTCGAGAAGTTTGACGAAGTTGGTGATATCATCTTTTTCTAAACCTCCTCGATCCGGAGCACCTGGATATTCCCAATCAAGATCAACGCCATCAAACCCGTAGCGTACCATGAAGCCGACTAAGTTATCAGCGAACTTTTGACGCTTATCGGCGTCAGCGGCGATTTCAGGGAATAGGGGTTGCGTCGTGGTCTCATTATCTGAGAAGGTCCAACCACCAATGGAGACGAAGACTTCAAGCTGTGCATTACGAGACCGTAAATTCTTGATATCAGTTATCTGTGCAAACAATCCTGCTGGCGTCTCAGAGTCCATCGTAGTGATTTGCAGCGAGTCCGGATCAATACTGCAGAGAGGTTAGAAGACAGATATCAACTTCAATCTAATAGCTCTTACTATGCGAACGCAAAATTTACATGCGTCAGACCCTCCGTAGGAATGGCACTTGGTGGGAAGTCTCGGCACTCCCTTCTAGCGGACCATGCTTCATAGTAGCCTATGATTCTGTTGTTTAGGACAGTGATGCCGCTTCCTCCGGGAGGAATAGGAGGATCCACGACGCAGTTAGACTGGCAGCCTTCTTCACAAAACTCTGGCGTACTACCACAGAACCCATATTCACTACAGCATACATTAAGGGGGCAGGTTTTGCCTAACTTAAACGTAAGTAAGGGTTATAGTGTCACTCTGTTAACGTGAACCCACCTGGAGGGTCGGCATACTGCCCACACTCAGGCTTTGCGTCGCATTGAGAATCGCAATCATCTCCGCAGAACGTTGGTCCAAAGCCGCACACACCAGTGTCACCCCCGAAGAAAGAACCGCAGCATGCATAAGTCTTGCAAGGCGAGCCTTTTTTACAAGAATAGTTGCCTTCATCTCTCTTCACGACCCGAGTCACATTACTCAAAGCATCTACCTCGGCCTTTATGTCCAAGGCGGGTCCATCGTTCCTCGTAAGGATTCCAGATTCATCAAGTCTACGCTCATTAATATAACCCCTTTGAATGTAGTAATACAAGAACACGGAAAGTGAAAGTAATATGAGTGTTGATTTGAGCTTGCCGTGCAGAGCCATATGAAAAGGCGATGTTTAGAGGCGGGCTAAGTTTCTCCAACAGCTAAAATCGAGGAAGTGCAAGACTTGGGATCAGACTGACGACTAATACTCATGAATTTTGGGTAGCTAGAGAAGTTTGTAAGGAAGAGAAGGCGTTATTGATTTGATCAGTGCACCTAGCAGCGGATCTATAGTCCTCCAAAGCCCCCTCGCCTTATCATAGGTTTTCATCATTTGGGCGAGCCTAGACTTGGAATCCATGATGTGTAGGTATGGCTCGGTTATTCTCACGGCGGTCGCTGCCTTGAACCTCAATATATCATCGTTCGTTTATCCAGTAGAAATGTCAGAATGTGGGATATGACTTGCATAACGGTTCCCCTACTACTGAACTGACCAACCGGTCCATCAGATGATCTCTCGTCGATATTAATTATACCTCTTGGCTTCCAGTAGCTTACCACCTTCTTGTAGGTTTTGTGGTAGTACAAAACCATCTTGTACCACATATCCTGTGTAAATATCCGCTCTTATCTCTAGAGGTCTAGTTAATAGGTCCCATGAATTACACAGTTTACCTTCGTCGCTCTAACCCGTCCCCCCTAACATCGATGACCATGTCTCCACGGTTCTTTGAATTATTCTACTCAAGCATTTCTTTACTTCTAGGCACAACACTTGGTCAGATTTTCGTTGGGAGTAATCGCTCAGAGACTGAGCTTCCATATTCGATTCAACCACCTGATGGCATATCAAATACTTGCAAGTAGGAACTGACTGTTTCATCATGGCGATAGCTAAGATTCTAAAAAGTGCTCTAGCTCGACATTTGCTTCTGAAGTTACTTGCGACGTGAACCTTCCCATTATTGCCTCTGGGGGCTATTTTCCTAGTGATGATGACTTAATTAATTTATGTAACTTGGACTGTCTTCGATCGCTCGAGTCTTTCCGCAGTACCCAGGAGCAATCATGTGTAGCAGATGTTGTGGTCGTCTCAGGCCTGTCCTACAAGGTCACTACCACACTGGACACTTTGCTGTGGACCTATAACTTCACTTGTCGTCGTGACCCGACTTCGGGAGAGTTCTGTGCGCCCATATTCGATGCATGGGCTAACGGAGATACGTCTAGAGATTCTTGTTCTGACTGTGTTCTCGGAGTCTATCAAGTACAGCTTAGCAACTTCTTAGGATATGACGACGATCTTGCATCCACGTTTTCCTCCTTAACAACGTCATGCCGGGCTACCGGCTATCCGTTAACGTCTCCGCCGCCAAACTACATCACTGAGACGGGTACTCCAACGTCAACCACGGTAGCATCGCCCACGGCCTCGAAAGAATGTGCAAGCACTTATACCGTGCAGGATGGGGATGATTGTCACTCAATTAGCCAAAGGGAAAGTATTTCGACAAGTGAAATGCTATACCTTAACAATCTGCAAGCCGGCTGTACGGATTTCCCCGGACCAGGTACTTCGTTATGTATGCCACATACTTGCGAAGTGTACACTGTCCAACTCAATGACACATGCTGGGGTATAGTTGAGTCTCATAATTCCTCATTCACCATATCGCAGTTGGTATCGTGGAACATCGATATTAGCAGAGGTTGTGACAACCTTGAACTCCTCACTGGCGTCCAAATTTGCGTGAGCTACCCCGGTTCCGTACCAGAGGTGACAGCTACGGCGCCCGCCTCTACGGCCACTATTGCGCCGATCCCAACGGACATCGTAGACGGAACAAACACGCGGTGCGGTAAATACTACCGCGTGCGAGCGGGCGATAACTGCGAGATTGTGACGCAGATATTCGGGATCTCACTGTTGGACTTTTACTTCCTGAACCCCGAAGTAAATAGTACGACGTGTGGAAACCTGCTTCTGGACTATAGCTACTGCGTCCAGCCCGTAGGCGATATTGCTACCTATCCCGGGTACGGAGGGTCGCCTACCAACCCCTGTGTCGGGGGAACAACGGCCGCGGCTTCAAGTTGCTATGCCACGACTTACGCGACGGCAGACCCATGGACGTTCCCGGTGGTGAATACGACTTCTGTTAGCACGACTAGCAATTATACTTCTTTGCCTGTTGAGACGATTCAACCGTTCCCAACTTCGGATCACGCGAATCCGACGCCTGAGCCACATCAAAGTGGCATGGTGGCTGGCTGCGAGAAATTTTATTATGTCGTTGGTATGTCTTATATGTAGTACGAATCTTAGTCGGGTACCTAGACAAGTTGACTAATAGCGCATATTAGAAAATGATGGCTGTCAAGACATTGCGAACCGTTGGGGCGTATCGTTGGATACCCTCTATGCTTGGAATCCTGATCTTCACACAGACTGTACAGGATTGTAAGATCCCGTCGAGCTAGCGATCACCGTCTAAAACCTTTGATGTTAACATTTTCCCAGGTTTTTGGACACCTATATCTGTGTTGGGCTTGGTGATGGTGGCAGCTCATCCCAGTCTACACCAACGGCGACACCTACATGAAGTAAAATGATGTTAATATTTGAGGTTCCCCTTTTCAGAGGACCTAGTCACCTATGGGGACGTAATTTCTCTTTAGGTAGTCCGATATCTCCTAAATCTTACTTATTCCGGGGTTAAGGAGTTAAGAATCTCGTGGCGGGGGAAGGAATCTAGCGACATAATCCTCGGATGTTCAAGCATAAGTTATTAACGGACGTTATGAAATAACTCACCATCGTTCGTATCACTTTAATCTCACCCAATCCGTAGATAGCTATAAATGAAGTAAGCGTCACTTTGAACCCCCATCCCCGTCATCGAGTGGCGTGTTTGATCACTGCTGCAGCTTGCCTCATTGCCCTAATTAATAGGAAACCCGGAAACCGTCTTGATATATTAATAATACCACATGAAGCAGGCTGCTAAGACTCTGTTTACGGATCTACCTGTAGCAGCTGTAGGTAGAGAGATCAACGGTTTCGGGGGCCTAGAGACTGTCGCTATCTCTCTGCATTGCTACTATGTAATGGTCGTGCCTAATGGTTCCAAGGTTGCTAACCTCTTCTTGTCTGGTTCTGCTGGGTGTGTCTGGGTGCCCAACGCACACTATTGAATTAGTTGCGCTGTCAGCATCCGTTACACAGTCATCCGGAATCCTAATTCGACGCTCCGCGCCCAGTAAAAAAACTCAACCGGAGTTACAGACCGGGCGGGCGTCATAGGAAGCAATGAGAGAATTTCTGGACGTGTTCGCACATCCTATGCGCACCTACATCACAAACATACCAAGACAAGAAAAGGGTGGAAACCGGTCAGTTTCCGTGGGGGCAGTCAAGAGGTAGGACAGGCCTGGACAGGCTGAGATGTGTCTGGAGGTATCGAAGTCGACCGAAGAGGATCTACGAAAGCCAAGCAAATCCAATCCCGAAATGTTTTCATAAACTTGAATTGTTGTACCTGCATGCTTTATGATCGCTCATGATCGCTCAAACTAACCGTCCGAGGGGATTTCGTTTCGCATGGGCGGCGAGGGAAGAGAGAGGCTGCTTATTATGTATTTATTGATCCAATATGGGTTGGATGAGAGCTGACTACGGGATACTGCAGTGTAAGATCTCAGCCACGGTGCGGACGCGTCCACTTTCTCAAACTCGGTTCGAATGTGCCGTCTCTCTGCATAGAGTATAACAGAGATCACACACAACTTGCCGTTTTTCCTGGATAGTAGAGAATGTCATCGACGGTTATCATCATGTTGAGGACAAGCCCCAAGACTGTCTGTTTGCCAATGGACATATCGTAAATCCCCGATGTGATTTAATAAGTCTCGGCACGAATATCGACTTTCGCCGCCCCCGTGCTGTCCGTATCCGCTAGCACAGTGCATTAAGACAAGAAATCCTTATTTAGACACGGTAGGGATCCCACGCTACTACGTTGTTAGTCCATCCTTAGGGCTATCAGGGCTACAGGCAGACAGTATTCGGAACAATAAGCCCTTACTATGTACGCCCGTACGATCTCCAGAGGGGTGGAACCCCCGTGTAAGACGTGTCGCTAAAAACGAACTGGCGCTGGGTGGTGCTGGTGGTGCTAGTGGTCTCTCCTTTACATGCTACAGCGTCGGGGCAGTGCAGGCTCTGTTGGTCCATAATTGGCTACATGTGCGTTTCGCTAGCCCTATGACGGGAAGAGGCCAACTAAAGTGATAAACCCTCTGCGGATCTTTTGGTCTTTGGTCTTGGTGGCTGGAACCTGCACATCTTGGCACAACACGACATCTCTCGTCTTGTCGTTGCACAACTCCGTCGGGTCCGTCGAGGACGCCCCAGTCCAACAGAATCCAGTTCTTCCCTCGTTATCGCCAGCCGAAATAGCAAAAAATACCTAAACTCCCTGTCTCTCGTTTTTTTCGAAAATATACAGTGTAATCCTAGCGGTGAGGTAAATAAATGAATTAATCCAAAGCCCATAACCACGGTAAATCTTTGCGGAGAGAGTCATAAGTTCAAAATCACGGACCACCGATCACGAAAGCGGGCTTCCCTCAACCACAGTAACTCGCCATGCGGCGCTCTTACCTGCTGGCCGCCCTCATAGCGGGTGCCACCGCGGAGCATATCGCGCACTCGCGACAATCCATCGAACGGGACCTAAGTCTACTACGCCCTCGAGATGCGACCGAATTATTCCAACCGGTCGAGGCAAGGACTGTGTCCCCCGAAAAGAAAGTCGTAGCCGGGCTCCAGAATAGGCAACGCAAGCGCGATGACGACCCCTATGACGACTACAAGGAGCACTTGAAACACATCCAAGAGCTGCAAGAGGAGCAAGAGGAACAAGAACAAGAAGACAACGACAACAAACATAACAACAACAACTCCCCACCTCCCGGACCTCCCGGCGGCACCATAGCCGGAGCCGTAATAGGCGTCGTCGTCGCCATCCTCATCGCCCTCGCGCTGTGGTTCTTCCTACGCATCCGCCCGCGCCGTAAGCAGCGACAGGCCGTCGCGGCCAAGGAAGCCGATATCGAAAACGGCTTCACAATGACGCCGGTGTCCAGCATCCACCGCGACTCGCCGCCCGTCGGCGCCCAAAGTAACCGCTCCCTCCCCTCCGAACACATCCGCTGGGCGCCGACCCCGTACCCCGAGCGCGCGCCCTCCATCCACACCGGGTCGTCGATGTCCGGGCTGGCCTTGCCTACTCCCGCATTAACGTACTCCCCGTCCGTCGGGACTGCGGCTTCTCCTCCTTCGCCTCCGTCGCCGCATCATCAGGGGGTGCAGCAGTTACAGCAACAGCCGCAGGTGCATCAGCATTTCAACGATATCCCGAGCGAGAAACCACCGGCTTATGATGCCATTACCGCGCTGCAGTCGTCGGAGCCGCAGCCGGAGGCGTCGGCGTATCAGATGGGACAGGTTCCGATCGAGGCGGAGCCGATTGAGGGGGGTGCGGCGACGGTGTGTCATTTACCTGTGCATTATGGCGGGGTGAATACTAGTGGGGAGCATATGCCAAGGTATTAAGGGGTGAGGTATGTCGTGAAGATGGAGAAGGTGAAAGGGGAAAGGGGAGCTGAGCTCTAGGTTGTTTGCTACGTATGTAGTGTGGTTAGGAGGAATGGAGGAAATGGGGTCAAGTTCAAAGGCTTAGCGAACAGATATCCCCAGATTTTTCTCTGAAGATCTACTACGAATTTCTCACTTAGTCACTCAAGTTGGACCTCTGGTTGGTTGGTTGGAGAGGATGGACGGATGGACAGCTTTTGATTTTGGCTAAAAGCGTACCTACGAGATAAGAGGGAATCGATGATTGGATTTATTTTTTGATCAAGTTATTTGTTTTTCTATGTTGGACGTGGGATGACATGATATGACAAGAAGAAGAGAAAGAAAAAGCGACAGTTCTGTTCCCCTTATAGAATGCCTGTAGAAAAATCCTCGAAATACTAGGAATAATAATAACGATGGATTGATGATATTGATTGGTTCCCGTAAAAACTCCTGTTTGCCCCAAATCTGCCCCCCAAAAGTAGGAAGATGAAAAAAAAAACACCGAATATGAAAATACATTTGTTTGTCCTGAGACTTTGAACCGTATCCAGTAATATTTGCTTCGAATGAGTAAAAAGCCTAGCCCGCTCGCTCGCTGGAGAAGTCGACTTCGCGAAATATGCCGGTTGCGTAAAAACGTAGATATTTGCTGTAGATCGTAGATGTAAATGTAGACGCAGATGGTGATACAAACTTGCCGCAAAAAAGGGGGTAAAGATTATTCGTGAATTTGAAAACCTCGTCAACCGCGTTCATTTGCATCATGAAACATCGTCAAAAACATTGGTGGGGGGTTCGATATGAGCTCAGGCGTTAGATAATTAAACTCATCTGTAAGGTGTACTTAACATTTGTGATTTTTTTCTCATTTTTCAGTTTTACGTAGCGAGGGGGTCCGGGTCGACGTGGTTCACCCACTCGTATACTCGATGCATGCCGCGTCCGGGGCCGGTGAGTCCTGCGAGGACTGAATCTTTAGGCGACGTCGACGCCGCTCGTTCTCGGCGCCGTACTCGGGGGACCGACTCGTAGAAACCCGGTTCATCAACATAACCGCGGGTTGAGGCTCTTCTTGGGATCATCCGTTCCGGAACTCGGTTAGCTCGTGGGCCATCGTATAAGTCATCATCCACGGTATGTCTCCGCGACAGCATTGGGGTTGGTCCTAAGGGTACTTGCGGGATAGGCGGAGGGCCCATGGCTCGCGGTGGAGCGGGAGGAGGGGGAATAGGAAGCCCAAAGGAGGAATGATGAGTCGGGCTCTGGTTTTGACGTTGTTCGAACCGGTCTGCGAGGCGGCGTTCCATCGAGTTAGCACGATTGGCGACACCACGAGCTCTATTTACTCCGGCTACGTAGTCCCCGATAACCGAGTTTGCTCTGTCGAACGGTTGCACCGGCGGCGGAGCTGGTGCTGGTGGTGCTACTACAGTCTGTGCTCGGCGTCTGTATCTACCACGTCCGAAGTTGCCTATATCTTCGGCTTCCATATAGTCGTCTTCCGATTCTTCGGCCGCCTGAAGTTGTCGTGCGAGCTCCGCGTCCCGTTGTTCCTGCTGGAAGCGTCTAAGAAGCCTTTCATCCTCGAAGGGGCTTGGTCTGGTCCGTAATCCGTCGCCAGGCGAACGTCTCCGAGCATTCATGGCCGGTGCTGTGGGTAATGGGGCGCTTCTGAGATTGAGTCTCTCGCGGTCTATAACTGGTTCTGGGATCTGCATATGGTCGAGGTGATCTATCTCTGCGCCGTCGTAGTTAAACCAGGGGCATTCACAAGTCTTCCATTTTAGCCCACATATCATACAAAACTCGGCACCACAACGACTAGATGTTTTTGTTAGACAGACACATACGGAAATAAATTATAAAGAAAATATGATTGCGTACCAAGTCATGTGGTTGCAACCTTCTTTCAGCTCAACCATATTCCTGCAGTTATAGCAGCGTTGCCATCCTTCCTCTTTGGCCTGCTGCAGGAATTGGTTCATCTCTTCGTCCACGGGACACGGGCCGGAGCCGTGCCATCTATTGTTGCAGTCGCAGCAGACTCGGGTCTGACAGCTGCCACATTTGCCCATTCTGCGGCCGTTCGAATGTCGAGAAATCTGGTCAGGAGTAATCCACTGTCCGCACCTCTTGCCCGGGCAGTAAACGCGGTTCCGAGTGGAAAATTCATGGAATTTCTGGTTCCACGTCTTTTTGAAATTGGTGTCGAACAAAGCGTCGACATGCTTCACCGGGATGCAGTCCGATGTGCAGCACCGGGGCGGCATCTGCGCCGGATCCTTGACGGAGAGCTTGAAGCTGCGCTTAAGACAGGATTTGCACATTCGGTGCCCGCACTTCAACTTGGCCATCTGCTTCGATGGAACGTCGTCAAGGCAGACTACGCATTCCGACCTATGGAAAAAAATATGATTGGTTAGGCTTACATTCTTTTTGTGCAATTTTTTTTCTTGAGACGTTCAGTCATAAATATATAGGTACTTACATCTTGACGTGCTTATCGGGAGGGGATTGGAGCCCTGGACGCATAAATCTATTCAGAAATGCTGAAGAACGCCTTGAGGAGGAACTCATACTCTGCGACGTCACATGAGAACTGGGTGCGGTATGCGCTCGAGGAAGCGAGGGCTTCTCGGCGTATACCGCATCAGACTCATAAAACCTCCTCCGATGGTGCGGTCTGATAAAATTCATAATTAGCATCATTAATCCCTATTTTCATCTTCGAATTGTCATGGTTTTACTAACCTTTTAGACGAAGAACTAGGCTCCCCTTCATCGTACCGATCTCGAGATCGAAGCCGATACGTGCGTCTCATGGAGGAACTTCGCGAATCCATATTTCGTGTAGGTTGCCGCGGCACGGATTTGGACCTCGCTCGCAAACGGATTCTGTTGTCAAATTCGGGTTCGTCATCATCACTTTCATCCCTAATTGCAGATCTGTCTCGCTGTCTATGCCGATGTCGTCGACGCTCGGTCCGGTCAGCAGCAGGTGGGGGCGGCGGCGTTATCGGCACTTCGGTCGGCCTGGACGGTCTTTTACTCTTACTACGTGCTCGCCGTTGTATCCTCATCTCTTGCGTAGATGTCGACGAATCGGAGTCAACGCTTGAACTTCTCGACGAAGATGGCGACGGAAGTCTCGATGTCGGCCTGGACCGATACACGGGAGTCGATCTCGGAGGTGTGGAAAGCTCATAAGTCTCGTCATCTCCGCTGCTGGTCTCGGTTCTAGCCTTCGATTGCGCCCTCGACCTCACTCTCGACTGCGTCCTGGGCCTCGATCTGGATCTGAGTCTCGATATCATCCGGTCCTGCTCCTCGTCATCATCGTCCTCTTCCACCTCCAAAAATACGGCCCGGCCTTTTCCATTCCGGGCAGAAGCGGTGCCCGACCGCGTTAGTTGCTGTTGCTGCGGATGAGGCATTGGGTCGGGAATCTCTACTATGCTGTCGTCGTCCTCGTCGTCGTCGGTCAGTGGTGCAGGTCGATGGGAATAATAATTTGAGCTCCAGCCGGCGGGCCTTCTTCGTATTTCAGGTTCTCGGGGTCGGTAAGGCAGCGAATGGGGGACGGGAGGATGTCGTGAGTCCCAATCATTGTGGCGAGATGGGGAGAGAGTGCGTGTCTGGTGTCGACGTCTGGATCGGTGCTTGGCTGCCGCATGCTGGGAATGTGCCATTCGTCCGTCTTGTCAGCCCCGTAGTAGGTTAGTTAGCTATGGAGGGGGAATATCGCAGACGCCGTCTTTTGCTCTACTATTTTCGGTTGGTCCTGGAGGTCCGCCGGTATCGTGGAAGTGAACAGCTGGTTACTCCTGAATGGCTACTTGCATGCACTCAATTCGGAGCTGATTGGGCTGGGTGGTTGCAGTCTGCATTAGGAGTGGGATGTGCAGGCAGTGGCAGTATCGGGCGAAAACATTCCCAAATAGACGTCAAAGTCGCAGGACAATGATGCGTGATCGTAGCTAATTTACCACTTGTGACAGAGATTTTTCTTTCTCGAATCCAACATGACAATTGGCAACGCGCTTTTTCCTTTAACGGCCTCTTGAGTGAATGAAAGAGGGGATACGAGACGCGAAGTTACGAAATGCTATGGAGGTGAGACAAGAAGAAACAGAAACAGTGTGGGCCGGGGTCATGTAAGTAAGCTGTTCTGGTTTAGAAGAAAAATTCGAACCTGAAAAAGAACGATGCTACTTCCAGATTGCCAGATTGATACCTGATATTCCGTACTTACTCCGTACGGTACAGATAGTAGATACGTAAACGATCCCCCTAATTCGGCTCGCTGTCCCCTGCCCTTTTCCTGGCTCTGGCTCTGGCTCTGGCTCTGACCCTCACCTGCGATCTTCACCTGGGGGGTCCTGGGGAATGGCCCGTATGGATGCCAGAGTGGATATAAGTGGCCGGGAACCCCTGAAAGGCGACTAACGGTTGGCTGAACTAGGGTTGGACCGTGATTCTGGCGGCACAAGCGCGACTTAAATCCTGGAATCTCAATGGTCCCTTCGATGGTCGACTGCCCCTCACATGTCAGTCTAATCCGTTTGTCACGTTGAAAAAAACAAATAGAGGTCTGACCTCTCCCATCGCACATACGTCGTGTCATGGTCTTGGAAGAAGTCCGTTTCCTATGACGGATAGGTTACCCATCAAGTGACTTAATACAAACGCCCAGATAGGTTCAGATACCACTTGAAAGGTGACGATGCTCCGTCACGAGCATGCTGACTCCTCATGGATCGTCATCAGCCCTCTCCCGACGAAACCTTCCCTCAGATGCAGATAAAAGGGGTGGCTGGATGATCAGTTATCAGGCAGGCAGACAGGTTTAAGTTACACAAGAGACCTGCCGTTCCGCGATAGATCACTATCCCATATATTAATGATCTTCGCGGTTCCTGAACTTTAGTCAAGGTGGTACCTATGTGCTCAGCGTGCTTAGGGTGATTTCGGTTGCACAATTGGCCTGGTCTTTTGGGGGAAGTTTTTTTTCTTTCTGTTTCGTTTCTTGTCCAATGTAAGTAAGACATCGCGTACTGCAGTATTGCCTATTTAACCACCCAATATTACTACATCAGGCAGCTGAAGGATTGCTGTTGTGCAACGGCTAGTTTCGAGTTCCAACTACATATGTAGAGCTTCACGACCCAACCAGCCGTCTGCAGCCTCAAGCCTGGTAGCCAGTGAATCATCCCGTGAATCTTTACCGAAAGGATCCCTGTAGAAGAGATGCTATGTCTCAAGGCTCGCGATGCATCTCCGATTGAGTTGTTGTGGTTTTCTTCTCAAGTTTGCCTAGCTTCGGTATCTCAAAGCCGGTCAACCAGATTAGTACCGACTTGGGAAAACATCTAGAATGCAGGTAATCAATAACTCTTAAGGCAGAAAAACGCTCAACAATTGTAGTAAATGTTTCTCGAAGCCCTGTATTGATTTTTTTTTCTTCAACTTAAATATATGAAATAGTGTGTAAATTGTGAATTTGTACTCAAGACAACTTTGTGGCTTAAGCCTTAGCGGAGGATCCGATGCTCTGAGCCACTTCTCAGATATCAATCCTAAGTAGAAATAATCTTACGAATCTTGCCGTAGCAAAAGGCCGTGGCTTTTATGCTAGAGCCAGTCTCTTAGTTCGCTTCTAGAAGTAAAAATGAGTTGCAGGAAATATATAACCATAGAGTAGTATTGAAGCTTGGTATTCGAAAATATTCCCATGGATGAGTGTTTCAGAATAGATTGTGAGGTGTTCCTTGTAAGTTACCCCGAAGGTTTTGAGGAATCTAATACCTGACGAGTAGATAATATTATTGAGAAGGCTATGAATGGGATTTTCTAGCAGCGAAAAAAGGTGACTCAGGATACATAGATTGAATATCAAGACTTGAGAAATCTAAGATATCCATATACATGGATAATTAATAGCTAGACGAAGAGAAACATAATTCGTATGTTGATTCAAGATGACGAAGGAGAATGAAGTGGGGTTTTAATTGCTAGAGTGAAACAGCCAGCCAAACGCATCCTTTCTACCTAGTAGATTGAATAGGATAAGTTGTTTAAAACAGTAAACTCGGCTTGACATACCGATGAAGAGATGTATGTTGAAATAAGTAGCTTACGTACCTGGTAGATATGGTAGTTGAAATTGGAATGAAGATGAACCAACAAAGCTGAATTAACTTAAGGTTAGATCTCAGTAGAAAATGTTAAGGTTGATTATCAAGATATGAGATATGTACCAAAAGGGAAATGCAAGTGGCACAAGAGTTCTGCACTTGAGGCGTGGCGGGGCTATTTTAGGTATCTTAGGTGGTGCAGTGCTCGAACTCTAGCGTAGCGTGCCTTCCAGAAGCTCTAGTTGTGACGTCGGCAGTGCATTAGGCTGACACTGTATGTACCTACGTAGTATCGGCAGCGACGGACAGCGCGGGCGTGGGTTCTGCCCGACACTTCGGATCCTGGGAGCTTTTGTAGCTTTGTTAAACTTTTAAGGGTTGTCCTCGTGCTTCTTTCCTCAACTCGACCTTTACATCATAGAAAATTAATGAACTCAATGCTAGCTCGAGGGCTACTTTTGCTAATATTATTCAATTGACAGGCGCAGATTTCGATTCTCGATTCCGACCAAACCGCATATTATGGATTCTATAATCATATTTTAATTCGCCGCTTCAGAATTCCCTACTTTTCCTACATACAGCACTTGTAACCTATACAACCAATACTATTTACCTGGTACCTAAACTAGAAGCTCTCCCCTGTTTTATGAATAATATCTTATCCCCTATACCGCTGTCGATCCTCCTGTTCACGATCTAATTTACTATATCCCGTTGACTATTGTCCTTTAATCAACCTCTCCGAACTTTCGTTTCCTTATTGACAGGCGCCGAAACTAATACCTCCAACCCGATGAACACCATTTGCAGCCTTGCGACCGTCAGCTTCGAGGTCGCTCTTAAAACATGCTTCTCTTGCATCAGATAGGCAGTGTCAAGATCGGTGAAGTCGTCCGTTACACCGTAACCTATTCGCCATCGCACGATCGAATCCTACCTTCTCCTGACGTACTACACTTACGTATCCGCAACACATCCCCTATTCCTCTGCGAGCCGCCTTTGTCCACGGACCTTACACCCTAAGCGTTTCCGCCTATCCCGCCCACTATGATCCGAATATCAAATTTGAAAATCCTCGCCGTTACGGTGTCCCTGAATTTGAGCCTATGCTCAAGGCTGGAGGCACGTGGTCATGCCAGTTAATCGTACCCGACAATATCCGCGAGAGTGCCGGAATAGGTGCTGCGCATGGCGATTTTAGCTATAATACTACAGGTGAAGAACATTCGAAGAGCGCAAGTTGGGTGATAGAGGTTTCGAGTCAGGTCATTTTCTCTACCAGTGCAGATGTCGGTTACGAAGTCTTGCTTGCGAGAGATGAGAAGAGCCTCAGCTTAGGTGGTGTACCAGTTATAGGTGGTCAGGCCCAGGTCCCACAACCCGGGAGGGTGGTTGATTTCCAACAAAGTTTAGGTTCAAAAGACGGCCATCATCCTACCCAACTTAAAGGTGTATTCTCCAAAGCTGTTTTTCTGAAGGTCGAGGACACCGCAAGTCTCTGGAACACGCCACCGTTGCCCGGAATTACCGAATGGGACCACGGACGAACCAAGCCAACAGGTGTTGAAAAGGCAGCTACCAGTGTCACAGAACCTGAAGTACCAGCAGACGCAGAGGGAGAGAGTACAAAACAACGGCCTCCAAAGAAAGTCCACCTAGTCATATTGACGCATGGCCTACATAGTAATTTGGGGTCTGATATGCTATATATGAAAGAGAGTATCGATGCAGCCGCGAAGCAAGCTAAAGCCGACGCAAAAGTAAGGAGAGCGCAAGCGAGGGCAAAGAAAGCCGGGGAGCAAGATAACCGTCCAGAAGCTGCCGAAAAGCAACCCGAAGAGAGTTATAATACTAATGACGATGATGACGAATATGACGAAGAAGAAATCATAGTACGGGGCTTTTCAGGAAATGCGACTCGGACAGAAAGGGGTATTAAATTCCTAGGTAAACGTTTGGCGCGTTGGGTACTCTCCATGACATATCCGGACCAACCTTTTCTACCTTCCACGAAGAAAGCGGCAACAGAAAGCATTGCGCACGCCTTCAGAAGTGACAATGGGAATGATGACGCGACTGGAAAGCCCGCACACCGACACAGCACTATACATAAAGGCCACCATCATATCGATGACCGCAAATTTCAAATTACCAGTATCAGTTTTATCGGACATTCTCTTGGAGGCCTCGTTCAAGTTTATGCTATCGCGTACATCCAAAAACACTCACCTCACTTCTTCAACCTAATCAAGCCAATCAACTTCATTGCGCTTGCATCCCCCTTGTTAGGTCTCAGCAACGAAAATCCCTTATATGTCAAGTTTGCACTCGATTTTGGCCTCGTCGGAAGGACCGGACAGGACCTAGGTCTTACTTGGCGAGCACCGACTCTTGCTAGGAGTGGCTGGGGCGCATTAGTTGGCACTCTTGGAGAAAGTGCTCATAAGAAAGTAATGGGAGAAGTACAGCCGGAGTCGAAACCTCTCTTGCGTATTCTACCCACTGGTCCGGCACATACCGCCCTGAGAAAGTTTCGCAACCGAACTGTCTATTCCAACGTGGTGAATGACGGAATTGTGCCATTACGCACAAGTTGCCTCCTATTTCTAGACTGGCAAGGACTTGGTCGAGTGGAAAAGGCACGACGAGAAGCAGGCTTGGTTGAAACAGTTGTTGGATTTGGGTGGGCAGAGTTGACTGGCGCCAATGTAACGTCACGGAGAGGTCCTTGGTCGCCGACGACTGAAGAGCCTCCATCACTCGCACCGTCCGCCGTAGAGTCTGAGTCTTCACATAGTGATTCTCACGAAGTGCCCCAACCATCGACGAACGCGACTCTAGAGGACGATAGGCGCAGTCTAAACCTTGCAGCACAGACAGAAGCTGGAGCGGTAGGCCAGAACTCTCAAACAAATAACGACTTCCCGTTTTCTGGATTCTTCAATTTCTTCAAGTCTAGCGACTCAGCGGCTCGTAAAACGCCTCCTCCGTCACCTCGAGAAAATAAAATCTACAAGCGCAGCCAGACCCTAAAGGTTGATGCAGCCGTAGATTCAGCATCTTCAAGTAGGTCAAAGGTATCTTCCGGTCATGAACTTAGCGAGGATCCAACAGGCGAGGTATCTGCCCCTCCACGAACGACATTCTTTGAGTCTGCAGGCGATCTTCTCAATCCCAAGTTACCCTCGGTTGAATATCTTATCGACCCTTCAAAACGCCCTCGAACCATATTCCATGATCGAGTTTATCATCCATCCGATATCCCGCCGCCACCACTCAAGAAACGTACGACTAGATCACTCACATTTCGGAATAAATCAGCTACTTCGTCTCCCAAAATAGAAGCTACGAAGAGTCCTTCCCTAAATCCATCCGTCGGACATGCGGACTCTGAGCTTTCAACTCGTGACTATGATGACCCTTTGCACACAGATCCTAACAGAGATAATGAGCACGTCATCGATAGTTCTAACATGAAAGTTGAGGAGAAGATTGCTCGAGCATATCATCGTGGCTTAAGTTGGCGGAAGGTCTTGGTTAAGCTAGAGCCAGATGCACACAACAATATCATTGTGCGTCGCAAGTTCGCCAATGCGTTTGGTTGGCCTGTGGTGAAACACTTGGTAGACGCTCACTTTAGCGACAGTGCAGCGGCTCGTGTGGAAGATGAAGCCGAGCAGGGTGTCGACCGCGCGAAATCACTTCATCAAGCACCCGACGAGACAGGCGCCGAGACGCATACGCAGGACGATGCCCAACCACGAAAAAGCACGAATTCTCAAGATAAACCAAAGACCCATAAACACACTATGAGCGAAGCTCTTGAGGCTTCAGACCTCGTACCGGATCTACCATCACCAGCCCAGGAGAGGCAATCAGCTCCATACAGCTCAAGAGATTCGCCGCCTCGTACCTCGTACGAAGGGCTTGATTCTGCAGGCTGGAGTGACCGAGACTTTTTTGATAGCGGCGATGACAGCGAGATGGACATGGATATGGCATATGGCAAACACCACAAGAGTCAATCGACATCAGGGGGCAAAGGCAGTGATTCACCAAGAGCTGCTAGCCCCAGCTGGAATTGGACAGAGAAGATCGTGGGTAAGGGTGCTGGGAAGAGGGTTAAGAGTCCTAAGATCCCTCAAGGTCCCGAAAGCCCCAAGTTGGGAAATGAAGGCGGGAGCGAACCTGCACCTTAATGAGCATGACGATGTTTAAGGCCCTTTAATTTCTGATGTTAGACTCTGGGAATGACCTACCAGTTTGGAAAGAGCAATTTCGATAAAGGGGCATAGGCATTTGGGTACAGCATATTAGATTTCTAGCAGAGCAACTTGGAGTAGCATGGTTTTTTTCGAGATGGCATCGACCTCATTGATACTAGCAAGAAGCATGAAGCAACCTGATACACACATATATATACTTGTAATACAGTGAACATTTCAGAAATATAGAATATACTTGTCAATATACATAATGTATAGGTATGTTTTATATCTTTATTGCCGTGTATTTGTAGACCTAGGTTCAGCTTCAACTTGGCACTGGCAGAGATCCTAAATGTAGATACACTTAGGTACCATACTCCTCTACGTCGTCTAAAGACGGGGAGCGGAAGCTTCAGTAGGAACCAAGGTAGTAGAAGTTAGTTCATCAGATTCATTAGGTACCTAGTAATAATATAATGTTTACGAGAGTCTCACTGCCTAGACAGCAAGCTACGAGTTAATAACCCCCTTTCATACCCAGATGCTTATCTAGCCCAAGGTAGCCTTGACTCTGCCTTCCTAGCAAAAACGTGAATGTGTTCTACTTTCTTTCGAATATGCATAGATAGCTCTAGATGAAGGTCTTACTAGAGAGTCCAGTCAGGAGCCATAGCAACATACAGATACAACACACGACGAACCTTTCAAGGATGCCGTCAGCGTCGTAAGGAAGGAAGCCAGGGGCCCAGCAGAACCTAACTACAGCATAAACTGATCCAACACAACTTTCATCGACGAGTGAACGGCGCTCGCCGTCCGTTCTTATCACGACGCCTTATCTCAACAAAAGCCCTTCCACCGTCCTACTAAAAGGCTATTGGTAGACGGCCTGTGCCCTTCATATGTCTAAATATCAAGCACTGATACCAACCAATGCTATCACAACGTATCCATAGATCCTGTGGTGCAAAGGGCAAGCATTTATAGGCTGTTCATAAAATAAGGCACACTTCATCATTGGAAGTCCAGGTTCAATTCCTGGGTGCAGCTTATCATTAACTTTTTATTTTATTTTTTTATTTACTTAATGTATGTCCATTATAGATGCTAATTTTTGTACTGGTTTTATGGCTTTGGTTTCATAATTTCTAAGTATCTCGTTTGAAATTCGTTTTGAAATTGAACACTAAGTGTCTTGAGGAGTTGAGCAATGGTGACTGATGTACATCGTGTTGTGCATGAGGGAATACCAGCCCCTGACTCAGCTTCCATCAACGACCGTGATTTTACCATAAAATGTAGATACGTAAATATGCATGCATTCATTCTGTATAAAAATACCCCCTTCTTTGATTAGGTACTATCATTCTATGTTATCTACTGGGAGCGAATATGAAGTTTTCTTAGGTAAAGATGATGACATTGGTTAGCCGTTTGAATATATCCACTCTAAGCACCTCAACAGCTACAATAGGGGTTTGTCTCGTACATCTAAAGGGCTCTCTTTCATGTACGTAATGTCCTTAAGCAAACATATTGGCCATCATCTACTAAGAATACTATGAGAGATAAAACCTGCCTGGGTACCTAAGTAAGGTATTTTACTTAAGAGCCAAGGATTCTATCATAGCACATGCAGCTCTATTACGCCGTGAGTAACTCACTTGAGTACGCTTGCTATGTAGTACATTTTGATACCATAGGCAAGAATATATCTCAAATTTCTCGCGGCGCCTTCCCTTAGATTTAGGGGCTTTGAGCGCCAAGTAGTACGTCAAAGTTACATGATATACTGATACTTGGCCGTCTCTTGCTACTCCATGATTAAGCTAGCAACACGAATGAGACATTATTACGATACAAGGTCAGCTATAAGGACAGCTTCCATTGTGAAGTCCTTCCAAGCATTCAAACTTCCCTAGGAAACAGGTTGTAAAATCTTGCCCAGGGGGTGCACGCAACAGCAACACCCCTAGGGTTAGTCTATCTAGCGAAGGATCTCTGAGCATGAAGCTTTCACCTTCGCGTAAGTAGGTAGGTAGGTAGGTAGCTCTTTGTTAATGCACTCAGGAGTCATTGTTGCAAGTTTCAACATCTCTCGGTAGGGGCTTTGGAGTGATGTTTGCGCCAATGAATCTGCATCTTAGGCACCTACCTCAAGCCATAGCTACCTACACCACGAGTTACCTCTAGTATCTAGGGGAATGTAGATGGGTTCTTTAGGCTCCGGTCAGGGGAATTTAGGGAAGGGAACGGAAAGATAGCAGGTCGGAGGCGCTGGCAGAGAGAAGAAGCCGTCTTTCTTAGCTAGAAACTCTTTCGACCGGAGTACTCATCCGCCTCCATGGCCACCTACCTCCCCCCGAGGGAATAATGACACTTACCATACTCCCCAACAAGATATTCCGTGATACCCTACGCTAGAAACTTGTCAGAGTTGTCAGGATCCCATGTTTGTATCGACTACTTAGTAGCCGTTAGTTTTCGCACGGTAGACCTCATCATCGAAGAATATCCCCATCATCACGGATCCTCAACAACGCGGTAGATCTCCAGTCTCGACGTCTAGTCTCGTCTCAGGCGGTTCAAACGATTGCTTAAGCCGAGCTGCAGATGTCCATAGCCTGGCACGATGAACAGTCTTGGCTGTTTCCCCTATCCCTAAGTCCCGTTTCGAGGCCATGCATGCGCATCTCATATGGCAGTTATGAAGACCGATGGAACCCTGAGGTGGTCGATGGCCGGCTAGAAGCAGCAAACCAACCCGGCGGGATTAAAATCATATCCGTCCTCGTCGCCACAGGTCAAGAATAGATTGATTACGCAACGGTAAAACCATAGCCCACCAAGTTATCAAGTCGATGCAGCACAGCGCAACAACAAAAAAAGAAAATCCATGCAGGAACAAACGGTGGTGGTAGTAGTTCTTCGAAGTTGTGAGCAGAGCAAGTCCAAGAACAATTGTTTCGGCGGCGCGCCTTCGAGCTCTTCCACCGGACCGGCTTTCCAGCGGTGCATCGGTGGCTGAATCGAGCCAAGAGAAGGAAAATGGCGGGCCACAGCAACTTCGGTGGACGAAGACGTATGTATGACGGAAAATTTATTTTCAGCTGAAGCGAAGGCATAATCATGCCTCGGTCAGGTATGCCACTGACGATCCCAGCGACGGGATTGGTGTCCCGCTTGCGCCACAGCTCGGTGCCAGCCGAGATCATAATATAACCTGCATGCGCTGGCTGCTGCTGGCTAGCTGGCTCTTTCCCCCAAACGCCGTGCGACGAAGCACTCCGGCCGCCGAGGGGGTAATGCGTGGATTAAAGGATTAGAAGCCAATCCTCCCCCCGGTTGAAAATCGCCACTCACCATCTAGCTTAGCTGCAGTGTCGACGCGTCTCCGGGTGATATCTAATCTAGGAGCCATCGGAGTAAGGGAATGGGCCTCCCCGAGCAGGAAGGTGTAATAGTTTCTTTGCTTACCCTTCACCCTCGATCCGGGATTGCTGGTCGCGTCGTCCGCCTTAGCGAGAAAAAAGGAACAAAAGAAAACCAAGTGGTTATGCGGCCCCTGATCAGATCTCAAGAAACCAAGAGAACCCCAGGATGTGCGGGACGCAACATTGCGTGGAGGTTACACGACAGAGAGAGGAGATTCAAAATTTATATAGGCGAGCATCCGGTGGCGAAACAAGATTACCAGCACGCCCAGCGTACGGGATGAGGAGTAAGGAAGGGGTACGGATACCACATCGACAGGCTTCCCCTCAGGGAATCTCGACGGCGTCCGAATCAGCCGTTGCGGAGATGGACATTGGTAGGCTTGCTTTGTCTCAGGGCTCACATGTGAGATATATTGCGGCTCGTCGCGAACAGTATGTCCACACCATCGTAGATTTTCAGCAGCTGCAGTGTCGGGCTTACTTCTATGTATGAATATAAATCGCAATGCGGATGCAGCAAATTTGGGTGGACTGGGTGGACTGAGTGGTTTAGGAAGTAAGGGAGGCGAACGCAGATAATCTGATAATACAGCATTTGCATTGACCGGATGCACGCCGACGAATTGGGCTTTTCATCCAGCCTCTAACATGTGAAGCCGATGTGATATTGTTTAACTTGCGATATAGACGACCTCACCCTAACTCCAAGCGAGTGAAGGACAAAAATCTCACTGGTTTCTTCGATTTCCGGTGCATCTACCCGACAGGCAGGAAAGGGAAGCTGGTCAGGACGGTTCAAGCCGAACCAGATTCCAATCAATGCAGCCAAGGAACCCCAATGAACCAGGCTCACCTAGATAGCCTGGGAAATTCGTTCGACGTGCCTGTTCCGAACCGATTCTGCTTGCAGGATCTCCTCGATTGCCGGCGGGCATTTTTCCCTTACATGGAATTTCTTGGCTAGACGACAAGGCTACGATTTTGGAACCCATTGATGTCATAAAGGCTTAATAGCTCCTTGATTTGGAACGAGGCCAAGGAGAAGTCGTCGCTCTAGCCCCTTTTCGCTACTAAAAGCTGAGTCGGAGGATGCTAAGCACCTAAGCGCAGATCCTATAATGACCTTGGCGCTGCTGCGTTGATAAGGATTTGGTCTAATGAATCGATGAAAGTAGAAAACGAGACTCCATAGGATCTACCATTATCAAGGAAGTGGTCTTTCCGCGCGCCTGAATCATGTCCTAACGCTTGGTATACGCGCGTCTGATAGTGGCCGTAGTCATGTTGGCCCTAAAAGGTTGGCCAATGGCGGAGGAAGATGGCGCCAGATCGCCAACACGTCTAGCGGCGGAGAGGATTGCTATTTAGCCCGGTTGCTACGGAGTATGGGGTTGGCCATGGCTTATCTGACGCTGTATTAAGGATCTATCTCGTTCGAGACATTTCTTCTGCTAGGATCTAATAGCTGTGTAAGCTCCAACATCTCGTCAGAATGATGATCAAGATTGTCAGTACCGGAATAATTCTTGTCTTGGGTCAAGGAGAGAATGCGCAAGTTTCTCATATTTTTCCGATAGGAGGTTGAGGCTTCAGAGGAACGCTGTGCGCCGTGTCGACTCGAGCAATCTCGCTTCTCCCGTTCCGAATGAGATCTCTCATAGCCTGTACCCCCCATACGAGCGTGCAGGTCTTCGAAGGGATCCTCAGGACTGTTCCTTTACCTTGGCAGGCATGTCTTCATCCGGGCTTTGATACTATATTGTATCGTGCACCGACAGCACTACTAGGAAGCCCTGAAAACCCCCTGGATGGCGTAGTCAATCAAACAGTTAATATCTGAATTCTGTGACGAACCATTGATAAGGCGCATAATTCCCCCACAACTTCGTCAATAGGCTAGCCGAGATCTTCGCCCCCAATAGACCCCCATTCGCTTATGTACCATCGAGATTCAAGATAGGATGAACTCGCGCCCATTACGTCGGCATCCTTAAGGCGCAGTCACCGATAATTTCGCTGTGTGGCAGGCCTTACTGTGCGGCGGCGGAGACCAGGCAACCTCCGTGCTCGAAATAGAATCTACATCCTGGGGAAATCGTCAGATTTCCTACTTACTATTTCCTATAATGAATAATGATCAGCGAGAGCGACTCCCTAATAGTCTAGATCGCAAGGATCTCATCACCCTCGCCAATCTATCCCACACATAAAGAATTGCAACCCGCGCGAACCACTAGGTTAGTGCACTATGTATCAGTTTTGAAGCTCTGGCCCGCGCTTAAGTCTAACATAGGTAGGTCGTTTCTGTAGCAAGCTGTAAAAAGAGAATGATAATCGGTAAAGGCTGTCACAAATTTCATCTCCATAACACCTACACAGATCTCTTGCAGACGCCACAATACGAGAGAGCCAATAGGATCTAACCCTGCCGACGCCGACAATATTGAGAGCAAACATGAAAAAATGAAAATGACATGCCGGTGTCGACGATTATCATAACATGAAGCCTGGAGATCCGGGGCGGCAGCCCGAAATCCCGACGAAGACGATCGTGATAAAGGATGAGATGTGATACCTATCCGTAGCTTTGGGTTTGATGCGAAATGTTTCGTACTTGATTCCGCGAATCGTCTCGTCGCTCTAATAGTTGTAGCCGAGACAATTGAAAGGGGTTCAAGGTTTTGAACTGCAGGTCAAATCTCTCTGTCCGTGCTTATGTCAATTACCGTCCGACCGCATCTATCGCGTACAGTAGTACTCGGCTCTTTGCACACCGAGAAGGGCGCTAGGTGTATGTACCTTTGAATCACGATCCCCTCACCCCTTTTTTTTTGTTTTTGTTTTCTTCCCTTAGCGACGGTGTCACAGTCCGTGACCCTGACGCTGGGAAAATATCGGTAGACACGCTAAAGGGACAATTAGGGACGCCTTGTACTCCGTACGAACTCGATCTTGAGAAAAGGGTATTTGTGGGGAGTTGGGGTACATGAGAAAACAAGGATCCAACCCCGTGGAGTGGACCAGGTCGAAGCGCAAGCCCCCCAGACCCCCACGCCTCGTTCGATATGAAAGCTCCGTACGGAGTCTAGCTCTGTCTAGTACCTGCTGTTTAGGTACTTAGAGGCCTTTTAGTACCGGCAGGTGGTAAGACATAGTGTGAGTCTAAGACTCTAGGTGTAACGCAGGACACATGACTCCCTGACGACACGCCCTGCAACATTACCAAGCATATCTCCTTTTATTCCCGATGTTCAATCTTGACGACGGCTGAGTCTGACTGTACCCACGAACCCCTTCGTAAGTCGAAAATCGGCCGACCGGATCGTATCGTATATTTAAACGTGTCGAATAAGTAGTGTGTCACAAGCAAGGTAATAAAAAGATAACAATTATTATGAGATGAACTGTCCGGTGGCTTACCATGTACGTGGTCTCCCGTATGTGGGAACGTGGGAGCGAAGATTAGAATACTATTGATGCGTGGCATATGACCATCCCTATTATGGTTGGCTTCCCTTCGCTCAGTCGTGTGAAGGGACCTCTTAGATCGCGATTCCAACCGTATGTCTCACTTGCGATGATGAGTTGGGTCGGTTGGTCCAATGCAAGGATCTACTTTACCCCACGCGTCTTTCTCATACTTGCTGTTGCTGGTATCGTGAAATCGCAATTATTGGGCTTACAGTCCCATTCTTAGGGCGCTGTAACACATAGCCATGTACGTATTATCGCTTGCTGATGACCAATGGAACGTATGAGCAATTTCGAATTTCGGCTTAACGCTTATCACAAGCATCACTCGCGAGCTGAACTGTGAAGGTCCCGCCCTGCTAGGGTTATTTTGGCTCGTAAAATATCTATCACTTACCCTATCGAATCAGGAGTCGAGTAACCAAATTCTAAGCAAACAGCTCATGAGGCGCAGGCAGAGGCCAGTCCGGGTTTCAGAGTAATAATAACTTCACACTTACCAAGCGGAGGAATGAGCAAGGATTCTCATGGCCACACCCCACATCGTCCTCCACATTTGAAAGACGAGAGTGGGCAGCATCGCATACATACTGTAGTCGTCATACTCGAATGGTGTCGCTTGGCGCCGTGGTTTCTAACCCCCAGACCGGATTGGGAAGTGTACAGACCCTTACCTACCCAGCCGTTATTCGTCGTTCAATCAGTAGGCTGGGTTGCGCAAGAGCACGACTTCCGCATACTATTCGTTCAGCCTTTTTTTCCCTTTTCCCCATGGTTTTAAGATAGCGAATTCCCACTTTCGCACAGAAGTTGCGGTGAAGGAGAGAGGTCGAACACAAGGCTCGCGATACCGTCGCAATTGCAACCCCAGGGGGAAAGTGGGCGACCCCTTCATCGCCATTTTTTAAACCCCTCCGACCCCTCGACCCCTCGAAAAGTGTAGACAGGTACGGGGAACACGGCCGGTCGATCAAATACGATCCGATTCGCGTTTCGCGCTTTCACATGTTTCCGCAATACCCGTTGATTTTCCGACCTTAATCGGACGGAAATGTAAAAGGAATAGAATTTTATAGAAATACTCGGCGGCGACCGGTTTTAATGGAGACCTCGAGCTTTAGCGGTTTAGCATGCGAAGTGGCTCTCTCACCATCATCAGGCAATGATAACGCCGCATTATCAGCTGATCGGCGCCCGCCTAATGTTCCATTGTTGTTTAGAAACCTGCTTGCGGAATATTGCTTCAGGGCACTGGGCAACACTGGGCAGGCGGCCGGCTCTTGTGTAATGTGCGGCCTGCAGATTGGATCCCATCCTTCGCACGTATCGAACCCCGTCTCCTGTAATCGCCCGTGCCTGCATGGAGGGGCCCCGTAGGAGGGGCCAAAGAGAAGGCCTCATTAATACCCTCGAAGTAGCTATCCCTCCATAGAAGCAATGGTTTGGGAAGGCAAACACGAGACGATATTGAAAAGGTAAAAAATCGCTCCTCGTAATTAGATTGGTTACCTTAAGGCTGGCGACGATTTATGCGCGCGGGGAATATCCAATCATTAATAATAGGTATATTTTCCCCTTTGAAATTCGGAGTGAGCATGCGGTTTTATTGGGTTTCGGAGGTCTTCATAAACGAGACCGAAGTTTGGGAATATGTACATAATCGATGAATTGTTGGTGTTGTCAGAAATATTGAACCAACAGGATGAGTTTGTTCTAAGTTTAGGTATTGACGGGCTAGTAAGTACAGTACCTGGCAGCTGCCTGGATAGGTACCTCTACCAGCTACCAACCTACCTAGTAGCAGGTACGCACGTCGCGCGCTGGCACGTAGGTAGCGATAAAGTTTAGGTCTCCAGTTCTTTCCAATGACAAATATGGTAAATCTGGAGCCCCCGCAAGATTTAAACTTCCTGTACGCGTAATGAAACAAAGTCTGGGGTCCAAAGTCAGTGCTTGAATGCTCCTTCTCATACGGTACTAGGTCGTGACATGTCTGTGAACTCACAATCTCCCGAGTTTAATTCATCTTCACATGATATTCTCTACCTAATTTACCATTATGTTACCTACTCTGTAGATAACATCACAACCTTGGAACCTTAGAATCTAATTACTCAACAATATACAATATTCTAACGTCATAGATTCTTATACCTACCGGTCTAAGTAGTACGCTAAGATATGCCTAGTGCCGAGCACGAAAAATGGAGATTATTACCTCACGATCATCAGGTACTCGCAATTTGCATTCAGCCGTACCAACAGCTTGTTACGAGTTTAGTACTGAAAGGTTAGGTATATGCGCAAGAGTGTAAGACGGAGAGAACGGACTCCTACCTTACCGCAAGGCGGGATTTGGATACGTATCACGTCAGCGGAAGCTAGAATTATCTTGCCCTTTTCAGGTCGCCTCAGGATCGAGGCTGAGCAAAAAATAGGTACGCAACGCACGCAATAGCCCCCTTTACGGACTCCTCCCCCTTAAATCCACTTGCTACCTCCCAAGCGGCCAAGTCACTGGCCAAGCTAACTAGCCAAGTAATTAGGATTGTAGGTAAATAAGCTAAGCAGGCAGGTAAGAAGAAGGCTAGACATTGCTACCTACCACCTAGAGCGCCTACTGCCAGCCCGCCTACTTGCCTACCTTTTACTTACCTACCACATTGCTTACCTTATTAGACTCCGTCGTAACAGTCGTTGTCATTGGGGGCTTGCGCATCTACCGTTGGCAGGTTGCATAAGGGCATAAGGGGATGATGCCTCCTCTTCCCACCGCTTCTTCAGCGCAACCCCAGGATTGGACGACAGCAGTTCGGGGACGTCCGGTAATCAATTTCTTCTTCCTCTCCTTCCAAGGTTCTTCTCCCTTGGCTTCCCTCGCAGGGCTGATGGCTGACGCACTGCCGCCGTGCTTCCTGCCTGTCATTCCCGTCCTCCAAGGCACGAAACCCCATGTACCCCATCCGTTACGAGAGAAGAAAAAAAATGTAGGGGGGGATAAGAGCCATCCGGGTTTTTGTGGGGGCGGCTTTTTTTATTATTATCATTACTCATGTTCCATTATACATTTTTACTTTTAGTCTACTGTTTCTCCTCTGCCTATCGTCGTTGTTCGGTAGGCGGTGAGCATAGCATATTAAAGTAGATAAGTTGAAAAAAAAATTTTTTTTTATGATACTTGCTTGTCGGTGTGTCATCTATCGTATGCGGGTTCCCTTTCCATATCGAAATATTACTACGATTACCTACATATACCCATGATGTATGAAGCCTACCACATCTTGGAAAGTTTACATAATATTCCCATCCCGCCCTATCACTAAGCGGTAACCCATGTAAGAGATCTGGAGAAAGGCCTTGGCAAGGCTCAGGGTAGCCCGCTCCGAGCCGAATCCCTCTCGCTGTCTCTCTCCCTTAATTTCTCCATGTTCTTCTGGTACCCCGTACCTCCCGCCCAGGTACCTTGTTCGCATTCGGTATATGCGGGGTGTTCCAACGAAGACTACATACAAGGGGGGTAAACTGTGCTGCGCGTAGTAATCCGCGATACGGTGGATGATCAGGTATTATTAGTCACCGAGTCTGTAGCCATCTTTCAAAAATACATACTACATAGTTACAGTGAATTCCTGTTTGTGTAACGATGTCATCGTGTTCTCCAGCTTCTCCGTAAGGGTTGGGTTATAGCGTCCGAAGGGAACACCCGAGACTGGAGCATTCCTCTTTTAGGGTTGTGGCGTCACGGAGGTCGACACGTTAGTATAGGTAGGTATTTGCACAATCTGGGGTTGGGACATATTGGTTGAGGCGCCACGGAGAAATTTCTGAACCCGACGACTTGGAGATTTGTCACGATGAGCATATCACATTAAAGAAAGGAGAAAGCTTCTAAGTAAGCTTAAGCTAACTGGTGTGGAAGACTTGATTCTTGGGGTTACGGAGATCTAGACCGAATTTCATTTGCCTGTGCTTTATGTCATTTACCATTATCGACTACCAATAGCTGTGAACATGTCGCCTGTCTTTTTGACCAGAGTACCGCCAAGCCTGTACCAAGATATTGACCCGATATTGGGCTGAACACGCGCGCACTCAACAGACCCTTCATCAGAACCCTCCTATAGGCATTTGAAGTTGAGAAGAGAGGAAGTAGAATAGCTTGCCGCCCAAGTTTTTTGACTGCCGATCCGGCCAAGCTTCATAATGCTTAAACCTGCATCCCGCTGTACTCGCCGATTCCACCGTCTATGAGGAACAAAACCAACCCCGATATGCCAACGCTGTGAGTGGAACTTAGATAAAAAAAAATAATTGAGAAGAAACATAAAATAGAAACCGGTTATCTTGTTCTCGTCGATCTTTTCCCGGCCATTTTGCTCGGTGAAAGGGAACCCAGAGTAGAGAAAATTCACTCCTAAACCCACTTATAACACAAAAAAATTCTAGCCGCCGATGAGGGTCTCAAGTCTATAGATTCATAAATCTGCCAGATAATACGGCAAGCCCAAATAAACCACCCATCCCCCTCACGGTGTGATTGCTTGAATACTACCGCAGGTAGTCTTATTAAACAAGCCGTATAGTAGCTGCAGCTCTCGAAAAAATGTTTCGCCATCGGAACGCCACCTCTTGTCTATGTAACCCTCTATAATTAAAGTCGTTATTCATGTCGCAGTGGATATAATCAATCATCATTGAATTCTCGAGCCTACATCCTATCCATTAGGTCGCCACCTGCCAGACTACCACTTGCTGAACTTCGGCCGCTGGTGTTGTAGCCGTCATTGGACAGGAGGTCGTGGACTGCAACTTTCGGCACCTGAGGAACAGGCAACTTCCTACTACTGTCGGGTCGGCTAATAATATCCGTCAGAGACAACCCGCTAGGCCTAGGGCCGTTGTTGGTGGTTGTTTGCGTAGGTGGTGGATATGCTACACCTTCGAGATGCGGTTCCATTGGGGCTAATGCGGGAGTATGACCTAACGTTAGGTTCCGTAGAGTCGGGAGTTCGATACCAGCATACGGCCGAAGACGCGGGGAATGGGCGGGTGTTGCAAGTGGCGTGTGATCAGGTGTGGGGGATAGTGAATCATGAGAGAAAGTTGGAGATGACGGTGCGGTAGAGTTGGGCGAGTTCGGTCTTGATCTCTTGACATGGCGGAGAGCATGAGAATAGTGATCGTCATGATCATCTGAATGTGTCCTTGCCATATGGTAGGCGGACAGAGAAGGGAGATGGCCTCGAGAGTTGTGGACGCTGTTGGCATAGTACGGGTGAGGTCTGGCTTGGTGGTGAGCGCCCATGTTCTCACGCTCAAGCTGGTTCGAGACGTTGGCTAAAATGCCAATATCCATGCTATGGCCGGGATGCGGGCTGTTGCCGCTCAGATTTCGGCCATAATGGTGCAGAGGTCCTGGATGCGGGATAGCGTATTGCGAGTATGAGTGAGGTGGTGAAACGTTCGGTGAGACAAGCGTGGAATTAGGAGCCGATTTAATAGACCTCGGGTTAGAAGGGGGAGGCATCATCGAGTCCGGCGTTAGTGCGTGACCCAATCCGTGATGCGTGGCTTGTCCAGCCTTGTTTCCCCTTCTCGAGTTCGGGTTGTTGTGTATTCTGGAGTGACGGGTGAGTTCGTCTGAGCGAGAGAACTTCTTGCTGCATCCAGGAAACTGGCAGGCATGCGGTTTTTCACCAGTATGAGTTCTGATGTGTCTCGTCTGATGCTCTAGCCGGTGGAATGCCTTGTCACAAAGAGGACACTTATACGGCCGTGGCAATTCATTGGTGTTCTCAGCGGGTTGTCCACCGGGGAGAGGGCCGTTCGGCCGGATAACGGTAACTGTAGCCATATCGACGTCTCCTTTCGAGTTTCCGTCGTTGCTGTTTGATGTGGTAGGCTCGGGATTCAGCAGGTTGGAAAAATCCACCGCTGACTGTGAGCGTTGCATGTGATCGTCGCCAGCCAAGTGGGCACCGCCTTTTCCTCACTAGAATAATATCTTAGGGGAAAATAACAGCGACAAGTTAGGTACGTGGACGGGCAGCTGGTCGTTACGATAGTCGATAAGTTGTCGAAATTATTATTTTGGATTCCCTTTTTCTTTTCTTTTTCCTTCCTTGGTAGTCCCCACGATGGTTATTAAGTGCTAGTGCTGTTGTGTTATTGCTGTTTCGTAGCCGTACAACTTTTTTTAGTCGAGAGCTGGGGAATGGTTGCAGGTGTAATAGTGCGGGTAGAATTTCGAAGGGAAGGCCGTTTTGGGGGGGATGGGGGCACTGGTATGATTTTAAATGAACTCCAGGTTCAGTAAGAGCGGGCGGGTCGGAAAAGTTAAGTTGGGATTGGAAAGTGCCAAAACGTGCTACGAGTGACGAAGGGTTCCCTAGTTTCTTAGGTTCTTAGGTACAGTACGGTATCGTACAGTGCAATGTGCGCAGGGTTAGGTACCTAAAGACTTGTAACATTTCAATGTTCCAATTGCCTACAATTGCCCCCGGGGGCCCTGCCTTACAAGAATCCCCTAGTGTGGGGGGATCCAGTAGACGGACGAAAATGGCCTGGGGGAGTTGGAACCCTGGAGACCCATTCTGAAGGAGGCGCACATGCGTCTTTTGGTTGGTCCATTTTTTGGTTGGTTAGTTTGGTTTTAGTCGGTTGGGCAAGTCCTTGAAGGGGGATCCTTGAGTTACGAGTACAAAGCTACTTCGGTACGTACAACTAGAATTGGGGAAGGGGGAAGGGGGGGAAGAAACGTGGAGGCCGCTGAACCTACTGAACTACTTAGGTACTTGGACACTGTCCTTTATCACTGTAAAAGATTTGCGCAAGGACATTCTGGACTTGGACGGTTAAGAGGCACATAGTACGGGATGAAGAGTCGTCACCTACGAGCTCCTATACAGATTGCTTGAGTATCCGATCTAAGAATTCACCATTCCCTAACACCTAAGCGGTCTAGATCAAATTTCAACATTCAACTTGCAGATCTAATCTTAGGCTATCTCGACTCTCTTCTCGCTACTGCACAATTATGCTCTTTACTATGTACGTCGTCCCTCGTTGTACGGGGTGTACGCAGAAACAAAATGGTGTGTGGGATAATTGCGCGTGTCGAGGTCAGGGGATGGTGAAGTGGACATGTGCTTAGGATTCCCGCTACATCGGAGCCTATGTACATGCCTCCTAGCATGCTATGTAGGGGCGAGAAAAGGAAAAAAGAGAGAATAAGAGAAAAATAAGCCTAGAAAGCCCACTGCTCAGACTAGGGCTGGATGGGGGTGGGATTAACAAAGGAACAATCAGCCACGAATAGTCCTCACTGAACACAACACATGTTCTTGTTTCCTTTATTCACTACTAGGTACTCTACTTTCAGCGGTGTATATTATCATGGGCTGGACATGTTCAGATGATTAGTACTACTGGTAATCTTTTCTTTCTATTGCCATGTGCTTCCCCCTTTTCGAAGTTGTTTGTTCGTTAACTTCTTTGTTCTGTTAGTTGACTTGACTCTTCATGAAAACTCCCTAAGAAAAAAAAAATCTCGACAAAAATACACCAGTTTGCATCATTCTGATTACTTAATATAAGCGCATGTGCCGCAAGCAAAAAGAACCCATCTGAATGGGTCAGTAATGGATCAGTAGACCATCGTACCAAGCTCATACTATTCAATTCTCATCTTACTAGCCTCATGTAAGTCATCCACCTGAAAATGGTCTGGGTAGCGGCATAGTACGACCGAGATGTGTGGGGATAACAGAGCGGCTGTAGGGAACGCTTGGTTGATTTGACGATGCACTCCCGCCGCGGATGCTGCCTCGGTTCGAACCATTTCTCAAAGGCAAATTAGAAAAAAATCTACCTAATGCCTAGTTTACGGGGTCCAATAAAGACCTGCGTCATTAGGTAAATCATCTAACCTACTTTGTTTTGTCGTTTGTCTTCTAAATCAAAGCCACTTACAACAAAACTTCTTCCGAAGTTTTTGCAAGAAAAAAAATTGTGAAGGCCCACGATGGAAAAGATATGGAGAACGTGGGGCCGAGCTCGGCCGCATTCAGAGCCTATCCAGCCTATCCGACTTTTTAGTACGGAGGTTAGATAAGGACCATCTTCGCCATCGTCGACTCGGCACTGCACTAAACTGTAGAGAGACAATGGGACGGATGGAGTCCGATAAGTGGACCATGGAGCACACTAGAATTGTGAACGGAATGCGATGCTGACATAAGAAAGGGATATACTACGCTGAATTATGAGAGGAAACAAGCTCAGCTCAGCTCAGCCCCTGAGTGTAAACTGGCCAACCAACTGACCGGGGCTTGATGACGATAGCACAGCGTCGTTTTCCTATAATTAAACGAAATGATCTAGAATTGAAGATACAAGAACTCGGGCTTTGATCCCCGCGTATCTCTTCTCTTCTCTGGATTTTTAGCTCGTCTTAAACCTGGGGTAAAGTATGTCGCCACGGTTCAGTTTGGATAACAGAGCCTATCACGTTCTTGGAGTTTCTCCCCACAGGTTATCTCTCTAGCCTGGTACTATCGACTGACGCCTATCTTATGAGAGATTCATGCTGGGAAAGGTGCATTCCATACGACATTGTGATCCCAGGTAGCCTTGCCTTGTTCCAAATACTTGCTACCCTGGGTCGACATAGCGTCTTATCGGTTACGCCCTCATCTTATGAGACCAATATTCCACCAAGATTAATTGAGCATCTGGGTAGTGTGGCTCGAGTTATTGGAATTAACCTAGCTCGGCCACTGGATCCACGTTTGACACATGTTTTTGAAGGGGTAGATGACGATAAGGTCTCACACATGCTGACGGTAACCGAGAATGCCAACGCGACTCTAAGAATATTCTCAAACCTCGGTGAGAAACGCGTATATAAGAGACATCACGAAAGAGGCATATTTTCTTCCACGGCTTTCCTCGGTCAAGAGTCAACATTGATGTCATGATGCTTGAGTTCTCTTACTAGTTTACCGAAGAACCCAGTTGACGCCAAGCTTTTTCTCAGGACGTGGGGGTCCGCACGAAGACAGAAAACAGCAAGGCTTGAGCAACTTAGGAGTCGATCCTACGTCAGGCAAGCAGGCAAGCAGGCACTGACAAGGCATAAACACACAGAGAGTATTGCTTTTAAAATGACCCATTAGCTGCCGTAACATGCCAAATTATATGTAGTCCTTGCGTCTCGGTCTTGGGCAGACTCGCATTGAACCCTCATTCGATATGTCACTTTTGATTAAATTCTCTCAGTCATACTTGCTTTGGTAGTACCTATACCTACTATTAATAAGGGATCGGCTCGATGATGCGCCTCAAAGAACCATTGCACTAACAAATAAATAGAAAGAGGCACTACGAATTGATGTAGCGCCAACAGCATTTTGAAGTTATATATTTCTAACCATGTAATAGAACGTACATGAGCATAAGGGGTATTAAGTCCGGGGAAGGGCGGGAGTAGCCTTGAAGCCAATCACCTTATCCTTCATCCTTGAAGAAACGCCTCAATTTTCGAGTGATTCGATACTAATATGACCTCGGCCCCGGATTGCGGGACGTTCGAGATGAGGGCAGTCAGGATACGAAAGGCCACGTACAAGACAAACCAAGTTTGAAGGCACAACTTTTTTTATCGTACTATGTAATAAATGGCGATAATAAAAGTACACACTGTACAAAAGCAGTGCGCATCTATCGTGGTGGAATCCGCTACATAAAACTTCCCCACAAAGATAACACTTAAACTTCCACTGATCCGGGGTCATAGTTCCACAGATAAACTAAATATGATACCTCATTAGGTTTAACGACCTTTCAGGATTTAGACGATGCCTTCATTTCCCCAATCAGGCATACCGAACAAGCACCTCTTTGACCGTCGCAATTGCGCAAACGAGCCTTGTTATATTGCCAAGTCAATTTGGAATCTGGGGCAGCCATCACCATCACGAGCTATTATGCTATACAATTGCTACCTAGCAAACAGTTAGAAAGACTCTTTAATTTATTTACTTTATCTACTACATACCTAGTAGACAGGAACCTTGTCATGGATGTACACACATATCATACAGGAGGCATGGTGCAGGGAATAAGCAATAGTGAAAATAAAACTAAAAAAAAATGGCTCTATCTAACCATTTAATGCAAGATGTTACCCGTGTGATCTCAACTAATAATCAAATAATGCAACTGCACTAAGAGAATATTCTCCGACCTATATCGGCTCATGTGATAATTACAGTAAGGATTAATACCAATAAGTACTATGATCGACTATCCGATGTAGGCATCTACGAAAAACATATTTATCAGTCAGCATAACGTAGGATGTGCGGTCCTAATGCAGAATAACATAAGAATACCTCATATGTGATTTTCTTGGATTTTGTTGATTATCTGCGTGGTGGCAAATTAAAAGTTTTCTACTCCTTCCAGAAGCCGAGTATACTCGAAACTACGTGTACAGCAGTGCGGAGATGGGCGGAGAGTTGTGCTACTCCGCAGCGAAGCTCTCTCCGCAGTTCAATTTATTGAAGATTCTAGAGCTCATTCTAGAATGGAAATAAAGTGAAGGCCAGCAAACGCACATAGGGTCCAGCAACGTCTTGGCAAGGCGATATTAAGCAACGACCGAACGAGCTTCCTGTCAATCGGGCCATCCTCTCATGTTTGAGTCGGGCCTTAGCTACTACGTAGCACGCGTATCGAGTAGGCGAGTAACGAGAAAAGCTGGCTCGTCGAGCTTGTTGAATGTTTCTACCCCCTATGTACGAGCCGCGAGGCCCCTACGACTCCCTTACGAGTCAGGTTGGCTCTGGACAGGTTGCAACCAAGGAACAAGGAACGCACTGTGCCTCAGCGCAAAGCCGATTAAGTAAGCCGAGATACCGAATAAGATCCATCACCCCGTTGGATGTGGACACCCACAAATTCCTATCAATAGATCAGCCAAGATCCTGATCCTTGATCTTCAGGACAATCGCCAGGAGAGGTACTGCGTATATGGACTCAACCTCCACATTGACAGATTGATATCAACTAGATAGCTACCGACAGTAACCTACATAACATCTGTCACTAGCACTAGGTAGGTATCTGCGGGCGAGCATTCACCAGAAACAGAGCAGCGGAATAATTACAGCCGCAACGGCAGTGGGCATAAGGCTTCTCAGGGTTACTCAGTGGGGGTTCACTCCTTAGTCCCATCTTTTTTTTTTGATCGCGAACCTGGATTGCCCGCGGGTGAATCGTTCCCCGGTTTTTTAGATAGTACGCATTTCGGTAGCTCCGAAGTCGTCCGAGGTTCGCTAACCTCCTAGGTACGATGTAGACGGATTGCTCCGCTTGCCATTAAGCCGAGATGAGTCCCTCGACTCGTAGTTTTCGAACGAAGATTTTTTTTTCCCATCATAAAATGCGTATTAGAGCGACCGAAAACTCTAGCTCTAACATGGCCACAAAAAGGGTTGCAATGACATATGGCATGCTTAACTTTATTCACGTTAGAGGAGATCTAGATGCATTTATCACGTTAAACCCTCACCCGAGGGTAACTCAAAGAGATAGGATTGCCGTTCCATGTTTCCGAGAAAGCTGAACTTCCTGGGGGCCCCGGACTGTGGCGTCAATAGGTCCAGACCCTAGGAACCGGACCGAGTTGAAACTTTTCCCCGACACGAGACGTACGTACCTGCAGCAGTCCCCTGCTTGAGATCTTGAAGATACGTAGCATCAACACCAAGACAGGTATGCGAGCCAATGAGGAAGCGTCCTCGTCTCTCCGCATTGAAGGCTGACCAGCTACATCAATGCGTACATACAGAAAAGCCTCCTTGATAACGATGGGTTTGGGAACATACTACTGGGTATGTACAGTACCTACCCTAGGTATCCCTTCTTTTCCAATGGCATGGTACGGCTACCTTATCCGGATGCCTGATCGCTAATCTTTTGACGATACGGACGTATGATATACATTGGTGTTAATAGACTGATTCGTTGAAATGAGTCGTCTCTGGTTTTAGGCTCCCCTTAAACAGCACTAACACGCCGCATTAATTTGTGCCTCGACACTCCTTTGCTGATCGCGACGTAAGTCGTCATGGCTCGGTTTGTTCCGCGATTGCATCCAAGCACTTTGTAGAAACAGCAATGGCAGACAAGCTTCTCATCTTGCTGACGACTAACCTCCGTGGGGGTTACCATCCGACTATTCCAGTTTTAGACTTGCTTAAGAGGGGTCTGGAGTGATGGCGTAAGATACGATAAGAGCATTACGCCGCTGAGGTGCTCTTTATGGGAGTCTATTTCCAGCTCTCGCTCGCCAAAGGTCCCTTACGAGTTGCAAGATGAGCGTGGAATACAATAAATCATCGGAGGACTCCCTTGATACAGCTATCAAGGACGAAATAGCTTCCGCGATGCGCGTCGCATCAATATCATTAGTTCTAATAGATCGTACTTCTTGAGCGAACTAATCGACCTTCGTACTAGCTTCCCCTAACCCAAGAGATAACCGTTGCTACACGTGGATAGCCGACGTAGCTGAGTGGACTTGGGTTGCGCGAGTTTTGGACCCTGTCCTTCTATCATATGCAAAGGACCAAAGCGAAATAGTCTACTCCGAAATCGCGCTAGATTATCAGCTCGTAACATGTCTAACGCATTGCGAAATATGAAGACAGCATTGTCTAACAGATGAAATGGTTTCGTAGTAGGTATCTGCATCGTAACTTTTATGTTCATTAAAGGAATCTTTCGTATATGTATACGAGTCCAGGTGTATTAATATTTTACTAAGAATGCCCTAAATGAGAACAATTAGGTAGCGAAAATGTGAGACTGAATACCTAGGTATACTTCAGGCAGTCTTGTTGATACAAAGTACCTGTAGATAGAGAGAGCATTATTGTTTTTGTATACTGCTGGACGTGATGTAGCGGTTTTGTTTGTACCGTCAATACAAAAAGTAGAGGCGATGCAAGTGCCGCTATTGTGGATGAAAACCATCAAATTAACCCTTAAAGCCACAGAAATATGGCAATATAGATGTGATTCATACTGCGAAGTCGGTTGGATATTTCAAGCCACCTCCGATATCGATGCGAATCAGCAGTAATTGTTTGCACATGTTTCCATCAATAGAGTTGAGAGAGAAAGCCGGAGGCATTTGTGATTAATTGAAAAGACGCAGGCTTTAACAAGTATAACTTTTGACTTTAACTTTTAGCTTTTAACTTTTAGCATTCAGCACCTGTAAAATAATTAAGGTAGGCACGATTAGGGAACCCCGCGTCACGTGCAGTGGTTTACCGGCAGTGTTTCAAGGAACTCGGGATGATCAGCGCTGATCTGCAGGCAACCGCTATGCTAAACAGATCCATGGATTGAGGCTCAACCCTGTTGAAATTGAGAAATCAACCCCAAATCTCCAACCGCTGACAGAAATCGACCTCCGATTTCCGACTTCCTCCATTCTTTTCTCTCACCGCCCGATTCAGATACCGGTATAAGTCCGAACAATGTGAGAAATAAGGAATAATTCAAACCATCATTTGTCGGGATTCATGAGTTGCTCATGTAGTTCGTTTTCTTCTCGATTTTCATCATGAATTACGAATCTATTCATGGGCAAGATATATCGAGCTTCGATTTGACTTCGACTCGTGAGAATTCATATCTAATTCCATTTGAAGCATTACTAATTTTCTATAGACCGATTGCCCACCGTTTCGGCGGCTCAGGCACTTGAGGATCTGGGAACTGATCTTCAACGTTTTATATCTACAAACCTCACATCCCTCGATCATAACCTCAATGATGTCATTAGTGACAACAGCAGTACCCTACCTCACCCTGGAGGTTTGCAGAAGGGTCAAGTCGTAGAAATATGGGGACCCCCAGGTTCTGGAAAGACCGCCTTTGGGTAAGAGGACTCATGATCCCAGGATCATATATTGCATTCTAAACATGGCCATAGGATCCAACTAGCTGCAAATGTCCTACGTCAAGGTGAAAAGGTCATCTGGGTAGGTTCGTGTTACTTCTTTTACCATTGCGCAGCATTCAACTATGGATCAGCATGTTTTATTCCACGTGCCACGAAATCGTTGACCTATTTCACAGATGGGTTCCACCCGATATCCCCCCGTAGATTGCATGATGTGATCGTATCTACTCAATATCCATCATCACCATCCACTACAACCCCCTTAATAGATAATCAAACGGATAACTTTCTCCATTTCCGAGCGCCAACCCTAGCTCACCTCATCGGGCTCCTTTGCAAGCCCACATCAAATGCGATCCCAAGCAATACTTCCCTTATTGTGATCGATACTCTATCTAGTCTAATAAACCATGCTTACCCGAGGAATTTCGAGACCCGGCGGCCCCAAAAAGGTAATACAGCACAAACGTTTCACAAGTCGGCCATAACTATTTGCTGATTTCACATGCAGGTCCCGGACCTTCGGCTAGAAGATTACAGGTCCTCCAGTTCCTGATTTCGACACTCCAGAAGCTTGCCGCTACGCGAGATCTTTGCATTATCATCTTGTCTCAGTGCGCAACGAGAATGCAATTCGAGCGCAGTGCCACGCTCATCCCTGCTATTAATGCTGGTACCTGGGAGCAAGGGATCGCTACGCGACTCGTTCTTTTTAGAGATTGGGTAATGGAAAACGATGCGGTACGCGACATTCGTTTTGTCGGCGTTCAGAAGTTGAATGGCAAGTCAATCCCGGGTGGTATCAGTCAAGTTTTCGCCTTCAATATTCAGGGTGTAAGTTCATCCTCCACATGTAACCAACATAGGCTGCTAACCTGCATAGGAGGGTCTCGTCGGCGTTGACTTAGATGCGAACCAACCATCCCTGCCACTATCACCAAGTCCACATCTGAAGCGAAAATTAAGCCAAACAGATTTCGAGGTTGCCGATAGCGAGGGTGAGGATTATGGTTGGGAGGATGAAGACGAATCAGAAATGCCGAACATGCCGCCCCAATGGCAAGGCAGCGAGGACATTCTCCTCGGACAGGCTGAAGATGATGATGCTCAAACGGAGGAAGGATCATCAGATCAATCCGTACACCTGGAAGAGACTATAGTAGACCTGGAATCGGGTCATACCGGGACTGATGGGGACGATTCTAGTTGACAGCGCTGATTGTGGGTCTTCGAAGGCCTGGTCCAGGCTGTCTTGAATGTGAGACGCGCACATTCACGATACGTTCCATTTGAAAATTCTATGAACAGCACTTATGCGGCTCCACTGGGTCCTCAACATTCTCAAGGGACCATAGGGGTCCATGAGAAATCGGCCAAATGTCGGCTACTTATGCTTCTAGCTTTAAGAAGTCGGTCACCGCCACTCCACACCTCGGTCTTTCACGGCCCAATTCTATTCTTTAGGTCAGTTTTTATCGGTCTCGGACCAGCCGTGCTACTATTATCGAGGAAAAGGTGAAAATAACACAAGCTGCTGCCGTGATAAAATTTTCGCATCCATTACGAACATCCTTTCCCAGTGTGGGTCGCGGGACTGACAGGATCGTACAGACTTACATAAATGATATCTAACATCAATGCAGATGAACTTTATGATAGATTTACACCTGTCGATTCTAGGACTTGGCTACTCCAGCACCACTAATGGCATCCAATCAACCCTATTTGCCATTTTTCTCGAGATGAAACAGCTGGTAGAATAACATCTAATCAGAAAGGCAGAAAGGCGATGACCGAAATTCCAATTCATTCAGGGTCCTCCGGAGATGATTTTTTAGCCGGTCGCGGCATTTGGTTGCAGAACTGCGACCGGGAACCGTTGCATTGCACCATTGCGACTCAATAAATACAATCCTGCCGCCAAGGGTTTGTGGGATAACCCCTGAGCTCCATTATACTGCCTAGGAAGAAGACATCAAGGACCTGGACCATTCGCCTGCTTTTAACCCTCCCCTTTACCTTAATCACGGCTCCATTCCCACTCAACCTGATTGCCATTAAGATCACTCCCAGATTCCTGGCTTCACCACCATAAGATGGTGGGTTTATGACTGTAACCCACCCGATCGATGGTACCATTCCCTTAGAGAGTAGCAGTGCGATCGGAGCTCAGCCGCAGGGGATCTATCGCCGGTCTACACCTGAAAAGGTGACTGACAGAGACGATGTACCTCGTGGTTCCTAAGGTATCGAGCCATTTTGTGTCACATCATCGAATTCGCAAATACCCTTACCATAATGATAATCTAAGCGCGATAACGCAAATGAGACAATCTACACCGCATGGATCGACTCTGCACTGCATTTCTAACCCCATATTCTCACTTTCGGCAAGGCTTGTAGATCATTCGAGGGCCTTGGCTCGATTCTAATGTTCTGAATGTCGGGGTTGAATGCGGAGAAAGGGGACGGTTGGGTGGGCATACCACCGCTTACCTTATGAAGAACCTGGTTCTACGAGAATATCTTGCAGCGGGAATGCAACCGGATATGCATTACCTGCAGGCCGGCCTGCCCTCTCGCTCACCGGTGTGCGGACTCGGGAGAGCCTTTCCACTACCCCTCGGAAGGATGTGCCGCGATTCCTGGGGAATTCTCAGCTACAAGCGAGAAGACTTATCATCTAGTTGGTGCAGGCTTTTGATGCTGTTAGCGAGAGTTGTACGAGATTGATCTAACACTCCTGCCTGTTTAGCTCTTTCGGGCCACCTGTTCCTCCGTATTACGCCCGTCAGGGAACTACATACATACATAACGCCTCTAAGACTTTACAGCTAGAATCTTAAAACTCGGGATATATGATGTATGATGCCTATTATAGAATGGCTGCCGCGTGCTAGGAATGGCTTCTATGTAGGTTGGCTTTGAGTTACGTTTTGACGAGAATCGACGCGTCGAGACCGTATTAAAGCGGACCTCGCTCCCAGGACATGGGCGAGGCTCCCTGGGATCTACAGGGCCGACCTATTTGCATGTATCATGGATGAAGCCGTGATGATGCTTTCTTGGCTTCATATCTGCTGCGTAGTAAGCTTGTTTAAGAGGCATTTATCTCTCCTGGGTACATATAGTGTGGCAGATATCTATCAACCTACCTAGGCATGCAACCTGCAAGCGCTTTTGATTAAGAGACGCGACTCGGTGCAACTGTTGGTACGGCCGTTGCATTTCCCTTTTAGCTGTCGGGATGCGCCGTCAATAACTTCTCGGCCTCTCATTCTCTAATACCTGCCTCTCTCGCGCGCGGCGCCTCGCTAGACCATGGAAGTAGAAAAGTGATAGTTCACTTGTGCAACATATGATCCTTTTCGGTAGTGTTCGTTTCACAGCAAGGCGGACCCGCAATCTTACGATCTGAGATCGCTTCAGAGGGGGTTCCGGGGAAGCAGGAACGATGGGCGGTTTTCCTTGTTTTTTCTTTTTCGGCGGTTCCCTAACGGGTTGTTGTTAGGTATTGTCACGACGATAGGGCCGGATGGGAGGCTTTAACTCGGTGATGGGTTTGCGGGCGTATGGATGTTTCTTGCGGTTTAGAGAGAATGCCGTTATTGGTTGGTAAGGTCGTTTAGTACAGTGTTATATAACTACCTATGTTTTATGAGGGACGGAAGCGCGCCTATGAGTACCTGGTATCTATGCGGAAGTGGGTATATGTCTTAAGTCGTACGTTCTCAGTGGTTTAGTCGCGGCCGCTTTATAGGTGCATATGTTTCAATGCGATTCGATACTGGGTCCATCGGTATGGTTCACTACATCTCTCCCACTCCGTGCCCCCGGGACGGGCTCCGAAGGTGCAGAGACCGCGTGGTAGATGCAGCGGAGTTTTGATGAGTATGAAACTGGACATCGATTCCTCCAATCAACGATCTTATTCAGCAGCATGTGTCTGAGATTAAGACCAAGGTCTTCGCTGGTGGTGAGTAAAGAGTGCTAACATGGTCAATTTCCTACGCAGTATTCGAGCTTCTGAATAATAGGGGCATATGCCGCTATAAGATATGCGTAGAACTCTATAGAGGTCTCATAGCCAGGTACTAAAGCTCTGGAAATAGCACCGTATCTAGTCGCACAGTGATGGACCATTGGATACAGTGTCTTGATCACTCTAAGCTGGTTATCAACCTATAACAGTAAATCACGTGCTTAGAAGCTATAGCTAATATTGTAGTTGGAGTGTTCGGCTATGCAATGAGAGGAATACTGATGCGAGGAGTCTGAAGATATGTTTTATAGTGCAGTTGAGGAATGAAATTTGGATAGTTTCGTAAGGCTAGGGTTGATGCCCGATATCGAGAATGTCTTGGACATGATCCTGTAAATTTGCGACGATCCCTATCATCATGAAAGAAAGTTGAGTATTTGGTGTGAATGTCAGTCCTAAAAGGTTCGTTGTTGTTTGCTTTGGACATGTACGCTTATGGATGTTTTCCTTCTCATTAGAAATTTGCTAAAATACTAGGTAAATCCATTGTATATTATTTCGAACTATTGGAGACTTCGGTTCGCATATATATAGTGAATTGGAAATAATATTTGGATAGATTTTACTCAAGATGGGGCAATTGAAGATTTGTTGCTTGTATTGTACTGTGATTAAGTTGACAATGGAAAGAAGTCATCGTGAACAGTGATATGAGGAATGAGCAGTTACACAAATGGCTTAGCACACGGGCCTCATAGATACCCGTGCACACGAGATATCAGAACATTGTGGAGAAGGACCCCTGCCACCCCTGACTGGAGCTTTCCATCTTTTTTTCATTGGCAGGAACGATACCCTCACGATAAACTCATTCATCAACAAGACTTCATCGATTCATTTTCCATCATTGAATCCAACTATGTTATCGAGGTTCACTCAATTGCTTTCTTCAATTTCATCCGATTTATATTGAACTCTCATGAGATAAGTTTACGCAGGATTGATCGGAGACGGTGAATTGGAAAATTCAATCAATATAATCCACCAATAATTGGAACAGAGTGCAGACAACACTTCTATAGCGCCGCTATGAGATCTTGGCTTGGTAATTCCCCGTCTTGACGAGTATCTGATGAGGTGAACGATACGAGTCATCTTGACTCATTGAAGCTGGTTCAGATTGATTATAGGGCTATTTGCTCAGGTAAGTACTTGACATTGAGTGCAATTCGCACTGAATTAAATAACGTCCACGTCAACTTCCTAATTTATATTTTCCACCATCTCCATCTCTCGTCTTTACTCTTCACTTTCTACCTTACTAATCCAGGATATAGGTAATTTTAACACGACACATTCATTACAACACAACGCATAAAACGACACAATTAACACGCTCTCAAAAAGCATAATAAATTCTATCCTCCATCCATCATTTCTTCATCTTGCCCATTTGAACCCTTCTCGTATCTCGACGTAAATACACCCCCTATATTTTGCCCCATTATTTGTTAGTTTCGCATCTAACAACTTGCCGTCACCTAAGTTAGAATCATGGCGACAGAAGCTGGAGAAACGGTGCAGGCCGTAATTGACAGAGTAGATGCCCCAGAGCAGCCTGCCAGCTTCTCGTGGTTGTATGTTGATTGCCACACCCCCACAATCTAAGCATCTATATTAATCTTAGTCTATAGACAACCTCACGTAATTTTTGTCGTCATCCTCGTTGGCAATGATGAGATCCCTTTCGGCATCCAGAAGGACTTCCTTTGTGCCAAGTCAACATTCTATCGAGCACACTTCGCCGGTAAGAAGGATGGCGAAGAGACTGAGAACGAGAAGATTGAGCACGTCGTCAAATTGCCACAGGCCACCCCCGAAGTCTTCGGATTCGTTCAGAACTTCTTGTACACTGGTAGACTTTTCACCGATGTAGAGACACTTCCCGGTTACGACGTCTTGATATCTACCTGGAAGCTTGGCCACGAGCTAGGAATTGATGGTCTCTGCGATGAGGCTCTTGAAGCTATGACCGAGTGCAGACGCGTCACTCATCATATCCCAGCTACTCCTCTTCTTGTGCAGGCATGGAAAGATGCTCCGGAGGGCTCTTCCATCCGTAAACTCCTTCTGAATTGGGCCGCCGAATATATAAGATCTTCCGAATCCCGCCAAGAGTTCACGAAGTCGCTCCCACAAGAAGTCCTCAGTGAGCTTGTAATAGCTATGAGCCATCTCAACTCTTCACCTGTCATACAGGTTAATCCTCTTCCATCTCCCACCAACCAGCCCCGAAACAAGAATGTACACTATCTTGAGGCTGAGGAAAGTGACGGCGAATCCCACCACAAGGCGCAGAAACATCGTCATTCAGATATTATCCCGGTTCGCCCAAATCAGACCGAGCGCAAGGTTGGACCTAAGAAGTCTACCCCACGAGCATCACTACCCACCCCGAAACTCATTAAGAAACGATCGAGCCTTAGCCATGTAGACGACCAGCACTATTCATCAGACCAGAAGCTCAACTTCTGTGCCGACCTCTTGAGCAGAATGCTGTCTGGTCCTGGTATGTTCCCCTGAAAACCCGCCCTTCTTTATTATGAAACTCTTTACACCTATTTCGCATCTTCTATTTGTACTAATATGATAAAAGGCTTCTGGACCCGTCTAGTCGGACCTTTCCGCGAACCTGTCCGACCCGAAGATGATGGCGTGCCGGATTATCTTGAGAAGATTAAGAAGCCTATGGATCTTAGCACGATTAAAGGCAAGATGGATCGCCGAGAATATAACGATGAGCAAGAGTTCCTGTCCGATGTCCGTCAGATCTTCACAAACTGCTATACCTACCACAAGAACGGCTCTCCAATGTGGCTCAACTGCGAGAAATTCCAGAAGACGTTTGAAGAGAAGTACGGAACGATGGCTAAGTGGATTGCTAAGATGGATGGCGACGAAGCTGCTTGATTCCATAATACTCGAACGCTTTTGTTTATGAGCACGGATCTGGTTATATGGTCTCTCCACACCTTACGTTCATCCTCGTATAATTTGACACTAATACATCGGGGATGACTATCAACCGTCTTGAGATTGGGCTTTCGGTCGGTTTTGTACTTGTATAAGGAGGGAATCTGGCACATATTATCATGGCCGGGCGTTATATGGGACGTCTACGGTTGCTAAGGTGGTAATTATCGCTCGGGCCTATGCAAGGTAGTAGGATTCGGGCGGATTCTCGATACCAAATTATAGTCTGCAATGAATTTGAGGCTTTGCATTATCGGTTCATGGTATAATCGACGGTACTGATATTAGTTTATGAGCATCTAGCTATGCAAGGGAAAGTCTCTTTACTCCTTTAATACCCAGTCCCCTTCATTGACCATAATATATTTACGACACTTTTCAACCTACACGTTACTAGCTGTAATTCTCGCGAAGGACAAGGCGCCCAAACTGGCAGGTCTGCAGAGTAACTAACCCAACATTCTAGCTTATGACTATCATGACATAAGACCCCTAAGCACCAACCTAAGCACTAAACATCAACATCAACATCCATCACTAGGTAGTTTGCTCTTCTCGAAAATTCCAAACATTCAACGTAGCTCATGACATTAAGTAACTTATGACTCTAACAATCGGCCAGACCAGAACTAGCAATGCCAGACAGTCAGATAAGCACACATACACAGATTCGCAACACCTCGGGAACGCCCCTGGCCTCTTCATGGATCATGGATCATCTACCATATCGTCGTAACCCATCACCTTTAGCTTCTCTTAGTCTCACCTACGCTTAGATCTTATACACCAAGTTACCGTCCGTGTACCTATATTTCTCGTTAGCATCAATCCATATATCTCCTCGAAATGTATTTGGAATATCAGGGGCATGGGCAAGAGCAAGAGCCAAACTTACATGATCTGATTAGCATCATCCATCTTCTTCAGCGCCTTAACAGCCTCCTCCCTCGAGAAAGCATCTCCGCGGCCCTCCACGCGCCGGTTCACCGCAGTAATAACCTCATCTACGCCTGCCGAGTCGTCATCGAACAGGTCCGTATTGAGTAGCTGACCTAGCGCCGTCCGGAACATAGCCAATCTCTCCGGTGTAATCGGAGTGTCGATATTCAGGTCCGCAGCGCTAGAGGCCAGGGCCGCATCTTGTTCTTGTGTTTCCGTCTCTTGTGTCTCGAGTTGCGAGGAAGGCACCGAGGATGCGAAGGAGAGCTGCGATGTTGCGGGCGCGTTCGAGGAGGAGGCGGCGCCGCGTCGGCTGGGGCGTTGTGGTGTCGCATTATACAAGTCGTCGTCGTCCACAGCGTCATTATCGGCTTCGGGAGAGCGAGCCGGAGTACGTCTACTCGTACCGTTCGTGCCATTGGTCGATGGTTGAGTGCGGGCAGTCGTCCTGGTCGACGGGGCGGTCCTACCGCGTGCCGTCGAACCTCTGTAACTCGTGTCGCCGTGCTCGTCATCGTCATCGTCGTCATCATCGTCGTCTCCATCATCATCGCCCGACTGGACTCGTTGGGTCCGTCTTCGCTTTCGCTTCGACTCGTCCTCGACGACCTCCTTGAACAGGGCGAAACGGAGGATCGCCTCGGCTGCTAGCGCATCTCGCTCTTCCACTCGGTTGGAGAGACGGGATTTGGCGTGTGCGGTTGCTAGACGGATGAGCGTTTCTAGGGTACGGACCGTCAAGGGAGATGTTCTCCTTTGGTTGCCTTCCATCTCGTCGTTTCGTAGGCCGACGTATATTTCCGCGATGCGCTCCGATGCGTCTTGGGTTAAGACGGGCCTAACCCTGTTCTTCGCGTATTGAATGTACTTCTTCATGAAGGGGATGCTCAAAACCTCCTTTCGCTTGTTGGCGCCGCGACCAGTGGTGATAGTGACACCGGCGTGCAGCATGGCGTCATATTTCTCGTAGACTTCGGTGGCTGCCTGGGTAGCATCCTGGCTTTGCAATGCGACACCGAGGGCTTGTTGGGTGTTCTCGCGAACTGGAGCGCCTTCGTCGGTTCCGGGTTGTCGATAACGATGCATGCGCAGGACGTGTTCGGAGACTTGGCGATCTCTGGTATCTTCGATATCATCCGTGACAACGAATAGAAGATCGAAACGTGATAGTAGAGAATCAGGAAGAGCAATGTTCTTGTGAGGATCTTTGTGTGTATCGTATTGGCCGAAGATAGGGTTAGCGGCTGCAATAACACTGCAGCGAGCATTAAGTGACGTGTGGATTCCTGCCTTAGCGATGGTGACGGTTTGTTGTTCCATGACTTCGTGGATAGCGACACGGTCGATGTCGGACATTTTATCGAACTCATCAATACAGACGACTCCTCTATCTGCCATAACCATAGCACCGGCTTCAAGTCTTCTCTCACCCGTCTCCTTATCAGTCGTGACGGCAGCTGTGAGACCGACACCTGAAGAACCGCGACCAGTGGTAGCAATGGCTAACGGGGCGGTATTGAGAACGAAACGAAGAAGTTGAGATTTTGCTGTGGATGGATCACCAACCATGAGAATGTTGATGTCTCCTCTCAGGTGTGTACCATTTTCTAAATTCTTCTCCATACCACCCAAAAGCATGAGCAAAATAGCCTTCTTGATATAATCATGACCATAAATACTAGGAGCCAACGACTGCGACAGAAGTTCGAAGAGATTCCTTTTCTTGGCCACCTTGTTAATATTTCGAATATCGGTATCGGTGATGGTAGCCGTTGCTACACCTCCGCTTGCCTTAGAGGAGAGAAGGACGATGTTATTCGCTAGGATTATCGTCTTGAATAGTGCGCTATTGTGATTTGTATTTCGGTTTCCAAGCGTTCGGAAGATACCCACAAGCTGTACTCTGTCGCCGGGTTTTACTTTGTCGACAAGGTCGTCGTCTAGGATGACATCCACACCGCGGGGTAATTGACCGGCAGGGGCTCGCTCGGGCATTTCTTGTATAGAGATAGTCTGGTGGTCTCTGTAGGTGCAGAACCCATACTCTGTCAAAAGTGGATTCCCCTCTTCATCTTCTTGAGGATAGACGCTTGATGTGGTTACGCCGTTGGTCATAGTCTGGTCGCGATATTCACGGAAGTGGAAAATGTTTTTCTTTTCGTTGTAATGCACACTCTTGACGACTTTCGGTCTGATCAACGAACATCTTGTGACAATACCTTCGATCGAAACCATATGGTTCAGGTGATTGGATGATAAGGTCCGAGGATTGCAAGAGTTGAGACCGAAACTGCCAGCCCAAGCGCAGTAATATAAGACATCTGGATCGGTCTGATCTGGTCGTGCCTGGGGAATGGTCTTTACAATCTCCTTGAGTGCATGGTTGAATGCTAGGGTATAATCGAATGGGTCGAATAGAAGACCGTCTGCGAGTTCTGTATTGTGATCGCGGACGTGGTCTATGTTGACTACTAAACGTTTTTGATTCTTCTGGAGCATTAGGATGATATCGGATCGGTAACTCCTCGCACGTGGATCATCTGCCCAGGGACATAGTCATCAGTATCGCAATGGGACTGTATGGCCGGTGAATGAACTCACGAGGATCAAGGAACTCCTCGGCCAAGCGAATGCGTTCCTTGGCCGCTTCATCTCGAAGCATAAAACTATCCATGGTGCCTGATTTTCTTCCGTAGTTGGAATTGTATGTCGTAGAGAAGAAACTAGGTGGACCGGTTGCAGCTGAGGCAGTCTATTCCTCAGATAATTGTCGTGGGATAGATAGCAAAAGATAGGATTCAAGTGGGGAGATTTCCAAGGTTAGACTTGGACTGGAATTGATTGTTTAGGAAAGGGGCAGAGGGGAATCAAAGTCCATATCGCGTCCCTGACCGCGTTTTTCGCGTGTCGCGTTTAAGTGGTTGCAGGTGTCCCACTTGATTAAATCTTAATATGGAAAGCCACTTCCTCCGATTATCTCCGTGTTCCTGGATTATGTAATCTTATTGTTAGACTTGCCTTGCCAGTCTTTGAAACCATGTCTCGAGTCTCTAAGACTTTAGAAATTAAATACGGACTGTTATTATAAATATTTTCTTAAATTGTTTTCCTATATGAATGCTAACATACTGGAATAGATGTAAGCATCTAATTGCTTGGGTAATTCCTATGATCTATACCACAATAAGTACCTAGCAAGCTAAAATCATTCAATTGGATGTTCCGAGGTTCTCATACAATGGATTTCTTTATGAGCCAGGTACAATAATCTACCTAATCAAGATCTAAATATTGTCAAGAATCGCTCTTGAATTCTATATTGAGATCTGGAATCATACTTCATTATAAATCATTTACGTAAGGTGATTCGAATGTGTTTCATGCATTTCGGTCAGAAAAGCACTTTCCTTTACTTGATTGATTGGTGTGACAGACCGGTGAAGCGTTATCAGTTTCCTAGTGAAGGCAGGCGCATAAATATACTGGCTCTAGGTACTCGGTACTGGTGGTAGTAGTGGCCTAAGCGTGTCGGCACCAGCCGAAGCTACACCTAAATAGCCCCCAATTCAGTCATTCTGACGGAAGTCACTACTACCTACTCAACACTACTCCTAATTCATGCGGCGACAGCTCCAGAAGTTATAAACCTAAACTCAACATCAATACTCGATCGATTACGACGATACCGAGACCTAGTTCCAATTCTCCTCTTTCGCATTCGAATCTGGGCTTTGCACTGCTTCTGGTGAAGTAGGAAGGAAACAGAAACAAAACCATGGCAGTGGGACTTTCCAATGGCCGCCACGCTGCTGACGAGGAAGCCCGTGCCGAGGTCGACGTGCTCAACTCGCGACTCGAGAAGACGACTCAATTAACCAAGAAGATCCAAGCATGCCTAGGAAGATTAGAAGCTACTGGGAAGAGCGTGCGAGATGTATCGGGTCCCCTTACTGGCGAGACTAAGAAACTGCAGGTCTTAGGGAATAGTCAGTTCATTTCCCCTCGCCATGTCATACGGAATAGCCCTATTGTCCCATAGAATACTTCCTCGTACTGACCTCGTAATAATCCCCTAGACATCGAGGCAGTCATCGCAGCTATTGAGCGACTTCGCCAGCCCGCTGATTCGAAGAGCGACGAGGAAGCTATTATCCGCCAGGGTCCCGAAAAGGCCGGATTGTCCAACTACCTAAACTCGATCAAGAGGTTGAATAAGGCGCTAGAAAACATGAAGAGCTCGAATCTCCGTGCAAACCAGCAAACCATGGCTGACCTTCAACGTTTGATCAAATCTGGCAATACCCAACTGGAAAATTCGTTCGACAAGATGCTGCGGGGGGAGACGCCGCGATCGATTGAGCCGCTGCAGTATACCACTAAAAATACACCTTTCCCCCTCTTGTCCCAAGACAAAATTTCGCGCCTAAGTCTTATGAACTCTTACGTGTCCGGTAACTCCTTGTCCGAAAACCCACTAATCAAAATCTATGCCGATGTGAGGGCGCAATACCTATCGCAGACTCTCATAAACCTTGCATATGCGAGTGTCAACACGGCCAAGAAGAAGAGTCCCGACGCTATCTACCGGGCCGGCACCAATGGGATTGGCATGTACGCCCAAGCGATGGAAGGCTTATTTGTTGCCGAATACGACAACATCTGCAACATATTTATGCGACAAGACTGGGGGCCGGCTTTTCAAATGACCTGTCAGGCCCCGCTGGCTGAATTGGCGAGAACAATCCGTGAACTAAACAATCACATCAAGGCCCATCTCAACACTGATTGTTACCTCGCATATGAAGTCACCGAGATTATGTCCAATCTGTCCAACAATATCGAGGAACGCACAGGCGAACTCAAAGCTACCTTGGCCGCCGCATTGAAACCTGTGCGTGAGACGGGCAAGTCTTCACTTGCCGAACTGCTCGAGGACACTAAGCGGAGGGTGGGGGGAATGCAAGCTCTCCCCGCCGATGGCTCGCCAGTCCCTGTGATCTCTGAGACGATGCAACGCTTGCAAACCATGGTTGACTTTCTCAGACCAATATCAAGCATTATGATATCGTTAGGTGACGGTGGGTGGAAGTCGGGCGCAGCGGCGAACACCAGCATGGACGGGATACCTAGTTTGGCATCGTTCGACATCGGCGCTGACGGGAAGGAGATTTTCGCGCATTATTGCACCGATACGATAGATGTCTTGTTGTCGGCGCTCGATCAAAAGGCGAGAATGTTACTAAAAGGGAAGTCGGTCTGGGGTGTCTTTTTGGCCAACAGCATGACCATCGTCGAGCGTATGGTTCGCGATTCCGATTTAAAGCCGCTCCTAGAGGGTAGACTTAGTAGTTTGGAAGGTTGGCGCAAAAAGGCGAAGGCATACTACGCCGACGCGTCCAGAGACGTGTCGATGCATCTGTTAGACACGATCCACACGAATCGGTCCCAGCGACCCGCTTCGGGTTCATCCGAATCTACGTCGATCCTGAAAGGGCTGAGCAGCAAGGACAAGGACAACATCAAGTCCAAGTTCCAACTTTTCAACGCATCCTTTGATGAGCTAGTGGCTCGGCATAAGACTTTTAGCATGGAAAAAGAAGTGAGGCAGATGTTCGCGAAGGACGTGCAGCAGATGCTCGAACCTCTCTACAATCGCTTCTGGGACCGTTACCACGAGATAGACAAAGGCAAAGGCAAGTACGTCAAGTACGACAAGTCTTCAATCGCCGCTGTCTTCCTCAGCCTCTACTGAAGAAGAGGTAGAGAGGTACCGACGCATCTGCCGACGATTGCGACTATTAGCAATCTGAATCATTTGAGCGTCACGAAAATGTCCCAGACGAATCCTGCGAAAGCCTCGTATGCGGCGATCATCAGACGATTTCGTGGCATATGCTACAGTATAACCCAGGATTGGAGTTGTAAGTTAATATCTATTTATTTCCGGACGTGCTTCATATGCACGGTAGCTAAAACCTGAAAGTGAAGCTTGGATGCGTGTGGGGGTCACAAGGCCAAGGTGACTGAATCGAGGAAGGATGCACCAACGAAGCTCCGTCATGGTACCAAAGAATTGGAAATGCATTGCAGCGACGGGCGACGGGCGACTGGCCGACTCTTGTTTTGTTTCCTTCCTTTTTTTGATTAGAAGTATACCGTATACCCTTTCGGCCCGCCCTGGAGTTTGGGAGAGTAGTGTTACATGGAGGATCATCTACCGGACCCGGTCATACAGTATTCAAGAGTATCCTTATATCGAGAGTGGTCTGATGAACCGTATCCGACGTAAGACTATTTTACTGTCGTGGGGAGCGACTCCACTAGGCCGGATCCCCAGAGAAAGATGAGATATCAAAATGTGATATGTGACTAATTGCTGCTGGGCTAGACAAAAAGATACGTGCCTGCATCGACGATCGAGGGAACGTCAAGGTCATGGGGAAACCCGTCCCCAAAGTAACGCCTTTTCAGCGGAAACTCCTTCACCACAGATTCCAAACCATGGGAATTCTTGTGGGCCTACGGGCTATCTGCGTTGCTATCGCTTGGCAATTGTTGCTTAAGTAATTCCTTCCCTACTCGGTCGACCTGCATGCAGGAATCGATGCTTTCCTAGCAGGGCCCGGGCCTTGGCCCCTCAAGGTGAGGTCGGTGAATTTCGGGTCTAGCTCTGGAGTTGATGTGCAAGGGAGCAGCGGCGACCGCCAGAAACCGTCACGATTCGCGTACTGCGTCCGGACCATTCCCACCAGATGCTATCCAAGGGATCCAAGGGGGGCCGGGCTCACCTTGGTATTATTGATTAATTCCCTCCATTGCCGTATCCGTCTTCAGAACTTCCCAGGTAGCCAAGTGGACCAGCAAGTAGCAATGTGGCTCTGGCCCTAGACCCTCCGTGCGTGCTTTGAATAACCTGGAAAAAATGTACCCCTCTTTGCCTCTAAGTTCCTAGGGTATACCAGTTTAGGTATTATGTCTAAAGCGTCCGTCGTTTTCGAACTCCTCCGCGATCTTGACCTAGGTATGCCGCACAACCAACCCACGCACGAATCCACGCACGAATATCTGGCTAATAGCTCGCGGCCACTCAGTCCTGCCACACCCTGGATGATTTACTCGTTACACAGCAGCAGGCAACAGCACAGCGCAGCGCAGCGATGCCCAATTCAACGTTTATATGGCTCCACAAGATCCGTCGATTCCTCCAACTTGGGAGAACTGACGAGACCGCTGCAAGCTAGGCTACCTAGTAGCTAGCTACGCTGCTACCCCGGCCGGCCTTTCCTGGTAACTGGTTGGCTACACCCTACGTACGCGCATTTTACATGCGTATTGTGCCTGTTGTTGCCGTTCGTTGCACGGACAGAAGGCGGGCAGAGAGGGTATAGAAAGCACAGACTGTCAATCCCATTCCCCAAGAGTCTAGTTCGCTCGGCCGGTCGTAGCCTACTAGTAGGTCTTGCAGCCAGTTCGCTGGTAGCTAGGAACAAAACGCAGCTGCGGCGAATGAGAGACAACCTACATCATGTCCTCCTGCAACCCGCCATGCAGGGCCGGACAGGACAGGAACGATTCACGCTGCATTGACCACACACCCTGTCCATCTGTTGCTCCACCGACTCTCAGCAAGACTTTCGCCCCCTTCCAACGCGACATCGCCAAGTCTGCTTCTGCTGCTTTACTGCCATGCACGCTGCAGAGCGTCCGCTAGCGCCCTTCCTACAGGGCTGGGACTACCTAATTGCTGCAGGCTGGCGGAGCGCTTCTCGAAGCCCGCTTGCTTATTTTCCTCTTAGATGATGCGGACGCGGTTTGGTTGGAATCTGTTCGCGCCATGTAGGTACCTACTAATGGATGGGCGTTATGTATGTATGTGTAAGGCCATTCATACGTCGGCCAGCCAATCCTTCCCCGGAAAGGGGGAAACCTTGCGATAATATCAGTGTTAATAGGGGGAGCCATATCCGCGAGAGAGGAGAGCAGCCGAATCCGAAGCTTCCATGATAACGAAGAACACGCGGCATGCTTTCATCCTACTCGCCTTACCGTATGTAGGTAGGCTCGTCCCCAAAAGCTTGTTGGATGACGATAGCTCCCGCTAGGGTTTCATCGCCGTTGAGTAAAAGAGTATATCAGATATCAGAATGCACATCGATGATTCGATATCCTCCCCACCGACCCTAAAATCGATCGAGTCGGGTTCGCCCTTCCGTGTTCGGGTTGATTGGATCTCGGTCGTGGATGGGTGACGGGTTCGCCCAGTCAGTGGCACGAAAGGGGGGTGGGCAGCAGGGCACCCTATCGATGCTACTCACTTATTCCCCGGGATTGACGGAGCTACATGGCATTTTGGATCAGACCCGTCTGTTTTCGTCCGTCTACCGATGTTGCTGTAGACACCCCTGTCTTTCATCGGCGCAGCCTTCGACTTCTTTTTCTGTTTCATTGTGCCGAGGGGGAGAGGCAAGAATAGCGATGGATAGTAGCTAATGTGATGTAGCGTTTTGGCTGCTCCCATGATCCATCCCGGTTCATGGGTTAATAGCTCATGTATATTGATGATGTATACGTAGAATCGCCATCAGACGTGTGAGAGGAGCTACGTGGCCCTACGCTCGCCCATTATACCATGCGATGGCGAGACATCACATCTCGTAATCCGTATAATACCGCGAAACATATATCCCAAAGAGGGAAGCACAATGCGGCACTGGGCAATTTTGCCCGATAGCTACCAAGGTATTCAACTAGCCTGCCTTAGCTATGGCCTTGCAAAAGATGCGGCGTAAGCACGTTACACACACGTATAGGGTAACCCGTAAGCAGGATCGAGAGTAGTAGTCATCGACTAAACTCGAGACGCATGTCAGACCTAGGACCCGTATTAGAAGTAATCAGCATCGACATCATGATTTATCCATGTTCGGCTCCATGGTCTCCGACAGAGTTTCGTCCGCCTCTGCCGTTGCCTTACGGTGGCCGAATGAACCGAAGGTGCTACGGCGCCGATGGTCGATGGGGGCCGTCAGTAACTATATTTGGGGGTTGAGACCTTTGATATGCAGGCGGACCGGGATTCTAAAGTGCTTGGATCGCAGCAGGGAGTGGGTCACGGAAAGAGTGGCAGTAGCAGTAGCGGTAGCAGTAGCAGTAGCAGAAGCAAGAAGCTAATGGTATAGACAAGGAGGACATGGGATTCAATGTTTCTGGGGTATCATAGAGTGTATCATGATTTATGCATTCATTGATTGATTCGGTTCTCATAGCATGCCTTTGGTATCATCGAGAGTAAGCACAAATCATCCCAGACTGCCCGCGTGACAAGGTATCAAATATAAGAAAAAAAGAAAAAAAAAGAACAAATAGATGGAAATCACATGTTCCGTAGCAAAATGCCCATTTTCCTCCTCCGCAAAGAAGTAATCAATTTCCATTCCTAGAAACTTTGCCATGTTCCCCATGGTGTAGCTTAACATTCCGGTGGGCGTGGTAGTTCGATTTCTTCCCCCTTGGCGGCCGTCCAATTCTTCCGCCGACATGCACCCAAACCATGGTTAACGCCCCTAGGGTTCCCAAACAAGGCTCCGGGTGCCCCTCTCTTCCCCTTAGATGTTTCCTAGCTCGCGGTCGTCTGTATGATTTACCTCGCTTATCCGGCTAGGGGGTATATCCCAACCACGATCCTGACCAAGGAACAAATATCGATAGCAGCAAAAGGGAAATCCCGCCTTTACTGCGGGCCCATCCGGCGCTATAGCGAAGCATGTGGAGTCTCCATATCCTTCTGCCAGCTATTCCGAGAACATGTTTTTGGAGAGAGAGGGAAGAAAGATGGTGGGGGAAAAAAGCGAAAAAAACAAAAATCCCATATCGCCCAAAAAAAGTTACGCTGTACCTAGGTGGGAAATAAAAAGAAACAAAAATAAAAGAATAAAAATAAAGCAATCGTAGATCCAGAGCGCCCCAATATGATGTTCAAGTATTCCTTGCTCTTTCGCAGCGCCATGATTCGAAAATGTCACACGAAAAAAACAAGTACCCAGCTACCCCGTTAGTTAATCCTTGCAGAAATAAAAGCGCTGCTGCTCCATATGAACTCCAGTTCGCATCCCAGGGGTCCCGTCCCAAGCCAACGTCAATGAAGGATGCGTAAGAAAATAGAAGGGTGGTGGGAAAGAATAAGATAGAAAAATGAGCAGTAGAAAAAAATGATCAATGGTGCAACCAACACAAACGCATGGCTATGCAACGAAAGTGATACAAGAGGGTGTGTATGTGTGTGCGGTTTGGTTTGTGTGGTAGGTTGGTTGGTAGGTGAGGTAAGGTATCAGGGTACAAGAAGTCGTCGTTGTCGCGTTTTTTATTCGACGGCCTTCGAAGGTGAGAGCAGAGCAGCAGCCCGTAGTAAGGGAGAACCAGAGAGCAGAGAGCAGAGAGCGCAGTTTGAGAGGAGGGGAAGCGAACGTGTGGTAACGAGGAGTTGCAGTGCAGTTTGCATGAGTATGCAGCAGCCATAGGTACGTGATACAACCAACGCAGGCTGGCTCTCCCTCTTCGCTGGGCTGCTAACCACCCACCCACCACACATACACACAAACCCCGGCCGCAGAATCCATGGATGACGGACAATGATCCTGGTGAGAGAGGTACGGTATTTTCCTGAGAGCCAAGATTGTTACGCACGCGCGCATATATACACTCTCGCACACACACAAACACATACAGTTAAAACTACTCGCTACGCTCGAGCCCGTCGTCAGCCTTGCATGCGGGGCGGGCGAACCAAGATGAAGTTCTGTAATGACAGTAGAGCGGATGGTGTTTTGGCGCGCGGCACCGGTATTGCCATTGATATACGGATACCGGAGATTTCTGTCGAGTTTTTTCTTATCCTTCGTCGGGCGGATTTCTTTTTTCTCCGCCGGAGGCTTACACAGCTAAAGGAGTGGTGGTGCCGAAGTTATATCAAAGAAGAGAAAGAACAACGTGGAAGTGAGATGATGGTACTGGTGGTGATGATGTCGTCGTTGTTGTGGAGAAGATGTGAGAGTGAGAGAGATATGGGTGGATGTATCTTGGTGTCGTTGAATCGGGAGACAGTAGCCGAAGGCGAACCAGCCAGACGGTGTTCGTGGTGGCTCTCCAGTGGCTTGCTGCGTTCCGAGAGACGGGAAAGGGGGTTCTTAATCGGGACACCGCGGGCAGGCGTAGTTGCTACCGCAGTAGTCGTGGGTGCCGAAGTCGACTGCCTTGCAGCAGAACGTGCAGCAATGGTTGACGAGAGGTTTATCCTCTTTGACGCACATGGTGACGGACGGGAGTTCCGAAAGCGGTTTAGGTTGACTTGTTTCTTGGTTTTGAAGGTGGTTGTGTATTCACGAATGAGCCGCGTCACGTTTTATGTAGACGAGTTCTACTTGTATATATGGATGATGTAGTTATATCTTTGGTTATATATGAGAGTATATGAATATGAGTATGAGTATGAGTATGAGTGTAAGAGTATGGGCGTGAGTCAAGAGTTGTAAAGTAGTAACAGGTAATATAGTAAGTTGCTTCAAGTCTTCTTGAGTTGGTTCAACTAAGTGGATATCTCAAGAATATGATGGTGCGAGAAAGTAGTCTTTATAAGTATTTGGTTAGAGCCCGTGAGACTGTTGATCTCTTATGGATGGGTGGGCTTTTTGAGTTGGGATGGGACCAACCTTATATATGTGCCCATCATGGACGCCTAGCTAAGTAGTTGAACAGTTTTTTTTTCTCCTCGATGATGGAAGATAATGACAAGGCCATCCACTCAACTGTCAAGGCACAGGGTCCGGGGGTTAGGGCCAGGGGTAGGGGACCTACGAAGAAGGAAAGGAAGGAAAAAAGAAAAAAGGCGAGGGAAAAAAAACGAAGCTAAAAAATATAATAATCGATAAATTAGATAGTAGATACACACTTTACCGTCGTAGGTAGGCTACAAGAAATACAAGAAAACAAAGCAAAAAAGCTGCCCAATCTCGTCAAAGGTAGCCCAAGATCACATATGTGGGTTTTGCATAACCTCAAACTAAAAAGAGGGGAAGTAGTAGAGTAGAGAGTAAAAAAAGGGGGGGTTTAAACAAAAAAAATATTATTAAAAAATGAACAAAATAAAAAAAGAAGGGCTAAGAGGGATTTGAAAATGGGTACCTAGATACCGTTGCATCCAAGCGGTGTGGCATGATTTAGGGTCACGAGGCACTGGGGATTATTAGGGAACGGGATTTTTTTGCTGACTGCCCAGATGCAATTTGTGCCGCAAACAGATCAACTATGAATGTACCTAGCATCGCAGCATGTAAATCCAAGCATGTAAATCCCGACCTGCTGTTACGTCTCTAACCTCGATACATTGCTACCTTCGCTACCTTGTTACTTGGCTACTTGCTACTTCAATGTTGCTACCTTGATGGCTGATCTCTGCGAGGATCGTCCATTGGCCAGCTCGGCATCCTCAATATAGAAATCTCCCATTAACTTATCGGGGTTGTGTACCTATCGTCGAACATTAGACCAGATCGTGCCCTCGACAATTACTACGGTACCTAGGTCTACTAGGTCTGCCAGGTCTGCTAGGTACGTATTGACGATTTTAACGAACCGGAGACGACTAACCCGATGCGGCTCTTATATGCTTCTACTACCTGGCACACACCCGTTCTCATATGTAATACCCTAAAAGGTAGTTGCTAGCTGCTTGCTGTACCTAAGGTGAAAGACTTGCAGAACTAAGTCACGGACTGACATGTCAATTACATGGTGCTCCTCAATTGTAGCCTTATTTCCTGCAAGGTACCTTATCAACATGCCCGTCCGACGCAGGTTCGTGAGGGGATTGGGCAAGAGGGGAAATGAAGAAGAGCTAGGACCTAGGTACAGTACTTAAGAATCCGCGGAGGCGAGCGCCGAAGACATTTTCTACGTGTAGGTATGTGCTAGGTATGTGTATGCAAAAGGAAAGACGTGAAGCGAGGTGAGGGAAACCGGCGAAATGAAAATAGAAGAAAAAAGACAGCACTAAGTATGTATGCATGACGCTTCTATGTACGCTTTGAAAATTCGAATACCGATACGAGGCAAAAAGCTCGCAGCAGGTAGGGACCGTAGGGTCTAGCTCGAAGCCTAGCCCAGCTCTACGGGACCGGTCGATAACGCCACGGGATGTGGGCAAGGTATGGGCTGGGTATGGGCTAAGTAGGGTAAGGTTTTCGACGTTCACGATTCTATTCTTAGCTTCAATATCGCCGGTACCTTATAGCCTGTATGTATCATCATGTATGGGTAGCATATATTATACGACAGATACGTATCCCCGAAGTTGATCCATGAGACAATTGAGACATCGAGGGTATGATCTCGGACTGAAGAGAGCAGTAGTTATCAGCACACGTTATTGCGCAGTATCACAGGTAGTGGTATAGAGTGTATACAGTTTCCAAATGCAGAGGCGTATGCTACACTGAAGGGATGACTGCATGCATAGGGTTATTGCTCTTGGCGTTAGTTGCTGAGAGAGCCAGAGAGCCAGACCCTTCGTTAAGGGTTCACGGAGTATACAGGTCATAAGTGAGATAAGCCCTTTTTCATGTAAAAGTGTTCTTTTGGCATCTCGAGAGCCCTTTACAGAAGACACTTACATGCTCCCATGTTCCCATGCTTCCCGTGCTTCCCATTGCTTCCGTCGCTTCCTCGAATGTGAAATGCTGCTGGATTCTTTCGAACATGATAACCTGCAAGAACTCGCAGCAGATCCTAGTTAGCTGAGATTCTATTCGGTATATTACCTGTACCTGTGGGCTCAGCATTCGAGCGCGACCAATTGGACCCGGTAGAGACGGCCACAAGGCAACCCCGAGAAGCTGCACTTGGCGATTGATTAGTTAAGTGATTTGCTGTTTGCATACAAAGTTGGCAGTAAGCAGCCATTGGAAGGAGCCCAGCTGTTCCTGAGTCACAATCACAGACCTGGGCTACCTGTAGGCTAGTGTACAAGCCCATACAGGGACCACAGACCACATCGTGGAGCCTCGAACTTCGATTGCCCCTCGGTGCCCCTCGTTTCGTCGAAACAGAAAGAGGTCACCGATTTCCTAGTAGGTAGCTGACATCACCCCTCCCCCGGAACGGACGTCATCAAAGGTCATCCAGGTCATCTCGGCATATGTTGATAGTGTATAGTATCACTCACTACCACGATCCCTTTTAATACATAACCGTTTCATTTCATTTTAAACCCATTGAACCCTTAGACCCCCTTCCGCCCCAACGTCAACAATGACATGACTGACTATCGAATGCGGGCCGACGCGTCCGAAGTTCGGTATGGTACCTCACGCTTATCTTATCCCGTGCGCTTTGTAAGGATTTCGCAATCTCACTAGGTTGAAGATGCGAGGTGAGCAGAGCACGTGGGTAGCGAAACCGAGTTTGGGGTCATTGGCGCCGCTCTACTGCAGATGATGGTAAGCCCTACCTTGGAGTATCTACGTCAATCGCATTTCTGTCCCCAGCCTGCCCAGGCCTACCCAGGCTGTTTTTGGTAGTGGACTTGTGGTGGGCTTGTAGTGGGCTTGGCCTCGGTTCCATCGGCATTCGCGCGCGCGCACCATCGTTTTGTGTTTTGTTACCTTAGCAGCAGCAGCTAGGTAGGCGGCTTGGGGCTATGTAATGTGCTTGCTGCATATCTACGACTTGGGGCCCTTGGATAGTTACCCAGCAGGCGCCTCCTGAGCGCCGTGCGACTGTCATTTGATAGTGGGCGCTGTTTCAGGGTTGCAGTACGATAGCTGCGATAGGTGATGTTGCCGATCAAGCTTGTCTGTTTGTCCTGAGGATCGACGCGAAAGTGGGTTCAGAGTTTTGATCTCTTCCGGCCTTTTCGTGCGAAGGATACTGGCTAACGGGCTAACTGGGGGAGTGAATGATGGGGTTGGCAAATACCCAGGTCCCACATCGATGAGGCCCAGGGATCGCGATTGTGATAGTTGCTAGTCTCATTGCCAAAGTCAACGTTGTATTCCTTCGTGCCGTTCCATCTGCTTTGCTACGCCAACCTTCGTATACCCACATTGTTCGGAGCATTGGAGGATAGTAAGGATAGTAAGCGGGGATGGACCTCTACACCGTCGGATGCGACTCACTATAGCCACAAGACGGCGTTCCGAATCTGATGGGAGATGCCCTAGCTAATCATCCAGACACGTTCGTTTGCTAAGAAGTAACGGCGACGATGATCATATGTACACACAAACTACCGCAGGAAGCATGTAATGGTGCTCAAATCCCATCTCGGCGGCATCCAATCAACTCCTTGTCTTGTCCGAATGGGCAAAACGGGTTATTCACCCCCCCTCCGCATCTGGAAAGTCGCGATAGACCCCCAAACAGGTAATTCCTTCACACGTAATAGGCTAGCCTACAGTCTAATCGGGAGAGAGGCTGCCTCGAAGCAGAAGCAATAAATTATGGTGCGTCTGAGAGTAGAGAGCAAGAAAAAAGTAATACAGTAGGTTGTAAGCACTTGAGAAGCACGGAAGCTATCACATCTCCAACTTTCGCCTTGCTGCATATGCAGAGGTCCAGCCTTCAGCGCGGCGAGCACTTACTGACGCTAGCTTAGCCATGTACGTGTATATGATGAGCAGTGATGAGAGGATGAATGTAGCCGACGACCCGAATCCACATCTCCGGTTAGAAGCTAGAAGGTCCAGGTCTACTTGCCGTGGCGCTATGATGGGCGTCGTCACGGTTAGCGCTTTGGTAATGGAGCAAGCTCCAATCAGCGGTCTTTAACCGACTTAACGAAATCAGGAGACTGATCAGTAACGGCGTCATCGCCTGGGCGGTGAACGAGAATAACGACAAGAGAGACGGTATCTGGGGTATTTTTTTTTCTCGTGCGAAGGGATGCCGAGAGGGTCTGAATCACAAACATGAGGGGTTGCGCTGATCATGATTTCCAGTTCATAGGTAGGTATCTGTTATCGTCGACGTTCCTTGAAGTGATTCCGATTACATGTGATTGGTTTTCTGCAACAGTCCTGGATCGTGAGATGTTGTATAAAACCACGAGCAGGAATTTTCTGCATTGCGATGACGAAAATGATGTATAGAATATGTAGGTATAATAGTATATACCTCTCAAGCATAATAGATAAGGCACGATATTGAAAATAGAACTTTGTGTTCCCTTCCCCATTACACCACCTATTACACCACATCGTTGCCTTGTATACTTAGGACGCTAGAAAGATAACTTCTACTACCTACTACTAGGTACATCCATGATCCGATACATTGGATGTACTAACTCTATGCCCACTGCCCGCTGCCCAGTGCCATCCCTATCATGTACTACGGAAGGATGCATAACCTAAAACCCCAGCCAGAATCTTGGAAAGCGCTGCCCGGGGCGCCCCGCGCCTCAGGGCTCAGCCCGCTGGATCGGGTCAGCTGTATATCTGCGCTGGGGGAAGGAGCAATGATACAATGATACAACTTGGAAACTGCTTTAGGACTGGGATACCAGAGGTACGGATACAGGAAGTTGGATACCGGATACTAGGATAATACGCTATTAGAGCATAAAACCTTGTGGTTCCCCATTCCCCATATTATCTAGATACATATTATTATTATGTCAATTGATATTACCCAGGTTTATTTTATTTTATCTTCCCAGTTTCTCATATTATACATTCACCGACAGTCCTCCGGCTCCTACTACAATCCTTTCTCGAAAAATAACGCCATCAACAACCCTGATTGCAGATTTCGATATCGTCTATCTGCCTCTCCACGTTTTCGCCAACGTCACACTTACATACACCTGCACGATGTGCATGAGAATGCATGTAATTATACGTCGATCAATCTACATTAGGTGATGCCGCCGCCGCCGCTCGAACGATTGTCTTGGGTGGCTATTATTACCATCATCTTTCTCAGCAAATCCTGTTCCCTTGTCGCATCATTGCTATATTAAATTATGTAATCTCTTTAATATCTTGCTTACCGCATTGGCGTAAGATCCATCCGGAAAAAATTTAAAGACCTACAGCCCTAAACTCATGCGATTGTGGGATCGTGGGATGAACCTGACATCCCTAGGACATCTCATCGATGCAGAGTACGTGTCGGTCTGCTGCTATAGGTTCGGTTGTGCGGCTGTGCATGTTGTGAGGCATCGTGCTTCATCGGCTCAACCTGTTTGCACCCGGATCTACACAGCATCGTGCGTATCGGGCTTCTGTGAGCTTCAGCCAAAAAAAAAAATTTACGAAAGTCTACCTGCCTACCTAGGCAAGTGAATTTTGACATCTAGCGAGATTGCCGAGACAAGCTGCAGGATTGACAATTCAACCACCATGTCCAATGGCAAAAATTTCTCTTTTACATCCCGTCTCCAGGAGAAGGTCAATTAATATCAATCGCATGAGGCTCGGTCCCGACCAATCTGGATACTTAAATTGAATCCTGATAAATCCTGCTGGCAAGCTACCTCCCTAGGTATCTATTGCGATCGCAGTTAGACGCCCTAAGCGTCAAGTATGAATTATCGCCATCTTTGGGCTCAATGCTGGATCCTGGACGGAACAATATACGCCTAAATACTACACAGGTAGGTTGGTTACTCTCATACCAGCATAGGTGCTCGCCATCTGATGTCCCGCGAATATATCCAATATAAAAGACTTGCAAGAACCTCTTTCTCTTAAGGCTTAACTCTAGCTCTTGATCGTAGTTATTAACAATGGGTGGCATCCAAGAAGCCTGGAGCGAGTTCCGTCCGGAAAGATCGGGTACGCCACTAAGGATCTTGTATCTGTCTTACGAATAGCCTTAAAGGAACTCGCCTACATTTGTCCTACATATATCCAAACCATTGGCCATCGTCGAATAACGGCTCGAGTATGGACTAGGATATTAGGATATTAGAGAACGATTCGAGTGTAACAGCATCCTTTCTCCTAACCTAATTCCGGTATTCTAGAATCCTCGGCCCCGTCTCCTTCTCCCCTACCTATAGCACCTATTAACTCATCCCACGACGCCAAGGAGGTATTCGGCGCTAACAACTTCCCCTCCATGGACATCTACAGGATTGTGACATCATCATCGAAAGACCGCTATCACGGTCGAATTATCGGAAATGTTCAAATTGGAAAAAGTCTGCCCCAGCTCCACAACGGTTTATCGCGGGTAGAACCGTCTGTGTTGACAGGCCAGGGGTCCTGAAAACATATGCAGAAGAATCTTCAAGGCCCTTGCTACTTTACTTTAACGACTTGTCCAATCCCGATCGACTGCGGCCATTCTACTCTTGTATCCTAGTCCACGATGGCCAGCGCTTCAGAAATTGCAACTCACAGCCGAGTTGGACCCCGTCGACCGAGGCAGGCTAGATTGAGAAGGATATCACGCAATGCGCGGTCTAGTTATTTTCCAAACGTCTCTACGGCAAGGTCTTACGTCATCTGGATGTAAACATGAGGCTAAAAGATATCATGGAGAATGCCTTGGGACATACTAACTGCGTGTCCTCTTCTGATAGGTACAGCCGATGATTGTGGCACTAATAAAATGTCATGAGAACTAAGCAAACATCGAGGTTCGACGCCTTGTGCAGTTGAGGTTGAAGCTGGGGACGATCCCCCATCTATTCCCCGATTTCCCCCGTCGATGAATGGATAGAGGCCTTTCAACTTGGAAACCCCGCCTGACCTGCCTTTCAGCAATTCGGCCTCGCAGCTAATGCGGTTTCTCAAGAAAATCTCAAATAGTACTGGCTGGCCTTACCGTAGCCGTCTTCTCTAGTCAGGCTCCGCAGACACGCCAAGTCACAGATTTACACCCCTTTCTGCGCATCAGATCGTACGCGTCCGCCTTCCTAAATTGTCCCGCCCGTCTAGAATCTCGTGAGATGGATATCTCAGCACCCTTGGCGACAGAAATCATACGAGTGTCTACAAAAAAGAGAAATAGAAAAAATGAAGATAAAATAAAGGTCTCTCTCAATTAGCTCAATGAAAACCCCCCCGACCATTTGGATATCAGCCATAATTTCCGCATATTCCAGAACAGTCGCGCTCGGCCAATCGTCGCCGAATTGTTTCTGTTCCACGACGTCAAGGGACCGATTCATTAGACTGGCCGGTGACTTATGGGTGTCATGCAGGACGTAAGGGCACAAAGGTGACTCTGCATTGGGGTATCAACCAATATATATCCCTCATGGTGGTGTGTGCATCGTGATGCTTGGCTAAGACCGAGTTGATGGATGCCGCTCTTTGACCCTTCTCGAAGTCAATGTCGTTTTGCGATTTCGCGGTTCTCTTTGCATACGGCAAGTCAAATCCGCTTTTCCGGGCGTTCCATTGCATATGAACCCTGTCGACTCAGATTCGACGTTAAATCTTAGTAATGTTACGCAAGTAGCCTACGGTTCGCCGACGTCGAATGAGCTCGAACCAGTCAGAGAGCCCTTTCACCGCACGCGACTGAACACCGTATACGATTGCCGAACATCGGCTAGCAAATTTGTGCGGCACAGAATCGAACCCTTAATCAAATTACCAACTTCTGTTTTCAGCTCTAACGCGGCTCCGTACTCGGAGAGTTTTGCTTTGCCTCGCGAGGCTGAAGCAAATCCGGTGAAGCCCGAAATGCATCAAAAACTCCCGATGAGTGCCCATAGCTCTTCACGACCCACCCTTACTTCAGTCAGGCAACGTTGTCTGCGTATCGTATCTCTTCTTTGCATAGACCTCATGGCCTAACAATATCGTGATGCGGACATTTTTCTTCCTAAGCCATCCCTGCTCCCGTAATCTAAATGGTAGCCGACATCTAGACCGCTATTTCTCGGCCTCGAATACCGACTAAAGGCTCTCAACATGCGGGAGCGATTCAACCGCGAGCTCGTTCTTGTCCTTGAGATAAGCCGAGGGTTTCTTTCAGATACCCATACCGGTGAGCATCTCAGCTATGATGACCATTCCTAGAGGAAGCGTGTTGCTCTCGGATAGGAAGTTCACAATCATCGCGCAGTTGAAGATCATGTCCGCTGCGCAATCAAGTCAGCCAACGCACCATTTACTCTCACTCTCCATGCAAGAACTTCTGCGTCGCAACGCTAGCATATCTTTTTCATCTTAATCACTTACCTTTCTGCATTGTCTCCCCCGTCGCACAAGCCGCGGATGGTGAAGGCGCTAGGATCGGGCATGACCGCCGCAGACACGAAGACGGGTCCAAAGGGGACCAGGACCCATCAAACCCTTTCGAGCAACAGACCTGGCTCTGGGAAAAACTGCGAGACCCTGCTTGACACGTCGTTCGCAGCCGTGCAGCTTAGGACATAATCTGAGACCTCTACCCTCTCCCACGCTCTTGCATACCTAGCTTCCCGATCACGATGACCAGGTCGGCTTCGTAGCCCACGACGCAGTCATCTTCCGAACGTCCCCTAAGATGATGGGTGGGAACCGGCCAGGGATCCGTTAGCGCCGTAGCGGGCATTTTTCGATTTTTTTTTTTTTGACGCATGCATGTCAGACACTGCCTTAGCTGCCGTCGAGGTGCATCGTGCGTTAGTGTTTAGAATGCCGAATCTTACAGGAACATCGTAGGCAGCAGTAGGTAGGTAGGTATGTCAGAAAAAATTAAAAATTTCGGCTACTCGTTTTCGGGTTAGTGGGTTGTTTGCTTGTCGATGGGCTAGGGAAAAGGGGGAAAGTAAGGTAGGTAGGTGACGATGTCTCGGAACCGAGGACTGTTCGTCGACGCGATTGTGTTTGGGGATTGCGAATGGGGATAATGATGCGGCGTTTACTTATCTTTTGTTTGTTAAGCGTGGTTCGCGTGGGAAAACGTCCTCGTTCGCCGTCATCTTCCCTCTTCCAGAGCCTGCGATGGACACGTAATGGCGATAAACTCACTTTCAAGCCTATATATTGGATGGTTTCGGCCTCTTCCACAGATAGCGACGACATGATGTACTCAATGCGCTCTATCTGTCCTGTCAGCAAAATCGGGGTTTAACATAGACATTCCGTACCTCTACGGATTGGTTTGTCGACGTTGACAAAGCCGGTCAACGACCGAGCAACCTGTCCATGATACCAAATATATTTGGCTCCTGGGTTACCTTAACTTTTTTCCCTCGCTTCTGATTGACTTGGCTTGATCGGCTAACTGGTATATAGATCAGAGAATAAAACAGAAAAATTGTTGACTTACTTCAAAACACTCTCTCATTGACTCCTACGTATTTCTAATATCTTGTGTCTCTTACTATGATCCTATTCTTGTCCTGGTCGACAGCGCAGTAAAGCCCTTTATACCCCTTCAAAATAGGAAGATTCAATCCTCACACCAGTGATCCCCTTCAATTCTCCTCATTTAGTCCATCTCTCTCTACCTCACTTCACTTCATCCTGACTTCAGTGTTACGAATATGAATGCATTGCGTCGCAATAACATTTCGAGATTACTGAACGAAATCAGCAGTATCCGCGATGTTCGGCTCCACCCCGCTAGAGCTGTACGACCTTGCAACCGACATCTCAATGTATTAGGGATCACAGATCACCAGATAAGGTTATCACCTCCGTACCGGCCACCCTCGTACGTGTACCTGACGCTTGCAATGGTCTCTGTTGGTGTGTGTGTGTGTGTGTGTGTACATCCCATCCATCCATTCCCCGGAGTTATGCACGTAAGCAACGACGTAGGTGGATCGTATCGTGGGACCCTATTACCCCGCTTAGTGAAACCGCCTCTACTGCAATGTTAGCGCCATGATCACGATCCGCGGAGGAAAATAATCAAGCATGTTTTGGATATCGTAGACCGGAAAGTCGTCAGCTGAGAGAGAATTTCATCGATGCTCATGTACGTATGTCACTCGGTGTAAATTGATGGGAATTTGGAGAACTCGATGAAAATTCGATTGCGGACCGGTGTTAATGTATCAAGTGTGTTCCTTGCGATTAGAGCATGTGATATATTATTGTACATGGATAGGTTAGGAGATCGTCCCGGTCCTCCAACCTGTATCGCCAAAAGCTTCTTCCTTCGGTACATGAAGAACTACCGTGCCAAGCCAAGTTGGAGTATTTAGGTAAAGATGCGCATGTAGCTGTGAATCTGAGATTCGCCCGTTCTCGCAGATGTGGGTTTTGTGTATATGTGAGCTATGTGTGAAGTAAAAAATGGCACATCAGATAAAGTAATAGCTAGAGCGTAGAAATCTACCAAGTTGAACCACCAGACGCCTAAAATCACACTCGTACCCAAAACAGATGTTGTACAGTTGAAAGTCTTGCAGTGAGATACATATCGCCGTAGGAACTCGTTTTTGTGACCGGTCTTTCACACGGTGAATGTGAGGCGTCGATCTCCGCTGACGATTTGGGTTACAGTGTTCTGTACGGCCTCGAAGCGCGAGTAGCCACAGCTCTCGCTTTCGAGATGATTCACTGTTGCACAGGGTTATTATTCGCTTCATCGAGATGGTCGATGACGTCTGAGGCTGAAATGTTGATCCCACGAATGTGCCGTAGGCCGATAGGGCTGTCGGGTATGGGGAGGTTAAGGCAGACATCGAGATTTGTGAGAGGCGAGGTAAGGCTTGAGGGGTTACTTACTGACAGCGGCTAGAGTCTTGAAATCACGACCGCAGGCGTGGCGGTTTGGGCAGTGGTACAATGCCTGCTGGTCTACACGTATATCGTTAAGTTAGCTTCTACTATACTTATCGAATATTACAATCAACAATAACTGCAGCATTTTACTCCAGTCTACTTACGGGCAGGCGAATTCAAATGGCCATTCAGCACATTCATACTGACGAAGTTGCGATGGCACAGGTAACACTCCCAAGCATCGCCGTTCCAGGCACTCCCGGTGGCTTCGTACGTCGAGGACCCATGCCAGCCGATCAGCTTCTTGGCCAGCACGCCGTCCGGGTCTTTCATTCGCACCGCCCTGTACACCATGTCGCGATTTAGGGATGAGGCGGCACTGCACCGACCTCCTTCCAGATGGTGTGCCAGACCGGTGGCTGAGACGAATCCTGTCTTGCAGAACGGGCATTTTATGCCCGTGCCGCGGTGCTTACGGGAGTTGAGATGCTGTTATGTGGGGATTAGTCCTAGTATATCCCCTTTCGGTCTGTTTTTAATGGATACTGAGCATAGGTATATGGGTATATGGACAGGTGGGTAACGCGATAGGTGCTAAGCGCAGTGCTCCTCTCACCATCTTGAGGTTATTTGCGTTGTTGAATGTTCGGTCACAGTCGGAGCAGTAGTTATGCTCCTTCGCCTCGTGATCTCGCCTCAACTCGCTGGTCGACCAGATCTCGTCGCAGCAACGACATTCGTAGTTAAGAGGGGAGTGATCTGTAGCATTGCAGTGTTGATATCGCGCGTGCCAGTCTCTGAAAACTCTGGGGCAATCGAGACATTTAAAACTCATTGTCGTTTATTTGTACTGGGACAGTTGGGGATGACGGATTCGACTTGGGAGTTAGGTCGGCAAGGTTTCATATGATCGTACGGAGGTCCAGAAGGTTAGAATTTGAACAATTGAAGTGTTGAATTAAGTTCTAGCTAGATAAACGTAAATATCGTTTGTCGCACCTACCCTCGCGCAAACGAAGAAGTAAGCCGTTGGGATAACTCTACCCAATTTCAGCGGGAAATTAGGTACATATGGTACGTGAGGCAGAAAGCAACCTTATTGTTGGAAACGGCGCTTTGATACATGAGACACCCAGTCTTCTCGGCTAAGGAAGTTAGCCATGGCTTCCCTGAGTATTGAATCCAAGGATATTCATCGCTTGTAAACATTGAAGCTCATGTCAACACCTCACAAGTAAAGTGTACCGAGTACTAGTTTCGATGTTTAGAGGATAAGATATAAAACACCAAGTTTTATACACATATCGTATACTTGTAGAATCTCCATGGTAATTCAAGCTGCATGTAGAATATCATCAGCATGTCAAACTCAGCTCCCATAAAACAAGGATGTGGAAGTTAGTTTCCGTGTCTCAGCCCCATTCAATAATCCCAACTGTCCAGAGTGTTGGGTATTGAGCTAGCAAGTACCTGCTAGGTACGGGGTGTACCTGTAGGTACTTACCTGATACGTACACCAATACCCCTATTCTAATTGCGACAACTTGGAAATCGCAAACAACTTTTTTGTCATCGCTCCTAACTCGACTCTTCGACAAATGAATCCGATACGAGTCCATGACGAAACAAGATTTCCCTCTTCGAAAAGACGACACACAAAATTCTTACGTAACATCAACTTAAGCGCCTTAGGCAACTTGGGCAGAATGCGCACGCAACAATAATACCCAAACACCACGCGATATCGCATCACCAACCCCAATCCCAATCCCGCCAACTCCTCTTCTCAACCCCGAACCACGATGACGCCAATAAAAACCGATTCGCAACCACACAAACCAGAAATTTTCCAAACCGGCGACCCCGAGACCGGGGGCTTGTAGGCTTTTAGATAAGTAAAGACATCACAATTAGCGAGAGACGAACGCAAAAAAAAAATATTACTCGATCGGGGAAAGTCGACAAATTGCGTCGGTACTTCGGGCGTAGCGACAGGGAACAAAGTCGCAGTCACCACGCGTGAGCGTCGCATCGAAGCCTGACATTTCTCCTAACGCGCATGAACCGTCCGTCACCTGACTTCGAAGGATCGAGTTACCGTTCTATTGGTGCTGGGCTCGCTGCTACGTCGGTAGGTAATTAAGCGCCGTCTTGTTACGATATCGAAGCGGTGAGATGAAGTTTTTTTTTCTCTTTTTTCTTCCCCAGACGATGTAACCGAAATCTTCGTGGCGGTTACACAGGGTACACGATGCCTCCAATAGCCGCTGGAAAAGAATGATATTTGCCTCACCGAGCGCTGAGTATCTAAAATCAGGTAATACTACCTAAACATACGATGGTTAAGCGAAATCAACCCCTGGACTTGTGTTCAAGACTTGTAACCCCGCTTCCAAAAATCTCATCCCGCCTCTCCTCTTTATCCCAGACGGTCGCCCCGTCGCTCTTCCGCTTGAAGAACAGGATGCGATGTTCCGGTATGAATTCCTCGTGAGTTGTCTCCGACTTCCACGAATCGACCGGTCTTTCCATCACTCCCGAGAAGCGGTCTTCATAACCGACTATATAATCACCGCTATCCATGCTTTGATCCCACCGTATTCTGTTTAGAACATCACCCGCCGATCGAAACTTGCCCTCGTAAGCTGGCCTGTTGGGTAAGTTGGCTACTGGACCTTTCTTCGCTCGCAGGTTATTAGGCTCTTCCGTTTCCATGGATGCCCAAAACGCCGAATCCCCAATATCGTCATCTTCAGCTTCAACCGTATACCTTGCCCAGTCTCGATTGTCGAGTCGTAGTTCCTTAACCTCAGACTTGGGGACTATTTCTATACCCATCCAGTATGACTTGGGATCGAAATGTTTTGGATCGCCCGTAATCTGACTTTGAAACTTATGCAGTACTGCTCGTATGCGCTCTAGGGCAAGTGCCCTATCTTCCTCATCCATTGGTTTACTTTCGGGGTTCTTCATTTCTAAGCCGACGAGATAGTGTCCTTCATACTCCTTATCCTCTTCGGAGGCGTCCTGGTTTATAAAACGTGCCGGCCAGATTCTCGGATTCATCTGAGGTACCTGTTTGTTAAGATCTGTTGCTGCATTAGATGGTTGGGTTTCAAGTGAGACAACCAGGAACTGACCTGCTAGGAGAGAAATGCATTTTGATTCTAGCCATTCCACAAACCCATTGCCCTTCGCCAAAGATACGCCCCAGAACTGAGTAGTGATCTTGATATATGTCTTGTAAGTTCTCAAAAATTCCACTGCACCTGTATCTTCGCCTAGGAAATCCGGCCACGTAATCACAAAATGCGAAAGTAGTTCCTGGGCTCTCTTAAACTCTTTGGAAATGACATGGACGGTAGAGACAGACGCGGCCTGTGCTGTGTTTAGACGAGGACCACAGAAACCCAGGATCGACATCGGTTCTTGTGCGGTTCGCCTATATCTCAGTGTCTCGTGGAAGAAGCCGTCAAAGGCAGTCTGTTCCTTCCAGTCGAAGTCCGCGTAGTGGGCATAAAAAGTCATCAAGAGTGTCGGGGCAGACACGGCTCTGCCCTCACATGATAATAGCTTGTGGATCCGTGACAGCAATATTGATATCTGAATACCGCCGAGATATCCGAATTTGGCAGCATAAATTCCACGTCGTTTTGCCCAGCACTTAATAAGCCGATGTGCTAGCTTGAAGACGGCTAGGTCTGGGATTGTTTGCTGGAGATGGCAAAGGTCACGTAGCGGCTTCAACTTTGCCAAGACACCCGAAGGAAGTTCGAAGATGGGATCGGTCGGGGGTAATGTCAAAACGCGGGGCCACGTCTCGGCGATGGTAGTTGCTGAGCAGTACTGCAAATCCATTTTGATATGTCCTACCTCTAACTCGAGTACTGTACCCAAGTGAGCGTCTACTCGTCGGAGAATCTTGATACCTCTTGGTGCCGCCTTGCGAAGTCGTTGGATAGCTAAGGCGAAGAAGATATTTGAACTAATAGGACCGATGCAGAGACAGTTAACATCCGAAGTCGTAGTCCATACTCCAAGTCCGTATGACCCAACAGGTACTAATATGAAAGCCGGAAGACCACGGACGCGGCCAGATTCGTCCTGAGTGATAACCTCCCTAAGTAGGCTCAGAGCAGTATCCCTCATTGCAATATCAATCTCGGAAGGGAACTCTGGTTGATTGGAAAGACATTCCGCTAGCCCCAATGCGTCCTCTATAGGCCAAGATGGGTCCGTTTCTACAGGCATAAGAGCTTTTCCGGCTTCAGGTACCTGACCCGACGCATTCGTAAAATAGCCAAACGAGCATCGGATACCCCAGTGACTGCTGCCATATGAAAGTTGTCCCTTGGAGTCATCATTGGAGCTATCACTGATAGAATTAGCGTCAGGACCAGTCTGTAAGACCCCCTTGCTCTGGCCAAACATGTTAAAGCCTACTACTGTAAAACCCGCTCCCTTGATTAGGATCCTGTTGTAGCGCTGAGGTCTCTTATAAAAATCATCGGGGACGCTATCTGCAGCGAGATCGTTTACCCTTGGGTCGAAAGTGGCGCCCTCTTCGCCTCCTAAAGAGTTGGGATCGTGCTTGTTTCGGATTATATTCGGTGGTTCGCCATATAGAACACGTGAAGAAATGCAGGTGTCTACTAGTCCCGCATCTATGAGCATTGATTCAAGTTCAAATAAGATACTCTGGCTACGTGGAGTGATGATTTTACTCCTGGTCGCCGATTCGATGATGTATGAACTAGTAGGAATATTCAAGTCTCCAGCTAATATCCAAGGATTCCTAGGATGCTTCTTGGATAGATGGCCGAGAATCGATGTCAGCTCTTGGCTCTTCTGCTCGATTGAAGTATCTGTGAGGCCAGGGGTAAGATGAACGGCAGAAAGAATAGCTGGTAGGAAAACTCCGTTGTCAACCTTCCCGATAATATCAAATTGTGCAATAACTGAACCGCTTCGACCGCTCGGCAATGATATCGAATCCCAAGAAAATGGCCATTTGCTCAACACAACAACATTAGTATGGGCTGGTAATGGCTCAACGTCGTTCTGATCAGGAGGCCCACTCGAAAAAAAAGGATAAACTTCGCGCATATTTCTATCCTTGCAAAGTTGCGAAAGGAAGTCATCCGTGACCTCTTCGAGTATTAATATATCCGCTAGAGCCTCTTTTTCCAAGAGGTTCTCGATGATGATGGAATATCGAGCCCGCGTTGGGGAATTTTTAATTTCTGCTAGAATATTGTAACTCGCAATAGCTAAGGATTTCGGTTCTTCATCCACCTCATGAGGAGTGAAAGTAGTCTCTGATTGTATCCATTTATATTTGGCAGGAGAGAAAGTATATGGGAGACGAGTTAGTGGACGGCTTGCTGAAATAGTAGATCCGTCCGCTGTGTTATGATCAACTGTCTCGTCCTCGTCCTCGTCTTCATCATCGTAGAAACTAATAGGACTTTTCACCGTTAGTAGTGTTAGGGTCACAAGATCAATCTCCCCCCAAATTTTCATCTGACTAGAGAGGCCCTGGTTGATGCGAGCTGTATCCTTGACTCGTACCAGGATGTAAAGTTTATCAATCGTCCATTGAATGGAAGGTAAACGCTCGAACTTTTGCATGATGTACATGTTCGTGTAGTTGTTTGCTTCTTTGCTTTGCCCAACCGGCATGTTCAAGGGGCCGTGAGCAGCTTGTTCTAATTGCAGCGAGTCTAGAATAAATTCCCTTAATCGTGTAAGCTCCGACGTACGCCGTATATTTCTGTCGCATATGAAAAAAATTGCATGATTCCTTTTCTTATGAACGAATGCGCCTGTGCTATGTAGCCGCACTAATAAGTCGAAACCGAGCTTATCGGTTCCCCGCGCGGTCGCCTTTTGAAGCTCGGAGACGATTAAGTCCGAAGCTTTCTGGAGGGAATGTACTGGAACGAAAGGATAGACGAGATTAATATGAGGTGGCCATGTCTTGTATGATGGATCGTAGACCGATCTCAAGTGCTCTATGGATGTCCATAGGTGTTTTGGCGGGATGACACACAGTGCTGTGTCGTAACAGTCGAGAGAAAGCCCCGAATCATCAGACTTATCTAAAGCCATAACTCGCTGTGTATTTCGATACCTAATATATTACAAGAATAATTTGGCTGGGAAAAAGGAGGGAATTAAAGTGTATTATAATATTGACAAAGTTCAAATGGCAAAATATACCGAAGGTCCCTGTTTAGGGCAAATTCTTAGGGGGATGATGAGCAATGAATATGAATGAATAGCAACGACTTTGCAAAGTGGTAGGTAGGTGATTATGTGTTCAGTGAGGACGTAGTAGGTATTTTCTTCGAGATTTTGAATATGACTGAGATGGAATTATCTAATATTTTTATATAACGCCACGGCCTCGGGCTATGTATTATACTAGGTATGATATTTACTATATGGTAAGTCGCATCCCATTCTGCCCATCGTAACTTCATCGTAACTGACACCCATAGCACCCACTAGCACCTGAGCTGCGCCACTAGACTCGGCGTGAGTCAACCGGGATCGCCCTTTTAGCGCATCGTAAGCGTGCCGACCCGCTGAAGATTAGTGGGCTTGGCTGAGACCCTTCCAAAGATACCTATTCTCCAGGTCAATTGATTAGGACATTGTAGGTTGACCTTGATATTGTTGTCTTTCTGTGTAGATACCTATTTGAAGTGGTATAGGTAGATCATAGGACATATGGATATTCCCCATTGTATTTGGGTACTTACCAAGCTTTATCTAATAGTCCTACTAGTAGAGATCAAGCCTCACTAAATAAGTACCTCTATTTGATATTACTAAATTTTGATGTCATCGGGTTCGGGCAGAAGATATACTTAGAGTCTTAGATTCATGTCTCGACCCCCACTATCCGTAGTACGAGATTGCGGGGTCATACCTCCAAAGAGAAGGAGGGGTTGCAGCCCTGAAGGGTCTTAGTAAACGTAGCCCTGGAGCCCTGGAAGTTTCGTCTTTTAACATAGTAGGTGCCCACCTACCCACCTACATGAACTTCGGGATAGCCAGTCTCTCAGCTCTGAAAGTGTTAATGTATTATCCTGTTATCCATTGCTCCCTTCATATAAGTTGCCGCTCACTTTTCCAGGGTCATATACATATTGCCACGTGTGCGGAGAGTAAATCTCGTGGAAACATTCTTATTCGGCTTCTAGAATAAATCAAGGAACGGAAACCTGTGTGGATAATTGCAGTATAGTGACGACGCTGTGTGTGATCCGGCACTTTGCCATGTGCTTCTCCTCCCCGCACTGCTATATTTGGCCGGCTAAGCAGGGTGGCTGAATGGTAGCGACAGTTCTCGATATTAAATCTCATGTCCTGATGCTTTCTAACCTTCATCCGTTTATAACCTGATTTTTTTCCACCTATCTGATGAGATATTCCGAACTCCGACTATCTGGTTTCATATGGATGGAGACGGTCCGGCCCTCTCTTCAACCCACTTCCCAAAAAGGGAGAAGATGCACTCACTTCCGACGACGGTGTGCTGGAAAGGTCGAATAAAAGTTATAAGAATAATGTAGAGGTAGAGGCCGACATATGTCTAAAGTCGATGTCTTGCTGCAAACTCCTTTTACATGTCAATTCACCAGTATGGACTCGTCCGCCAACCTCTCGGAATTAGCTCATGATGCGAGAGCTAATGTACTTATTACCGTAGTATGTATTGTCTGCACTGTAGCTACGATTGCTGTGGGGCTTCGTCTATACACTCGATCGTGTATGCTCAAGCAACTTGGCGTTGATGATTATCTGATATTTGTTGCATGGGTTAGTTACGGACACCCTTACCTACCTATCCAAGCCCCCATTGAAAGCTGACTAGTCCTTATTCTAAAGGCCTTTGCCCTAGCAACAGGAATTTCCCAATCTATGAGTAAGAAGCCGATGAACACGCCTAGAATAAAGCAGCAACTCATACCTTGCAGATACTCGGGATGGATTGGGTAGACATACGTGGGACCTAGGTAGTGCTATCGAGCTTAGGAATTATCTCAAGGTTTGTTACCCTATTCTTCCCTGGAGGATTTCTCAGTATTGACAGGTATATTATACTAGGGATTCTACATCTCAATTACACTCTACAACACAGGACTCTTGTTCGTCAAGCTGGCTTTCTTGACGCAATACTACCGGGTTTTCTCTCTCAAGAACATGCGGATGACATTTATTGCCGCTATGATCATAATCGGCTGCTGGTCGCTTTCTCAAATCATCGTTGGAATATTCACCTGTGATCCAGTTGATGGCTTCTGGGAGAAATCGGCAGACTCCAAATGCATACCCAATTATCCCCAGTGGTACAGTGCGTGGCGCCAATGTTCCCTGTAACCTATCTTCAGCTCCTGACTCTTCTTGTTCTAGTCAATGCTGCGGGAAACATAACGACGGATATCGTCATATTTGTGTTACCAATGCCAGTTCTTAGGCATCTACATATGCCTCGAGCTCAGCGACTTGTGGTTATCGGCATTTTTAGCTTTGGGTTTTTGTGAGTTCCACGTCAAATAATTTCCTGGGCGGCAGTGGGCTAATCTATCGTCAAGCACTTGCGCTATATCTGTCATCCGTGTTAAGTTTCTCAAGCAAGGAGGTGATTTTTCGTATGAAAATGTAGAGGGATCAAGTTGGTCTACTACTGAACTATGCTCGGGCGTCACTTGCGCATGTCTACCTACACTGCGACCTCTTATCTCTAAATGGATACCTTCACTCTCAAATCGTCTTCACAAGCCAATGAGGAGCTGCAAGAGGCACTCTGACTCGTGTAGAACCGCCATGCAGAGAGCAGGCCGACATATGCGCATGAGTTCCGGGGCAAGCAATAAGCTGGATAGGAAGAGCAAGGAACAGCTTTTCTATTGCACTGATGTGGAAGCACGTGCAAGTAATAGCGTCGATGGCTCGGATGACCTCTCAGATATGAAGGAACATCGAGGAAGCATGTCGAGTCGCGAGAGAATCTCGCCGACCCCACCACCGACGGCCTATTATAATTGGATGAAATCATCCGTTACTACGGAAATCGGCACCGACAAGAATAGTAGGAGACTTGGTCCCGATCAAAATCTCTCTGCCGCTGTCATTCAGGTCCGACGTGATGTTGTAATGCACAAGATATAGTTGCACCTTCATTCAATATAATGAGACACGCTATTTCATACTTGCTCTATAAAGAATATCGTGTCGTATATGTGGTAATGAGCTTATATTAATATTCAAGCTTTGAGTGCTACTTCATCGTGAGGATGGCACTGGTACAGTGCCGGCTTCCACCACAACGTCAGTGGCTACAGCCATGACATCTTCGACGCTAGGTACCTAGGTAGGTAGGATCTTCCCTACCCCCACACTAACGCATCATCTTCCAGTGGGCCTTCACATATTGTTGTTATTGGTGGTTGGCATTGGTGGCGGTATAGGGGGCGCTCTCATATTGATTACAGCGGCTTTTGCATACAAGTGATGCGTACGAGTGAGGACGGGCGCTGGAACTTAGCGGTTGGGTAGCCCTATACGGGCCACGGACTACCCCACCAGTTCCTGTAAATTGTCAGGACTAACCCAATCGCCAATATTGTGGCTCCTTACTCTTCATTTCGTTCCTTCAACTTCTGGCATTCTAGTGCGTATACTCATTTGGGTCAAAGGCTTAAAAACATCCAGCTCGGGCGACGGCACAGCAAAATTCGAGACGCTATACTCACGCCACATCTGCCTTGTACGGGGAGACTCTGCGTCGGAAAACACCTTTCTGAAGCTGATTTTCAGTCATCCTTTCAGTCTCATTTTCACCTTGTGATAGAATGTAATTCATCGACTTACTTATGATCAGAGAACGTCTTATTGCCACCGGTCGTAATAACCAATGCTGGACGCGCGATATCGGCAAGAACTTCACTGATGGCGGCCGACGCGAAGGCAGAGAATACAAGGGCATCCTCATCGACTTCCGCGAAGCCGCCTGCCCCACACTTGCCTACAATTTCGAAGCCATGTTCGCTTAGGATCTCGTTTGTCTGTTCGCGATAAGCCGGGTCCTGAGCTTTAAGTTCGACGGAGGACCCCGTGTGATGACGAATCACCTCTGCCATTGTCAAAGCCATAGCATGCTGCATCAAACCTGGCTCGACGTCGCTTGTTTCCGAGGCCTGTTGTCCCTTTTCGCGCCTATCGTTCATTTCCCATTCCCCGGTTTTGGTGACCATATCACCAAGAGCAAAACATACAACCTTTGTTATCCTTCTCTTACCTATATCCAATAGCCGTTGGAGCTGTGCTCTGAACAACTCGCAAGTGATGCTGTTGTTCCACAATTGTCGCTTTTCCTCGAAAAGCGATTTGCTATACTCTATTGCTCCTTCATACCTCGGGATAGTCTGATTTCTCCATTCCAGTAGATAAGGGCAGAGATATGTCTCTGGAGGGCCATCTGGTTTGATTCTTACAAGCCGCCAATATCCTTGGGTTTTGAAACGTGGGGTCCTAAAAGACAAGTCAGACTAGCCGCGTGTGAATATTCGAGGTGAACGAAAGGCCTTACCAAATGGGATTTCGAATCCTATACATCGGGTTCTTTATGCGGGCTACGACGCCATCAATACGCCGCACTGTGAAATATTCCGTCTCGAAGGACCGTGCCAATTGTGCCTCGAGGTCTACCAAGTCTTCCTTTCTCCAGAGCTTAACTCCTGCATCATACAGATCCGAGGCGCGTTGACTGCTTAGTATCCATGGTGAGCATCCGTAATTGAGATCTAGTGATGGGTCTTGGCTAGGAGAGGAGTTTGAAGATTTGCTTGGCTCAATATAATCATTTGTATTAGCCATGGTGCTCACAATCATGCTTCTCGCGCTTCGTGGATATGCGCTGCGGAAGCATCAACATTAATGAGGGGCAGAGGAGGGGGGATGGGTAATTGGAAACCAACGCTTTAAATACCTAGTATATAAGCGGTGAGAAAAGGCAGAAGTTAAAACATGTTGTTGGTTGGAATTATTTGAGGTGCCTTGGAGGTGGATTTTGACCTTATAACAGTTGTGCTCTAATTAGATAACATGCTAATTTACAGCTACTAATGATTATTTTATTCAGAGATGGTCCAACCCAAGTGGAATACGTTCAGTCATGTTACTCCTACCCAACGCCAAAGTATATGTCTAAAACTCCGGACCCCAGTCAACAAGGGAGATACCTTTCCCTCTGCCCTCCATAATACATTCTAGTTTATCCTCATTCGTAACCCAACCCTGCCGTTTCGTAGCGATGCCGTATTTGATCGGATCGCGCCATTCCTCCCACCACGTCTTCTCATTCTGCACCACGCACCTTCGGCCATGCTCACCATTCCTGCCCGTAGCAAACGGCCACACGGCCTTAACGACCTCGTACTTGCTTTTACTAGAGAAAAGCGACGTGACGCTCGTTAAGAACTTGTTGCGTTTATCTGGGTTCTGTATGATGACCTTGGCGTGTGTAACGGGAAATTGTATCGTGACTTGGCCTTTGTAGTTTGTGGATGCGATAAGACTTCGCACTTGGCCCTCTATCCAGCTTGTGTCGAGATTTGCCACGACCCGTTCGAGCGTGAAAGTTTTGATAGTTGCCGAATCCTTGACATACCGGTCGCACCACGCCTCTAGCCCGTTATCCATACCGAAGTCGGGTTTCAGTCCCGGCTCGGTTCCTCCGCGCAGAGCCATCTCGTCCTTGCCGACACATCGGAGATAGTCGAAACGATTCTGAGGATCGTTGGAGACCAGCAAGTTCATAAGATTAAGTTTGAGGCTGAAGTCGACTTTCTGGTTATGCTGCCCTTGGATTAATACTTGGGGTTTTGGCGGTACAGTAGCCAGGGATCGCAGTAGTGAGGCCAGAGCTTTCGGGTTTTCAGACAGATAATTGGCCTTGGTGGAAATAGATATGGTGTCTGCCGACAGCACAAACATGGGCGGCGAGTACTGACGGTAGTCTAGGATAGGAAGACCGGGATAATATTGTGGACCTCTTGGTAATTGAGGATCTAGAGTATTATCCGAAGGGCTTGAGTAAGGTGGTGGCATATGATGTTGGGTAGTGGCAACGAGATCACTAGCCGGTAACTCAGCGGGAGGTCCTCCGGGAAACCCTGCTGGAACATTGGCCGCAAGTTCTGCTACCGGGGTAGCATTGCTAGAACCAGCCTCATCTGCTGGGTGAGAAGGAACTGGCCTTCTAGAACGACTTGCCTTCTCGGCGACAATGGATGGTTGAGAATCCATTCCCAGGCGACTACAAGTCCGTTCTGGGAGTACAAAATCTAAGATGATCCCAGTTGTCTTTCTTTACGGCCGAGTCCTAATTCTCCGGGAGTCTCAAAGGCGGGTTTCGCAAAGTATGCAAACACACAATAAGGTACTAGGTATACCAAGAAAGAACTAGGATAAGAATACAAGAATAGCTTCAATTAAGGAAATAATTCAAACACCATTATAATAACTGGCGGGCTTCTTTTCTCTTTGATGAATAAATAGACCAAGTTTGCTAGATTTTGAACGTGTGCAAAGATTAGCAAAGACAAGTAGCACGATCAATTGATCGGTCGAGAGCTGAAATTCAAGACTGTGGCGCAGTTCAACTGCAAGATGCGAACAAACACGAAAAGTACGAAAAAAAGACTGGTGAGCCGATAGGATCTACCGATCATGGTCCTGGATTAAGCTGCTGCCTAGGTCCCTGGGCACGATTTAAGCTTGTGGCGTTTAGACGTTTTTACCAAGATAGGAAATGCGCTATCCTTTTTGGGTATGGTGTAGGTGGATCTAATCCCAGCTAGGATCGCTGGCACTGACTGCACGGATACCTCCAGGGCTTTTTTGGGTGAAAATATGACTAAGCTTACAAAGATGATTAATACGCCGTAATTACAGTATCACTATATCCAGTATATCTCACATTATGCAATTGCTGCTTTTATATTGAAAAAGTAAGTATATTACGGAACATTAGGTAATCGGCAAGGATTACCTAAGTGAGAGGGATTGCTTTATTTTAAAGCGAACTTTTGAAATTGAAAAAAAGGTTGACCTCTACATCTCATCACAATCACTTACGTAATCATTAAAGCAATCTTGAAACTGGCATCCTCTTCATTTAACATGGCAGAATCACAGTTAGTTCATAGAAGTCTATTAGGTAGATACCCAAGGGGGTAATTATCTACCAATCTAAAAGCCAACCATTGATGGCGAATCCAACATACGTTTCCTAATAAGTAACTGCCCGTGATCCCTCTATTCTCACTCCAGGACGAAACCGGACGAAACTCCTATTATCACTCCTTAATAGGCTACTGTGATGACATACGACTTATCTCATTTCGCACGTATTCGATCCAGTACTTAGCACCGTTAAGGTCCTCTCTAAGATGGGGAGTTTCGGTACCGATCAGCAGCTTCTCAAGGTCTAGTTCTTTGCGTGCATGGTCAAGGGCCTTATCGGAGAGTCCAGCATCAAGAGCATACTTCGAACATTCACGAAACCTGTCGTCGCCCTCATTAGCCACTTTCTGTATGATACAGTTATAAGTATCACTTACACTTGGCAAAGTTCCATGCCACATAGTCTTTGTCTTTTGAAGAGATGCGAAAGCTCTTCTGCCGCCTTTAGAGCCTCCCTAGCCGTCGATATTCTAGGAAGGCCATAGACGGCGCTGAAGTCTGCTCCTTGAGATGCGCCACACTCGTATGCTGCCAAAGCTTGGTCCGTGATGAGCATACGACGGCGCAATTGATCGATTTCCGGCTCGGTACAGGCTATACAGCTGCAGACTATCCCCCATGTAGTCGCGAGAGAGAATGCACGCTGCTGACGAGTTCGGCAAACTTTGCCGGTATAGTTTACGAATATTTGATCGCCGGCCTTGAGATCGTGAACTGCGTGTATGGTCAACTTGCTCAAAGTCGGGTTCCATGAACTGTAAGCATTGGGGACGCAGCAGTGGCCAATCCGACTATACAGGGAGAAAACACCCGAACCGTATTTTCCTTCCGGACCCAGCTCGACGTTATGGGTGAGGTAGACGGCGCAGAGGTTGGTGATTCTCTTAACGGCCCTGTTCAGTTTCTTGCCTTGGAGGTGATTCCCGTCCTTATCTTTCCACTTCCTGGCCTTGTAAAAGCCCCAAGCTTCGCGACGGACGTACTGGTCTTTCTTGATGCTCTCTGTCACTAATGGCTGGTGAAATAGTTGAGCCATTTCCGCTGACTTTTCTTGAGGCATGTTGTCGGCGGCCTTGTAGAACTCGGGTACTTCCTCGTTGTAGGACACGGGTGGTACCATTACCAAAGGAATCTCGGCGGCAAAGCGCGTGCCTCGGCGGATATCCGCCGCTGCGAACACTGCTTCGCCGCCATCAGACCCTAGTTGGCGGATTTCAATCATGGCTAGTGTAGTTAGTTTCAAGTAACGTACTGATCTGTTGATACATAATCCAATGAGGCGTATAGCTTACATTTACCAGCCATGCTCACACATATCCGTCTAGGACATATCGCGATGCTTCGTCAAGATTGTGAAGACAGGTGTGGGATTTCAGGTGAACCAATTAAAATATTATGAATGAGATGTCTATGATAGCAGTAGAATATGGCAGGTTTGGGTCTTTTGTATGTAACTAAGGAGAATAAGTATATTTACCCCTTTATGCTTTATGCCTAGGTAGGCATCTGTGCCCCTATATAGGCAGACCCTAGTATGTTCCTGATGGGTTCATTGCAATAGCACTTTTAATACCTAACAGAACACCTCGAGTATTGATAGATGGTATAAAGACAGTTAGGCACCCTTCTGGTTGGATCAGTTCCCCAGCATCCACTACGTAGAATGAATCACTATGGAACCTAATGGCATAACAACTGATGGTCGCACCGCAACCAAAGCTCAGATCGAGTAAATTTAGTAACAGCTGGTGACAACTATTTCTTACCCCTATCACGCTACGTGATTATGTAATCGGGCATCCTTGTTGGGATTCTTAAACGACAAACCTCGCCAATTTAAATATTTCGAAATACATAAGTCTTATTTCTCAAATAGTAGTGATATAACTTGCATATCACGGGTCACTGTCTATCAGATAACCAGAATGGCCTCAGAAACAGTAACTCATATGTCGAATTCAATATCCCCTGTGTCACACGGCCAGCATCTATTACCTACTAAAACGTGTATTACTTACTTATACGGGCGGGTGGGGGATAGTCGAGCGCATAGCTTAGCTAGAGCGGACCGTAGTACTAAATCCGCTAACCCGTTATTTCATTTTAAGTATTAAAATGTATATAATATAAGATGTATAATATAAATTATTATTTACATTTTATATTATATTTTATAATAATTATAATATTATAATTTATAATAAATATAATAATTTAATATATTATTTATAAATAATAATTAATATATTTAATTTTAAATATATATTTTAATTATAAATTTTTTATAATTATAATAAAATTAT